>CM074862.1:40792500-42042500 GCA_037501455.1 Lantana camara | reverse complement strand
GTACTTAGGGGTTGAATTTGGATCTAAAACTTTGGGGAACGCATGCTAACATACTAAACAACTAATACACATCATATATATGCAAAATGGCACAATTTAAAGCACATTAGAATGACCAACAACCACACAATTGCAACAACAACAATTCTGTCAAAGATCATGCATAAGAACAGGCTATGTCTTGCGGTTTTGAGGCTTCAAATGGAACCAAATACTTAAAACATGAATGTTAACATATAACAATGAGTGTACATAATATCCATGCAATTTAACATGAAAAGAAGATCATTTGGTCAAGTAACAAAGCAAAATGAACAGAAGCAGTCCGGAAAACAGGGGAAGCAGTTTGATCATCAAGTTTGGAGCTCCATATCTCATAATTTCATAAAAGGGTCAAGAGATGAAATCCTCCTAACATCATATACTATCAGTTAGGAAAGAAATAGGTCAATAAACAAGCTCATATGATCATGTATAAGCAAGGAAATCAGCTACACAAGCAAATAGGTCACAAGAGCAAAAATCCCTAAAAGTTCATACCAAACTCATCACCCAAACCCTAATCAAATCTGATCCAAATCATGTTTTAAGTAGATGAAATCAAGCATAAAAGAGTAGATAAGACATAAATATTCATACCTTAAAGATTTGGTGAAGGAGGGAAGAGATTTGAGCTCAAAATCACAAAGGGCCAAGGGTTTTCTTCCTTTCTTCTCTTCTTCTCTCTCTCGTTCAGCTCCAGCAGAAAGGGAGATATTTTGGCTCGGTTTTCAGAGCTAAAGGGAAGAGAAAAGGCTTAACCCAAGGTACAAAATTCATGGTTTAAGGTATGGTTAGGTTAGAGGAGTGTTAAGGGTCCCACCATGAAGACTAGTCAACAAAAGGAGCTCTTCTTGCACGAGTTGCTCGTTACGGTTGGATTTCCGAGGTCTTAATGATTTCAAAAAGGTATGAGGCATGTTCCATTGTCTCCGGATCGTCGATACGAAGGCAACGGAGGTGTCGGAATTCGAATCCGAATTCCCGAGCTCAAGATATCACGCACGGAACCAAGGGTGCGCTAATTGCTCGTTAGCCCCCGACTTGGTTCCAAAAATCAAATTAAATTCGTTAACACGTCAAATGAATCCGAAAACATAAATCGAGCATAAAGGCATGTTCATAACACACATATTTACGACATACTAAAATTCCATACCAAACCGATATGATTACATATATGAACGAAGCACAAATAGAACACTCATGCGCATGAACGAATTCATATTGTTATAAATGAATTACAAAAACTTAAATTCCGTATTAATTAAATTAAAACCAACTAATAACATGTTGAAATTAATTAACGAAATTACCGAAATAGTTAAGGTAACACGAAACCTTAATTAAGAAATTAAGCACTAAATATCAAAGTAAAATAAAATGAATTAATTAAAATAACCATAGTCTATAGTTTAAATCAAATATAAACACTTATAAACAATTAATCATATAATTAAATAATTAAATTGCGCAATTTATAAACAATTACGCCACATTATTAAAAACTGAAAAACTGGGGCGTTACAATCTCTCCCCCTTAAAAAGAATCCATCCTCGGATCCACAACACGCTTGAAAACAAACAATGAGAGATTCCCCGTCTCTCACAAGCAACAAGGAGAGAGCCCCGTCTCTTGAACAGCAATGAGAGAACCCCGTCTCTCGCACAGCAATGAGAGAACCCCGTCTCTCGCAAGTAAAGAGAGTACCCCGTCTCTCAAACAAAAATAAGAGAATCCCCATCTCTTACAAACAAAGAGAGCACCCCGTCTCTCAACCGAAAATAAAGCAAGGAGTCTCCAATACTCCCAAGCAACTCACGCAAAACCCAATCTAAAATCATGAAAGGCACCCAAAGCAAGTAATAAATGTCGTCCACATTGATCTTCAATCACTCCAAGTAATTTAACACAGTATGAGATCAAAGCACTTAACATAAAATTTGTGTAGGTTAAATTTGCATGGATGCATGTATCATGAATGCTATAAGTACCGTTCCCCGTAGTTGCAAAAATTCAAAGTTGTGAATTGTCGTTGTTCAAGGTATGATCTGTCCTGAATGTAACTCAATGCCCAGCTTGTCTTGCACCTCTTCAGGGTTCCCTGGTGAAGCGATTAAGGAATTCTTTAAGGAGTATATTCTTAGATCCTTTCTAACTTGTACTGCTACCTAACATCTTCAATCCTTATCCAAATCGGTGCCCAACATATTCCCAAGGATAACCACTCTGGGCGAACTTGATAATTCGATCCTAACCTTACGACGTTTGTTCTTATAGTCTCTCCCAACATAAGTCTTTTCCTACCTTCCGTTCCAATTGTCCGTTCATCCCCTTGTTACCCCCTCAATGTTATATTCGATAACTGGTCCCATATTTCCTTAACCGAAGACAGAAGGTTCTTGATGATTCATGAAGCTTGAAGTAACCTTCCAATTATCATCCTTTTCTATTTGGTCCCTTCTTGAGTGCCCTTCTGGATTACCTTTGATATAACTAATAACTCGATAATATCGTCTTGGACTCCTTCGTACTTCATTGATTAAGTCTTGATCGACACCATCCCATCATAGGATAGCTTGATTCGGTTTTCCCCTTGTTAATTCCAACTTAGAAGTTCATAGAAACGCTCTTATGATTCCATCACCTCCAGATCAGAATTCCATAGGTAGCTTCTCTCTTAACAGCTTAACCATAACCGCCATCTTATTCATTCCTAATCACCACCCTTAGGACTTCCAGATTCTCCTTAATTTGCATCCCCGTCATTACTCCTAACATATTCATTCGAGCACAACTCTCATTCTCCAATTCACCTCTCGGTCGTGCTCTCCCCCTTAAAATTTTTCGCTCTTACATGTCAAACTCCATGAATCCTTCTTTCATTGAAATTTTTGCTGAGCCACTTCTGTTTCTTTAATTCACTCCTAAGGTTCAATTCAAACCCTTCAATAATTACTTCCTTGCAATCACCAACTTTTCTCTTTCTTACTCTTCTTGAAATCTAGACCAATTTGATCCCTTCTTGTATTTCCATTCTTCAACTAAAGGTAATCCTTTCAAGGATCGAAAAGGACTTACATTATTTCCTAATCAATGCTCCCTTCTTTGGAAATTTTAGTTGAATTCGTTACTTCGCCTCTGAGATTACAGTTTCTCCAAAACTCTTCAACTTAGTTTCTTCGATGTAGATTATGCTAGCTGAGCTATATGCCCGGAACTCCCAAAATATAACCCAACTATTCTTCTCGTCTTGATTCGAGTAGGCCTTGATTAAAGAATCGCTTGATGGACAAGGTGTAGCCATTCCCTATCAATTAAACACTAAGCCATGCATGTTGGATTAACATGCCAATGCACATAGTAAACAATTAAGGATGCAACGATGCAACACGTTGGAGCAATTACATTAATTAACCATAAACGTACATATAGATAAAGAAAGCAATTAATTTAAATCGATGCATGATGCTCATGCTATGAATATGCAGAACCTGTCACGGAGGTGGTAAGCTTTTAGCTTGATGACGTGTTCCTCATTCCCATAATTGTAACTTTCTTTGAAGACATTGATAATTCCTTAGCTTTCCATGGTTTTCGAATCTCCCCAATCTTTTTCCATCCATTTGTATATCCTATGGCCCGAACGTGCTATTCTTGAACCCAAGGTCTTATTTGTCAATGGAGTTTACCCCTCAACGTACTTCCAAGCATCAACCTCCAAAGGTTGTCCGAATCTTCATCTTGATGTCCTCTCCGGTAAAAGTTCCTTTAGCTTATCCTTTGTTTCCGATCCACGCGCATAATTCACCCATGATAACGCTTTCCATTCTTGCTTGCTTCTTGATGTCTCCATGTTCCAAGGTTCCAAGAAGACGACGCGATTTGTATTCCTCGATGCTCATAAGTCTCTTTGCCTTGCGTCCATTGGTGGTCTCATGCTTATATTCGTATCAAGTGAGCTTCAATATTTGACCTCATAGTGAGCTTTATGATTAACGGCTCCCAATCCTTGTATCTGAGTTGAGTCGAATCCTTTTTTAACACATCTTGTATCCGATCCCCTGAAGCATCCCAATTTGGCCTTCCAATCATCCAACCATTCCAAACTCGGAGCTTCAACGGTGAACCTTGGAGCAATTAATCTTATATTAAATGTCTTCAGAATCGGGGTGGTGAAGAGTTCCACACCCCTCTCGTTGTCTTACGCATTCCTCAAGTTAGAACTTGAGTCTTTGCAATTCTTATATGTTGAGAACCTTCAAGGTTTGTAGGTAGGGCATGATTGATGAACCTTCCCGTGATCCAAGCTTCCTCCCATGATACGAGCCATGATAGGTAGTCCCATTGTGCACGCCGTGGAATTTGAACACTCGGCCTTCAAGTTACTTTGTCAATTGTAGTTGGTGTAAATTGTAGTTTTGTTTGCATGATAGTAGCCTATATAAGAAAGATCAACTCAAATATGGGTGCGTGAGGATTAGTGTATGCTCATGGCACGTAGTTAAATGGATCAATGCACATACAATGCAAATTGCAACATTTAAAGCAACTAAATGACAGCGTAGATTGTATACATGTATTAAGCAATTTCCAACAATTAATATCAAATATTCATGCCAAATCGATGCAATGTGCACATTAACAAGTTGTTCCTATGCCGCGCGACCTAACTGACTCAAACATGACACGAGAACACCGGTTTTGCTACCGGGCTCTGATACCACTTAAGGATGTAGCACCCCGCACGTGAGGCACCACATCCCCCGCACTAAGGCTCAACACGAGTAACGAAATAGTAAATCCGCACCCGTATCAAACCCTAGCGAACGGGAGACAAACATAAAAACCTTCCTAAGCTAGGCGGAACTAGACCCTGTAATGATAACCAAATCACAATATATAATGCATGGCAAAGCCCAAGTACAAACATACAAACCATAAACGGAATTTGGGCTCTTCAGGCCTCCTTTAAAACATAACAAAACCCAGTAAAAGCAATTCAATAACGATTACATAAATATTCAAGTCCAAGATACTACAGAATCGAATCAAACATAAATCCAATAAATAAATGAGTGCAGGGACTCTCCTAACCTAACTCGACCCACTTAAAGACTCCAAACACCTCCGCCTAGCTCGAAACTCCAAAGCCAACCTGCACACTAAAATGTTGGGGAGGGAGAGGGTCAGTCTCTAGAAGACTGAGTGAGCAGGAGCGATATATACAAATATAGAAACATGCACATGCAAGTCATAAATTCCGAACAAGGTTTTATTTGAACTTAGTTCCCAAAAAGGGCAAGAGAATGACTAATCAGTGCTCGGATTTTATGACTAATCATATTAATTCATTACATTTATAAATCATACATAAATATAAGGCTCGACGAGTGAGCGTGCACAATCTCCAACCAAACTCCGACCGTGTACGACAAATATCATTAATAAGTTGATTAGGTGTTCATGCGATATATCATAATACATGCGGACCATAAATCATATCATAAATATATTCGTTTGGGCAATCCGGGTCCCGGCCTTCCCGCACGGTGCATAATCATATCATAACATAACATAACATAAATCATAAATCATTTCCAACCTTCTTCCTCCGGGTGGTGGACGGGGTTAGCAAGACCCGACCACCTCATACGTAGGCCAATGGGGTTTCATGACTTCCCCAAGGGCACTCAGCTCCCATTCCCCGCTAAACCTCCTAGCGAGGGCCGGTATCACCGTACATAAGTTGGGACTAGTACAAGGGATCACCGTCGGCCCTTGCCTCCCCGGATAGCCACTTGCACTAAGTCCCTGGGCCCGTGAACATATCATAAATGCATAATCTCGCCAAAACATATCAGTTCATAAGTACATATCATAATTCATAAATAATTTGAAAAGGGCTTACTCGATCAATATTTACTCGATAACTTTACTTTAAATGTATCATAATTCATAAATAATTTGAAAAGGTTTTGGCCAAAGCTTTTCACATAAGGGTTGTAGGGTTTGTTACATAGGTAGAACAAAAACACCCTCACCTGAACCGTGACGAAACAAGGATACGAGTTACCAAGTGCTCGAAGGATCAAGATCTCTCCACCCTGGAGATAAACTGTACAAAAGACAACATGACGTGTTCGTGAGAATCAAGACTCTAAATGAACCATATATAACGCACGGAAATGCACAAGCATGATATGAAGGCATGAAGATCATATAACCAAGTCATTCACTTGTTCATTCATTTTCATTCGAATTCTTCAATTCAAATCTCCAATCAATTAATTCAAGAATTCAAATAGGAGCGTAGAACATATTCAAGCTCACCCAACATGGTACTACATACTTTATATTACATAAGATAGCATATTTCCAAGGTTTGACAACAAGAAGGAAGCATATGAAATAGAAAATGAATTACTCGATTCATAAACGACATATAAACACACACAAACAGCAATAAGCAAAAGCATGCCTATAACTCATCCAATTGCCATGAAATTAAACCACAATACCCCTAACACATAGCAAAACAAGTTCATAGTTCAACACAAAGGAAGATAAAGTCATTCAAGAGGTGAAACAAATCAAAAACCGAAAAGGAAGCAACAAGGACTGTGCAAGGGAAGGGACACGGGGGTGTCACCCTCCTTAGCCAAACTGAGACACGACCGTGGCTCAGTACAGAGCTTACCAGAAGGTGTGACACGCCCGTGTCTCACACTTATGTGTAAATGAGACACGGGGGTGTCACGGTACAGAACTTAACCACCCACAAAGTTTTACCGGCAAAACTGAACACATACCAAATCAATCCAAAAGCATACCAAATCAACTCCAAATACTATGAAACTTAATATACAACATATTTATCGTGTTAGGAACATTTTTCATTTAGCGTGAAAAGGATAAATCACACGTTAAGATCATCTAATTCATGCAGCAAAACTGGGTCACCAAAATCGCACATAAAAGCCCTATTGTTTCAATCAGCCATGATCAAGTACTTAGGGGTTGAATTTGGATCTGAAACTTTGGGGAATGCATGCTAACATACTAAACAACTAATACACATCATATATATGCAAAATGACACAATTTAAAGCACATTAGAATGACCAACAACCACACAATTGCAACAACAACAATTCTGTCAAAGATCATGCATAAGAACAGGCCATGTCTTGCGGTTTTGGGGCTTCAAATGGAACCAAATACTTAAAACATGAATGTTAAAATATAGAAAAATGAGTGTACATAATATCCATGCAATTTCACACGAAAACAAGATCATTTGGTCAAGCAACAAAGCAAAATGAACAGTGGCAGTCCGGAAAACAGGGGAAGCAGTTTGATCATCAAGTTTGGAGCTCCATATCTCATAATTTCATAAAAGGGTCAAGAGATGAAATCCTCCTAACATCATATACTATCAGTTAGGAGAGAAATAGGTCAAGAAAAAAGCTCATATGATCATGTATAAGCAAGGAAATCAGCTACACAAGCAAATAGGTCACAAGAGCAAAAATCCCTAAAAGTTCATACCAAACTCATCACCCAAACCCTAATCAAATCTGATCCAAATCATGTTTTAAGTAGATTAAATCAAGAATAAAAGAGTAGAGAAGACATAAATATTCATACCTTAAAGATTTGGTGAAGGAGGGAAGAGATTTGAGCTCAAAATCACAAAGGGCCAAGGGTTTTATTCCTTTCTTCTCTTCTCTGTCTCGTTCAGCTCCAGCAAAAAGGGAGATATTTTGGCTCGGTTTTCAGAGCTAAAGGGAAGAGAAAAGGCTTAACCCAAGGTACAAAATTCATGGTTTAAGGTATGGTTAGGTTAGAGGAGTGTTAAGGGTCCCACCATGAAGACTAGTCAACAAAAGGAGCTCTTCTTGCACGAGTTGCTCGTTACGGTTGGATTTCCGAGGTCTTAATGATTTCAAAAAGGTATGAGGCATGTTCCATTGTCTCCGGATCGTCGATACGAAGGCAACGGAGGTGTCGGAATTCGAATCCGAATTCCCGAGCTCAAGATATCACGCACGGAACCAAGGGTGCGCTAATTGCTCGTTAGCCCCCGACTTGGTTCCAAAAATCAAATTAAATTCGTTAACACGTCAAATGAATCCGAAAACATAAATCGAGCATAAAGGCATGTTCATAACACACATATTTACGACATACTAAAATTCCATACCAAACCGATATGATTACATATATGAACGAAGCACAAATAGAACACTCATGCGCATGAACGAATTCATATTGTTATAAATGAATTACTAAAACTTAAATTCCATATTAATTAAATTAAAACCAACTAATAACATGTTGAAATTAATTAACGAAATTACCAAAATAGTTAAGGTAACACGAAACCTTAATTAAGAAATTAAACACTAAATATCAAAGTAAAATAAAATGAATTAATTAAAATAACCATAGTCTATAGTTTAAATCAAATATAAACACTTATAAACAATTAATCATATAATTAAATAATTAAATTGCACAATTTATAAACAATTACGCCACATTATTAAAAACTGAAAAACTGGGGCGTTACACGTAAACCGACCCGTTTCAGCCCTTTATGGCTGAAAATATCTCCCCTTTCTTCCTCATTTTGGAACGATCAAAACAAGGCAAGAAAGGAGAAGAAGAAAACCTCCCCATTTGGCCCTTTAAGCTTTGGCTCAAGCTTGCGAGATCCGACCAACCGATCGAAGATTCAAGGTAAGATTTGTGATCCACTCCTTACATGGTTCGATTCTACCGATTGAATCCTACGTTTCTTTCTTGATTCTATGAACTTGGAGAAGATGATGAATAGTATGCTTGTATGAAAATTTGATCTCTTGCCTTCATACTTGAATTATATTATCTAAATTTGATATATGTTCTTCTTTTGAGTTCCCTTGTTGCATAAATGTTGGAATTTTCATTGTTGGGTGAGCATTGCATATAACTCCATTAATGGAGCTTGAAGAAGATGAAATGGAAACTTGGTTTCTTGTTTGTTTCATGCCTTAAGTTTAAGATATGTGTAAGAGCATGTTTCCATGAACTTGTGCCTTGATTTTCATTGCATTTGGTTGAGTTTTGAGGTGGTTTTGATCATTTTTGGTTTCCTCCATGTTTAGCCCCTATTTCTGCTTCTTTTTCTCGTCCAGAAGGACTACCCGGGCGGGTAGTTTTGTGTGTTAAAAGTACCCGGGCGGGTAGATTTAGTGCAGAAAATTTCTGCACTGTTTTCCCCTGCAGGGTCGATTTCTGCCTTGTATTTCCCCGGACGGGTACCCCCTCATATGACATCTGATTGAGCTGATTTTTGGATATGTTCAACCTTATTGAGTCTAGAACAATCTCCAATTGAAATTAACCCAAAATTCGTTCTTGATTGTGAGTTATAATCGTTTTAATTTGGTGTCGCCACTTCGCCGAGATTCTGCATTCGTTCAACTTCAAACCTTCGCCATTTTCGTCTCGCTTTGAACCATGATTCGAGACACCTACCATTTTAATGATATATGTGTCTACTTTCATTTCAAACAAACGACACTTAATTCCTATTTCTCAAACTCAAGTTATGATCATTTTCCTACAGTTTATGCATCTTGGAAAACTATCAGCTTTAGTCCAATTTCATTCGGAACCCCTTTTTCTGTTCTTATTCCATTTTTCTCGCATCTTTCCACCTCCGAACGTATTCCTAACTTGTTTTAACACGTCTATGTATATGCATTTTCTCTTTTTATGCATTTTATGTTTCTTAAGTAATGTGAGTTGTTTGCACGAAACGCTTATGCGCCTTGTTACGTTTTTAGATGCTTCATTATGCGTTAGTTGTGCACATGAACATGTTTTAATGCATATTATGAATTGTTAAGCTATGATATATTTGTTTTTTCACGTTTTGTATGACTTATTACGAGCTTTTGACTAAGTATTTGCACCTCTTACGCGACTAAGCATATGCCGTGCGTCTTTATGGTTCGTCTTTGTGATACCCCGCTTCTCAATCAAGGTAGGGTTTGGCACGAGAGTGTACTATTTACCTTTCTATGCATGATTTATGTGGATTTATGCCTTAATTTGATAGACATTTGGTGCATATGTGAAAAACATGATTTACATGACTTTTGTGGCTATTTTATATGATAAGTATGTGCTCGTATTATGCTTAAAGAGTTTTGATAGCATGTTTTGTAGTTTGATGAAACAATGTGCTTATATGGACATTAAAGCATAATTTAGGGACTATATGGTAAATTTATTTTCCAATCCTGGAATGGTTATAACTTAATGAAATTGAGTAGATAATTCGATTACGAGTTCGTGGGTTCTTGAATCGCTCAATTCGGAGTTCGGACGAAGAAGTTAGGCCATTCTACGAAAAGTCAACCCTTTTAAGCCTAAATGTTGACCTGCGACCCAATTTCAATTCTGACCCAATTTGTGATCCAATTTAACTCAAATCCGACCCGTATAACCCGCTCCATGATCCTATTCAGCTAACCCAAATCAGATCCTAAACACCAAACATAAGTTACGTTATTTTCCAAGAATCATATTCATTCTCTCCCAACACTTTTTCAAAGTCTATTCATATTCTCTCAAGAAATTCAAGCCACCTTCAAGCCATCTTCAAGAGCCAAGAGTGAAGGTTAAAGCTGGATATTCAAGACTAAAGAACAAGATTTCTTGTTCGATTTTCAACTCTCAAGGTAAGCTTATGTGCTCTTTTCATGGGTTTGTGTTCTTGAAGCTTTTAAGCTTGAATATGAATCTAGGGTTCATGTCAGATGGATTAGATCCGAATTTTATGATGGAAATATGTTTATCTTGATGCTAGGGACGATTTGATATAAGAATTTCTTGTTTTCGTGTTCATTTGAAGATTTCACCATTTAAGCACTTTGAAGCTTTTCATAAGAACTTATGTATGTTCATGCCCTAGCTTGTTTTAACTTGATTTGATAATGGATTCATGTTCCTTATGTGCTTTTATGAAGAATAGGATAGGTTTCCTTGAGTTTCATGCTTCTTTGAAGAATCCACCATTGATGACCTTTGAAGCTTTCTTGAGAATTCTTGCATGTTTATGTTCTTGTGTGATTTAACTTGATATGATGATCGATTCTTGTTCCTTGAGAAATTCCATGAAGAATGTTATTAATTCCTTTGAGTTTCTTGAATGCTTGTTGATTTCACCATTGTTATCCTTAAAGCTTTCATGAAACTTGTAGAAGATGAATTTCTTGTATGAATTGCTAGCTTTCTTGATGTTTATATGTTCGTAAGTGCTTTATTATGTAACTTGATGATTTATAATGCTTATTTGTGGTTTTGGAAGCTTAATTCCATGTTTTGGGGTGTTTTGAACTCATTCCTGTGGAGTTCGAAGTTGCTGTGATGTTTTTTTTAAGTTCTGGGTAGAATCCACTAGGGTGGATTTTTGCTGTGTAAAAATCCATGGGGGTGGATTTAAGGCAGTAGCTTCTGGACCAAATCCGCGAGGGTGGATTTTTTGTGAAGGAAAATCCACGGGGGTGGATTATCCCCAGCCTTGTTTTCTTGATTCGTTTCACTTGTATTACCTCTCGTTTGTTCCTTACTTATTTATATTATGTCTCTAATGTATTGTGACCTCGTTATATGTTGTGACGTCTCATGCATCCCTTATATTATGATCTTTATACCTCAATCATGCTTAAGTTATCTTAATTGACTAAGTTATGCGTTTAATTAAATTGTGTTAAGTATGATTCATAGGTCGCTTATTACATATGACTTGAGAACTTGATACATGACTTATATGATGCAATGTGATCATAATTCCCAATATATACCATCGTCGAACATTCCTTGCACATCATTAGCATATTTGCATTCATGTCAAAGCCGTGCGTCATCTTGTTGGGTTTCGAGTCGAGTCTTACCTTTGTTGGTACATTGTCTTGTTAGGTGGTGAGTCTCCGGACGTGTAACCTTCCTTGCTAGTGCTTGATCTTCGAGGTTCTTGGTAAAGGTGAGGACTTATTTATATGTAAAATGTTTTCAAAACTATGGACACCTATAGCCTTTCATATTTATTGGTTTTAAAGTCCCGTTTTCAAACGTGTATATATATAGGCTTAATAAGCCAAGTTTTGTGAGCTATGCTCATATATTGGATATTCGCTTATGGTAATGGTTTACAAGTAGAACTTGAATTTTCGTATATGGGATAAGTACCCAAAATGCCTTTGGAACTTTTATTTGGATATTATGTATGTGTGAGTTGTGTAGCGAGGTTATGATGTACCCCGCAAGGATGCTTGCTTGGGGCAATCGAATTTGAGCTCGGGGATGGAGGTGAGAGATATTCCGGGAAGGCAAGGGCCGACGGATGTCCTTATCCAAAGTTCCCACTGTGGACAAGACTACTAAGACTCCGGGGAGGTTTCGAGGTTGAAGTTTTCTTGGAGAGAGCTAGGTTGCATGGACCGAATTCTCTACGTTATGGATGCTCGCGGGGTGCACACCCTCGACATCAACGGTGTAAAGGTTGGATTGGTTTGATTTCTTGGTTTGGGAAGATCGGATGGAGTGCTCGTTCTCGCCGAGCCGATTATGTATGGTTTATGATCCATATTTTTCTAAAACTTGCATTTACTTTGAAAATAAGTTGGATCATGAACACCTTTGTTTTGAGCATGCATTAAACCCTCTTATATCACTTATATTATGTACACTTCTCCTCATAGGTTTCGTTTGAACTGATCTTCTTTACTTTTCGTGTCCGCAGGTTGCATTTGGAGTCATGCTAGGCGGGAGTCTTTCTTGAGAGTCTTGTCTAGTTGTCTAGTTATGTTTGTTGCTTTTACTTTGGTTTTGTTACCTTGGAGTTGTTTCGGATTTAGCATGTACGTTATCGGATTTATTATCTTGTTAGCTGGACCGTGGCGGTCTCTAGGATGATTTACATTCCCGTATTTTGAGCATTTCATGCTGGACCGTGTTGGTCACTTAATTGATGATTTAATCTTTCGCATTTGTTGTCATTTGACTTGAGAAGGTCTGAAGTGGGATATTGAATTTGAACTCTTATGCATGTGGTATGTTTTAAGCTTCCGTGTATTTGTGTTTGTTTTAATTCTCTTGATGTGAGTCTAGTACCGCCTAGCTAGGATGTCCGTTTGTCACCGCTTGCTTCGATCTTGGCGGGTATATGGATAGCAATTCTATATACAAGCTAGGCCCATAGCGCGGGATAGGCGTGGAATGCCCTTGTTGCGGCGTTACACCCCTATTTGGTTGGTATCAGAGCCGAAGGTTCAAAACCGGGCTCTTGAGTCGTCTCGAGTCGTCTAGGTCGTACGGCAATAGGAACAACTTGCTTATGTGCTTTAAAGCGACTCGTTTTGCATATGCTACGTTGTTGATTAACCTAATTGTTCTTGCATTACATGAGCATCTTAGAGCGAATACGTTGTTTCTATTGTGACAATTACATTGATTACTTGCTTATGTCACCTAAGTTGTAATTATTTCGTTGTGCTTAATTAACTTCACATTTATGTGTTGGCTTGTTTCAATTTGACTACAATCTTATGATATGTATATCTTGTTAATTATTGCACTTAAATTGTGGAATTACATTGCTTTCTTGATATTATGTGACATGAGCATATGACTAATCGACATGCATAAATGATAAGATTGTGTGTAGGATGATGCCTCCTCGCAGAAGTGATTGCTCTCCGGCACGCCAAAATGAGCAAGACCCTCCGGCAGAAAATCAATATGCACCACCAACACCGCCTCCGAATGTCAATGATTTGCTCATTATTATGATTTAGATTTTGCAACTCCTACAAGCACCGCAAATCTTATTGGCACCTCCGGCGTTGATACCTACGCCCACCGTCAAGGAACAAGGGTTTCAAACTAAGGGAGTTCTTTCCGGATTGGGGTCTGAGAGATCACCATCCTTGATGGCGCCTTCGACTTCCCGAGTACCACTTAAGGGGTTAGGAGATAGAAAGGCAAAAAAATTTGCATCCAGATCAGCGACCCCTTTGGCTATTAAGGGCCGAAACTCGTACAAGCATTATGGGAGCGTCAATCACTTCGGGGATAACCACCGGAAAGGACACATGAAGTGTTTTATTTGTTGTGGCAACCCAAAATGTAAAGCTAAGGATTGCGATCAGAGAAGAGGCCACCATATGGATGAGAATGGTAAGGCTAAGATTTCTACATCTCAAGTACAGGCCCCTCAAGCTACTAAGGGCCATGACCCGTGTTAGCATTGTGGTCGTGCTACACACCTTGGAGAAGATTGTTGGTGGAAACAAGGCAACTGTATCAAGTACGGTAGCACCAAACACTGGGTAAAGAATTGTGATAAACCGGGAACTAGAGGTTCGTATGAACATTATAGTGACATTAACCATAAAGGAGACGAATGTTGGGGAAAGCTTGGAAGATGCTTTACTTGTGGAAATTCAGCACTTTGGGTAAGGGATTGTAATCAGAGGATGGACCGACAGAATTTAGAAGGGCTTCGTGAGAAGTTAGCAAAGACCTTGACTCAGGAAGAAACCAACGATTGGGCCACCGCTACCGGGCTAGCTATGGAAGCGGAAGCGGAGGAACAAAGACTTAGAACTAAGAAGAATGTTGCTAATCCTTGTTTCAGTTCGGGTCTTAAGAGAGTTGTCCCTAGTTCTTTCTCTCAACCTCCACCGCGGAAAAAGGGCCACATCATGGTTAAGAAAGGGAAAGGAAAGGAGATCCTATCAATTGCACAAGGGCGTAAACCTTGTGATCATTGTGGTAGCATCACTCATCGTGAGGGAAACTGTTGGAAGAAGCTTGGTAAATGTTTCAATTGTGGGAGCACCGGACACATAGCAAGGAATTGTACCGAACCTAAGACTAAGGGACCGGGTGATGAGATAAGGCCCGTGGCACATGCAAGTGCCTATACGTTGAATGGCGGGCAAGAGGATGATGAGCATGATTTCATTACTACGGTGAAAGGTACGGACTGCATTCACGGCATTGCACTCATACATTTTGATTTGGATATTATTATTACCCGATTGTTACACTTGTGATGTTATATGCTAGAATGTGATTATTTGATATGCATGTGACTTGCGTTGCTAATTGCTTTAAGTGCAAATGTGAATACGGTAAGTTAGAAATTGATTGTTCTTTACCGGGTGGTGTACTTGATAGTTAATACATGCACTCTACCTAAACTTGAATTATTTTGCAGCCTCTATTATCCTATGTCGGTAATGATTGACATTAAATGTTACGTTTGTATTTAGCTTGTCTCCTACTTGTGCAAATTGCATAAATGCTTTCCTTGATCAGTTGTGCTACCATGTGATAACTCTAGTAACCCTTTAATTAATGCAACCTTGAGATTTATGAGCTATGTTGAATGGATGTAAAGCATGAATAAGTACTTGTGAGACCATGTTGTTTACTTGTTTTCGGGATGCATGATTATTGTTGAAATTATGTCGAAATTTTTTATTTATGGGGAACTTTCATGTAATTGAAGATTCATGCTTAATTAGTTAACAAATGGATGGTTTATGTCAACTTGCTAGGAACCTTAAAGGATGTTTTGTATTAATTCCAAACTTATGTGAATCGCCTAGGGGGATCTAATTGTAATATCTCTAAACCTTGAATGTGTGTAAAAACTTGAGTTTATGCTCCGATGCATGTTACCAATTCGTAAGGCATGATTAAGTGAATTGAGAATTTACCGCTTACCTTAAAACATGACTTTATGTGATTAAATTATGTTGTTCATTTGAGCATGATAATATGGGATGACTATGCATACACTCATCTACGATTTCAAATATGAGACTTGAATTGATCATTAGAGTGTGATATAAGGAATCGAGAATATGTTATTTACCTTGGAAGTATGACCTTATGTGAACAAATGTATGCCTTATATGTATTGAGCATGACGTACGTATACTTAAGCGCTGTATAGACTTATACATGACTAAGATTACGACATCTTGAATAGTACTACTTGAATCAATCGTTAAAGTACGACTTGTAATTGGTATGTTTAGATACTTACAACTTCATGTACGTTAAATGCTCAAATTGACTTTATCTATGCATGTTAATACAATACTTGAGCTTGGAAATTGAATCAAATGACCTTTCTATACATGCTACTACTAGGTACGAAGTTAGTAACCGAATCGCATGATCTTGGATACTTTGGTGAACTTGTATGATGTAAGTATGAGTTAATTCTTGTGACTTTTGTAACCTTAGATGTTGTACATGCTCGATTTTATGCACTTTGTTATGGTGAGCTATGAGGGATGCCTTTGATGCGACGAAGCCTTTACCTCACCGATGGACAAAGACTCAACCGTACCGCGGTCCCTTGTCGTGTGTCTTGTTTGTGCTTTGCATGTTTTGGATCCAAGTAGTTGTGTGTGTGCTTTTGTGCTCGGGTGTTGTTGGGTTCCCCCTCTTTTGTGTTCGGGGGATGTTGGGGGTCCCCTCAGTTTTATTCATTTGGGAATGTTACATCCTCCCGAATTTAGGAGTTTGTGAGATGTTAACTCTTTCAAACTTAGATGTTTGAGGGATGCGGGATTCCTTCGAACTTAGGATGAGAGATGGGGTTCCCTCGTTGCTTGTTGAGAGACGGGGTTCTCTCATTGCTTGTTGAGGGACGGGGTTCTCTCGTTGCTTGTTGAGAGACGGGGTTCTCTCATTGCTTGTTGAGGGATGGGGTTCTCTCGTTGCTTGTTGAGAGACGGGGTTCTCTCGTTGCTTGTTGAGAGACGGGGTTCTCTTGTTGTGTGTCTCGTCCCGTTGGCTAGCGCGCTCAGATGACTCCGTTCAGAAGGGATCTTTTGAAGTGGATATGCGAGATCAAGATGGACCGAAGGAGTATGCACCAACTAAGATCTTTTGCATCGACAAGTGTGGAAGGATAAGCCACATGTGGGAATGGTATAAGACCAACAATAGAGTTATGCCACACGAATGAGGAAAGAATTTGATTCGAAGATGGTGACCAAGTCTTCTTAGAGACAACACCAAGAAGGAGTTTCTCACAAATCAATAAGGGCGGTGACCTAAACCCGAGATCTACCGAGCCACTTAGAGCTGTGAATGGATTGAGAAAGTATTTCCGAGAGGAGATGGGGACTATTCCGATGAAAGAGGTACACTTGGATCAGGACTTGACATGTAACAACCGGGGAAGATTTTAGACGAAATACCATGGATTAAGAATTCAGCTAACTCATTTGGATAAAGCCTATGAAGAGATCTCAAGCAGAAGTAACTTGGAAGACAGAAGAGAAGTTGCAGAGTTTCCACACTGAGTGTTTTCTGCTGGTAAATCTGGGGACCAGATTTCTTTAAGGAGGGGAGGTTGTGACGCCCCGCTTCTCGATCAAGGTAGGGTTTGGCACGAGAGTGTACGATTTACCTTTCTATGCATGATTTATGTGGATTTATGCCTTAATTTGATAGACATTTGGTGCTTATGTGAAAAACATGATTTACATGACTTATGTGGCTATTTGATATGATAAGTATGTGCTCGTATTGTCCTTAAAGAGTTTTGATAGCATGTTTTATAGTTTGACGAAACAATGTGCTTATATAGACATTAAAACATAATTTAGGGACTATTTGGTAAATTTATTTTCCAATCCTAGAACTGGTTAGAACTTAATGAAATTGAGTAGATAATTCGATTACGAGTTCGTGGGTTCTTGAATCGCTCAATTCGGAGTTCGGACGAAGAAGTTAGGCCATTCTACGAAAAGTCAACCCTTTTAAGCCTAAATGTTGACCTGCGACCCAATTTCAATTCTGACCCAATTTGAGATCCAATTTAACTTAAATCCGACCCGTATGACCCGGTCCATGATCCTATTCAGCTGACCCAAATCACATCCTAAACACCAAACATAAGTTACGTTATTTTCCAAGAATCATATTCATTCTCTCCCAACACTTTTTCAAAGTCTATTCATATTCTCTCAAGAAATTCAAGCCACCTTCAAGCCATCTTCAAGAGCCAAGAGTGAAGGTTAAAGCTGGAGATTCAAGACTAAAGAACAAGATTTCTTGTTCGATTTTCAGCTCTCAAGGTAAGCTTATGTGCTCTTTTCATGGGTTTGTGTTCTTGAAGCTTTTAAGCTTGAATATGAATCTAGGGTTCATGTTAGATGGATTAGATCCGAATTTTATGATGGAAATATGTTTATCTTGATGCTAGGAACGATTTGATATAAGAATTTCTAGTTTTCGTGTTCATTTGAAGATTTCACCATTAAAGCACTTTGAAGCTTTTCATAAGAACTTATGTATGTTCATGCCCTAGCTTGTTTTAACTTGATTTGATAATGGATTCATGTTCCTTGTGTGCTTTTATGAAGAATAGGATAGGTTTCGTTGAGTTTCATGCTTATTTGAAGAATCCACCATTGATGACCTTTGAAGCTTTCTTGAGAATTCTTGCATGTTTATGTTCTTGTGTGATTTAACTTGATATGATGATCGATTCTTGTTCCTTGAGAAATTCCATGAAGAATGTGATTAATTCCTTTGAGTTTCTTGAATGCTTGTTGATTTCACCATTGTTATGCTTAAAGCTTTCATGAAACTTGTAGAAGATGAAGTTCTTGTATGAATTGCTAGCTTTCTTGATGTTTATATGTTCGTAAGTGCTTTATTATGTAACTTGATGATTTATAATGCTTATTTGTGGTTTTGGAAGCTTAATTCCATGTTTTGGGGTGTTTTGAACTCATTCCTGTGGAGTTCGAAGTTGCTGTCATGTTTTTTTTAAGTTCTGGGTAGAATCCACTAGGGTGGATTTTTGCTGTGTAAAAATCCATGGGGGTGGATTTAAGGCAGTAGCTTCTGGACCAAATCCGCGTGGGTGGATTTTTTGTGAAGGAAAATCCACGGGGGTGGATTATCCCCAGCCTTGTTTTCTTGATTCGTTTCACTTGTATTACCTCTCGTTTGTTCCTTACTTATTTATATTATGTCTCTAATGTATTGTGACCTCGTTATATGTTGAGACGTCTCATGCATACCTTATATTATGATCTTTATACCTCAATCATGCTTAAGTTATCTTAATTGACTAAGTTATGCGTTTAATTAAATTGTGTTAAGTATGATTCATAGGTCGCTTATTACATATGACTTGAGAACTTGATACATGACTTATATGATGCAATGTGATCATAATTCCCAATATATACCATCGTCGAACATTCCTTGCACATCATTAGCATATTTGCATTCATGTCAAAGCCGTGCGTCGTCTTGTTGGGTTTCGAGTCGAGTCTTACCTTTGTTGGTACATTGTTTTGTTAGGTGGTGAGTCTCCGAACGTGTAACCTTCCTTGTTCGTGCTTGATCTTCGAGTTTCTTGGTAAAGGTGAGGAGTTATATATATGTAAAATCTTTTCAAAACTGTGGACGCCTATAGCCTTTCATATTTATTGGTTTTAAACTCTCGTTTTCAAACGTGTATATATATAGGCTTAATAAGCCAAGTTTTGTGAGCTATGCTCATATATTGGATATTCGCTTATGGTAATGGTTTACAAGTAGAACTTGAATTTTCGTATATGGGATAAGTACCCAAAATGCCTTTGGAACTTTTATTTGGATATTATGTATGTGTGAGTTGTGTAGCGAGGTTATGATGTACCTCGCAAGGACGCTTGCTTGGGGCAATCGAATTTGAGCTCGGGGATGGAGGTGAGAGATATTCCGGGAAGGCAAGGGCCGACGGATGTCCTTATCCAAAGTTCCCACTGTGGACAAGACTACTAAGACTCCGGGGAGGTTTCGGGGTTGAAGTTTTCTTGGAGAGAGCTAGGTTGCATGGAACGAATTCTCTACGTTATGGATGCTCGGGGGGTGCACACCCTCGACATCAACGGTGTAAAGGTTGGATTGGTTTGATTTCTTGGTTTGGGAAGATCGGATGGAGTGCTCGTTCTCGCCGAGCCGGTTATGTATGGTTTATGATCCATATTTTTCTAAAACTTGCATTTACTTTGAAAATAAGTTGGATCATGAACACCTTTGTTTCGAGCATGCATTAAACCCTCTTATATCACTTATATTATGTACACTTCTCCTCACCGGTTCCGGTTGAATTGATCTCCTTTACTTTTCGTGTCCGCAGGTTGCATTTGGAGTCATGCTAGGCGGGAGTCTTTCTTGAGAGTCTTGTCTAGTTGTCTAGTTATGTTTGTTGCTTTTACTTTGGTTTTGTTACCTTGGAGTTGTTTTGGATTTAACATGTACCTTATCGGATTTATTATCTTGTTAGTTGGACCGTGGCGGTCTCTAGGATGATTTACATTCCCGTATTTTGAGCATTTCATGTTGGACCGTGTTGGTCACTTAATTGATGATTTAATCTTTCGCATTTGTGTTCATTTGACTTGAGAAGGTCTGAAGTGGGTATATTGAATTTGAACTCTTATGCATGTGGTATGTTTTAAGCTTCCGCGTATTTGTGTTTGTTTTAATTCTCATGATGTGAGTCTAGTACTACCTAGCTAGGATGTCCGTTTGTCACCGCTTGCTTCGATCTTGGCGGGTATATGGATAGCAATTCTATATACAAGCTAGGCCCGTAGCGCGGGATAGGCGTGGGATGCCCTTGTTGGGGCGTTACAGTCCTCGAGTCTAAGTTTTGCATATTGTCTTCAGTTTGTCCAGGTGCACCCGGGGTGGTGTTTCGTGATTCGAGTTGATTCCGGGATGAATCATTTGTCTCATTCTTGGCCACGTCGGTGTAAGGTGAGGGTTAGGATCTTTTCTTTTAGATAAGCGACTTATGGCCTTAATGTGATGTTTTCTCACCCCGCATGCGAAGATATACTATATGTATATTAAATATGTGCCTTATGATATGTTATGAATCTTGTAAATTCGATTTAATATGAATTCTTCTGAAATTATACGTATGAGCATACATAAGCTTAAACATGCTTTTGCAACGAGGTTATGCTCCAAACCGTGTATCGTCGAGCAAACTATGGATTTCCTCCAGCATATTATGAATTAGGAAGGCACGGAGAGGTACGTGTATAGCATATGCCGAGTTGCACTGTAAGGTATGTTTCTTATGGTATGCTTCTTAAGTATGAATCATATGTTGCTAGGTTTCGCGTGTTAGGTATGTTTCCTTAGGAATCTATTTGAATCTTTACGAATCTATTTGAATCCCTGGGCCCCGGAGGTGTTGGTAAGGGAGACCCGGTGCGGCTGTTGGGGTCGCCGGTTATCACCCCTGTACACATGCTCCTTTGAAGTACGTACACCCGACTCTGAGGGAGATGGAGAACGCGTGGTGGTTTGAGCCTTCGGCTGAGGCCGGAGAAGGTACGTTGTGGGTTCGCGACCCCACGTATATTGAGTTGGACGATGTGGGCCCGTAACCCGCGTGCAGAATTTCAGAGAAGGTTAGAATACGGGAATATGAATCTTTGAATTTATGAATCTTATGAATTTATGAGTTTATGCTTCTTTATGAATCTTTTGAGTCTTTTGATTAAGGAGTAAGGTTGGAGACCCGTACTCGCCGGGTATTTGAATTCTTTTGTTACGTTGATTATGAAACGGGATAGGAGAGTTTGTTTTCAATAAGAGATTTCTACGCTATGTTATGAATCGATCTGAATATAAGAATCCTTATGAGTTACAATATGAATCCCTATGAGTTTTTAATATGAATCCATATGTGTAGCACCCCACACGTGAGGCACCACATCCCCCGCACTATGGCTCAACACGAGTAACGAAACAGTAAATCCGCACACGTATCAAACCATAGCGAACGGGAGAGCAACATAAAAAAAAAAACCTTCCTAAGCCAGGCGGAGCTAGACCCTGCAATGAAAACCAATCAACAAAGTATAATGCATCGCATAGCCAAAGTTCAACATACAAATCATAACCAGAATTGGGCTCCTCAGGCCTCTTTTAATTCATAGCAAAACCCAGTAAAAGCAATTCAATAATAATTGCATAAATATTCAAGTTCATGATACTATAGAAACGAATCAGACATAATTCCAATACATAAGTGAGTGCAGAGACTCTCATAACCTAACTTGACAAACTTAAAGACTCCAAACACCTCCGCCTAGCTTGAAACCCCAAAGCCAAACGTGCACACTAAAAGTTGGGGAGGGAGAGGGTCAGTCTCTAGAAGACTGAGTGAGCAGGAGCGATATACATATATAAAAACATGCACATGCAAGTCATAAATTCCGAACAAGGTTTTGTTTGAAATTAGTTCCCAAAAGGGCAAGAGAATGATTAATCAATGCTCGGATTTTATGACTAATCATATTAATTCATTACATTCATAAATCATACATAAACATAATGCTCGGCGAGTGAGCGTGCACAATCTCCAACCAAACTCCGACCGTGTACGACAAATATCATTAATATGTTGATTAGGTGATCATGCAATATATCATAATACACGCATATCATAAATCATATCATAAAACATATTCGTTTGGGCAATCCGTGTCCCGACCTTCCCGCACGGTGCATAACAATCATAACATAACATAATCATAAATCATAAAACAGTTCCAACCTTCTTCCTCCGGGTGGTGGACGGGTTAGCAAGACCTGACCACCTCATACATGGGCCAATGCGGTTTCATGACTCCCCCAAGGGTACTCAGCTCCCATTCCCCATTAAACCTCCTAGCGAGGGCCGGTATCGCCGTACATAAATGTGGTGGGACTAGTACAAGGGATCACCGTCGGCCCTTGCCTCCCCGGATAGCCACTTGCACAAGTCCCGGGGCCCGTACAATCATAAATCATAAATGTGTCTCGCCAAACATATCAATTCATAAGAACATAACATTTTTCATAAGTCATTTGAAAAGGGTTTACTCGATCAATATTTACTCGATGACTTTACTTAAAAAGTACATATATATAATCATAAGGTTTTGGCCAAAGCTTTTCACATAAGGGTTGTAGGGTTCGTTACATAGCTAGAACAAAAACACCCTCACCTGGTACAAGATGAAACAAGGATACGAGTTACCGAGTGCCCGAAGGATCAAGATCTCTCCATCCTGGAGATAAACTGTACAAAAGACAACATGACGTGTTTGTGAGACTCAAGACTCTAAATGAACCATATATGACGCACGGCAATGCTCAAGCATGATATGAGTGCATAAGGATGATATTATGTCATGAAAATGTTCATGTGTATTAAAGGCATTTAAATCGTATAACCAAGTCATTCACTCATTCATTCCTTTTCATTCAAATTCATCAATTCATATCTCCAATCGAATTAATTCTAGAATTCAAATAGGAGCATAGTACATATTCAAGCTTTCCCAAAACGCTACTACATACCTCATATTACATAAGATAGCATATTTCCAAGGTTTGACAACAAGAAGGAATCATATGATATAGAAAATGAGTTAAGCGATTAATAAACGACATATGGACACACATAAACGGCATTAAGCAAAAGCATGCCTACAACTCATCCAAATGCCATGAAATTAAACCAAAATACTCCTAACATATAGCAAAACAAGTTCATAGTTCAACACAAAAGGAGATAAAGTCATTAAGGAGGTGAAATAAATCAAAAACCGAAAAGGAAGCAACAAGGACTGCGCAGGGGAAGGGACACGGGGGTGTCACCCTCCTTAGCTAAACTGAGCCACGACTGTGGCTCAGTACAGACCTGCCCAGAAGGTGTGACACGCCCGTGTCTCACACTTTAGTGTAAATGAGACACGGGGGTATCACGGTACAGAACAAAAACGTTCACAAGGCTTTACCGACAAAACTGACTCTACAAAACCTCAGTCCAAAAACATACCAAATCAACTCCAAATGCTCTGAAACTTAATATACAACATATTTAGCATGTAAGGAACATATTTTATTTAGAGCGTAAAGGCTAGATCACACATTATGAGCATCTAAATCATGCAGCAAAACTGGGTCGCCAAAATTGCACATATGAGCCCTATTGATTCAATCAAGCCATGATCAAGTACTTAGGGGTTGAATTTGGATCTGAAACCTTGGGGAATGCATGCTAACATACTAAAAAACTAATATACTTCATATATATGCAAAAGGGCACAAATTAAAGCACATTAGAATGACCAACAAGTCACACAATTGCAACAGCAGCATGTCTGTCATGAAGCATGCATAAAAACAGGCCATGTCTTTCGGTTTTGAGGCTTAAAATGGATCCAAATACTTGAAACATGAATGTTAACATATAGAGCAATGAGTGTACATAATATCCATGGAAATTCACACGAAAAGAAGATCATTTGATCAACCAACAAAGCAAAATGAGCAGCAGTTCGAAAAACAGGGGAAGCAGTTTGATCATCAAGTTTGGAGCTCCATATCTCATAATTTCATAAAAGGGTCAAGAGATAAAATCCTCCTAACACCATATACTATCAGTTAGGAAAGAAATAGATCAAGCAACAAGCTCATATTCTCATGTATAAGCAAGAAAATCAGCCAGACAAGCAAATAGGTCTGAAGAACAAAATCCCTAAAAGTTCATACCAAACTCATCACTCAAACCCTAATCAAATCTGATCCAAATCAAGTTGTAAGTAGAAGAAATCAAGCATAATAGAGTAGAGAAGACATAAATATTCATACCTTAAAGATTTGGTGAAGGAGGGAAGGGATTTGAGCTCAAAATCACAAAGGGCCAAGGTTTTTCCTCTCTTCTCCTCTTCTTCTCTCTCTCGTTCAGTTCCAGCAGAAAAAGGGGGATATTATCTCGGTTTTCAGAGCTAAAGGGAAGAGAAAGGGCTCAACTCAAGGTACACAAGTCATGGTTAAAGCATGGTTAGGTTAAGGAGGTGTTAAGGGGTCCCACCATGAAGACTAGTCAACAAATGGAGCTCTTCTTGCACGAGTTGTCCGTTACGGTTAGATTTTGAAGGTCTTAATGATTTCAAAAAGGTATGAGGCTTGTTCCATTGTCTCCGAATTGTCGATATGAAGGCAACGGTGGTGACGGAATTCGAATCCGAATTCCCGAGCTCAAGATATCACGTACGGAACCAAGGGTGCGCTAATTGCTTGTTAGCCCCCGACTTGGTTCCACAAATCAAATCAAATTCGTTAACACGTCAAATGAATCCGAAAACATAAACCGAGCATATAGTCATGTTCATAACACACATATTTACGACATATTAAATTTTCACGACATTTCGATATCATTACATATAAGAACGAAGCACAAATAGAACACTCATGCGCATGAATGAATTCATATTGTTATAAATTAATTACTAAAACTTAAATTCCATTTTAACTAAATTAAAACCAACTAATAACATGTTGAAATTAATTAACGAAAAAAATCAAAATAGTTAAGGTAACATGAAACATTAATTAAGAAGTTAAACACTAGATATCAAATTAAAATAAAATGAATTACATTAAGACAACAACAATCTATAGTTTAAGACAAATATAAACATTTACAAACAATTAATCATATAATTAAATAATTAAATTGCGCAATTTATAAACAAAACGACACATTAGTTAAAATGAAAAACCGGGGCGTTACAATCTCTCCCCCTTAAAAAGAATCCGTCCTCGGATTCACAACACGCCTGAAAACAAACAATGAGAGATTCCCCGTCTCTCACAAGCAACAAGGAGAGAGCCCCGTCTCTCGAGCAGCAATGAGAGAACACCGTCTCTCACAAGCAACAAGGAGAGAGCCCCGTCTCTCGCAAGCAAAGAGAGTACCCCGTCTCTCGAACAAAAATAAGAGAATCCCCGTCTCTTATAAACAAGAGAGAGCACCCCGTCTCTCAACCGAAAATGAAGCAAGGAAGTCTCCAATACTCCCAAGCAACTCACGCAAAACCAAATTAAAAAAAAATATCACGTAAACGCCCACGTTGATATCAATTACCCCAAGCAATTTAACACGATAAGAAATCGGAACACATAACAAAGAAATTATTTGAATTAAATTTGCATGAATGCATGTATCATGAATGCTATAAGTACCGTTCACCGTAGTTTGCAAAATTCAAATTTGTGAGTTGTCATTGTCCAGTCCAAATCTTCCATCCTTACCCATATCGGTGCTTAACATATCCCTGAGGCTAACCACTCTGGGCAACCTTGATGATTGAACTCCGACCTTACGATGTTTATTTTCATGGTCTCTCTCAATACAAATCTTTTACCACCTTCCGTTCCTATTGTCCGTTCATTCCCTTTGACCCCCTCAATGTTATATTCGATAACTGGTCCCATATTTCTTTAATCAAAGACAGAAGGTTCTTGATGATTCTTGAAATTTGAGGCCAATCCTCCAATTATCATCTTTTTCTATTTGGTCTCTACTTAAGCTTCCTTCTGGATTACCGTTGAAATAACTAATAACTCGATAATATCGTCTTGGACCCCTTCGTACTTCATTGAATAAATCTTGATCGACACCATCCCCTTATATGATAGCTTGATTCGGTTTTCCCTTGTTAATTCTAACCTAGAAGTTCATAGAAACTCTCTTATGATTCCATCACCTCCAGATCAGAATTCCATTCGTAGCTTCTCTCTTAACAGCTTAACCATAACCGCCGTCTTATTCATTCGTAATCACCACCCTTAGGACTCCCAGATTCTCCTTAATTTGCATCCCCGCCATTACTCCTAACCTATTCATTCGAGCACCACTCCCATCCTCCAATTCACCTCTCGGTCGTGCTCTCCCCCTTAAAATTTTTGCTCTTACATGTCAAACTCCATGAATCCTTATTTCATTGAAATTTTTGCTGAGCCACTTCTGTTTCTTTAATTCACTCCTAAGGTTCAATTCAAACCCTTCAATAATTACTTCCTTCTAATCCCCAACTTTTCTCTTTCTCGCTCTTCTTGAAATCTAGACTAATTTAATCCCCTCTTGTATTTCCATTCTTCAACTAAAGGTAATCCCTTCAAGGATCAAAAAGGACTTACATTATTTCCTAATCAATGCTCCCTTATTTGGAAATTTTAGTTGAATTCGTTACTTCCCCTCTGAGATTAAGGTTTCTCCAAAACTCTTCAACTTAGTTTCTTCGGTGTAGATTGTGCTAGCTAAGCTATATGCCCGGAACTCCCAAAATATAACCCAACTATTCTTCTCGTCTTGATTCGAGTAAGCCTTGATCAACGAATCGCTTGATGGACAAGGTGTAGCCATTCCCTATCAATTAAACACTAAGTCATGCATGTGGGATTAACATGCTAGTGCACATAGTAAACAATCAAAGATGCAACGATGCAACACGTTGGAGCAATTGTATTAATTAAACATAAACGTACATATAGATAAAGAAAGTAATTACTTTAAATCGATGCATGATGCTCATGCCATGAATATGCAGAACCTGTCACCGAGGTGGTAAGCTTTTAGCTTGATGACGTGTTCCTCATTCCCATAATTGTAACTTTCTTTGAAGACATTGATAATTCCTTAGCTTTCCATGGTTTTCGAATCTCCCCAATCTTCTTCCATCCATTTGTATATCCCATGGCCGGAACGTGCTATTTTTGAACCCAAGGTCTTATTTGTCAATGAAGTTTACGCCTCAACGTACTTCCAAGCATCGACCTCCAAAGGTTGTCCGAATCTTCATCTTGATGTCCTCTCCGGTTAAAGTTCCTTTAGCTTATCCTTTATTTCCGATCTACGTGCATAATTCACCCATGATAACGCTTTCCATTCTTGCTTGCTTCTTGATGTCTCCATGTTCCAAGGTTCCAAGAAGACGACGCGATTTGTATTCCTCGATGCTCATAAGTCTCTTTGCCTTGCGTCCATTTGTTATCCCACGCTTATATTCGTATCAAGTGAGCTTCCATATTTGACCTCATAGTGAACTTTATGATTAACGGCTCCCAATCCTTGCATCTGAGTTGAGTCGAACCTTTTTAACACATCTTGTATCCGATCCCTTGAAGCTTCCCAATTTGGTCTTCCAATCATCCAACCATTCCAAACTCGGAGCTTCAACGGTGAACCTTGGAGCATTTAATCTTGTATTGAATGTCTTCAAAATTGGGGTGGTGAAGAGTTCCACACCCCTCTCGTTGTCTCACGCATCCCTCAAGTTAGAACTTGAGTCTTTGCAATTCTAGTATGTTGAGAATCTTCAAGGTTTGTAGGTAGGGCATGATTGATGAACCTTCCCGTGATCCAAGCTTCCTCCCATGATACGAGCCATGATAGGTGGTTCCATTGTGCACGCCGTGGAATTTGAACACTCGACCTTCAAGTTACTTTGTCAATTGTAGTTGGTGTGAATTGTAGCTTTGTTTGTATGATAGTAGCCTATATAAGAAAGATCAACTCAAATATGGATGCATGAGGATTAGTGTATGCTCATGGCACGTAGTTAAATGAATCAATGCTCATAGAATGCGAAATGCAACATTTAAAGCAACTAAATGAAAGAGTGGATGGTATACAGGTATTAAGCAATTTCCACCAATTAGTGTCAAATATTCATGCCAAATCGATGCAATATACACATTAACAAGTTGTTCCTATGCCGTGCAACCTAACTGACTCAAACACGACACGAGAACACCGGTTTTGCAACCGGGCTCTGATACCACTTAAGGATGTAACACCCCGCATGTAAGGCACCACATCCCCCGCACTATGGCTCAACACGAGTAACGAAACAGTAAATCCGCACCCGTATCAAACCATAGCGAACGGGAGACCAACATAAAAAAAAAAAAAACCTTCCTAAGCCAGGCGGAGCTAGACCCTGCAATGAAAACCAATCAACAAAGTATAATGCATCGCATAGCCAAAGTTCAACATACAAACCATAACCAGAAATGGGCTCTTCAGGCCCCTTTTAATTCATAGCAAAACCCAGTAAAAGCAATTCAATAATAATTACATAAATATTCAAGTTCATGATACTATAGAAACGAATCAGACATAATTCCAATACATAAGTGAGTGTAAAGACTCTCATAACCTAACTTGACCAACTTAAAGACTCCAAACACCTCCGCCTAGCTTGAAACCCCAAAGCCAAACCTGCACACCAAAAGTTGGGGAGGGAGAGGGTCAGTCTCTAGAAGACTGAGTGAGCAGGAGCGATATACATATATAAAAACATGCACATGCAAGTCATAAATTCCGAACAAGGTTTTGTTTGAAATTAGTTCCCAAAAGGGCAAGAGAATGATTAATCAATGCTCGGATTTTATGACTAATCATATTAATTCATTACATTCATAAATCATACATAAACATAAGGCTCGGCGAGTGAGCGTGCACAATCTCCAACCAAACTCCGACCGTGTACGACAAATATCATTAATATGTTGATTAGGCGATCATGCAATATATCATAATACACGCATATCATAAATCATATCATAAAACATATTCATTTGGGCAATCCGTGTCCCGGCCTTCCCGCATGGTGCATAACAATCATAACATAACATAATCATAAATCATAAATCAGTTCCAACCTTCTTCCTCCGGGTGGTGGACGGGTTAGCAAGACCCAACCACCTCATACATGGGCCAATGGGGTTTCATGACTCCCCCAAGGGCACTCAGCTCCCATTCCCCGCTAAACCTCCTAGCGAGGGCCGGTATCACCGTACATAAATGTGGTGGGACTAGTACAAGGGATCACCGTCGGCCCTTGCCTCCCCGGATAGCCATTTGCACAAGTCACGGGGCCCGTACAATCATAAATCATACATGTGTCTCACCAAACATATCAATTCATAAGAACATAACATTTTTCATAAGTCATTTGAAAAGGGTTTACTCGATCAATATTTACTCGATGACTTTATTTAAAAAGTACATATATATAATCATAAGGTTTTGGCCAAAGCTTTTCACATAAGGGTTGTAGGGTTCGTTACATAGCTAGAACAAAAACACCCTCACCTGGTACAAGACGAAACAAGGATACGAGTTACCGAGTGCCCGAAGGATCAAGATCTCTCCACCCGGGAGATAAACTGTACAAAAGATAACATGACGTGTTTGTGAGACTCGAGACTCTAAATGAACCATATATGACGCACGGCAATGCTCAAGCATGATATGAGTGCATAAGGATGATATTATGTCATGGAAATGTTCTTGTGTATTAAAGGCATTTAAATCGTATAACCAAGTCATTCACTCATTCATTCCTTTTCATTCAAATTCATCAATTCATATCTCCGTCGAATTAATTCAAGAATTCAAATAGGAGCATAGTACGTATTCAAGCTTTCCCAAAACGCTACTACATACCTCATATTACATAAGATAGCATATTTCCAAGGTTTGACAACAAGAAGGAATCATATGATATAGAAAATGAGTTACGCGATTAATAAACGACATATAAACACACATAAACGACATTAAGCAAAAGCATGCCTACAACTCATCCAAATGCCATGAAATTAAACCAAAATACTCCTAACACATAGCAAAACAAGTTCATAGTTCAACACAAAAGGAGATAAAGTCATTAAGGAGGTGAAATAAATAAAAAACCGAAAAGGAAGCAACAAGGACTGCGCAGGGGAAGGGACACGGGGGTGTCACCCTCCTCAGCTAAACTGAGCCACGACCTTGGCTCAGTACAGACCTTCCCAGAAGGTGTGACACGCCCGTGTCTCACACTTTAGTGTAAATGAGACACGGGGGTGTCACGGTACAGAACAAAAACGTTCACAAGGCTTTACAGGCAAAACTGACTCTACAAAACCTCAGTCCAAAAACATACCAAATCAACTCCAAATGCTCTGAAACTTAATATACAACATATTTATCATGTAAGGAACATATTTCATTTAGAGTTAAAAGGCTAAATGACACATTATGAGCATCTAAATCATGCATCAAAACTGGGTCGCCAAAATCGCACATATGAGCCCTATTGATTCAATCAAGCCATGATCAAGTAGTTACGGGTTGAATTTGGATCTGAAACATTGGGGAATGAATGCTAGCATACTAAAAAACTAATATACTTCATATATATGCAAAATGGCAAAAATTAAAGCACATTAGAATGACCAACAAGTCACACAATTGCAACAGCAGCAAGTCTGTCATGAAGCATGCATAAAAACAGGCCATGTCTTTCGCTTTTGAGGCTTAAAATGGATCCAAATACTTGAAACACGAATGTTAACATATAGAGGAATGAGTGTACATAACATCCGTGCAAATTCACACGAAAAGAAGATCATTTGATCAAGCAACAAAGCAAAATGAGCAGCAGCAGTTTGAAAAACAGGGAAAGCAGTTTGATCATCAAGTTTCGATCTCCATATCTCATAATTTCATAAAAGGGTCAAGAGATAAAATCCTCCTAACACCATATACTATCAGTTAGGAAAGAAATAGGTCAAGAAACAAGCTCATATTCTCATGTATAAGCAAGAAAATCAGCCACACAAGCAAATAGGTCTCAAGAACAAAATCCCTAAAAGTTCATACCAAACTCATCACTCAAACCCTAATCAAATCTGACCCAAATCAAGTTGTAAGTAGAATAAATCAAGCATAATAGAGTAGAGAAGACATAAATATTCATACCTTAAAGATTTGGTGAAGGAGGGAAGGGATTTGAGCTCAAAATCACAAAGGGCCAAGGTTTTTCCTCTCTTCTCCTCTTCTTCTCTCTCTCGTTCAGTTCCAGCAGAAAAAGGGGGATATTATCTCTGTTTTCAGAGCTAAAGGGAAGAGAAAGGGCTCAACTCAAGGTACACAAGTCATGGTTAAAGCATGGTTAGGTTAAGGAGGTGTTAAGGGGTCCCACCATGAAGACTAGTCAACAAAAGGAGCTCTTCTTGCACGAGTTGTCTGTTACGGTTGGATTTCAAAGGTCTTAATGATTTCAAATAGGTATGAGGCTTGTTCCATTGTCTCCGAATCATCGATACGAAGGCAACGGAGGTGACGGAATTCGAATCCGAATTCCCGAGCTCAAGATATCACGTACGGAACCAAGGGTGCGCTAATTGCTTGTTAGCCCCCGACTTGGTTCCACAAATCAAATTAAATTCGTTAACACGCCAAATGAATCCGAAAACATAAACCGAGCATATATTCATGTTCATAACACACATATTTACGACATATTAAATTTTCACGACATTTCGATATCATTACATATAAGAACGAAGCACAAATAGAACACTCATGCGCATGAATGAATTCATATCGTTATAAATTAATTACTAAAACTTAAATTCCATTTTAAATAAATTAAAACCAACTAATAACATGTTGAAATTAATTAACGAAAAAAATCGAAATAGTTAAGGTAACATGAAACATTAATTAAGAAGTTAAACACTAGATGTCAAATTAAAATAAAATGAATTACATTAAGACAACAACAATCTATAGTTTAAGACAAATATAAACATTTACAAACAATTAATCATATAATTAAATAACTAAATTGCACAATTTATAAACAAAACGACACAATAGTTAAAATGAAAAACCGGGGCGTTACAATATGCGTACTTGAATCTATGAATCCTTACGAGTTTTTAAACTTAAGAATATACGAATATATGAATAAGTATGAGTACTTTTGGAAAATGGCTTTGGTATGTAAAACCCTATTCCCGGTTCATAGTCTTTTATTTAATACGTGCTTTGCTCTATATGTAGATACGTGTTGGGTGTGCGTTAGCCCCCCTCACTCAGTCGAGTTGTAGACTGACCCCTCTCTTTCCCCCTCAGTTGCAGGTGCTAGGTTTGGGTTCGTGCTAGGCGGCGGTCTTCTTTTGAGTCGTTCGGGTCGAGTCTTTACATTCTGCATCTTCATTGCTTTTGCCTTTTCATTCTGAGGTTATTTGTAAGTTTGTAATTTGATTCAAATCTAATATGTATATGATTAGAATTGCCCTTGCTGGGCCTTACCTTATGTCCCAAAACTTGGCCTGTGTGCCCAAGTTTGCATGTGCAGTGTACGCTTTAATTTCTGCTGGCCCGTGGCCTTACATGTGTATATGTTGATCCTGTGCTTCCGCTTCTGGTTTTCGATTTGTTGCGCACTCTGTTTCAGGGTCTAGACCGCCTAGCTTAGGTGTGTTTTATTTGTCACCCGTTCGCCATGGCTTGGTGCGTGAGCGGAGCTCCCATTCCGTCACACGTGTCGGGCTAGGGTGCAGGGGATGTGGTGCTCCTCGCTCGGGGTGCTACATCTTAAAGTGGTATCAGAGCTCTGGGTTGCAAAACCAGGGCTCAGAGTCGTGTTGTGTCGGTCTAAGTCGAACGGCATAGGACAATGTGGTTATGTTCTCGCATTTGCATCATGATTCAATACGTTATACGTTTGAATTTTATCATTTTGTTAATTTTATATTACGTGATGCATTGCATTTTTTTTTCTAATTGCTCTTACTTAATTTAATTATGTGCCATCCTCACGTACTAACTGTCATGCATATATCTATATAAGTTGTGGGATTTTAGGATGCCACCACATCGATCAGACTTCGGTCAACCACCCCATACTACATCCTTGTAACCACGAGCGACCGTCAACCGAGGCACCACCTATGAATCCGATCGCAACCTTATATCAGTACTTCAGGGCCTTTAATTCTCCCCAGTTTAGAGAAGGCGATGATATCCGAGCCGAAGAATGGATTTTTGAGATTGAGAGTATCTTTGAAGTATGGTCGTGTAACTCCCAAGATATGGCTTGCCTTGCTATTTTACTTCTACAAGGACAAGTAAGACATCGGTGGAAAAGAATTGCCCCACAGATTGAAGCAACAAGCTTAGTATTGATAGGGGATACATTCGTTTGGGAGTTTAGAAGGAGGTATACACCGGCCATTTTACGAAATCGAAGGTTTAAAGAGTTTCGTACCCTAAAGCAAGGAGACAAAATAGTCATGGAGTACATCAACGAATTCGAGAGGTTAGGCACTTACTTGCCACATATTATGAGCAACGATGAGGTGAAGACTTGGCACTTCATGGAAGGCCTTCGTGATGATTTTAAAGAGGCCTTAGTTGCGGAGGATACGAGCACATGGGATAAAGCTACAACAAGAGCTTTAACGGTCGAGAATCGGAGACTAACTAAAGGTAAAGAAGAAGAGAATTCAGGACCGGGAGTTGAATTGGGATTTTGTTCAAACCTACAAGTGGGAGAAAGATTCCAACAACGTGGTACTCGACCTAAGAAGATTCGTGGGAAGAAACACAAGATTAAAAATCACCTGGGACTGAAGAAAGAGCCCCATTGTGTGCCTATTGCGGAGGAGGCAACCATACATATGAGGCATATCGGGATAGGTTGAAGAGATGTTACGCGTCCGGGTCATCGGAACATATGGTTTCCGATTGTGAGCAATCGAGGGCTAACAAACAAAGAATGTGTGAGCAAAGGCTTCAATCTAGAAATTAACATGAATCTAATGATGGAGGTATTTGCATTCTTGGCACGTGCATCTACGACATCTTTAAGTTCTGTAATTATTTACTTATTGTGCTATAATTGCCATTTATAACATCCTTATGTGTTTGAGTGGTAATTATGTGATACATTCCATTTACACGTTCACCCGACATAAATATTTAGTGGTTTCTTGATAGGATGTAGCTCCTTTGAACTTCCAAATTTAGAAGGCTACGAGTTGGGAAGAGGTGGTTAGGGTGAAGGTTGAGATTAGGGACCCTCTTTGACGATCTTGTTGAAGTGTAGGGTAACTTGAAGACGGTGGTTAAGAGGATTGGCTTGGGAAGTATATCAACCGGACTGAAAATTTAAGAGAATTGGAACCCGCTTTGAATGAGAGTTAATTTTTCCAAGCTGATACTATGATGAAAGTACCGAAAAGGGAAGTAATTAATCCACGAGGGACATTGTGGAGAACTCTCTTAACGGGCACAAAATAGAATTTATCAAACTCTCGGGACATAAAGATTGAATCATTTTCAACCGTGCCCTTGATGAAGAGAATTCAAAAGGGAATTGAAGAAGACTTTGGTCGGGCTTCAAAGGATCGAGACAAAATCTCAAATGAAGTCGTGGGGTACGGGCAAGATGACAAGAAGTAATTTGACAATGAAGAAAGGTGCTAGGATAAGGAAACTTGGAGCCCACTTTTCTTATATTCCAAGAAAAGAGTGGTGCTAAAGATGAGAGTCAACGTTGTACTTTGGAGCACCTTAATGAAGAGGAACTATGATTACAAGACAATACCTCTTCTTTGGGATTTCTATGAGCAAGTATTCGGGTGAAGGAATCTGGGCTATAAAACCGTTGGTGATAAATCAGAGCCCAAGGATTCAATTCTTGAGACCAAAAGCAAGACCAAGAGAACACCTAAGATTTGAAGGTTAAGTTAGGAAAATTTCCAAGAGTAATGCAATAATTGTGAGATAAAGACTGGGATGAGACTAGTCACACAAAATGCTTTGGGAACTTCGAGGCATGATGGGAGTAATATTTGAAGATCAAAAGCTAAATAAGGAATGGAATACGAGATGGTTACCGTGGTATCAATACACATTGGTAATTCAAGAATAACAACGAGGATGAAAGAACTTCAACAACGTTTCGAGTATTGATCAATCACTACTTAATGAGATTTCCCACATCGGTGAAAGGTACCTTGAACACGCTTATCACGTGCATCATGCATCTTTAGTTTTATTTTGTGTTTTGAGTGTTTGAGAATGTTGCTTCGGTGAGATGACGCTCGAGCTTTGCAACGAGATCAACAACCTCTTGAAGATTTTGGAGGTGTAAGAAAGTGTTCGGATGTTAGACACTTCAGACCTCCGATCGTGGACAAGAAGGAGATTCGGTTGGAGCTTGGTCGTGTATGCAATGTGACTGAGCTCGAGAGTTGACTCAAATGAACTCAAACGGTGAGAGTTGAATCTACTTTAAACCCTCTTTTTCGTGCGAGTCGATCAAGCAACTCAAATGATCGGATTGATTTGGAGATTCAAACCCCTTGTGCATGAAGACCTTTCTCGAGCTAGCCCTCGTCGGGACGTCATGAACCTCAAACTTGGGTAAATACGGAAAGTTGTTCGAGCTTGAAACTCGAGCAGGCGAACCTGGGGACCAGGTTCTCTTAACGGGGGTGGTTTGTAACACCCCGTCTTCTCGACAATCCAGGTACGACGTCTCGGGAGAGTTTAATTCAGTAATTATGTGATTAGCATGCCTTACGTGCCAATTTGTAATTCTATATAATCATGTGCGATTTAGAATTTATTAAATGTACTTGGACTCAATCGTCCAATATTTGCCGATTAGGGACCTAATTTTAATTAGGGTATTTTAGCCCTCGTGGCTACCTTGAGCTCGGGAATTCGAATTCGAATTCCGACCTTGTCATTGAGTTCGTTTCGAGGATTCGGATTCGATGAAATTAACCTTTTAATTTTCTAAAGCCGTTTGATACCCCTACTGTTTTAAAATCCGATCCGAGTGGATCGGATCCTTTTTGACCCGACCCGTAAACCGACCCGTTTCAGCCCTTTATGGCTGAAAATTTCTCCCCTTTCTTCCTCATTTTGTAACGATCAAAACAAGGCAAGAAAGGAGAAGAAGAAAACCTCCCCATTTGGCCCTTCAAGCTTTGGCTCAAGCTTGCGAGATCCGACCTACCGATCGAAGATTCAAGGTAAGATTTGTGATCCTCTCCTTACGTGGTTCGATTCTACCGATTAAATCTTGCTTTCCTTTCTTGATTCTATGAACTTGGAGAAGATGATTAATAGTATGCTTGTATGAAAATTTGATCTCTTGCCTTCATACTTGAATTATATTATCTAAATTTGATATATGTTCTTCTTTTGAGTTCCCTTGTTCCATAAATGTTGGAATTTTCATTGTTGGGAGAGCACTGCATATAACTCCATTAATGGAGCTTGAAGAAGATGAAATGGCAACTTGGTTTCTTATTTGTTTCATGCCTTAAGTTTAAGATATGTGTAAGAGCATGTTTCCATGAACTTGTGCCTTTATTTTCATTGCATTTGGTTGAGTTTTGAGGTCGTTTTGATCATTTTTGGTTTCCTCCATGTTTAGCCCCTGTTTCTGCTTCTTTATCTCGTTTAGAAGGACTACCCGGGCAGGTAGTTTTGTTTGTTAAAAGTACCCGGGCGGGTAAATTTAGTGCAAAAAGTTTCTGCACTGTTTTTCCCGGTCGGGTAGATTTCTGCCTTTTATTTCCCCGACTGGGTACCCCCTCATATGACCTCGGATTGAGTTGATTTTTGGATATGTTAAAACTTATTGAGTCTAGAACAATCTCCAATTGGAATCACCCCGAAATTCGTTCTAGATTGTTAGTTATCATCGTTTTAATTTGGTGTCGCGACTTCTCCGAGATTCTGCATTCTTTCAAATTCAAACCTACGCCATTTTCAACTCGCTTTGAAACATGATTCGAGACACCTACCATTTTAAAGATATATGTGTCTACTTTCATTTCCAATAAACAAAACTTAATTCCCATTTTTCAAACTCATGTTATGATCATTTTCCTACAGCTTGTGCATCTTGGAAAACTGTCAGCTTTAGTCCAATTTCACTCGGAACCCCTTTTAGTGTTCTTATTCCGTTTTTCTCGTATCTTTCCACCTCCGAACTTATTCCTAACTTGTTTTAGCGTGTTTATGTATATGCATTTTCTCTTTTTATGCATTTTATGTTTCTTAAGTAATGTAAGTTGTTTGCACGAATAGCTTATGCGCCTTGTTATGTTTTTAGATGCTTCATTATGCATTAGTTGTGCACATGAACATGCTTTAATGTATATTGTAACGCCTCCACCCGTACTGGAACATGAGGAGAGCGGTGTCTCAACCCCGGCACTGAAGCACCTCTCAAGTAATGGTGTGAGCCATCACTCAAGAAATACTCCAGTGAACGGCTATCTATCAGAACTATACATGTATAACGATGTAGCTATGCAGCGAAAAATCAGATTATTTTAAAACTTTTCAAAACATGTGCGTGATGGCATGTAACAAGCAAGAACATATTGATCGTGTAAGAGAGACTCGACATATCAGAACATGTGACATATTCAAATATAAATACCGATATAGTAGAGTTCAAAATATCGGTAGCAGAGTAGCAGAAAGAGTATAACAAAGATACTCAAGTATTCAGAAACATAAAGTAATGTAGCCATAAAACATATGCAGGACACAAAAGAGAAAGTAATACTAAGTCCTGACTGAAACAAAAATGACAATCTAGAGCTTCAAGATACCTCTAGACTGCGGCTGCAAGACCTGAAACCACGAGGCAAGAAAACAGGAGAGGTATTAGTCAAAAGGACTAAGTGAGGGAATACTTAAAAGAAAGTACTGAGTGATAAAGAATTTGAAGTAAATTTAAAACTGTTAAATGCAATGCTTTAAAGAAGAACTTGAAATAAGTTCGGTTGATATAACTCTTTGAATGCGATACTGTAAAAGAATGCACGTTTTAAAACATTTTCATGAATGCTATCACACGCGCACACATAAGTTGTTGATGGTTCATAGTTCTTTCATAAAATGGGATAAGGGTAAAGTGAACTTTTCCAGATATGAACCATCCATTATGAAACAGAATTTTGCCTGCAAGCTAGGCTCCTCCATCCTTACTCCAGAAAACATGATTTCGTAGAGTATCGGACCGAGGTCAACAATAACTCCACACACAGTAGAGTATCAGACCAAGGTCAACAATACCCCACTAACACATACAAACATGCACCATCCTCCACCGGTTGTCACTTCGGGTAGCTAGCCCTAGGCGACCTGTAAACATGTAATGGGAGCAGATTTGCTGTCCGTTCCCAGACAGATTGTCATGACTTAACAAACCTCCTGTTAAAAGTCGGTGTCAATTGTCTAAGTGTGGCGGCCAGTATTGGTAATGTCGTTGGCGCTCACCTCCCGAGCATCACCTCCACACATAACCGCTGGGCCCAAACTGTAAACTGTATGCTTGCATTTAAGAATTAGCAGTGACCAGAGTACCACTCCATTATGCTAACAATAACATGTGAAACTGTAACTGTAACATATGATGCTGTCTGTAAAACATATGATTCTGTCTGTAAAACATATGAAACTGTACTTTGAAAACATATATAGATCATGTAACTGTCTTTGAACAAGAATGCAGAACTTTGGAAAACATGTGCTGTAGATCAAGGTATACTATTAAAGTATGAATGATCCTTTCAAAAGAATGTCCCGATAAAAGGGATAGTTCAAAACGAGGTTTAGCTTTGAATTTTAAAACATATGATACGATAGTATAATCGTGGTTCCAGTTGGAAAACATTTATAACTTCACCTCACCTAATAGTAACAAAAGGCAGGTAGACAGATTACGCGGTGCCCTGGGGATCCCAGTGCTCAACTTTAACTCCTGTAGGTGGTGTACTAGAGTGAGCTTAAGAACTAAGACCCACTACTAACCAAGATGCATATGAAATGCACGAAACAATGAACAAGGAACATGTAAAGAACATGTAACACAAGAGGGTAATACCATTTAAGGTATTCAAGAAAGGTAACACATAAAGGAATACGTTAAAGTGAGTTACTCACAACGTGAGACTATGATCTTACTATAACCGAGTAAGCTTTATTCAAATTATGAATCCTATCGCAAACCTTAAGTTAAGAAACAAGTCCACAAAAGAAAACACATTTTGAAAACACATTTTAGACCCTGGATATGGAAACCCTAGGTGTAAATGTCTATTAGGAAAGCACAAGTTTTATTTCACTTTTACTATTTAAAAGCACTATTCAAAAGCACTATTCAAGATTACTATTCACAGGTTACTATTCACATGTCGGGTCAAAGGGTCGGGTCAAACCCTTACTATACACACACGGTACACACACACACACCATGCACGAACACACACACACACACGGCATGCACACACACACACAACCTAATTAATTTATGATCTTGATTATAACCTATAGTTTCAAGTTCATGTTAATATAATCAAGTGTGATCTAGGTTAAAGGTATAACTTATGGTTAAGAGATCCAATTAAGGCGTAAGATCAAGTTATGAAACACTATTCTATATTAGGTTATAACATGTGATACTATTAAAGTGTATAACATATGATCAAGGCTTTAATCCATCAATCCATATCACATCATAAGCTCAATTCATAATTCAAGAATCATATAACAATGTGACAACATGTCACAACATATATCATATCATATCATATCATATCATATATCATGAACCTTTAGGCATGTAACATGTAACAAGTTAATTCAATACCAACATGTAACAAGTTGTGACATAATTAATTGTGAATCACTATTCCATTAGCTAGCATGCAAGAATATAATTCAAATTCCGTAATCATGCATCAATTCTCATAATATAACAATCATATCACATGATCATAGCATATACTAGAGCAATTCATAACATATTCAAGCATATACTAAACAATTAAAACATATAAACAACTATTCAAACATATCATGAAAACTATATAATAAATGCATAAAATAAAATCCTATATGGCTTAGGGAAGACCCTAAGACCCAACCTAAACATAATATAAACATACCATAACATAAAAACATAAACTAAACTAAAACATAACATAAACTAAAGCATAAAAATAAAACAACTAACCTAGACTCAAAGGGGGGAGACGGCAAAGAGGGGGAGAGGGAGAGAAGAAAGGGTGTTGTTAACACAACATTTAAGCAAGGATTCAAATGCCATGAGAGGGGTATTTATAGGTGTTGGGAAGCCCCTCACCTTGGAAATAAAATGTAATGAAGGGTATGAGAGGAAAAGTGTATAGCTTCTCTTGGAAGCTTCATCAATCATGAACCAAAATTTGGGACTGCTGGGGGGGTATTCTAGTAATTTCGTGGACAAGACTCGAGGATAAGTGTCTAGAAGTATAACCATTCCGACGGCAAGAAAATTATCTTCGAAATGCAAATTCATACGTAAAAAATCGGATTTACCGTTTGAATGATACATTAGTTTTAATGAATAAAAGTTTTGAGCTCGAAACTCAACACGAGTGAAAAACGACTTTCTAGAATGATTTTCAAGTCCGGATTTTTTCCAAAATTCAAGAAAAAAAATCGAGAAGCATTTTGAATCCAATATCGACTACAAAACATTTTACCGTTAAAAAGTTGAAAACGTAGAGTGAATAGTGAATTCCCACTTACAAGCGTACGCTTCAAAATTTCAAGCTAGGGTTTGAATCAAGAGTTGTAAAACATTTCAAAAATCTTGAAATAGCTCAAGTAGTGCAAATCCGAAGAGAACTTTTTCAGAATGAAAACCGTTCGTAGAAGAAATAGTAAACTAGGGTTTTCGTAAACATTTTCAATAAAACCAATGCTCAAAATAGATTTCCAAGTCAAGAATGATTTCAAAAGACTCGTCTCGACTCAAGGATCGATTCGACTGTAAACTTTGGTAGGAAAGGTATCAAAATCAAAAGCTCATTTTTAGATGAATAGTAACTTTGGTCGGTAAGTTCCAAAAATACTGTTATAGTTCAAGAAAGACTTTCTGAGATCGGGAAACAAGTTCAAACGATTGGGAAACATGTGTGATGAACCTCTAGGGTTCGAGTAGCAATATGAATAAGGTAGGCTCGGGTTATGAATAGTAAACTGTATCAAAGGTCAAGAATTCCCCCTTAAAAGATTTCAGATCATATACGTGCACAAAGTTCATGTAAGAATGCAATGCATGATGATTCAAAAAGTTGGATCACAGTCTATAAATGCTTTACCAATGCCCTTAACTTACTGTTTTCATCCAGGCCCTGTTTTGGGCTGTTACAATCACCACTCCTTAAAGAGAATCTGTCCCCAGATTCTTCCGCTGTAACTGCAAACAACTCAGGGTGATGCTTCAGCATTTTCTCTTCTGTCTCCCAGGTTGCCTCTTCTGTCCCATGTCCCTTCCAAAGGACTTTAACCAAAGGAATCTTCCTATTCCTTAACTCTTGAAACTTCCTGTCTAGAATCTTGGCGGGTTTCAAAACATAAGTCAAATCCGGTTCCAACGGTATCTCCTCTACCGGCACAACCTCTGTCTCATCCGAGAAACACTTGCGAAGCTGAGATACATGAAATACGTTGTGGATTCCTGTTAGACCTACAGGCAAATCCAATCTATAAGCAGTTGGTCCGATTCTCTCAAGTATCTCATACGGTCCAACATATCTCGGGTTTAACTTTCGAGAGAAACCTTTCCTTGGCGATGCCTTCAGAAATACCTTTTAGCCCACTGCGAATTCCAAATCCCTTCTTCGTCGATCAGCATAACTTTTCTGCCGGTCCTGGGCAGCTTTCATTCTCTGGCGAATGATCTGAATCTTTTCTGTCGCTTCTCTTATCCACTTTGCTGAATTCACTCTGATCTATCCTTCCTCAGTACATCTCGCTTCATACAAATCCCAGTATAACGGGGATCTACATTTTCTTCCATACAAGGCTTCATATGGAGCAGCTTTAATAGAAGCTTGATAACTATTGTTGTATGCAAACTCCACAAGAGGTAAGCACTCTTTCCAACTTTCCTGGAAGTCCAAAGCGCAAGCTCTTAGCATATCTTCCAAGTATTTGATCATCCTTTCTGATTGTCCATCTGTCTGAGGATGCGCTGCAGTACTGAAGTTCAACTTCGTTCCCATCAAAGTCTGAATTTCCTTCCATAATTGCGATGTGAATTTCGGATCTCTGTCCGACAGTATACTGTTTGGAACTCCGTGTAGTCTGACAATCTCTTGTTGATACAGCTTTGCCAACGTGCTAACCTTATCCGTTGTCTTTACTGGCAAAAAGTGCGCTGACTTTGTCAATCGATCAATGATCACCCAGATACTATCTTGTCCTTCTCTGACTTTGGGTAATCCAGTGACAAAATCCATGGTGATTTGCTCCCATTTCCTTGTCGGAATCGGTAATGGTTGCAACTTCCCACTCGGCTTCTGGTGCTCAGGTTTAACTCTCTGACAAGTTAAGCACTTCTTGACATAGTTGGCTATGCCTCTCTTCATTCCGTTCCACCAGAAATGCGTCTTAACATCTTGATACATCTTAGTGCCTCCTGGATGTATCGTGTACTTAGTCTTGTGCGCTTCGTTGAGAATCTCTTTCCTCAAAACAGTCGGCATGCATACTCGACTTTTGTACCTCAATATTCCATGTTCATCAATCTTGAACTTGGTCTCATCATCTTTCTCCTTAGATTCGAGACATTTCTTGATCCACTCGTCGTTCTTCTGTGCTTCCAGCACTTGCTCTTTCAAAGGTGATATCATCACAATGCAGAAATCTGTGCCAAACTAACTTTCCTGCTCAATGCATCGGCTACAACGTTTGCCTTTCCTGGATGGTACTGAATAATGCAATCGTAGTCCTCCAGAAATTCCATCCACCTTCTCTGTCGCATATTCAACTCCTTCTGAGTGAATAGATATCGCAGGCTCTTATGATCAGTAAAGATCTCAAACGTAACTCCATAAAGGTAATGTCTCCACTTTCCAAGAGCAAAAATTATCGCTGCTAACTCCAAATCATGTGTCGGGTAGTTGACTTCATGCGTTTTGAGTTTCCTTGATGCATACGCAATCACTTTTCCATTTTGCATCAAAACTCCTCCTAGTCCTTCTTTCGAAGCATCGGTGTAGACAATGTATCCTTCTTTTCCTTCTGGTAACGCTAACACGGGTGCAGTTGTTAGTATCTCCTTCAATCTTTGAAAACTTTGCTCACACTTCTCAGTCCAATCGAATTTCCCTTCTTTCTTTGTCAATTTAGTGAGAGGTGTAGCTATCTTCGAGAAATCTTTGACAAACCTCTGGTAGTAACCAGCTAATCCCAGAAAACTCCTCACCTCTGAGGGATTCTTCGGTGACTTCCGATCCATAGTCGTCTCGATCTTCGAGGGATCTACTTCGATTCCAGATCCTGATATGATGTGTCCGAGAAGTGTAACTCTCTTAAGCCAAAACTCACATTTACTGAACTTTGCATATAGCTTGTGATCCAGCAAAGTGCGTAACACAATTCGAAGATCTTCAGCATGTTCCTTCGGTGTCTTCGAAAATACCAAAATATCATCGATGAAGATTACTACAAACTTATCGAGAAACGGCTTGAATATACGGTGCATCATATCCATGAATGCAGCTGGTGCGTTCGACAAACCAAACAGCATTACTACAAACTCAAAATGTCTTTATCGGCTGTTGAAAGCAGTCTTCGGAATATCTGCTTCCCTGATCTTCAATTGATAATACCCTTGTCTAAGATATAACATGGAGTAGACCTTCGATCCTTGAAGTATATCGAATAACTCTTCGATATGAGGGAGAGGATACTTATTCTTGATCGTTATCCTGTTCAGCTCCCGATAGTCAATGCATAAATGTAATGATCCATCCTTATTCTTAACAAAAAGAATAGGCGCTCCCCACGGCGACGTGCTCGGTCGAACATATCCAGACTCAGTCAGTTCATCCAATTGCTTTCTCAGTTCTTCCATTTAAGCTGGAGCCATTCTATAAGGTGTCTTGGAGTACGACTCAGCTCCAGATATCGTCTCGATCGTAAACTCCAACTCTCGGTCAGGAGGTAACGAATCCAAAAGCTCAGGAAACACATCCAGGAACTCGTTCACCACTTCCACTTCTTCAATCTTAAGTTGATCTCTCGGTCTATTCAAAAGATAAGCAACAAATCCAATAGCTCTTTTCTGAATCAACTTCTTAGCTTCCATCGAAGAAATCACTGATAACTTCTCAACTTTCCCTTCTGATATCCCACTTTCATCTTCTTCCAAGATGATCTCTTTCTTGTAACAATCCAACTTAGCTCGGTACTTAGACAACCAATCCATACCAAGTATAACATCGTATCTTGTCATCGGTAACTCAATAAGATCCGTCGGGTAACAACGGGTACCAATACATATAGGGCAGCGTTTATATACTTGATCCGTAACAAGGCAAGTTCCCAAAGGAGAACTCACTTCAAATTTATATGGCAAGTATTCAAGTGGAAACTGTAAATGCGCACATAATTTAGATGCAACAAATGAATGCGTAGCACCAGGGTTATACAAGACCTTAACTGTAGCACCCCGCACGTGAGGCACCACATCCCCCGCACTATGGCTCGACACAAGTAACGAAATGGTAAATCCGCACCCATATCAAACCATAGCGAACGGGAGACAAGCAGAAAACCCTCCTAAGCTAGGCGGAACTTAGACCTTGCACAGCAACCAATCAACAAAATATAATGCATCGGAAAACTCAAATTCAAACACACAAACCATAAGCAGACTTGGGCTCTTCAGGCCTCTTTTGAACTCATAAACAAAGCCCAACAAAACAATTAAATAGCAATTATACAAGATTCAACTCCATGAACTTACAAGGTCGAATCATTTACAAATTAAATACATAAGGTGAATGCAGAGACGCTTCTAACTTAACTCGACCGACTCAAACTCAACATAACCCGCCTAGCTCGAAACTCCAAAGTCAAACCTGCACACTAAAGTGTTGGGGAGGGAGAGGGTCAGTCTCTAGAAGACTGAGTGAGCAGGAGCGATACATATATATATATAAGAAACATGCACATGCAAGTCATAAATCCCGAGCAAAGGTTTTATTGGAAGTTAGTTCCCACGAAGGGCAAGAAAATAGATAAACAATGCTCGAACTTTACGACTAACTCATATTAAATTCATTAGATTCATAGTTTAGACATAAATATAAAGGGTCGACGAGTGAGCGTGCATCATCTCCAACTAACTCCGACCCTGTACGACAAATATCATTAATACATTGAGTATGTGATCATGCAGTATATTATAATACACACAAATCATATAACATAGTCGTTTGGGCGATCCGTGTCTCGGCCTTCCCGCACGGTGCATAACAATCATAACATAACATAACATAATCATATTTATAAAACAAGTTCCAACCTTCTTCCTCCGGTGGTGGACGGGTTTGCAAGGCCCGACCACCTAAACATATCATTATGGCTATGAGGTTCATGAGGCCTCAAAGCCCGGTTAGCGTTTCCCCGTCAAAAACTCCTTGACGAAGTCCGTTTCGCCGTAATATAGTGGAACTAGCACATGGGATCACCGTCGGCCCATGCCTCCCCGGATAGCCACTTGTACTAAGTCCCTGGGCCCGTGCAATCATAATCATGCCTCGCTAAATCATATCAATTCATAAGAAACATAACATAATTCGTAAATCATTTGAAAAGGGTTTATTCGATCAATATTTACTCGGTACGATTCATTTGAAAACCATATATAACTATATTAGGTTTTTGGCCAAAGCTTGTCACATACGGTTGTAGGGTTTTATACATAATTAGAACGAAAACACCCTCACCTGAAACATAACAATACAAGGATATGAGTAACCGAGTGCCTGAAAGATCAAGGTCTCTCCACCCTGGAGATAAACTGTACAAAAGACAACGTAACGTGTTCGTGAGACTCGAGACTCCAATGAACCATATAAGACGTACGGCATGCAATGAACATGATATGAATGCGTAACAGAAGATATTATATCATAAAATGTTCATGTGCACTATTAAAGTCTTAAAGACATATAAACCTTCAATTCATTCACTCAATGAAGCATTCGTATTCACATGAGTTCATATCCTTCACATTCCACGTTAAAGGAATTTAAATTATATAATCAAGTCATTCAATCTTTCGTTCACTTTCATTCGAAGTCATAATTCCATATTTTCAATCAATTTCATTCAAGAACTCAAGTAGGAGCATAGCACGTATTAATTCACATTTAAAATTAAAACATAAACAATTAAACACATTCAATCGCATTCACAATTAGAAAATAAACAGTTAAATACATGCAATTAAATTTAGGAATTTAAATCAAATATGGAATAGGTAACAATTAAATTCTATAATTCAATTAAATCAAATAATATTCAATATTTAATAAATATATATATATATAACTATATATAATATGCATATATACATACATTATCATGCACGTACAACAACAATAATGCATGCATACAATTTATATCTAACATATATATATATAAACATGCATGCATTACATAGTATTTATATATATATCCACGTAAGTACACAAGCACACACACAAACCCACATGCATGCAAACATTTAAAATCAAATCACATGCACTCACAGCAACACATGCAATTGCATAAAGGAGGAAAAGAAAGGAAAATGCAGCAGCAGCAGTATCCCGGCAACACACAGACATGCAGGGAAAAAATACAAGGTGACACCCCCGAGTCACAAACCTAGAACGAACCGAGACACCCCCGTGTCTCGGTACAGAAATTCCAGGCCAAAATGCACCCCCGTTCCACGCTGGAAAGAAAAAGAATGACACCCCCGTGTCGCACGCCTGCAGCAGTCCCTGTTTTAAGCTTAAACGTAGCAGTACCCCAAGGGATATGCAAGCAAGATAAGCAGCAACTCATGGCATGAAATGCAACAACAACTCAGGCCTAACAATACGCAAAACTGACAGCAACAAGAACAAGAAGACGCAACAGCTGACAGCAACAATTTCAGTCCCAAAAACAGAGCAAAATCCCACGAAAAAAAGAGCATACTGATCTCATTAATCCCCAATCATGTTCAGGTAAGCTAAGCCATCAAAATACTGCGAAATAACTCCAAATTAACATACAAGTCAGCCCCAAGGAAGCTCAGACGCGAGACGCAGGCACACACGACCAATTCATGAAATTTTCTCAAAGTCTCAAAAATGATAAATACTCTTACTACCAGGTAATCAATGATCATAAATGAAAAGAGGATGTCAAAACAATCATTTTCAAGCTTGGAATGTAGCACCCGAGCATAAGGTACCACATCCCCCGCACCGAGACCCGACCCGTATATGAAATGGAAGTCCATACACGTGCCAAATCCACGGCGAACGGGGACACAACACACAAGCTATGCTAGGCGGGACTAACCCTTGAACCTTTCAAACTCAAGACAACATAAAATCAGAGTTAAAATTAAACGCGGAAGCAAGATCACCACATAATATATACAACGAGTCACCAAGCACCAAAAAAAAAATCGATATAGAAAACCATTCAAGTGTTCAACGGCACTCACGGCCTACAAATCATGACGCTCCATGCTATACTATGATCAGATACAAAATAGCAATAAGAGTATGAATATATGAGACTGAAAAGAAGTGCTAAACATAAATGCAAGACCTAGACGACTTGTATTCTCGCCTAGCACTCCTATACCTGCACAAAACAACTGAAAACAACCGGGTTCAGTCTAAAAGAGACTGGTGGGTATAAAATGGGGTATAAGATAAAATATTGCAGAAAGTAAGCACATACATGCAAGCCTTAATCCCCGTATGAAGTTTGATAAGAATTTCCCAAATGGTTAAAACAAAAGAAAACATCAACGGGATTACGACGTTCATATTCATTCATAATTGTTCATAAGGGTTTATAGCCCAGCGAGTGGGCGTGCACAATCTCCAACCTCCATCTCGTGTAATCATAATCAATTATTCATTCATTATCACACATATCTTTTGTGCTCATACATAACATGATCATAATCATTCATATACACCTTCTTCCTCCGGGTGGTGGACGGGTTGGCAAGGCCCGACCACCTAATCATATCAATGCGGCTATGAGGTTCATGAGTCCTCAAAGCCAAGTTAGCGTTTCCTCGTCAAAAACTCCTTGACGAGGTCCGTTTCGCCGTAGTTGGTTGGAACTAGTATATGGGATCCCCGTCAGCCCTTGCTTCCTCGGTTAGCCACATATACTAAGTCCCGGGGCCCGTGCAATCATAATCATGTCTCGCCAAAACAAAAGGTATGGTTTCATCATTAAAAAGGGGTCATACGTTTGAAATCATTTACACGAAATGACTCGATTTATATAATATACTAATTTGGCTTAAATCTTGCACATAAGGGATATATAGGGTTGTTTTCACTATTAGAAGAAAAACCCACCTTTTAAAAGTAAAAGAAAAGCACAAGCGTCTCAAGGCTCGCCCTCGTCTCCGACCAAACCCGAATCTGTGCAAAAGAAAAGGTATGAGACTCAATGACCACATATGACGGTCGGCAATGAAGTCAATACGACATGAATGCATAAATGATCATATTATATCATGAAAATGTTCATGTGCACTATTAAGGAATTTAAAACATATAATCAAACCATTCGTTAATTCATTTCATTCAATTTCATAAATTCGTAACATTCATAAAGCATATCAATTAATCTAGAATTCCATTTAATAATCATAGCAAGTATTATTCATATTCACAATTAGAAATAGAATAAATAAAACGTTCAATCAATAATCGGCAAATTAAATACGTGAAATAGAAATCAATTAGATTCAAAAATTGAATTAAATCAAATAAAATTTAAAATATATAATAATTATATATATAATAAACATATAATACTTATATAATAATTAATATATATACATATATATATATATATATATATATATACATTACCATACATGCACACACCAATATATATAATATTACAAAAACCATGCATACACGTACACACACAATTATGTATAATATATATACATGCATGCAATTACTCTACAAATCCATGCACACACAACACCACACCCATGCATGCAACGCACACACACAGCACAAATATATGTATACAGTAGCAATACATGCATGCAACAGAAAAAGAAATCGCAGGCAAACGTTCGGGAAAAAAAAACAGGGTGACACCCCCGTGTCACCACCCAAGCCTAAACCGAGACACCCCCGTGTCTCGGTACAGCAATTTCAGGCCAAAACCGCACCCCCACTTCACGCTGGAAAGAACAAAAACGACATCCCCGTGTCTCGGACAGCAGCAGCCTCTGTTTTTGACAGAAAACGCAACAGAAAAAGACAGCCACTCACGCATGAAATGCAGGCAAGAAAGGCAGCAAAACTAAGCATGAAAAGCTGCAAGAAACTCAGCTAAAACACATTGCACAAGGCCAAGAAATTAACAGCAAAAGCAAAGAGGATTCACGGCAGTTGACAGCAGAAATCAGTTTGGAAAAAAACAGGGCAAGGTCACGCAAAACAGGGCAGGAAGGATTCTCTTCATCTCCATCTATTCATATCAGTTTAGGCCAACAAATACTCAGCCAAGAAACACAAATTCAACATATATATCAGTTCCTAAAAGAGCTCAAGCGTGAACAGCAGTCGTACGTGACATTTCATGGAAATTTCTCAAAGTGCCATAATGATAACTCATTAATACTTCAACCACCATGAAATCAATGATCATAAATGATATGAGGATGTCAAAATAATCATTCTCAAGCTTGGAATCAATCAAAACCATTAAGAATTGAATAAGATCAATAATTTGGCTCAAAACCACTTATTTTTGAATTTAGCCCAGAAATCCTTGAAACCATGATCAAATTTGGGAATGAAAGGATGGAAATGAACAGAAATGAACATATATTACAACCTTAAGCTTACCTTGTTGATTGGATGAAGTTTGGGTGAGATTTGAGCTCCAAAATCTCTAAGGAATGAAGGGTTATGGGACTGAACTGAAAAGCAGTAACTTTGGCTGAGATTTGGGGATTGTGTGAGGATTATCTTGGTTAGGGCATGACATATCCGGTTAGGGGGTTGAGTTAGGGTTCAATAGAATCAAACCATGGTTAATTTGGTTAAAGTTTGGATAAGATATGGCTATTTTTGTGCAGCAAGGTCAGTTTGTCACTGTTTCGTTTTTCGGTTGAATTTCGGAGGTTCAAATGACTTTGGAAAAATATAAGGCTAACGTTACTAAACTCGAATTTTCGTTACGAGTTCAGCGGAGTTGACGGAACTCGAATCCGAGTTCCCGAGCTCAAGATATTATATTCGGAACCAAGGGTACGCTAAGTGCTCATTAGCCCCCGATTTGGTTGCACGATTCAAATTAAATTCGTTAACATATCAAATAAATTTGAAAACATAAACCGAGCATATAGGCATGTTCATAACACATATTTTTACGACATGCTACAATTTCACGGCATTTTGATATCAATTCATATAAGAACGAAGCACAAAATAGACAACCAAGCTCATCTCATGAAATTCCATGCACATTACATTAAAATTCATGTACATTTCATACAATTCATGCACATATTATAAATTCCATGCATAAAATTTAAATCAAAGAATAGATTCTAATATTAATTAAATTAAATTAAAGTCAACGTATATATATATGAATAATTAATTAATATGGTTAAACATGATTAATTAGCATAACTCTTAATTAACAACATAATTAGCATTAATCCTTAAACTAACAATAATTAAAGAAATACATATATATATATATATATACGTATTTATACTTATAAACGAAATATTTTAGGATAATAATAAATTAAAATAAAATATAATAAAATTAAATATAAAACACGTAAAAACAATTAATTCGCGCAAATTGGTAAACACATACGTCGTACCTTTACGTCCGAAAAGTCGGGGCATTACAATCTCTCCCCCTTAAAAGAATCCGTCCTCGGATTCTTTGCTCGCTCGAAAATAACTCGGGGTGAAATTTTCTCATCTTTTCCTCCGTCTCCCACGTAGCCTCTTCGGTTTTATCACTTCTCCAAAGAACCTTGACTAGTGGAATACGCCGATTTCGAAGTTCCTGAAATTTTCGATCCAATATCTTAATCGGCTTTTGAACGAAAGTGAGATCCGGTCCTAATTCCACTTCTTCAACAGGTAGAACCTCGGACTTGTCTCTATAATATTTTCAGAGCTGTGAAACATGAAACACGTTATGAATTCCAGTCAAACTCGGAGGCAAGTCCAATCGATAGCCCGTATCCCCAACCTTCTCTAGAATCTCATACGGTCCCATATACCGAGGGTTTAATTTTCCTCCTCGTCCAATCCTTGAGAACCCTTTTCGTGGAGATGCCTTTAAGAAAACCCTATCTCCAACCTCAAACTCCAAATTCTTCCTCTGAAGGTCTGCATAACTCTTTTGTCGATCCTGGGCAGCCTTCATCCGTTGTCTAATTATCCGGACTTTGTCAATAGCCTATTGTACAGCCTTAGAGGGTTTTTCCTTCTTTTCCCCTCCTTTAATCCCTTCTTGCTTGGTCCAATTCCATTCCTCCAAGTCAAAGAACAATGGTGATCGACATTTACGTCCGTAAAGAGCTTCATAAGGAGCCATTTCAATTGAGGCTTGATAGCTATTGTTGTAAGCGAATTCGATTAACGACAACTGTTCATTCCACGAGCGTTGAAAGTCCAATGCACAAGCTCTCAACAGGTCCTCCAGATACTTAATCAACCTTTCTGATTGTCCGTCGGTCTGAGGATGGAAAGCTGTGCTGAATTGAAGCCTTGTTCCCAAACACATCTATAATTCTTGCCATAACCGTGAAGTAAATCTGGGATCCCGATCCGAGACAATGCTAACAGGTACTCCATGAAGCCTGATAATCTCATCATTATATCTCTTAGCTAATTTACTCACTTTATCGGACATTCTGATAGCAAGGAAATGAGCTGATTTTGTCAACCTGTCCACGATAACCCAAATTCCATCGAAACCTCCTCTCACTTTTGGTAATCCTGAAACAAAATCCATGGCTATTTGTTCCCACTTCCACTCCGGAATAGGCAATGGTTGAAGTAGCCCCGATGGCTTTTGATGTTCTGCCTTTACCACTTGACAGGTCATACAATGTTTCACGAAGTTGATCACATCCCGTTTCAAACCATTCCGCCAATAGAATTGCTTGAGATCCTTATACATTTTGTTCCCTCCGGGATGTATCGAATACCCTGACCGATGGGCTTCTTCAAGAATAATCCTTTTTAACTCTTCCGGCACAACAACTCTATTCTTGAATCTTAGAAGTCCCGTATCATCAAATCCAAACGGACATTCTGAATCAGCTCGAGCTTTCTTAGCTAATTTCTGAACCTCGGGATCAATCCTCTGAGCATCAAATAATCTCTGTCTGAGATCCGGTTGAACAGTGATATTCCGGATACTAGCCCTCAGTTTGAACAACTCATTCTCATCTTCAATTTCCATTTTCACGTTGGACACACTAGCTTTCCTACTAAGCGCGTCCGCAACCAAGTTGGCTTTGTCGGGATGGTATCGGATTGTACACTCATAATCCGCCAAAAGTTCCATCCAACGCCGTTGTCTCTTATTCAATTCCTTTTGTGAGAATAAGTATTGAAGACTCTTGTGATCGGAAAAGACCTCGAATGAAATTTCATAAAGATAGTGTCTCCACTTACCCAAAGCAAAGATCACAGCCGCTAATTCCAAATCATGAGTGGGATAGTTCTGTTCATGCTCTTTTAATTTCCTTGAGGCATAGGCGATTACTCTTCCATTTTGCATCAACACACATCCTAAACCTTCCTTTGAGGCGTCCGTATAAACTGTATATCCTTCTGTACCTTCAGGAAGTGCTAATACAGGGGCAGCAGTCAACTTTTCCTTTAAAAGTTGAAAGCTAGCCTCACATTCCTCATCCCACTCAAACTTAACCGCTTTCTTACTCAATCGGGTTAAATGAGCCGCAATCTTTGAGAAATCCTGAACAAATCTCTGATAGTAGCCTGCCAAACCCAAGAAACTCCTTACTTCTAAAGCATTTTTCGGGCTTTGCCATTGAATAACCGTCTCAATCTTAGAAGGATCTACTTTCAAACCCTTCCTTGAAATAATATGGCCCAAAAATGCTACCCGATCAATCCAGAACTCGCATTTGCTAAACTTAGCATACAACCGATGTTCTCTTAAGGTATCAAACACAATTCTGAGGTGCCTGGCATGATCCTCCGGAGTTCTCGAATAAACCAAGATGTCATCGATGAATATTACCACAAACTTATCCAAATAGGGCCGGAAAATTCGATGCATCATATCCATAAAGGCAGCCGGAGCATTAGTCAGTCCAAAAGGCATCACTACGAACTCGTAGTGTCCATACCGGGTGTTAAATCCCGTCTTCGGAATGTCCTCTTCCCGGATCTTCAATTGATAATATCCTTATCTCAAGTCCAATTTTGAGTATACCCCCGAACCTTGTAACATATCGAATAAATCCTCAATATGGGGCAAAGGATACTTATTCTTTACAGTCATCCGATTAAGCTCCCGGTAATCTATACACATTCTTAAGGTTCCATCCTTTTTCTTAACGAAGAGAACCGGAGCACCCCAAGGTGACGAACTTGGCCGTATATATCCAACTTTGAGCAATTCTTCCAATTGAATCTTTAACTCTTTCAATTCGGCCGGTGCCATCCGATACGGAGTCTTAGAATACGGTGTGGATCCTGGATATAAGTCAATAACAAACTCGATCTCACGGTCTGGTGGTAAAGAACTCAAATTCTCCGGAAACACATCGGAAAAATCCTTAACAACCGCGGTATCCTCCAACCTGACTTGATCTTTCGGCCTATTAAGAAGGTAAGCAATAAATTCCGTTGCTCCTTCTCTCATCAACTTGTGAGCTTCCATATAAGACAAGAGAGGTACCGATCTTGAGCCACTACCAATCACCATTTCATTACCCAAAATCACCTTCTTCGCAAAACAATCAACATTGGCCCGGTGTAACGCCCCGACTTTTTGGCCGTACAGGTATGACGTCACTAGTGGGTTTAGATCGAGAGTTATGTGACTTATATGTGTTTTAATTTCTAAGTGATTATTTAATTTATTAATTTCATGAACTAATTGCTTTTATTCGACTTTTATGACTTAATTGATTTAGTCGGGCATTTTCCATGATTAACCGGGAAAGTTATTAGGATTGGAGAATGGAAATTAAGCTACTAAAGATTAGCTCAAGTATTCAAGTTGGAGGTTAGAACTTAAGTAATTAAAGGCTACCTTTAACAACTAAGAAGGTCGAATACTAATCGAGGTGGACAACGAGCTAATTGGGTTAAGATCAAGTGCAAACTAAAAATTAGAGCTTCGGACTATGGTGTTTGGAGAAGATAAGAGAAAAGATTATGTGATGAAGATCGGGTGGTTATTTAAGTATTGAATACATCGGAGATGGCAATGCCTGACACTATGGAAGGAATCAAGTATTGAACCGGATCATTACAATATAAGATTCTTGAGCATCGGTGAACGGTATATCTAGCATCCATGGCATATACATACATGCAACTTTAGTTTGAATAATTTTATGATGCTAAGTGCTTGGATTATTTGTTGTATTAGCTATTTTTGTATAATTAATTCTCAATGTATTTAATATCTCCTACTTGTTTCTTGGTATATGTCCTTGTTCGTTTATTCTTTTTCTTGGGTTAACTATGTTGTTGTTGTTGTTGTTGTTGTTGTTGCGGTTGTTGTTGAGAGACGGGGTTCTCTCGTTGTTGTTTGAGAGACGGGGTTCTCTTGTTGTTGCTTGTGAGGGACGGGGTTCTCTCCTTGTTGTTCGAAATACGGGGTTCTTTCATTGCTTGCTACTTGCTAGACTTTCGAGTGCTTAGGCTTTGGTGAGTTAAGGGTCGTGATTTAACAGCAAGTGAAGACCCCTTGTTGCCTGAAGACATTTTCCGAACTAATTCCTGACGGGGAGTTGCTAACCCGCATGGGATGAACACGGGAAAGTTTACGCAGAGTTCAGAATTCGAGGCAATGGACCTGGGGACCAGGTCCTCTTAAGGGGGAGAGGTTGTAACGCCCCGACTTTTTGGCCGTACAGGTATGACGTCACCAGTGGGTTTAGATCGAGAGTTATGTGACTTATATGTGTTTTAATTTCTAAGTGATTATTTAATTTATTAATTTCATGAACTATTGCTTTTATTCGACTTTTATGACTTAATTGATTTTGTTACTTAACCTCGTTTTAATATGTACACTTGTAAATTGAAAGTTTTATTTCGAATATGTACCTAATTGATCTTATATGAAATCCTTGGACTCAATCGAATTTTGATTTGGACCCCAATTGTGCTCCTATTAAATTTCGGGACCCTAATTAAACACTTAAATTGTTGAGGGACTTGTTGGCAATTTTCCTCCCTTTTCTTCCTTGTTGAACGAGATGTATGTATATACATACACCTCCCATTTTCTTCTTCATTTTTCCACACACAAGAGAAAGAGAAAAACCCTCCATCCCCTCCCTCTCCAATTCGATCCGACCACGAAGCAAGAAAGTAAGATTCCAAGTTCCATTCTTCTCCCTCAAGCTCAAGCTTCAAGCCTACCATCTTCTTCCCTCGCTTCTCCTCTCTATTCCAAGGTATATGTATATATATAAATGTGGATTTATGTAATTTGATGATTTGATTCATGATTTGATGAGTAATATGTATGTATATGTTGTATTTGATTGTTGTTATGTGGTTTTGGGTGAATTGGGAGCTTCTTTGATATTCTTGAGCCTTTTTTTGCGTCTACCCTGTTTTCCCGTTGCCAAACGCAGCTGCTGGAATTGGGGGTCGCCCCCGCGACCGTTTTGTGACCATTTTTGGTCGCGGTCGCGACCAACAATTCGAGAGTTGACTAATTTTCAGTCGCAGACGCGACTGATTTTCAGTGTAATTTTGTCACGGCCGCGACTCCCTCATCCGAACTCGGAATGACCTGATTTTTTAACCCAAGGAAACCTCTTGAAGTGTAGAATATTCTCCAATTGGAATCACTTCAATATCGCTTCTCATTTGTGCGATATGATCAATTCTTTGTGGTGTCGCCACTTTACCGAAAACTGCTTTCACCCAACTTCGGGCCTACGCCATTTTCACCTCGTTTTGAACCATGATTCATTATATCCCACAAGAAAATTTTAATTCCAATTTCTACAACTCAAGATATTTCCATTTTCCTATAGCTTGTTCATTCCCGAATTTGTCAACTTTTGCTAAATCTTACCAAAACTCTTTTTCTTGTGTTCCTTTCAACCTCTTGGCTCCCATATGTGAACTATATGACTTGGATGCTTGATTAATTGATGATATATGATATAATTTGATATGATTATGGATTTTATGCTATCAATTCAATGTGTAAACGTTCAAGTGCTTTAATGTGGTCTCCTTTGCAATTATTGTTTCCTTTATGAACTTAATGGATTCCTTTCACCTTAAAATGATTCTTAAATATGGTTAACATGTATTATAAAGTCTTATAAATATGTTGTATTATGGGGATTACTCTTGCTATGAAAAATGACAAGGACATGAGTTATGCGTACATGATTGCAATTTTTAATAGCATTCTCTATGTGCTCAATAGCTTCTAATTGGTTTATATGCATTGTTAATATGTATTGTCTTGTATTATGAATTGAATGATTGATCATGTATGCACCACTCCATAATATTTTAGGATTTATTCTCTATTATATCATCTCATAACATATCATACCACTTCATGAGGATTGCCGTGCGTCTATGTGGTTTCATATTGAGTCAATTCTCACGAGTACACATTGTTCCTTCTCTTGTACAGTTGGTTTCCAGGGCGGAGACTTCCAAGTTGAATAGGCACCCGCATTAATTATGCTTTATGTCTCGTGGTATTCCAGGTGAGGGTGTTTTCGTTCTAGATATGTATTAAACCCCACAACCTTATGTGATAAGTTTTGGCCAAAAACCTAAGGTATAATTATGTATGGTTTTCAAATGACTTTATCGAGTAAATATTTTCACAAGGATTATGAAATATGTTATGCTTCTTATGAATCAAATGTTTTGGCGAGATTATGTATGTATGATATGTTCACGGGCCCCGGAGCATAGTGTATCGTGGTAAGCCGGGGAGGCAAGGGCCGACGGTGAACCCGTGCACTAGTTCCAACCATTTTACATCGAAACGGATCTCGTCAGGAGTTTTGACGAGAAAACGCTAGTCGGGCTTTTGAGGATTCATGTACCTCACTAGCCATTATGTATGAGGTGGTCGAGTCTTGCAAACTCGTCCACCACCGGAGGAAGAAGGTTGGAACTTATTTTATGATTATGATTATGTTATGATTGATAGGCACCGTGCGGGAAGGCCGGGACGCGGATTGCCCAAACGAATATGTTTTAGGATATGATATGTGATTTGTATGTATTATAATATATTGCATGATCACATATTTAAAGTATTAATGATATTTGTCGTACACGGACGGAGTTTGGTTGGAGATGATGCACGCTCACTCGCCGAGCCTTTATGTCAATGTATGAATTATGAACTAATGAATTTAATTTGATTAGTTGTAAAGTTCGAGCATTGCTTAGTTATTCTCTTGCCCCTTGGGAACTATATTTAAATAAAACTTTGCTCGGGATTTATGACTTGCATGTGCATGTTTCTCTATATATGTATAGCTCCTGCTCACTCAGTCTTCTAGAGACTGACCCCTCTTTCCCACCTTTCAGTTGCTTGCAGGTTTTGCTAGGCGGAAGTCAAGTTTTAATCTCTTGTCGAGTCACTTGTACACTCGAGTCACATTTTACATTCTTTTATGATTTAATTGTATTTCCGTTATGTATTGGGCCTGCGTGCCAATTATGATTATTGTTGGATATTGAATTCGGGACAGGTTGCATGCTTAGTTGAACCCGTTGTTAGGATGCTTGGTGGATTTAAATTATGTATTGGAATTGCTGGGCGTGTAACCATTGTTGAAGATTATGAATTATACGTTATTGCTTCCGCTTTACATTCTAGGTATTTTTAATTTATTTGGTACAGGGTTAGATTCCGCCTAGCTAGGATATCTTTTATTTTGGTCTCCCGTTCGCTATGAGTCCGGTTCATGCTTGAATTATCCATTTCACGTGTGGACTAGACTTGTAGTGCGGGGGGATGTGGCGCCTGTCGTCCCGGGTGCTACACCCGGTGCCTGGACAACCAGTCCATACCCAAGATAACTCCATACCTCTTCATAGGCATAACAATTAAATCCGCCGGATATTCTTTCCCTTCAATCAGAACTGAACACTCCCTAACCAACCGATCTGTCTGAAGACTCCCACCAAGTGGCGAACTCACCAAATAACAAGAAGATAAACAAGTAACAGGCAAGCACAGAGTGGCAACTAAATCACAAGAAATAAAGGAATGCATGGCACCCGGATCAAAGAGTGCATGAATGTTCGTGTTATGTATGCATAGAGTACCTTCCACCACAGTTGTGGGATCAATCTCTGCATCTTGCTCCTCACCCTCGACGGCGTAAGCACGAGTCGGGATCATTGGCCTTTGAACTCGTCTTTGAAATCCGGGGTCCTTGTCGGGACAAGTATCCGCCATTTGGTCACCCTTTCCGCATATGAGACACAAATTCAACCTCCTCCGACAATTATAAAAATTGTGAGTTGGTCCTCCACAATGTGTACAAGGAGCTTGAGCCAATCTCGCCTCACTCGGGCCTTGTCGATCTCTCATCGGTGCAGGCAAAGCTTTTGGAACCGGTGGAGTTGGTTATCCCATTCTTGGCTTCTTAAACGGACCCTTAGGAGGGGGAGTAGCTTGAATCATCGGTCTCTTCCCCGAATTCGATCCGGAACCTCTTCCCATTGGAGCTCTAAAAACCGGATCCTTCTTCTTGTCCCAACGCCCTTTGCACCATTTCCGCGAAGGAGACAAAGTTTTGACCCGCTTGGCCATGTCTCAAATCTTGTCTTAATCCCGCAATGAATTTTCTCGACTTTCTCTTCTCATCCTGGGTGACATGAGGAGCATATTTTCCAAGTCTATTAAAGACTGCGACGCGTGCCCTGCTTTAGAACCATGAACTCCTACTCCTTCCTCTCTCTTACCACTTCCGGTACAAAGCATTCCCGGAATTCTCTCTTAAAAACCTCCCAAGTAACCTCTTCTCCATCTACCTCGAGTTTCTCCATTGTTCTTTCCCACCATTCATACGCATCTCCATCAAGTTGGAATATAGCAAATTGAGCCTTCTCTTGCGTGGTGAATTGACGGACCCCAAATATCCTCTCCAATCGAATCAACCAACCCTCTGAGACCGCATCATCGATAGAACCAGAAAACCGAGGGGGGTTGTAGCTCAGAAACACTCCATTAGAATCTTTATTATTATGGTTTGGTGGGGGAGCTTGTTGTTCTGCTGGTTGTGGTGGGGGAGCTTGAGCCCTCCGATGCTCAACATAATTAAAAACGGCTTCCATGAAATTCCCCATGTCCATTCGTGGTGCTTGTGGTTGGGGTGGAGGCGTAGGGGATCGGTCATGTTGACGACGGTGTCCTGGAGATCTCTCACGGTGTCTACGTGGAGGCATCCTGTCCAAGAAACACTGAAATACATGCTATTTTTAGTCCATGCATGCAAGTGCAATTAATTCAATCAAAATTCAAAATTTAAAGCACATAAGCACGTAAACAATGCATATGCATCACATTGACAAGTTGTTCCTAAAGCCGAACAACCTAACTGACTCAACACGACACTAGAGCCCGGGTTTTGCAACCCTAAGCTCTGATACCACATAAAGATATAGCACCTGAGCGTAAGGTACCATATCCCCCGCACCGAGACCCGACCCGTATATGAAATTGAAGTCCATACACGTTCCAAATCCACGGCGAACGGGAACACAACACACACGCTATGCTAGGCGGGACTAACCCTTGAACCATTCAAACTCAAGACAACATAAAATCAGAGTTAAAATTAAACGCGGAAGCAAGATCACCACATAATATATACAACGAGTCACCAAGCTCCAAAAAAAAAATAGATATACGAAAGCATTCAAGTGTTCAACGGCACTCAAGGCCTACAAATCATGATGCTCCATGCTATACTATGATCAGATACAAAATAGCAATAGAGTATGAATATATGAGACTGAAAAGAAGTGCTAAACATAAATGCAAGACCTAGACGACTTGTATTCCCGCCTAACACTCCTATACCTACACAAAACAACTGAAAACAACCGGGTTCAGTCTTAAAGAGACTGGTGGGTATAAAACGGGGCATAAGATATAATATTGCAGAAAGTAAGCACATACATGCAAGCCTTAATCCCGTATGAATTTTGATAAGAATTTCCCAAGTGGTTAAAACAAAAGAAAACATCAACGGGATTACGACGTTCATATTCATTCATAATTGTTCATAAGGGTTTATGGCCCGGCGAGTGAGCGTGCACAATCTCCAACCTACACCTCGTGTAATCATAATCAATTATTCATTAATTATCATACATATCTTTTGTGCTCATACATAACATGATCATAATCATTCATATACACCTTCTTCCTCCGGGTGGTGGACGGGTTTGCAAGGCCCGACCACCTAATCATATCAATGCGGCTATGAGGTTCATGAGTCCTCAAAGCCCGGTTATCCTTTCCTCGTCAAAAACTCCTTGACGAGGTCCGTTTCGCTGTAGTTGGCTGGAACTAGTATATGGGATCCCCGTCAGCCCTTGCTTCCTCGGTTAGCCACATATACTAAGTCCCGGGGCCCGTGCAATCATAATCATGTCTCGCCAAAACATAAGGTATGGTTTCATAATTAAAAAGGGGTCATACGTTTGAAATCATTTACACGAAATGACTCGATTTATATAATATACTAATTTGGCGTAAATCTTGCACATAAGGGATATATAGGGTTGTTTTCACTATTAGAAGAAAAACCCACCTTTTAAAAGCAAAAGAAAAGCACAAGCGTCTCAAGGCTCGCCCTCGTCTCCGACCAAACCCGAATCTGTGCAAAAGAAAAGGTATGAGACTCAATGACCACATATGACGGTCGGCAATGAAGTCAATACGACATGAATGCATAAATGATCATATTATATCATGAAAATGTTCATGTGCACTATTAAGGAATTTAAAACATATAATCAAACCATTCGTTAATTCATTTCATTCAATTTCATAAATTCGTAACATTCATAATGCATATCAATTAATCTAGAATTCCATTTAATAATCATAGCAAGTAATATTCATATTCACAATTAGAAATAGAATAAATAAAACGTTCAATCAATAATCGGCAAATTAAATACGTGAAATAGAAATCAATTAGATTCAAAAATTGAATTAAATCAAATAATATTTAAAATATATAATAATTATATACATAGTAAACATATAATACTTATATAATAATTAATATATATATATATATATATATATATATATATATACATTACCATACATGCACACACCAATATATATAATATATACATGCATGCAAAATATTACAAAAACTATGCATACATGTACACACACAATTATGTATAATATATATACATGCATGTAATTACTCTATAAATCCATGCACACACAACACCACACCCATGCATGCAACGCACACACACAGCACAAATATATGTATACAGTAGCAATACATGCATGCAACAGAAAAAGAAATCGCAGGCAAACGTTCCGGGAAAAAAAACAGGGTGACACCCCCGTGTCACCACCCAAGCCCAAACCGAGACACCCCCGTGTCTCGGTACAGCAATTTCAGGCCAAAACCGCACCCCTGTTACACGCTGGAAAGAACAAAAGCGACATCCCCGTGTCTCGGACAGCAGTAGCCCCTGTTTTTGACAGAAAACGCAGCAGAAAAAGGTAGCCACTCACTCATGAAATGCAGGCAAGAAAGGCAGCAAAACTAAGCATGAAAAGCTGCAAGAAACTCAGCTAAAACACATTGCACAAGGCCAAGAAATTAACAGCAAAAGCAAAGAGGATTCACGGCAGTTGACAGCAGAAATCAGTTTGAAAAAAAACAGGGCAAGGTCACGCAAAACAGGGCAGGAAGGATTCTCTTCATCTCCATCTATTCATATCAGTTTAGGCCAACAAATACTCAGCCAAGAAACAAAAATTCAACATATATATCAGTTCCTAAAAGAGCTCAAGCGTGAACAGCAGTCGTACCTGACATTTCATGGAAATTTCTCAAAGTGCCATAAACGATAACTCATTAATACTTCACCCACCATGAAATCAATGATCATAAATGATATGAGGATGTCAAAATAATCATTCTCAAGATTGGAATCAATCAAAACCATTAAGAATTGAATAAGATCAACAATTTGGCTTAAAACCACTTATTTTCGAATTTAGCCCAGAAATCCTTGAAACCATGATCAAATTTGGGAATGAAAGGATGTAAATGAGCAGAAATGAACATATATTGGAACCTTAAGCTTACCTTGTTGATTGGATGAAGTTTGAGTGAGATTTGAGCTCCAAAATCTCTAAGGAATGAAGGGTTATGGGACTGAACTGAAAAGCAGTAACTTTGGCTGAGATTTGGGGATTGTGTGAGGATTAGCTTGGTTAGGGCATGACATATCCAGTTAGGGGGTTGAGTTAGGGTTCAATAGAATTAAACCATGGTTAATTTGGTTAAAGTTTGGATAAGATATGGCTATTTTTGTACAGCAAGGTCAGTTTGTCACCGTTTCGTATTTCGGTTGAATTTCGGAGGTTCAAATGGCTTTGGAAAAATATAAGGCTAACTTTACTAAACTCGAATTCTCGTTACGAGTTCAGCGGAGTTGACGGAACTCGAATCTGAGTTCCCGAGCTCAAGATATTTAATTCGGAACCAAGGGTACGCTAAGTGCTCGTTAGCCCCCGATTTGGTTCCACGATTCAAATTAAATTCGTTAACATATCAAATAAATTCAAAAACATAAACCGAGCATATAGGCATGTTCATGACACATATTTTTACGACATACTACAATTTCACGGCATTTCGATATCAATTCATATAAGAACGAAGCACAAAATAAACAACCAAGCTCATCTCATGAAATTCCATGCACATTACATTAAAATTCATGCACATTTCATACAATTCATTCACATATTGTAAATTCCATGCATAAAATTTAAATCAAAGAATAGATTCTATTATTAATTAAATTAAATTAAAGTCAACGTATATATATGAATAATTAATTAATATGGTTAAACATGATTAATTAGCATAACTCTTAATTAACAACATAATTTGCATTAATCCTTAAACTAACAATAATTAAAGAAATACATATATATATACGTATTTATACTTATAACACGAAATATTTTAGGATAATAATAAATTAAAATAAAATATAATAAAATTAAATATAAAACATGTAAAAACAATTAATTCGCGCAAATTGGAAAACACATACGTCGTACCTTTACGTCAGAAAAGTCGGGGCGTTACATGGAATCACTCAAATCCATCAAGAAATGAAAGAGATCATCAAATTTGTCCCAAACCTCTTATTTTCGAATTCAGTCAGAAACCTCATGAAACCATGATCAAAATTAGGGATGAATGAATGAAAATGACTCATATTGAATGTAAATAACATATCCAAGTTTACCTTGTGGATTAATGGAGGTTTGGAAGGAGATTTGAGCTTGAATCTCAAGGTAGGGCTTGAGCTACGGGAAAAACTGGGAAGCAGGAGATGTTTGAGATATTTTCAGCAAGTGGGAAGGGTTGGTTCGGTTTGGGGGGTTTATGGCTGAATAAAGGGTTGAGTGAGGGTTCCATAGAGTCTAACCATGGTTAATTTGGTCAACAAATGAATAAGTTATGGTCATTTTAGTGTAACAAGGTCAATTTCATTGCCGTTTCATTTTTCGGTTGGATTTCGAACGTTCAAATGACGTTAGAAAAATATAGGCTAATTTTACTAAACCCAAATTTTCGTTACGAGTTCAGTAAAGTTGACGAAACTCGAATCTGAGTTCCCGAGCTCAAGATATTAAATACGGAACCAAGGGTGCGCTAATTACTCGTTAGCCCCCGACTTGGATCCCAAAATCAAATTAAATCCAAAACACAAGCAAATAAATTCGAAAATATGAAACGAACATAAATTCATATACAAGACACGTATAAGTTCAACATATTACATTTACACGAAATTCCGGTATCAATTCAAATAGAAACGAAGCACGTAAATGTCACTCATACGCAAAGTAACAATAAAATTCATAATATTAACAAATAATATAACATCACATACGTATATATATAATTTATAACACATGAATGCATATATAATTTATAACTATGAAATGCATGCATAATTATATTCATGCACACGTACACAATAATATATATATATATTTATATTATTTAAATATATTTAATATTAATAGCATTAAATAAGATAATTAACATTTAATATAAATAAAATAAAATTAAATATATAAACACGTAGAAATAATTATTTCGCGCAATTAAGGAGCACACAAGTTATTCACATAAATTCAAATTCAAATATTGCATATATTTCAATTAATCACTTATTTAACAATTAAACAATGAAATTTAATTATAGAAAACACTAAAAACCAATTAATTTGCGCAAATTAGTATACACATATGTCATTTTAAAATACTGAAAAGTTAGGGCGTTACAAACTCACCCCCTTAAAAAGAATCCGTCCTCGGATTCACTAAATCGATCGAACAACCAATAAGAGATTCCCCGTCTATCACAAGCAACACGGAGAGAGCCCCGTCTCTCACAAACAACAATGAGAAAGCCCCGTCTCTCGAGCAACAATGAGAGAACCCCGTCTCTCGCAAGCAAAGAGAGCACCCCATCTCTCTAGCAAAAATAAGAGAATCCCCGTCTCTTACACAAAACGAGAGCACCCCGTCTCTCAAACAAAAATAAACAAACAACAAACAAACATAAATAAAGCAAGGAAGTTTCCAATACTCCCAAGCAACTCACGCAAGATCATAATTAAAATCACATAAGGCACTCGAAGCAAGTAACAAATATCGTTCACGTTAACTATCAAATACTTCAATCAAATTGGACAAGGTAAGAAATCAAAGCACATAACATAGAAATTCTTCGAATTAAACTTGCATGAATGCATGTATCATGAATGCTACAAGTACCGTTCACCGTCGTTGTGTAGTTTAGGGCTATGAGTTTGTTATCCCCTGTGTGATCTGCCCCGAGAGTGAGCTCAGCATTTACCTTGTCTTTAATTACTTCAATGTAACCCGTTGAAGCCATGATAAATCCTCTTCGATCTTTAATCATTTCCCATAATCTTCATTCAATCAAACCAACTCTTAATACCCGAGCTTTGATCCCCCATTTACTGTTGGATTGCTCATCCCGAAATTAAATCCAATGCTATTTTCCTTTGTCCATATGAAAATCTAACAAACTATCAAAGATAACTACCCTTAGCGCCCCTAACAGTTCTTTCCCTATCTGAATATATATGTCACACAATCTCCTACTATCTTCCGTTCAATCTCTCCTTTTTACTCTCTTTAAACTTCTATGGTGAAATTTGATAATCGGCCCTTAACATTGTTTAATCAAAAATAAGATATTCTTGGTGATCTGGGAATTCCGATTTAGGCTTTCTAAGGTTCGTCCTTGCCGATCTATTGCTTCTTAAATTTCCTTACCACTCATGGAATCAAGCTTCATTGACAGTGTACTTTTCCATGATAATTTGAATCAGTTTCCTCTGGACAATTCGATTTAGAAATTTTCCCCAAGCTCCTTCATAACTCTTTGTCTTCAACTCGACTTACATATACAGAACAAATCAACGATCTATCTTCCCCACTCCTCGTGAAAATCTTCAACCCGAATCTAGTGATCTAGCTCTTATTTTACTGATCATCCCATAAAGTTATCTTATTCATCTCCGCTCACCAACATAAAAAGAAATCCCCAAATCATCCTTAATTACACTTCTATTATTTTTAGTCCTTCAGTTCCGACCTCAAGTTTTGAATTCGCTTCCTGGTCATGCTCACCCCCTTAAAATTTTTATCGTTGTACGTCGAACTCCATCGAACCTTCTTTCCTCGGAATTCCTGATAGAAGTTTTATTGGGGGAGGGGGGCGTTAAATGATATAGCAACCCATAGTCCTAGCTTTTCCACTTCTCCTCTACCGCTGTTAATATTCAAACCCGATCCGAGCACTCCAAAGCCAACTCCGGTTGTATTTTTCCTCATCATCCCGATGTAGCCAGACGAAAAGATACTTGATGATTGAGGCGAAAGAACTTCCTCCCAAATAAACACTAAAATGCATGTCGGGTAAAGATGTCAATACATGAGTCACGTTAACACCAAGCCATCATTCAACACATTAGCGCAACCAAACCAAATAGAAATGTACGAATAAACATAAGGCCGAAAGAATAGATAATTGATGCGAAGTATGATGCACGTGCTATGAATGTTTTGAAACCTGTCACCAATGTGGTAAGTTGTTAGCTCAATAACTTTTCCTCGTTCCTCCAATCCCGAGGTTACTTGACTTGGTGATTATTCCTTGTCTTTGCCACGGTCTTCGAGGTTTCCATGAATCTTTATAAATCAACTTGTATCTTCCTGTAACGCCCCAAATTTTCAATTTTGCAATATGTGATTTAATGTGAATTAATTTCCAAATATGACCTAATTGCTTAATTACTTAATTGAACACTTCATAAGCTTAGGGACTTAATTGCATGAAATAGTTTTGGATTTAATTGATCTTTTTCCTTGAGATTTAGGACTTAATTGCTTGACTTATGTTTTGAGGGATTAAATGGCAATTGTACTTAGACTTATAATATCTAGCTTTTATCCATTTGATTGCATCAAACATATACACACATGATTCCTCCTCTCTCTCCCTCATACCGATTCTAAAACCCTACCAAGAAGAGAAGAAGATTTCATCATTTGAAGCTTGGATTCAAGGGGGAAAATTGCATGCTTTGAAGCATAATCATCATTACAACATCATCTCTTTTCCTTCTTCTCATTCATTCAAGGTATGAGCTTAGTTGGGGAAATACATGAATAAATATAAGAACTAGGGTTATGGTTTGAGCTTGCTTAAATGTGTTGTAGTTGATGAAAGCATGAATATATGGTTATAGCTATGATTTGATGCATATATTGTGAAGGTTATAAGCTTGGAGCATGAGTTCAATGTGGGTTTGATCTTGATGAGTTTTGACGAGTAAGCACGGATTTAAGTTTTTATATGAGTTATTATTGAACTATAAGTATGCAAGCATGTTTATTTCATGATTTATATGTATTTGGAGCTTGTTAAGTGATCATTTGTGCATTTATGGTTTTGGTTCGTTTTCCCATGCATAACTGCTCTGTTTCTGTAATTTGCAGAAACTGGGAACGGTCGTTCCCGCCTTAGTGCATTTTGGGAACGGGCATTCCCAGGCTTTTGTGTGTGTTTAGGCCAGCGAGACTGGGAACGGCCGTTCCCACTTTGGCCTATTTGTCGGAAGGGCCGTTCCCAGCCAAATCGTGTTTTATTTTAAGAAAACGCTGGCGAGTTTTGAAAGGCCACGGGAACGGCCCTTCCCATTTGCAAAGGGAAGCCGGAACGGCCGTTCCCACATGCCTGACAGAACAAAACATTCTGCATAAAAGTGCAATTTTAACACCTCGACCCGACGGCTTCTTTGACCCCGATTTGATATTATATGATCTAAAATGAAGAGAAACAAGATATTTTCATGGTGCATTCCATCATACTCGGCATCTCGTCACATTTTCGTCGTTCGTCATATTTGGTACATTTTGAGTCGTGTCTTATGTACACTTGTCTTTGTTGCACAGACCAGCACACCAGTGACGTGGAGTGGGCTTCTTAGGCCGTGTCTTTCTCTTTATTTTGTTGGTACAGGTGTGGTTTAATTGCTAGATATCTAGAACCATTACAACCCTATGTGATGTTTTAAGCCAAAAGGTATATATATCTATAGTTTTCCAAACTCTATTGAATTGCAACTGATTTACTGAAGTGTACCGTATTGATTGATCGTGTTTTGGGCGAGTAAATTATATCGTGCACTGTGGGCCCGAGAGTTAGTGTTTGAGCCAACCGGGAAAGCATGGGCTGACGGGTAACTCTTACACTCCTCTCAACCATGGGGATGAACCCTGAATCCACCAAGAGGTTTGGTGGAGGAAGGAGTCCCGTGCGTGGGAGTCATCTTCCCGACGTACACCGTGTTTACCGTGGATGGATCAGGCCTTGCAAACCCACCATCATTGGAGGAAGAAGGAGTCATTGAAACTGCTACGTGTGCACTGTAATTGATTGCGTGATCACTTAATTAATTAATTAAAAGTATCGTGATTGTACACTGTCGGAGTAAGGTTGGAGAATTGCCCTCACTCTCCGGGCCACTGATTGAATGATTGAAAAAGATTGATTGATAAATCTGATAATTGTAATCTCGGGCGAGCTTTAAGTTGTTATTGAACTTAGATTGTTTTCTGTTATAAAACCTTACCCGAGATTATGATTTGCATATTATCTGCGCTTATATCTATTATGCCCCTCGCTCAGTCTGTGGTAGACTGACACCTCACCTTTCAGTTTTGCAGGTTGTGTGCTAGGCGGGATTGGTGTCGAGTCAAGTCTTTCTTTTCGGGTCTAGCATGTCCATTCTACCTTGTTGCATATGTACTGTTATCTACGGTTTTATATAATGTTATGTATTGTTAGGAAATTAGAAATGGTTTGCTTGTTAAAGACTTGTTATTAACGCACTTCAGTTTATTCCCTGTTGTGGTAATTGGTTTGGGGTTAGTCCCGCCTAGCTAGATAGCATTTATTTTCTTGTCACCCGTTTGCTATGGCTTAGTTCATGTATGGATTGTCCGTTTCATATGTGGACTGGGCTCTAGTGCGGGGGATGTGACACCTTTGCGCTACGGGTGTTACACTTTCACTATCTGAGATTGCAATTTCTTGATCCCTAATTCTTCCACGTCCAAGGAGTTAGTATTCAAACTTCTCCTCGAACTTCGACTCCTTCCCTAATCATCATCTTGTTGGAAAACAGGAATCAGAAAGCAGCGGAAATTTAAAAATTTTTCCAACAAAAGGATCTTGGACTCGCAATCGTGTATCCAAATTCGTAGAGATCAAGAAACTCACTTGGGTAGTAGCTTTCTTGATAGGTTTTGAGCCGCCCTCAAACGCGCTTCATGCGGTAATGGCAACCAGTTCCTCGAAAGTCCCTTTCTACTTCAGAATCCATTGTAGGGATAACAATCCACACCAACCTAGATTCAATTCATGTTAGGGAAGTTCTTAACAATATAACATAAAGAAAGAAACATGAAACGAGAAAAGCAGGATTGAAACTCCCTTCGAAAACCAGTTTTGCGAAAGTAGAAAACTGCCAGTCACAAAACCCTCGTGAAAAAATTCATCCTTCAGGATATGGACGAACGGTTTTCGCCATCTTCTTTGGTTCGATTTTTTCATTCGTTTCATGTCGGGTTAAGAATCGTTTCATCATCCCTTCTGATCGTTTTGCTTGATCCCCACTTTTTGGTAAAGCTCGAATCTTCAAAACTTCTAACTTGAAGCTCTCTAGAGATAGTCCACCAACTTGGCTACAATCTAACTAGTAAGGATGCTAGTTCTCTAGTTAGTGTTTAGGCTTAACCTAGGGTTTAGTTTATCTTGGAGAAAGGATGGTGTTCAACACATGAACCAAAAGAATTGTCAATTAGCTCGAAGGGGAGCTCGAGCTCCCCTATTTATAAGAGGGGAGGACCGAAAATTCCTAGTCCTTTATGGGCTAGGATTTTGGTCTCTCTCTCTCCTATTACTTGATCATCAAGTAATTTGACTTTGACTTTGAATTCTAATTCAAATCAACTTTCAAGAGAGCTAAAAATATCCAAACTATTTTTGGATAATTTTATACTTTATTTATTTTAAATAAATAACTTATTTTATCTAATTAATTAATTCATAATTAATTAACTAGATGATTTTTCTCCAAAATAAGACTTTCTTTTTAATTCAAAAATAAACCAAAGTCTATTAAATAATTAATCACATTAATTATTTAACACATACATTTACACACGTGTGAGACACGTGCCACAATGACACGTGTCACTCACGTGAGCCACACGTGTGGTTCACACGTGTGGAACCCTCTAGGCCCGATTAACTCGTTTAATCATTTTCAAGCCTTAACTCATGTAACCAAGTTGTTGTGTGTGACCCTCTAGGTTCTCAATTCAATTAGCAGTGACCCTAATTAATTAATTCATTAATTAATTAATCAGTCCACAGATTAAACCACCATAGTCTAGCAACAGGTGTTTAACCCCTAGCTGAATTGGAATGTTCGGATTCGACAGAACCTTTAAGTCATTGATTCATGTGAGATACAATACTCCTACTTACTATCTCTCAACCAAGATCTAGGGTAAGGGAATAATTAGAACCCTAATAATCTGGTCTTAAAGCTAAGTGCATTTCATATCCATTTGATCTCAATCCGCCTTGGCCAAGGACTCCATATGACATATGAATGACTTACACAATAAGAGATCACCTTGCAAACGCAAGTGTAGGTCCTTTCTTAATTCTCATTCACTTTCATGAGTCACTTATGCAGCCCCAGCATAAGCCTTGAATCAGTTGTCTAAGGTGACACCCTTTAAAGCTTATACCAAAGACTACAGAGTTAACTCATAAAGTGACATGGAACCTCAAGTCTAAGGATTAATTAATCACATCAATGACTCATGAGATATTTCCTAATCTGTAAGTTTTCATTTCCTGAAATAGAAACTTCCTTTCCCATTTAGGAATCTTCTCACACGGGGCACCTCAGTGAACTTACTTATTGAAGTAAGGACCCTCATGTGTCACACACGTATCAACTATACACTTTGCACCTCCATGAAACAAGGTGGTCCTTCTTAAGGGCGTGATCCCACAAGCAAGCCTTAGAGGAGTCAGGTTGACACTCCCACTGTCTGTAGGACTCATCGGCTTGGAGTATTTTACTAATCATGACTTATGTGATATAGGGCTCGTTTCATGAACCATTTCACCTAAATGGTAGAGTCCTAAAGTCGTCAGGATTAGGGGAGTTCTCATACATGCACAGCTAAAGTAAACGCATACCAAACAAGAGCATATAAAGAAGTGTTGCCTAAATTCGTTATTTCATTCAAAGATTGTCTGTGATACCAGGAAAGTCCCAAAACGGATTATGACTAATCGGCTTTCTAGGGCACTATTCCTAACAATCTCCCACTTGCCCGTAAAAGCCATTTAGGTACTCTAAGTCCCATCTTCTCAAGATGTACTTTGAGAGCCTATTGACTTTGGGCGTTTCCAAAGTGGATCTGCTATATTCTCTGCTGATGTGACCCTCTTGTTTACACATCTCTTAGGAAACACCTTTTCCTTATAAAGTGATTCGTAATCACGTGTTCAGTCTCTTGGTGAGGTCTTGGTTCTCTTACTTGAGCAACCATCCATTTTATCATACAATATGATAAAGGAGTTGTTTCATGCTAGGAACTTCATCTAACCAGTTAGATGGAGTTTCTTACCCAAACACTTAACTTAGCGTTATATAATAAGACTAAGTTCTCAACTACGATAGTCGAGTTTTGCAATGTCCGTCGTTGGAACCCCTTTCCAACACATTGCATTACCATTCTGGTAGAAGTCGTATCCTTTCAATGATTTCATAATCATCTATGTTTGATGAACGGTTACATCAAATATCCTTCTAACAACAAGATCTTTTGGGCTCTGTAAATTAATACATATCCTCATTTCTTCTCAAGTACTCTGAGGACATCCTTTACAGAAATCTAATGACCTTCTCTGAGGTCATATTAGATTCGGCCTACTACGCTTAGTGTTGCGCCATATCTAATTTAGTACATAACTTTTCATACATTATGCACCCTTTCACTTAAAGGGATTTTGGACATTCTAACTTTCTTAAAGTTATCTTTGGACACATACTCTTCAAAAGAGATGTTCCATTGTCCATACTAAACTCCTTTTAGTATTATGGTTATGTACTCGTTTTGTGATAATCCTTTTATTCTCTTAGATCTATCTTCTATAGATCTGAATGTCGAGAATATAGGATAATCACTAAGATCTTTCATGTCAAATTATTTCTTAAACAAGAATTGGTAACTTTCACGTCATCCTTGACATTCCTAATGAGAAGGATGTCGTTTTTCTAAAGAACCAAAAATTGACTGTTACATCACTAACTTTCCTATGTACACTTTTGAGACTTATTCGACTTCCATCTGTGTCAAACAATTTGACTATCCTATGGAATCGAATTATCTAACTCCTAGAAGCCTTTATCAATCCACAGATTGACTTTAGGGATTTGCATACCTTATGTATTCTCCCACTGAGTATGAGATTTATAGAAATACCTTATTTCAGTCTCTTTCAATCTCATATTGAACAAGATAGTTCTCATATTCATTTATCATATCTCATAGTCAGAATATGAGGATGTGGTAAACATAATCCAAATGGACTTTTGCATTTCAATCGTCAAGAAGGTTGTAATGCTTTCCATTTACTCGAAGCTCCACGAGCTTGATCCTATCAGGTGGATCAACCAAGGTCAAAACTTGGTTTGAGTATATGGAATCCATATTGGATTTCAAGGCTTGCTTATACTACTCAGATTCCAAATCTGACAGCGTCTCCTCTTCAAGTAATTCCTTGGCTATCTAGGAACGCGTTCTAAACACGTCTTAAGAGAAGGGTTTCACACGTGTACATACTCTAAAATTTGGCTAAATTTTATCAGATGGGCTCATTTCTTCTATATGTGGCGTGGATATTTATCCTCAAATTTCTTTGAGGTCTGCTTGCTTGTCTTTCTTCTTCTATAGGAACGATTCCTTAAGAAAGATACATTCCTTAAGACAAACAACCTTTGTCTAAGGGAATCGCAGAAATGATATCCAATGTTGTTTGTATAAACTTGAACTCATTTCAAGCCTATCTCCCACTATCCTCTTTACTGAAGAGGATTCCATTAAATTCTTGGATAAGAATAATTAGGGAATTTAGTATGCCACATTGCATAGTGCAACTAAAGGACTAATTTTGGAAGGTACTAAATTCAAAATCTCTAACTGCATATTCTAGGAGTTTATTCCTAGAATGATTATAAGTCAGTAAGGCTTACTATGGAATAGACCATATCGTATTAGGTTTCATTCCCTCATTCGGAAACACTAAGGTGTTCTCGAATTAGCTTACTGAGAGATAATCCTATTATCTTTAAGATGACTAAGGAATTAGTTGCTAAGATATTGGCTATCTCGATCATATCGATTCACCTATAACTTATGACTACTTCGGTTCCTAACCTCCTTTTGAAATTCTAAGAATTTCATACAAGTTTCGAATTTTGTACTTCAAAAAGTATATTCATTCATAATGATTAAACTGACGATTGTATCTAGTGCTTACATTAAGCATCTTACACTCATCAGCGTGGATCGAAATCCACTATAATTTTGGAACGTTCCACGTTTCTTATAAACGGGATTCAGGAACGCTTCCCACAAGACAGGATTTACAGAAAGTCAACTCTATAGGTTCATTTTCATAGAATGATCCTAATGTGTCTGACTTGCTAATCCTTTTATATCTCAACATTCCAAAGTAATTCGAAGCTTTGTCATCTCACTTACTTTTGTTATCTCGTTTGTATGTTCAGAACATTAGTGCCTTGAGACTTTGCAGAACGGATTATGCAGAATTGACTCAAGACTAGTGAATTCTATTCCTAATAGAATTACTAAACGAGGTAACATTTCAGAGTACTCATACTCTTTGCAGTTCCCTTTCAAAGTCCTTATTTGCTACCATAGAAGCAAACGTCCAATTTGATCTCTAGTGTCTTTTTGGGCGTACCCCTTACATGCCCCTCCATTGGGCTCTTAAGGGTTTCTTCTTCTTTAGGCCTTCAAGCCTTTAACTTAGGGAGTTTAGAAGAAGAATTAACCATCTCAACCTTTTATTCCTTCTTAAGGATGCTCTCAACCATTATCAACTTAAATGATTAACTATGCTACATTAGCATCATTCTAGTTGAGCATAAAGGGTTTGAATGATAGTCGAAGCAATGTAAGCAATCAGTGCATTGAGAACTCTTTTCTCAGTTGATGATCGAGACCATAAGATCTTCAAATAAGATCTTTACACCTTGTTCGTGTGCACTTGTTTCCTCATTTGGAATATTGAATAATTCCATAATGTTATACCTTGTAACATTTTTATGAGGTGGTTCAATTGCTCTTTAGTGGTTTGGAAAAATCCATTCACCTCAGATTGCTTCTCTTTTGGCCCGGGTCGACTTTTCACAAATGAAAACTTTGCCCTTTAGAGAACGCCTTTCTCTTGTCGGATTCTAAAATGAATTTTAGGATCCGAAGCCATTTAGAGTTAGTCAGGACTTAGTCAACTTATTTGACTTAAGGATGGATACGAATGGGTTTGCATTTCATATTGTAGAGAATCACAGAACTACAACCTAAATGCTAAGCAGAGAACTAGGTGAGCATGCTAAATAATAACGATGTACATAAGATAAGGTCTTTAATCTAATGTAGCTCCCACTGTTTTTCAAAGATCTATAATTCCCAAAGATCTAAGAGGAACACGTTTCCCAACGGGTACTAAGATCCTAAGCATTTTACCTCGAACACACGACTCGCGGACATTCTAAGTAAAACCCTAGGTAGGTACAACTTACCAATTCTAACACCTTTAGAACTCTTAGTAATTGTTTTGCATCACCTATCTTTCAATATGGACCCACGACTCGTGTGACATCCATATTTACATAGGCGTTAAGCTAGACCCATCAATCATAAGATCATGATCAGAACTTAGTTCGAACAACCCACGACTCGTGGACATCGCCCTTGCCAAAATTAACCATGAAATATTGATCATTTAAAATGATCAATTAGGTAACTAAGAACTAATAACCTCCACTAGCTATCCCACGACTCGCGCACAATAACTAGCTTTACTTACTAAACTTAAAACCTATTGATGGAATGCTAGGAATTTAATTCAAAATTTGCATCTCGAATTAAATACCTATTATTCGAAATGAGCTTAATATTTAATGGGAATTTTTGAATCAACCGAATAGTTGTTCGGTTCGACCTCACCAACATATATGTTATCCAATTTAATTAGTCTTGATTAATGCAAGTACAACTTAAATGCATTTCAAACAAGCACATAAGCAGATAACATGTCCTAGCATGATACTAACATGTAATGATCATGGGTTCTACCTATCTTATGCGTGATATGTGGGAGCCACTCCACAATCACAAGTTCTAACATACATGCCACATAAACAGTTTAAATCACACAAGGGAAAACGGTAACAAAATACGAGCCCTATCTCTATTACATTTTACAATTGAGATTCCACTCCCTAACATTTTTGAGGGGTCTTCACTTATGGCCTCCTTGTTACTTGAATGTGGTCCATCTTACTCCATGGGTGCATTGTCTCCAAAATGAAAATAAAACCTCACCACCTATCTCTACTCTCAAATTACAATAAAAGGTAAAAGACATAAAGTAATAAGGCTCAATCTTCATATTGGCCTTAGACAAATACACGGGGCATACCCCGGCCTCAAAAACAGTAATATGGAAAGCCACATAAAAAATCACATAACAGTATGCACATAAGTGAGGCTCCGACCTCAATTGAAAAACGCAACTATAGGGCTCCAACCCCAATTTAAACCATCCATGTGCATAAATTAAAACCATACATAAGTCTAAACCCATGATCACCTTAACATGCTTAAATTGCAAGAATTTAAATTTAACCAATAAATTAAAATTCTCGCTTTAAGCTCTAATAGCTTAAAAGACGACTTAGATGCAATTCTTGTTCAAGAGCCTTTTCAATAAAACCCGAAAAACAATAAACTAATAAAATTCCAATTAATTTCTGAAAATTAACAATTTTATTCTTTCAATATTTTCATAAAATAAAGTTTGCAATTTTCCCAAAATTTAAATCGCTTAATTTTTAAAATCCCAATTTAAACAATTATTTCAAAAATAATTCAAATTTAATAAAACAAAATTTTTTTTAGAAAATTAAATTGGGATTGGATTGGACTAAACACGAAAATCAAGATCGCGAAACGAACGGCCCGGAATGCCCGGACTGTCCGCCCGCAGCCAGCACCGCGCTCGATCGGCAGCAGAAGGCTGCCAGCGCTCGGGCGCTAGGCGCGCCTAGGCGTGGGCCTAGGCACAGGCGAGCAGCAGCGGCGGGCAGTCCCGCACGGTTGCGGGACTGCTGGGCAGACGGGCACGCGGGCCTAAGCGTGCTACGCCTTAGCACGTTTAGGCTCGCGTTCTCGTGACGCGATTTTGTGTTTCGTACTTTTAGTTCGAAAACTAACAACAATCCAAAATTTAAAACACGATTTAAATATATTTGATCCAAATAATTTCAATCAAATTTTCGAAAACATTTTTGAGAAACTTTTTAGGAAAAATACAGTTTCGTAATTCAGGCTTTCTAAAAGAACTCAAGAATACTCAATTCGCATCTAAGCCTAAGAATTTCTACCAAATTCAGTTTAATTGAGACGAATCAGAAACACGATTAACGAGGTGGCTCTAATACCACTTGTTGGAAAACAGGAATCAGAAAGTAGCGAAAATTTAAAAATTTTTCCAACAAAAGGATCTTGGACTCGCAATCGTGTATCCAAATTCGTAGAGATCAAGAAACTCACTTGGGTAGTAGCTTTCTTGACAGGTTTTGAGCCGCCCTCAAACGCGCTTCATGCGGTAATGGCAACCCGTTCCTCGAAAGTCTCTTTCTACTTCAGAATCCATTGTAGGGATAACAATCCACACCAACCTAGATTCAATTCATGTTAGGGAAGTTCTTAACAATATAACATAAAGAAAGAAACATGAAACGAGAAAAGCAGGATTGAAACTCCCTTCGAAAACCAGTTTTACGAAAGTAGAAAACTGTCAGTCACAAAACCCTCGTGAAAAAATTCATCCTTCAGGATATGGACGAACGGTTTTCGCCATCTTCTTTGGTTCGATTTTTTCATTCGTTTCATGTCGGGTTCAGAATCGTTTCATCATCCCTTCTGATCGTTTTGCTTGATCCCCACTTTTTGGTAAAGCTCGAATCTTCAAAACTTCTAACTTGAAGCTCTCTAGAGATAGTCCACCAACTTGGCTACAATCTAACTAGTAAGGATGCTAGTTCTCTAGTTAGTGTTTAGGCTTAACCTAGGGTTTAGTTTATCTTGGAGAAAGGATGGTGTTCAACACATGAACCAAAAGAATTGTCAATTAGCTCTAAGGGGAGCTCGAGCTCCCCTATTTATAAGAGGGGAGGACCGAAAATTCCTAGTCCTTTATGGGCTAGGATTTTGGTCTCTCTCTCTCCTATTACTTGATCATCAAGTAATTTGACTTTGACTTTGAATTCTAATTCAAATCAACTTTCAAGAGAGCTAAAAATATCCAAACTATTTTTGGATAATTTTATACTTTATTTATTTTAAATAAATAACTTATTTTATCTAATTAATTAATTCATAATTAATTAACTAAATGATTTTTCTCCAAAATAAGACTTTCTTTTTAATTCAAAATTAAACCAAAGTCTATTAAATAATTAATCACATTAATTATTTAACACATAAATAAATATACACATATATTTACACACGTGTCACAATGACACGTGTCACTCACGTGAGCCACACGTGTGGTTCACACGTGTGGAACCCTCTAGGCCCGATTAACTCGTTTAATCATTTTCAAGCTCTAACTCATGTAACCAAGTTGTTGTGTGTGACCCTCTAGGTTCTCAATTCAATTAGCAGTGACCCTAATTAATTAATTCACTAATTAATTAATCAGTCCACAGATTAAAGGACCATAGTCTAGCAACAGGTGTTTAACCCCTAGTTGAATTGGAATGTTCGGATTCGACAGAACCTTTAAGTCATTGATTCATGTGAGATACAATCCTCCTACTTAGTATCTCTCAACCAACATCTAGGGTAAGGGAATAATTAGAACCCTAATAATCTGGTCTTAAAGCTAAGTGCATTTCATATCCATTTGATCTCAATCCAAGAAACCCTTTTCTTGATGTCTTGATCTACTGCCTTGGCCAAGGACTCCATATGGCATATGAATGACTTACACAATAAGAGATCACCTTGCAAACGCAAGTGTAGGTCCTTTCTTGATTCTTATTCACTTTCATGAGTCACTTGTGCAGCCCCAGCATAAGCCTTGAATCAGTTGTCTAAGGCGACACCCTTTAAAGCTTATACCAAAGACTACAGAGTTAACTCATAAAGTGACATGGAACCTCAAGTCTAAGGATCAATTAATCACAACAATGACTCGTGAGATATTTCCTAATCTGGAAGTTTACATTTCCTGAAATAGAAACTTCCTTTCCCATTTAGGAATCTTGTCACACGGGGCACCTCAGTAAACTTACTTATTGAAGTAAGCATCCTCATGTATCACGCACATATCAACTATACACTTTGCACCTCCATGAAACAAGGTGGTCCTTCTTAAGGGCGTGATCCCACAAGCAAGCCTTAGAGGAGTCAGGTTGACACTCCCACTGTCTGTAGGACTTATCGGCTAGGAGTATTTTACTAATCATGACTTATGTGATATAGGGCTCGTTTCATGAACCAGTTCACCTAAATGGTAGAGTCCTAAAGTCATCAGGATTAGGGGAGTTCTCATACATGCACAGCTAAAGTAAACGCATACCAAACAAGAGCATATAAAGAAGTGTTGCCTAAATTCGTTATTTCATTCAAAGATTATCTGTGATACCAGGAAAGTCCCAAAATAGATTATGACTAATCGGCTTTCTAGGGCACTATTACTAACACATCTTGATCAAGATTCCTGTGATTATCGTCTATGAGTTTAATTCACCTCCAATCGCTTATACTTGAGCGCATGATTTTCTTGCCAGGAGTGTTTGTCTTTCTTTACCGTTTCCATTTGTTGCTCCATATCTTCCAATTCAACTTCACCACATGACAATTCAGTTTGGATTTCGAAAAACGGACTCAAATCCTGTTCTCAATATCGCCACCTTCCCTCTATTTGTGTTTACCCAGGTACTTGCCTTCTAGAACCCGACTTCTAATCACTAGGCTTAATTCGAAGTCCTTCTTTGTAGACCCTTGGTGTATAACCCGTACCGGATTCATTTTATCTTGACTCTTCAATAATCGAAGCCCTAAATGTAGCACCCCAAGCGGTGGGGCACCACACCCCCTCACTATGACCCGACACGTGGTACGAAATGGAAAGTCTGCACACGCACCAAGTCACAGCGAACGGGTGACAAACGAAAAACCAACCAAAGCTAGGCGGTAACTAAACCCTGTACAAGTAAAATAAGCAAAACCCGAATGCGGAAGCGATGCAAAATATGAACTAACAAAAACTTTAATCAACGAACATAAATAAACGGGTTCAACTAATTCCACGAACATAAATAAACGGGTTCAACTAATCCACACCCTGTCCTAACCTGTCCCGAAAATTCATATGATCAAAGCATAAACGTCAACTTGTACAGAACATACTATATACATAATTTTCATACATAAATCGGAACAGAGTAATTAACGAAATCAAACGGACAGACACAGACTCGACAGACCCGACTCAAAGTCGCCTAGCTCGAACTCCAACAACTTGCACCTGCAAACTAAAAACATAGGTGGGGCGAGGGTCAGTCCACTGACTGAGCGAGGGGGCTGAACCCACACACATTATACATAATAAGGAGCAGAGCATGTATCAAAAGAGAGATTATGAACCGGGAGTAGGGTTTTGTATACCAAAACCATTTTCAAATCGAACTTACACATATCCTATCAAATCAAACTTATACATATCTTAACTTGTCAAACATATACGTATCTTATTCATAACTTAACAAACTGAGCAAACTCACGTTTTATTAAAAGAGAAAGCTCCTATCCCGTTTCATAATCAACATAACAGATCATAATCATATACCCGGCGAGTACGGGTCTCCCACCTTACTTCCATATCGAATCAAACGTATCATAACAGAAAACAAACAAATATCATAAACAGTCCAACCCCAACACCATGTAGTTCGGGGAGCAAACCCTCACTACTCATACAGATACAAACACACACGGGGTAGCGAACCCACACTGTGCCTTCCCCGGTTATCCACCGAGGGCTCAAGATACCACGCCTTCCCAACCTCCCTAGGTCGCACGTGAATATCTCAAATGAGAACGTGCACAGGGGTCATAACCGGCGGCCCCATGGTCGTCCCGGGTCCCCCTTACCCATGTCTCGGGGCCCAACATATCAAAACAGAGCATATCAGACAGATCATATCATAACTCGCTACATATCAAACTTATCATATCGAATCAAAATCATACTTACGTACCATATCGGAGCATACCATACCTTGCAACTTAGCATATGCTATAAACGTACCTCTCCGTGTCATCCTAATCCGCGGCTGGTATGAAGACACACGGTTTGGAGCATAGCCTCGTTGCAAAACATTTCAAGCTTACATATGCTCGTACATATACAGTTCGAAAACCTTTAATCATATGACAAATTCATAAACATATCATATAAACACGTATCTATTATATAAATATAATAGAATAATCGCATGCAGGCTTGAAAACGAGCACAGAATGTTGTAGGTCGCTGTAACTAAAACAAAAATCCTAAAACCTCACCTTACACCAAACGGAGCCAAATACAAAGCAGAAGGTCCACCCCGGAACCTGCACGACCTCAAGTCACCACCCCGGGTGCACCTGTACCAACTGAACACACAAACACAGCACGGAACTCAGACTCAAGCAGACAACCACATAGGGACGCACGGCATATGCTCAAACACTTAAAAAATGCAATCACATCAGCAAGGTTCAAATTTATATAAATTATATGCGAAACAAAACATTAAGGCATGTTCATGTGCATAATTAATGCAAATAACAAAATTAAAGGCAAAGCACTTCATATCATTTCATATCAATTCATTTAATACCTAACAAATTCAATTAACAAAGTTCAGACAATTCATATCGCATTTCATACAAATTTCCAAGTATTAATAAGTCAAGCAATCACTGTAGCATGCTTCTAATTTATTTAAACTTCACGAAGTCTTATACAAATTCAAAGCAAGTTATTTAATCATTCAAGGTTCATATTTCATATAAGTCAAATTCTAATCAAACTAAGTTCATTAAATTCATACGTTACATATTCAATTCATACATTACATTTTAGATTTCATTACTTAGGTCTATTAATTCAAATCAAACAAATTCCCACTTTTTCAAAAATTACGCAAACACCCCCTCTAGACTAACCAAGTAGCAAAATCAACAAGTCGGGGGTTCAATTTACAAATCAAACTATCCAAATATATCAAATTATAATTCATACAAGTTTTCATACACATTGGAGCACAATTCAATCAGTAATTCACGCTTACAGTAATTAATTGACAATTACAAACAATTAACAAAAGTAAATACAACCACTTCAAAAAAATTCATATAAAATCAACCGGACATCCGATTGACGAATGAAAAGTGGCTTTGGACTCACCACAACGAAACGGACCTACTGTCCGAAAGTCACCGGAATGCCGCCACCGTAGCCGGCCGAACAGCCACCGGCCATCACCGGAACACCGCCTCTGGTGGTCGGAAAAATCCCCGGAAGGACAGAAACGTACGCCTCGGCCTACTCAATAAAAGCCCCCAACCAATTTCAGAAAAAGCTAAACACACGGGACTTCGTTGAAGAAAAACCGAACCAAATCCCAACGACGGAAACTGAAATTAACTGCAAACCGAAAAACGAAAATGAAATCCGGGCATACCGTTGGAAAGCTTGTAACGAGCCCTACGAAAGCCCCTAGTCAAATCGCCGGAAAAATCATCGGAACAGTAACCGGTTCAGACCCGCCGGTTCACCACCGGTTCACCGCGGGTCCGCCGCCAACGGCCGGTTCTTGGAACGCCGCCGATGCCATCCACTACGTTTCGTCATTCCAAGCAACTTTCGTGAAGCGACCACCACCAAAACCGGCCGGGAAAAGGGCCGAAATTGCTGCCGAAGTTTCTGCCGCTGTTGCCTCGCCGGAACCACCACTTGCGGTGGTTTTCGTGCTGAACGGAGGCCGGAAATGGAACGGGAAGGTCCAAAAACGTAGGGTAGGGTCAAGCTCCGCTCGCAAAACTCGCCGGAACGCCGGCGGCGAAGTTGTGGCGCCACCCGCCACCTTCAGGCCGCCGATGCGCCGCCGTCGGTCTTCGGGTGGCCACGATCTTGGTACGGTTGTGACGGGCTCGTCGAGCTGATGAATTTCCACTATTGATTCGTCGAATTCCATCGAGAAACGAGGGAGAACGAGCATGTGTGTGAAATTGCACCTTCACTGCGTGAATAGTGCTCTGCGCGAGGAAGAAGACGATGCGACTGGAGCTGCTGAAATGGCACGCAAAACGAGGGAATCCGAGTATATATCTCGGGTCCTCATACGCAAAAACGATCGAACGAACGAGCTAACGACATCCGAATTGGGCAAACTTAGAGTCTACGAACTCGTTTCGCCGCCCCGAACGCGTTGAAGGGGTCAAAGAAGTCAAAATCTCAACCGAACGAGAAGTGACCGGAAAAACCCCCTAAAAGGAGAAAATTACAAAAAGGGCCCTAAACTCTAAAAGAGTTTAAAATGGGGCCACGAAAAATATAAAATCACTTAATTAAACACATAAAAGTTAAAAGGTGACATACCTTATAATTCGAACGATCGGGTGTTACAATCTTCCCCCCTTCAAAAGGACCTGTCCTCAGGTCCTAATACTGACTCGTAAAGCTTCAAACTGAAATACTTCAATCTATCTCCTGAAATCGTGTAGAGTCATAGCCCGGACTGTGATGTTTACTCTCACTGATTGCGTCAACTCCCTGCAGAGTTCCTTAGTTACAGAGGTTTGTTTAAACACTTGACCGTTAGTCGCTTCCTCGTCGATTGTAACCAACATCAGACCACACTTAACTCAGCCGCGACAAACAAGAGAGAATCCCATCTCTCAGCACGCAAGAGAGAGAGAGCCCCATCTCCCTGCACATCAAAAGAGAGAACCCCAGCCCTCAGGCACAGAATTGAGAGAACCCCGTCTCTCAACCACATAATCGAGAGAGCCCCGTCTCTCAACCTAAGTCTGGCAGACCTCCACATCTTCCAAACATCCTAGTTTGAGAAAATCCAGCATTTCTCAAACCCTAAATTCGAGAGAATCCAACATCTCTCAAACATCTAATTCAAGAGAATCCAGCATCTCTTGCTCACATAATTTAGAAAGAATCCAACATCTTTCTATCACATAAATAGGGAGAATCCCACATCTCCCTAACACGTAAATAGAGAGATCTCAACAACTCTCTAGCAGAAAAGTTCACTTACTCAGTATTCAAACATACACACATCAAAATAACACTGGATGCAAAACATGGGATGCATGTATAGTGCACCTTTACACGACTGATATCAGTATCCCTAGAATATAGACTCATCATCCATGCTCACCTCAAGGGGAATATCGCGATGGGATCCCTGTAAGATAAAATTATAATCTGTATGTATGTGCAAGAAGGGTTAGTGAGCCATTAAGAAAAGTATAAACACTGAAATACGAACAATTCACGCAAGCATGTAATCCATTTAGTTACAAGAATTCACAACATCTATAAATTCTTAAATTATAAAAATTAAAGCAGTTAGCCACGTTATTACCATCAAAGTAACGTCAAACATTACACATTGTCACATTAGTCAAGCAAAATAAAATAAAATACAATTACTTATGAAATGTATGTGTGCAAATGCCATGAATACTCAGTGTACCGTTCACCGTAGTAGTGGAGTCGAGGTTGGCAATTTCTTTAACTTGAAAGGTTAATCAACTCCTTAACTGGCCATAGTTTCAACTTCCCGTTCAAACTTGCATTCTTTAGTATTCCTTCAGATTCTCGGGTACTCAACTGATCTTGGATCGTGTCACTTGATTCTCGGGGTATAGTAATCCGTGTAATCTCTTGAAATCCCAATAGGATCCTCGGTAATCGGAAATTACCATTTCTTTCAAATGTGAAATCTCTCAGGACAATCATGGAGAAATAAATGAAGAATCTTTACACCGTCTTGCTTAGTACACCGTCGTTGTAAAAGATGACCTTACCCTCAATATTTGGTGGAGTTGATCTTCAATGACCTCGGCACAAAATTCCATTTCTTGCACAATTTTCCCCTTTTTCCTTTGTGTAAGTGTAACTACTCTGGTGAGTGTCTTTATAATAGTAACCCGATTTCCTGCTTGGAATTCTCTGAATGATACAAGTGTCTTGATCTCTTCATTGTCACCTCACACCTTCTAGAGTTAGAAATGCTGACTTTCTTATAAACCATGTTACTCCCGAGCCTCCAAGTAGTAAGTACATATCCTGAAAGCAACTTAATAGTTAAAAGATTTCTTGTTTTTCCCCACGGTCTTCTTATCTTCAGAATTATCTAGCATCACTTGGACATTTCCACGGCTTGGAAGTACGATTTCTTGAACCTGAAGTCTTCTACGCTTATGGAATTAGCATTCTGTATTTTCTTTAGTAATTACTCTCCGATTGTTTCCCGAGTCTTCTTCATGGTTGTCACTTTAATCAAAACTTCCTTGGTTCACTCTTTAGGAGTTCGTAGAATTAAATGAACTCCCCTTTTTTTTTCTTCCAATTGTTTATACATGATCGCCCGAAATCCACCCAGAATTTCTTTACTTTTCTTTATCATTCCCATTTGTTATTTCCTGTCTTTCAAGTAATCCCCCATCACGACAATTCAGCTTGGATCTAGAAATACCCCGACTTTCATCAAATCATTTATGAGGCTATGAGTATCGCATCGTGTAGAGAGATTGACCACAACCCAACATTCTATCTTACATGCATTCACCCTATCTTGAAGCTATTGGCTCGACCGTATATTTTCTGGTCAAACCCTGTTCGAATTCAAACGTTGCTTCGACCAAGACAGCACTTAGTGGATCAGGTAGGGGAACACCTAAATTACAACCACGAAGCTAATGCATGTGGGGTTAGGGATGTGTATGGCATACACGCATTAATCAGCAAGGGAGACAACCAAGCACGTACAACAAATGTTCGGAATAATTATAATTTAATCCAATGCATGATGCACGTGCCATGAATGTATAATACCCGTTTTCATAACGATAGCATTGATTCCTTGTTCTGAATTCTTGTAGAGGTCCATTGTCTCTCATTAGAGTATGGCTTCTTTGAATCTCCTGTCAAAGATTGATAGAAGTGGAAAGAATTATCACGATTATTTACAATTTGATGTCGAAGTAACGTCCTGCAATTCACAAATCGAATAAACATCTATGCATGCGGGTTAGTACGTGGATATGTCAAGTAATAAAAGCAATTAAGAACACTTAAGTAATGCAGATTCAATACGTAATTTAATAAAATTTAAGCATAACAATAATAATTTTTACAAAAATTCGTAATCATAGTGTGCACACAATCACATAAGCTCAGACAAATTCATACATACAAGTCAAAATTTCACGTCTGCCAAAGGCAATGCACAAGTATTCCTATGCCGTACGACCTAAACTGACACGACACGACTCCAGAGCACCGGTTCTGAACCTGGTAGCTCTGATACCACTTAAGATGTAGCACCCCAAGCGGTGGGGCACCACACCCCCGCACTATGACCCGACACGTGGTACGAAATGGAAAGTCCGCACACGCACCAAGTCACAGCGAACGGGTGACAAACGAAAAACCAACCAAAGCTAGGCGGTAACTAAACCCTGTACAAGTAAAATAAGCAAAACCCGAATGCGGAAGCGATGCAAAATATGAACTAACAAAAACTTTAATCAACAAACATAAATAAACGGGTTCAACTAATTCCACGAACATAAATAAATGGGTTCAACTAATCCACACCCTGTCCTAACCTGTCCCGAAAATTCATATGATCAAAGCATAAACGTCAACTTGTACAGAACATACTATATACATAATTTTCATACATAAATCGGAACAAAGTAATTAACAAAATCAAACGGACAGACACAGACTCGACAGACCCGACTCAAAGCCGCCTAGCTCGAACTCCAACAACTTGCACCTGCAAACTAAAAACATAGGTGGGGCGAGGGTCAGTCCACTGACTGAGCGAGGGGGCTGAACCCACACACACTATACATAGTAAGGAGCAGAGCACGTATCAAAAGAGAGATTATGAACCGGTAGTAGGGTTTTGCATACCAAAACCATTTTCAAATCGAACTTACACATATCCTATCAAATCAAACTTATACATATCTTAACTTGTCAAACTTATACGTATCTTATTCATAACTTAACAAACTGAGCAAACTCACGTTTTATTAAAAGAGAAAGCTCCTATCCCGTTTCATAATCAACATAACAGATCATAATCATATACCCGGCGAGTACGGGTCTCCCACCTTACTTCCATATCGAATCAAACGTATCATAACAGAAAACAAACAAATATCATAAACAGTCCAACCCCAACACCATGTAGTTCTGGGAGCAAACCCTCACTACTCATACAGATACAAACACACACGGGGTAGCGAACCCACACTGTGCCTTCCCCGGTTATCCACCGAGGGCTCAAGATACCACGCCTTCCCAACCTCCCTAGGTCGCACGTGAATATCTCAAATGAGAACGTGCACAGGGGTCATAACCGGTGGCCCCATGGTCGTCCCGGGTCCCCCTTACCCACGTCTCGGGGCCCAACATATCGAAACAGAGCATATCAGACAGATCATATCATAACTCGCTACATATCAAACTTATCATATCGAATCAAAATCATACTTACGTACCTTATCGGAGCATACTATACCTTGCAACTTAGCATATGCTATAAACATACCTCTCCGTGTCATCCTAATCCGCAGCTGGTATGAAGACACACGGTTTGGAGCATAGCCTCGTTGCAAAACATTTCAAGCTTACATATGCTCGTACATATACAGTTCGAAAACCTTTAATCGTATGACAAATTCATAAACATATCATATAAACACGTATCTATTATATAAATATAATAGAATAATCGCATGCAGGCTTGAAAACGAGCACAGAATGTTGTAGGTCGCTGTAACTAAAACAAAAATCCTAAAACCTCACCTTACACCAAACGGAGCCAAATACAAAGCAGAAGGTCCACCCCGGAACCTGCACGACCTCAAGTCACCACCCCGGGTGCACCTGTACCAACTGAACACACAAACACAGCACGGAACTCAGACTCAAGCAGACAACCACATAGGGACGCACGGCATATGCTCAAACACTTAAAAAATGCAATCACATCAGCAAGGTTCAAATTTATATAAATTATATGCGAAACAAAACATTAAGGCATGTTCATGTGCATAATTAATGCAAATAACAAAATTAAAGGCAAAGCACTTCATATCATTTCATATCAATTCATTTAATACCTAACAAATTCAATTAACAAAGTTCAGACAATTCATATCGCATTTCATACAAATTTCCAAGTATTAATAAGTCAAGCAATCACTGTAGCATGCTTCTAATTTATTTAAACCTCACGAAGTCTTATACAAATTCAAAGCAAGTTATTTAATCATTCAAGGTTCATATTTCATATAAGTCAAATTCTAATCAAACTAAGTTCATTAAATTCATACGTTACATATTCAATTCATATATTACATTTTAGATTTCATTACTAAGGTCTATTAATTCAAATCAAACAAATTTCCACTTTTTCAAAAATTACGCAAACACCCCCTCTAGACTAACCAAGTAGCAAAATCAACAAGTCGGGGGTTCAATTTACAAATCAAATTATCCAAATATATCAAATTATAATTCATACAAGTTTTCATACACATTGGAGCACAATTCAATCAGTAATTCACGCTTACAGTAATTAATTGACAATTACAAACAATTAACAAAAGTAAATACAACCACTTCAAAAAAATTCATATAAAATCAACCGGACATCCGATTGACGAACGGAAAGTGGCGTTGGACTCACCACAACGAAACAGACCTACTGTCCGAAAGTCACCGGAATGCCGCCACCGTAGCCGGCCGAACAGCCACCGGCTGTCACCGGAACACCGCCTCCGGTGGTCGAAAAAATCCCCGGAAGGACAGAAACGGACGCCTTGGCCTACTCAATAAAAGCCCCCAACCAATTTCAGAAAAAGCTAAACACACAGGACTTCGTTGAAGAAAAACCGAACCAAATCCCAACGACGGAAACTGAAATTAACTGCAAACCGGAAAACGAAAATGAAATCCGGGCATACCGTTGGAAAGCTTGTAACGAGCCCTACGAAAGCCCCAAGTCAAATCGCCGGAAAAATCATCGGAACAGTAACCGGTTCAGACCCACCGGTTCACCACCGGTCCGCCGCCAACGGCCGATTCCTGGAACGCCGCCGATGCCATCCTCTACGTTTCGTCATTCCAAGCAACTTTCGTGAAGCGACCACCACCAAAACCGGCCGGGAAAAGGGCCGAAATTGCTGCCGAAGTTTCTGCCGCTGTTGCCTCGCCGAAACCACCACTTGCGGTGGTTTTCGTGCTGAACGAAGGCCGAAAATGGAACGAGAAGGTCCAAAAACGTAGGGTAGGGTCAAGCTCCGCTCGCGAAACTCGCCGGAACGTCGGCGGCGAAGTGGTGGCGCCACCCGCCACCTTCAGGCCGTCGATGCGCCGCCGTCGGTCTTCGGTTGGCCACGATCTTGGTACGGTTGTGACGGGCTCGTCGAGCTGATGAATTTCCACTATTGATTCGTCGAATTCCATCGAGAAACGAGGGAGAACGAGCATGTGTGTGAAATTAAACCTTCACTACATGAATAGTGCTCTGCGCGAGGAAGAAGACAATGCGGCTGGAGCTACTGAAATGGCACGCAAAACGAGGGAATCCGAGTATATATCTCGGGTCCTCGTACGCAAAAACGATCGAACGAACGAGCTAACGACATCCGAATTGGGCAAACATAGAGTCTACGGACTCGTTTCGCCGCCCCGGACGCGTTGAAGGGGTCAAAGAAGTCAAAATCTCAACCGAACGAGAAGTGACCGGAAAAACCCCTTAAAAGGAGAAAATTACAAAAAGGGCCCTAAACTCTAAAAGAGTTTAAAATAGGGCCACGAAAAATATAAAATCACTTAATTAAACACATAAAAGTTAAAAGGTGACATACCTTATAAGTCGAACGATCGGGATGTTACACTAAACCAATACTTTCAAGATTCATTCCTTAGATTGAACGATCCCGTTGAATCCGATTATTGTATTTTATGTTGAAGGCTACACTTATCGATCTTCGGAGTCAACAACATTCCCAGAACGACTTCTTATCTTATCAAATGCCTCTCTAGTCTTGTATCTCCAGAACGATCCTCCATTCCGACTCTTAGTCATTATCTCTGACTCCATCTATGAAGACCACGCATTCGAATTCGCTATATTCTCCCCGATGCGTCCTTCCTATCTTCCGTGCCTCAGAATTTTTTTTTTTTTTATAATAGAGTGTTCTGGTCGTAGAACTTGGCCGTGGTTTGATATCATCTTAGTAACCTAGAAATCATAACTCATTTTGAGAATAGATGCATGCGATTAGTGCATGCTCATGACACATATTCAATACGAAAGGCAAGAATTCATATAAAATGCAACAGGTAATTTAACAAAATTCTTAAGGGAAGCCAAATTCCACATTCAAGATCGATGCAATGCACACATTATCACATAGTCACTGAGTCGTACGACCTAGACTGACTCGAACAAGACTCGAGAACATCGGTTTCGTAACCGGGCTCTGATACCACTTAAGGATGTAGCACCCCGCACGTGAGGCACCACATCCCCCGCACTATGGCTCGACACAAGTAACGAAATGGTAAATCCGCACCCATATCAAACCATAGCGAACGGGAGACAAGCAGAAAACCCTCCTAAGCTAGGCGGAACTTAGACCCTGCACAGCAACCAATCAACAAAATATAATGCATCGGAAAACTCAAATTCAAACACACAAACCATAAGCAGACTTGGGCTCTTCAGGCCTCTTTTGAACTCATAAACAAAACCCAACAAAGCAATTCAATAGCAATTATACAAGATTCAACTCCATGAACTTACAAGGTCGAATCATTTACAAATTAAATACATAAGGTGAATGCAGAGACGCTTCTAACTTAACTCGACCGACTCAAACTCAACATAACCCGCCTAGCTCGAAACTCCAAAGTCAAACCTGCACACTAAAGTGTTGGGGAGGGAGAGGGTCAGTCTCTAGCAGACTGATTGAGCAGGAGCGATACATATATATATATAAGAAACATGCACATGCAAGTCATAAATCCCGAGCAAAGGTTTTATTGGAAGTTAGTTCCCACGAAGGGCAAGAAAATAGATAAACAATGCTCAAACTTTACGACTAAATCATATTAAATTCATTAGATTCATAGTTTAGACATAAACATAAAGGCTCGGCGAGTGAGCGTGCATCATCTCCAACCAACTCCGACCGTGTACGACAAATATCATTAATACATTGAGTATGTGATCATGCAGTATATTATAATACACACAAATCATATAACATAGTCGTTTGGGCGATCCGTGTCTCGGCCTTCCCGCACGGTGCATAACAATCATAACATAACATAATCATATTTGTAAAACAAGTTCCAACCTTCTTCCTCCGGTGGTGGACGGGTTTGCAAGGCTCAACCACCTAAACATATCATTATGGCTATGAGGTTCACGAGGCCTCAAAGCCCGGTTAGCGTTTCGCCGTCAAAAACTCCTTGACGAAGTCCGTTTCGCCGTAATTTAGTGGAACTAGCACATGGGATCACCGTCGGCCCATGCCTCCCCGGATAGCCACATGTACTAAGTCCCTGGGCCCGTGCAATCATAATCATGCCTCGCCAAAACATATCAATTCATAAGAAACATAACATAATTCGTAAATCATTTGAAAAGGGTTTACTCGATCAATATTTACTCGGTACGTTTCATTTGAAAACCATATATAACTATATTAGGTTTTTTGCCAAAGCTTGTCACATACGGTTGTAGGGCTTTATACATAACTAGAACGAAAACACCCTCACCTGAAACATGACGATACAGGGATACGAGTAACCGAGTGCCTGAAAGATCAAGGTCTCTCCACCCTGGAGATAAACTGTACAAACGACAACGTAACGTGTTCGTGAGACTCGAGACTCCAATGAACCATATAAGACGCACGACATGCAATGAACATGATATGAATGCGTAACAGATGATATTATATCATAAAATGTTCATTTGCACTATTAAAGTCTTAAAGACATATAAACATTCAATTCATTCATTCAATGAAGCATTCGTATTCACACGAGTTCATCTCCTTCACATTCCACGTTAAAGGAATTTAAATTATGTAATCAAGTCATTCGATATTTCGTTCACTTTCATTCGAAGTCATAATTCCATATTTTCAATCAATTTAATTCAAGAACTCAAGTAGGAGCATAGCACGTATTAATTCACATTTAAAATTAAAACATAAACAATTAAACACATTCAATCGCATTCACAATTAGAAAATAAACAGTTAAATACATGCAATTAAATTTAGGAATTTAAATCAAATATGGAATAGGTAATAATTAAATTCTATAATTCAATTAAATCAAATAATATTCAATATTTAATAAATATATATATATAACTATATATAATATACATATATACATACATTATCATGCACGTACAACAACAACAATGCATGCATGCAATTTATATCTAACATATATATATATAAACATGCATGCATTACATAGTATTTATATATATATCCACGTAAGTACACATGCACACACACAAACCCACATGAATGCAAACATTTAAAATCAAATCACATGTACTCACAGCAACACATGCAATTGCATAAAGGAGGAAAAGAAAGGAAAATGCAGCAGCAGCAGTATCCCGGCAACATACAGACATGTAGGGGAAAAATACAAGGTGACACCCCCGTGTCACAAACCTAGAACAAATCGAGACACCCCCGTGTCTCGGTACAGAAATTCCAGGCCAAAATGCACCCCCGTTTCACACTGGAAAGAAAAAGAATTACACCCCCGTGTCGCACGCCGGCAGTAGTCCCTATTTTAAGCTTAAACGTAGCAGTAGCCCAAGTGATATGCAATCAAGATAAGCAGCAACTCATGGCATGAAATGCAACAACAACTCAGGCCTAACAATACGCAAAACTGACAGCAACAAGAACAAGAAGACGCAGCAGCTGACAACAACAATTTCAGTCCCAAAAACATAGCAAAATCCCACAAAAAACAGAGCATACTGATCTCATTAAACCCCAATCATGTTCAGGTAAGCTAAGCCATCAAAATACTGCGAAATAACTCCAAATTAACATACAAGTCAGCCCCAAGGAAGCTCAGACGCGAGACGCAGGTATACACGACCAATTCATGAAATTTTCTCAAAGTCTCAAAAATGATATCTCATAAATACTCTTACGACCAGGTAATCAATGATCATAAATGAAAAGAGGATGTCAAAACAATCATTTTCAAGCTTGGAATCACTCAAATCCATCAAGAAATGAAAGAGATCATCAAATTTGTCCCAAACCTCTTATTTTCGAATTCAGTCAGAAACCTGATGAAACCATGATCAAAATTAGGGATGAATGAATGTAAATGACTCATATTGAATGTACATAACATATCCAAGCTTACCTTGTCGATTAATGGAGGTTTGGAAGGAGATTTGAGCTTGAATTTCAAGGTAAGGCTTGAGCTACGGCAAAAACTGGGAAGCAGGAGATGTTTGAGATATTTTCAACAAGTGGGAAGGGTTGGTTCAGTTTGGGGGGTTATTTCTGAATAAAGGGTTGAGTTAGGGTTCCATAGAGTCTAATTATGGTTAGTTTGGTATGGTCATTTTAGTGTAACAAGGTCAGTTTCGTCGCCGTTTTATTTTTCGGTTGGATTTCGGAGGTTCAAATGACGTTAGAAAAATATAAGGCTAAGTTTACTAAACCCAAATTTTCATTACGAGTTCATCGAAGTTGACGGAACTCGAATCCGAGTTCCCGAGCTCAAGATATTAAATACGGAACCAAGGGTGCGCTAATTGCTCGTTAGCCCCCGACTTGGATCCTAAAATCAAATTAAATCCGAAACACAAGCAAATAAATTCGAAAATACGAAACGAACATAAATTCATATACAAGACACGTATAAGTTCAACATATTACATTTGCACGAAATTCCGGTATCAATTCAAATAGAAACGAAGCACGTAAATGTCACTTATACGCAAAGTAACAATAAAATTCATAATATTAACAAATAATATAACATCACATACGTATATATATAATTTATAACACATGCATGCATCTATAATTTATAACTATGAAATGCATGCATAATTATATTCATGCACACGTACACAATAATATATATATATATTTATATTATTTAAATATATTTAATATTAATAGCATTAAATAAGATAATTAACATTTAATATAAATAAAATAAAATGAAATATATAAACACGTAGAAATAATTATTTCGCGCAATTAAGGAGCACACAAGCTATTCACATAAATTCAAATTCAAATATTGCATATATTTCAATTAATCACTTATTTAACAATTAAACAATGAAATTTAATTATAGAAAACACTAAAAACCAATTAATTTGCGCAAATTAGTAAACACATATGTCATTTTAAAATACTGAAAACTTGGAGCGTTACATTAACTGGCGTGTTAAGAATGTGCACAATACCTTCCACAACAGACGAAGGATCAACCTCCTCTTTACCATCCTAAGCATAAGCTCTGCCTTTGACCACCAGTTTGTTCATCGTACCCACCACCCTTTTTCCTTTATCCTGGACCCCAAATCTCCTGATCTTGTGCGGGTAACTATCCATCTGGTGCTCAGGGGAACCACAAGCGAAACACTGCCAATCTTTCTTGCGACAGTTCTCCTCAGTGTGTCCCGTTCGGCGACAATATCGGCAAACAATTTCCTCTGGACCTGGCTGAGGTGCTCTCTGCTGTTTTGGCGCCCTCTGATACTGCTATGGCGCTTTCTGCTTCTGTGCTTGCTGTTTCGGTGGAGCCTTCTGCTGTTAATGTTGTGGTGCTACCATTGGCCTCTGTCCAGTTCCTTGGGGAAAAGATCTGGATGGTCGCTTGTTCCCTTGATAAGGCTTAGGGTTAGAAGGTCCTTGACGTACGGTAGTTATCTTAATCTCCTTGTGTGCAACCTCAACCTTTAGCGCTCTATCAACAGCCCGGTTGTAGGTCTCAATGTCCAAAGAAGCAAGTGCCAACCGAAGTTCGGGCTTCAGTCCATCAATAAACCTCTTTGTCTTGCGACGCTCATCATTCAGAATATGAGGCGCATACTTGATCAGCCTCACAAACCTAGCCTCATACTCTATCACATTCATAGTTCCCTGAACCAAACTCATAAACTCAGCCTCTCGTGCATCACGAGTCACTTGAGGCGTATACTTCTGCTGAAACTCTCTGATAAACTCATCCCAACTTCCTTCAACGTTATTCTCAATCCACATATACTGAACGTGCTCCCACCAATTGTATGCAGCTCCTTCCATAAGGAAAGTAGCATACTGAACTCGTTCACGATCCTCTGGGTAGATCTCCATAGCCTCGAAAATCTTCTCAAGACTAGTAATCCAATTCTCAGCCTTTATGTCGTTCGGTTCTCCATAGAACTTAGCTGGATTCATCCTCAGAAATTTTTCCAGTGACTTTCATTAAGAGGATTATCTCTCTGATTACAAGCTCTTGCGAATTGTCATAGCACATCCCTTAACTCTGGAGTTCCCTCCCGTTTAGGGGGTGGCGTGACATCTCTTTGGGGTGGCGTGACATCTCTTTGGGGTGGCTGTGGTGGTACACGATTCCGGGGTGCTCTTCTCGATGGCATGTTTACTGAATTCATAAGCATTCAGATACATATATTCGAAGCATGACATATAATGATTCACAGAATCCGTAACCAAGTATTCATATGTTTCATATTTTGTATCAAATCGAATCATAAGCTTCATACAATAATCATAACTCATACTATAACATGTTAACAATGCATGCGAGTCAAAATGGAGTGAGAAGTTATCATATGAGGCCAATAAAAGGCGGAACCATTCATGCATGCAAGCTAGAGAGCATTTTAAGGCATATTGGATCATAATTCACAAAATGTATTAACAAAATCACATTATGATTTCGTAACATACAAGTTAACACATAAAATAACATATTAACAAAATATATAAGTCATAGAAGGAGGTATACACAACACACAAAACAATTAAATGAAACAAACCATTCATGCATGCATAAAAGTAGCACATAAACGTTCATGTTGTCATTTCACATATATGCATTGAATTCATAGCATAAAATTCATAAAAATGTCAAGATATATCACATATAATCAATTAAGCAAGCATACAATACTTTCAAACCACATATGGAGTCCGAGGATGTAACATCCCGACTGATCGGACTTTTCAGGTAAACTATTGTGTGCGCTATTCAATTATTCCCTTATGTGATATTTCATTGCTAACATGAATTATTGAAGCTATTTGAACTTATTTGCTTTAATATGAATTTGGTTATCTTTGAATGTTTAATTTTCCTTGCTTTGTATTTGTTCGTTTTGGATCCGTATTTAATTTTGATTTCTGTGAATTTGTGATATGTGTTAATTATATGCTTTATGAACTCGATTATGTGCTCGTTACATGTTTTGGTATTTGTTTTGCTTGCCTTTTTGGGTTCGTTTTGGAGAAGGGACCTAAAGGAGGCTAAAGAGCATTTAGCGCACCTTGGGTTCCGGGACTCATATTTTGAGCTCGGGAATTCGGATTCGAATTCCGTCACCTCCATTGAACTCGTTTCGACGATTCGGGTTCGATGGGACAAGCCTCACATTTTTCTAAGTTCATTAAGACCTCCGTATTTCACCCGTAACCAGCCTCTTACGCTTGGAAGCTACCTTTTGACCTAGCTTGGAGTTGTGGACCCCACCTTAACCCAACCAAGCCCTTAACCTTGGTTTATACTTGAGTTACCTTACCAATTCAGCCCCTAAACCCCCTAAACCGATCCACTCTCCCCCTCTCTTCTCTAAACCGATCAGCACAAAGGAAGCAAGAAGAGAAAGAAACCCTTTGTCCAACTTTGTGATTTTTTAAGCTCAAATCTTCTTCAAAGCTTCTCCAATCTGAAAGGTAAGATCATGGTTGCAATCTACACTCTCTTTTCTCTCTTTTATATAATTTGGAGCTGATTTCTTTGGTGGGTTTATGAGTTTGAGCAAGCATGTGAATAGTAGTAGTTGGGAGAATTTGTTTGATTCTTGTTCCTTTCTTGATTCCTTGAGACTTGATGATATATGACTTCTAGAGCATGCTTATTGATGTTTATTGTTTCTCCTCTTTTGGTAGTTGAGATAGGATCAATTTGCCATTAATGTAGCTTGAACTTTGATGATATACTTGATGCATTTCTTCCCCCTTTTCTTGCCTTGTTTGCTTGCTTTTTGGAGCTGAGTTTATTGCTACTTGTTGGGCATGGATTGTTGATGAATTGTTGTTATTTTGATGCATGTTGTATGTAGTTTGAAAGGCATAAGAGCTCCCTTGAAGCCCCTAACCGAAATACCCTGTTTTGCTTCCATTTTCAGCAAATTTTCGCTAAAACTTGCCCAGGCCGAAGGCCTGACACGGCCGTGTCAAGTTTCAAAGGAAAACGGACACGGCCGTGTTGAGCCCTCGACATTGTTTTTCCTGAATTTTTCCGCCCGACACGGCCGCGTCAGTTTACAAAGGAAAATGGACACGGCCGTGTCAAGCCCTCGGAAATGTTTTTTTTCGAATTATTTCGCCTGACACGGCCGTGTCAAGCAGGGTGGCATCCGGGGAGATTTCTTTCGCCTTTTCGTTGCTTCTTATTGGTGCTTCTTGCCTCGTTTTTGGTATGTATGCATGACTAACTTGTCATATGATGTGCTAAGCCTTATGTTATGAATTTGTGCTTTGATTTACATCCTCGTTTATGATATATGCTCTTATATGAATTATTTGCTCGTAAATGGCCTTAATGTGAATTCATTTCATACCATTGGCATCATAAGCATACATACGGATGTACCGAGCATCAATGTGGGTCATATTGAGTCTAAGAGTGTTCCTTGTTGGTTGTCTTGTTCAGCGGATCTTCCTGTAGAGGACGAGCTTGCTCCGTAGGTGTCCGGTTGTCCTACTTTTGGTCTCCACTACGTCCGTTGACAAGGTGAGGTTTTATTCTTTTAGTTATTTGACCTACGACCCTAATTGGTTTCAAACCTCGCATGCGAATACGTATAATATATGGTAAATAAGTGCATGATACGTATGTTGCGGGATTTTTCCCATTTGTTATAAGAGTTTGGAAAACGTTTTGTATATGTATATAAACTATTTTGCTTTTGTTTGGAAAAGTTTAGTTTTGTGCAAGTGGGTGTGTGTGCGCGAGCTTTGGCTTTGAAAGATAAGCTTTGAGATATGTTTGTGTGACTTTCGTGATATGTTTGGGCCCCGGAGTGTGGTATGGTAATCTCGGGACGGCCGAGGGGTCGCCGAGCTCTTCCATCAACACCTCCATTTGAGAGTCTCACCCAACCTTAGGAGGTTGAAGAAGGGTGTTTCTCTTGAGCCGGCGGAGGCAACCGCCGAAGGTTTCAAGGTAGTAATTAAACCTTGTCTCGTTTCTGTATGTGGATAGTTAGGGCCGATCAACCCTTCTATCAACCGATGTTGGGGATGGATGATGATTTGTTTTGTTTTGCTTTGATCTTCGTATATGGGAGTTTGGTGTGTGACTCGTAATCGCCGAGTTGGTTTAGTTTTGTATGATCTGTGAAACGAGAGTGGATTTCTAAGTACTTAAAATTTGGCAATTTCTCCTTTTGCCTTCTTTTTACTTTATATATATATGTTTATAACACGGGAACTACTTTGGCTTGCAAAAAACCACTCTCGGTTCAGGGATCCTTCCGTTTTGATAAATGCTTTGATCGATATGTATATCGGGTGCGTGAGTAGCCCCCTCACTAGTCACTAGGACTAACCCTCGTTGTTGTTTTTCCCTTTTTTCCTTTCTTTTGAGTTGCAGGTTCTTCCGAGTCAAGCTAGGCGGCAAGTGTCTTTTGGAGTTTACTTGTGGTTTAGCTTGAGTCTTCATGCATTCGTAGTGGTTTACTTTCTCTTTTACTTATGTACTTGGAGATTATGTATTCTGATTACACTTTTGCTATTTTGGCCGAGAGGGCATTGTACATATTGTATATGTTCTAGCATGACGGTTGGAATTCTCGACCCTACCCTCTTTTTGATGATGTGTATATATATGTGATGATCTTGGGATATATGTTTAGCTTGTGAATTGCTTTAATTGCTTCCGCTACTCTGATTTTATTTTGCTCAGTTCTTGAGGGTCTAGGCCGCCTAGCGAGGGTGTGAGTTTTGTGTGTCTCCCGTTCGCTACGGTTTGATACGGGTGCGAACTTCCATTTCGTTACTCGTGTTGGACCCTAGTGCGGACCATGTGGCACCCTTCGCTCCGGGGGTGTTACATCCTTGCGTGGTTTCAGAGCTCTCGGTTGCAAAACCAGAGCTCTGGAGTCGTGTTGAGTTTGTCTAGGTCGTTCGGTATAGGAATATGTGATTATTTGCATTCATCTACATCTCTATATGATTTAATTGTTTTCAATTCTTGATAATTGACTACATGATCATGAACTGAACCCCATGCATCGATATTCTTTGATTTGTGTACTTTCAGGATGCCTCCCAGAAGAAAAGCAGAAAGGAAGCAGACTCCTGACCTTAATCAACCCCCTCCATAAGCACCTCCACCTCTACCAATGAATGCTGAGAATATAGTACAGGCCCTTCTGAATCAACTTCAACAGAACCAGAGGGATAATCATCAGGGTGAAGGACAAGGTGGACATGTAACTCCAGTTTTCAAGGTGTTCAGAACTAACAACCCGCCTAAGTGGTATGGAGGAGACGACATCCAAGCAGAAGAATGGTTATCAGAGATCGTCGAAATTTGGGAAATTTGCCCCGCTCCTTCGCATGAGAAAGCTGTTTGCATGGCTCGATTTGTGCAAGGCCCCGCTTCCAATTGGCTCAAGGCTACAAGAGCTCGATTAGAAAGGTGAGGAGAAGAGTTCGATTGGGAAAGCTTCATAAGAGAATTTCGTCACAAGTATGTTCCTCCAAGTGCTCGCGAGAGGAGACTACAGCAATTCACAGAATTGAAACAAAGAAACCGCTCGGTTGAAGAATATATCATGGAATTTGAGAGACTTGCACCGTATGCTCCACACATTTCCAATGATGACACCCAGAAGGCACGGAACTTTATTCATGGTTTGAGATATGATATTCAGAGTGCTCTTAAGGCGGCTACCGTGGATACGTGGGAGAAGGCTACGAGGAAAGCGATCAAAGTGGAAGCTAACAATACAAGATTGAGGCTGACTTACTCTTCGGGCCAAGGTTCGAGCTCAAATTTGGGAAGAGGCCTGCATCCTATGGTGGGCCTCCGGTTTTCAAACCCCAAGGTTCTAACACTTCAGTCAAGAAAGCTCGACCTCCGGTACCTGCGGTACCAGCTTTACCGGCTCCGATTCAATGTAGCTATTGCAAGGGTCCCAATCACACCGAGGAGAATTGCCGGAAGAAATTGAGAAGATGCTTCAAGTGTGGAGAGCCCGGCCATTTGATTAGCACTTGTCCTCAAGTGAGAGCACCTCAACCTCGAGCTCCTCAGCCGTTGAATATGATGCCTCCGAGAGCACCGATCCAAGCGAGGGCTTATGCTTTGGAGGGCGACAAAGAGAATGTAGAGGTGGATGCCAACGCCGTTGTTGAAGGTACCATCCACATTCATGGCATTCCATTGCATGCATTGTTTGATCCGGGAGCAACGCATTCATTTATTGCTTCCCGGCTTGTTGCTACTCTTCCATTGCCTGTTGCTTGTTTCGATGATTCTTTTATTGTCTCTTCTCCCCTTGGTGGTACTTTGGCTGCGAATTGTGTTTACCATGGTTGTCCGGTGGTTGTGGAAGATCAAGAGTATCTGGCAGATTTGATCAAGATGCCGATCAAGAAGTATGGGGTGATTTTGGGTATGGACTGGTTGTACCGTTATCGGGCTATGATGGATTGTTTTTCCAAGAAGGTGACTTTGGGTTCTACGGTCTTTGCGGGACAGAGGTTGAAGACCTGCTCGTTTATTTCCTTTATGGAAGCAAGCAGAATGTTCCGGGACGGTGTGACGGGCTATGTGGCCTACCTTTTGAAAAAGCCAAAGGACCAGGCCAAGCTCGAAGAGACGGAGATTGTGAAGGAATTCCCCGATGTGTTTCCGGAGAACTTGGGATCTTTACCTCTGGATCGGGACGTCGAGTTTGTGATAGATCTCTATCCCGGAGCAGAACCGTATGCGAAATCTCCCTATAGGATGGCTCCAGCCGAGTTGAAGGAGTTGAAGACGCAATTGGATGAGCTCTTAGAGTGTGGTTACATTCGCCTGAGCACTTCTCCGTGGGGTGCTCCGGTCCTATTTGTCAAGAAGAAAGACGGGACTTTGCGGATGTGTATTGACTACCGTGAGCTGAACCGGTTAATGGTTAAGAACAAATACCCGCTCCCTCATATTGAAGAGTTGTTTAATCTCCTACAAGGTTCAAGTGTTTATTCCAAGTTGGATTTAAGGCAAGGGTATTACCAGTTGCGTATCCGGGAGGGAGATATACCGAAGACGGGTTTCAACACAAGATATGGGCATTTCGAGTTTGTGGTCATGCCTTTTGGTCTTACCAATGCCCCAGCCGCGTTTATGGATATGATGCACCGAATATTCCGGCCTTACCTCGATAAATTCGTGGTCATCTTTATAGATGATATTCTGGTGTATTCGAGGTCCGAGGAAGAGCACGCGCGGCATTTAAGTATTGTTTTGTCTACGCTTCGGGAGAACCGATTGTTCGCCAAGTTCAGTAAGTGTGAGTTCTGGTTGGATCGAGTTTCCTTTTTAGGTCACTTCATTTCTGGGAATGGTATAGAGGTGGACCCGGCGAAGATTGAAACGGTAATGCTTTGGAAGCAGCCTAAGAATGCCTCGGAAGTGAGAAGTTTTCTCGGGTTAGCAGGGTATTATTGGCGCTTTGTGAAAGATTTCTCGAAGATTGCTTCCCCGTTGACCCGGTTAACAAAGAAACAGGTTAAATTCGAGTGGGACGAGGCGTATGAGAAGAGTTTCCAAACTCTGAAGGAGAGGTTGACTACTGCACCGGTTTTAACCCTACCCGAGGTTTCAAAGGGCTACTCAGTTTACACTGATGCTTCGAAGGAAGGTCTTGGTTGTGTGTTGATGCAGAATGGTAAAGTGGTAGCCTACGCCTCAAGGAAGTTAAAGGATCACGAGAAAAACTATCCCACTCATGACTTGGAACTCGCGGCAGTGGTGTTTGCTTTGTTGAAATGGCGACATTATCTTTATGGAGTCACTTTTGAAGTGTTCACCGACCACCAGAGTCTTAAGTATCTGTTTACCCAAAAGGATTTGAACGTGAGACAGAGAAGATGGATGGAGCTACTCGAGGACTATGATTGTAAGATCCAATACCATCCGGGTAAAGCCAATGTGGTGGCGGATGCTTTGAGTAGGAAGGCTAATATCTCAGGCTTGGAAGGAGGTTCTAGTAGGCAGAATTCAGTGGTTCTGGTTTCAGAGGCTCGTTTGACTAACATTTCGGTTCAACCGGTTTTGAGGCAAAAGTTGTTAGAGGTTCAGTCTGTGGATCCCGAAATTCAAAAATTGGTAACTAAGTCAAGGGTCGATCTGGAAACCAAGTTTGGATTTGATGATTCGAGATTGTTTCGATTTAAGGCTCGGGTTTGTATCCCGGAAGGATTTAAGCAGTTGGTACTTGATGAAGCTCACAAGTCAGCCTATGCAGTACATCCCGGTACCACCAAAATGTACAAGGATTTAAGGACTTCATATTGGTGGAACGGCATGAAGAGAGATAGGGCTAACTATGTTAGAAGATGTCAAACATGCCAAGTGGTGAAAGCAGAACTCCAGAAACCAGGAGGAACTCTCCAACCACTTCCAATACCCGAGTGGAAGTGGGAGCAAGTGACAATGGACTTTGTGTCCGGCTTGCCTAGGACCAAAGGAGGTTCCGATGGGATTTGGGTGATTATTGATCGGTTGACGAAGTCAGCACATTTTCTTAAGGTGAAGATGTCCGATAAGGTTCCTAAGTTGGCCCGGTTATATCGGAAAGAGATTGTCAGATTACATGGTTGCCCGGTCAGCATTGTTTCGGATAGGGATCCTCAGTTTACGTCCAGTTTTTGGCAGAAGTTACAAAAGTGTTTGGGTACGAAGCTTCAATTTGGTACTGCATTTCACCCACAGACGGATGGCCAGTCAGAAAGGCTAATAAGGTATCTCGAGGACATGCTTCGTGCTTGTGCCTTGGATTATCTGAATTCGTGGGATGAACAGTTGGATTTGATTGAGTATGCCTACAACAACAGCTTTCAGTCTTCTATTGGCATGACACCGTATGAGGCTTTGTATGGAAGGAAGTGCCGATCCCCTCTCTTTTGGGATATCGATGAGTGGAGATGGACTAAAGATGGAAAGCTCGAAAGGGCTAATAAACCTAAGGAGATTCAGGACACTATCGAGAGGGTGAAAATGATTAGACAGAGGTTGAAAGCAGCACAAGACCGGCAGAAAAGTTATGCAGATAAGAGAAGACGACCATTAGAGTTTGAGAAAGGAGATAAGGTCTTTTTAAAGGCATCTCCTAGAAAAGGGTATGCTCGAATTGGTAAAGGCGGGAAGCTTAACCCTCGCTACTTAGGCCCCTTTGAGATCCTTGATCGAGTTGGGGAAGTAGCCTACAAACTTGATCTATCGTCGAGCTTAACCGGGATTCATAATGTGTTTCATGTCTCGCAGCTTCGGAAACATTATCCCGATGAATCTTCTGTTCTTCCTGTCGAGAAAGTTCAGTTGGAACCGGATTTGACCTTTAAGAAGTATCCAGTTCAGGTGTTGGACAGGAAAATGCAAGAGTTGAGGAATAGGCAAATCCCTCTTGTGAAAGTCTTGTGGCGTGATCAACAATCCGAGGAAGCCACTTGGGAGACTGAGAGTAAGATGAAGCAGTTGTATCCGGAGCTTTTCAAGACCTCGCCTCGGACCTAAGGACAGGTCCTTTTGAAGGAGGGAGGTTTGTAACATCCCAACTGATCGGACTTTTCAGGTAAACTATTATGTGCGCTATTCAATTATTCCCTTATGTGATATTTCATTGCTAACGTGAATTATTGAAGTTATTTGAAGTTATTTGCTTTAACAAGAATTTGGTTATCTTTGAACGTTTAATTTTCCTTGCTTTGTATTTGTTCGTTTTGGATCCGTATTTAATTCTGATTTCTGTGAATTTGTGATATGTTTTAATTATATGCTTTATGAACTCGATTATGTGCTCGTTACATGTTTTGGTATTTGTTTTGCTTGCCTATTTGGGTTCGTTTTGGAGACGGGACCTAAAGGAGGCTAAAGAGCATTTAGCGCACCTTGGGTTCCGGGATGCGTATTTTGAGGTCGGGAATTCGGATTCGAATTCTGTCACCTCCATTGAACTCGTTTTGACGATTCGGGTTCGATGGGACAAGCCTCACATTTTTCTAAGTTCATTAAGACTTCCGTATTTCACCCGTAACGAGCCTCTTACGCTTGGAAGCTACCTTTTGACCTAGCTTGGAGTTGTGGACCCCACCTTAACCCAACCAAGCCCTTAACCTTGGTTTATACTTGAGTTACCTTACCAATTCAGCCCCTAAACCCCCTAAACCGATCCACTCTCCCCCTCTCTTCTCTAAACCGATCAGCACAAAGGAAGCAAGAAGAGAAAGAAACCCTTTGTCCAACTTTGTGATTTTTTAAGCTCAAATCTTCTTCAAAGCTTCTCCAATCTGAAAGGTAAGATCATGGTTGCAATCTACACTCTCTTTTCTCTCTTTTATGTAATTTGGAGCTGATTTCTTTGGTGGGTTTATGAGTTTGAGCAAGCATGTGAATAGTAGTAGTTGGGAGAATTTGTTTGATTCTTGTTCCTTTCTTGATTCCTTGAGACTTGATGATATATGACTTCTAGAGCATGCTTATTGATGTTTATTGTCTCTCCTCTTTTGGTAGTTGAGATAGGATCAATTTGCCATTAATGTAGCTTGAACTTTGATGATATACTTGATGCATTTCTTCCCCCTTTTCTTGCCTTATTTGCTTGCTTTTTGGAGCTGAGTTTATTGCTACTTGATGGGCATGGATTGTTGATGCATGTTGTATGTAGTTTGAAAGGCATAAGAGCTCCCTTGAAGCCCCTAACCGAAATACCCTGTTTTGCTTCCATTTTCAGCAAATTTTCGCTAAAACTTGCCCAGGCCGAAGGCCTGACACGGCCGCGTCAAGTTTCAAAGGAAAACGGACACGGCCGTGTTGAGCCCTCGACATTGTTTTTCCTGAATTTTTCCGCCCGACACGGCCGCGTCAGTTTACAAAGGAAAATGGACACGGCCGTGTCAAGCCCTCGAAAATGTTTTTTTTCGAATTATTTCGCCTGACACGGCCGTGTCCGTTCCCCTTTGTTTTCTGACACGGCCGTGTCAAGCAGGGTGGCATCCGGGGAGATTTCTTTCGCCATTTCGTTGCTTCTTATTGGTGCTTCTTGCCTCGTTTTTGGTATGTATGCATGACTAACTTGTCATATGATGTGCTAAGCTTTATGTTATGAATTTGTGCTTTGATTTACATCCTCGTTTATGATATATGCTCTTATATGAATTATTTGCTCGTAAATGACCTTAATGTGAATTCATTTCATATCATTGGCATCATAAGCATACATACGCATGTACCGAGCGTCAATGTGGGTCATATTGAGTCTAAGAGTGTTCCTTGTTGGTTGTCTTGTTCAGCCGATCTTCCTGTAGAGGACGAGCTTGCTCCGTAGGTGTCCGGTTGTCCTACTTTTGGTCTCCACTACGTCCGTTGACAAGGTGAGGTTTTGTTCTTTTAGTTATTTGACCTACGACCCTAATTGGTTTCAAACCTCGCATGCGAATACATATAATATAAGGTAAATAAGTGCATGATACGTATGTTGCGGGATTTTTCCCATTTGTTAAAAGAGTTTGGAAAACGTTTTATATATGTATATAAACTATTTTGCTTTTGTTTGGAAAAGTTTAGTTTTGTGCAAGTGGGTGTGTGTGCGCGAGCTTTGGCTTTGAAAGATAAGCTTTGAGATATGTTTGTGTGACTTTCGTGATATGTTTGGGCCCCGGAGTGTGGTATGGTAATCTCGGGACGGCCGAGGGGTCGCCGAGCTCTTCCATCAACACCTCCATTTGAGAGTCTCACCCAACCTTAGGAGGTTGAGGAAGGGTGTTTCTCTTGAGCCGGCGGAGGCAACCGCCGAAGGTTTCAAGGTAGTAATTAAACCTTGTCTCGTTTCTGTATGTGGATAGTTAGGGCCGATCAACCCTTCTATCAACCGGTGTTGGGGATGGATGATGATTTGTTTTGTTTTGCTTTGATCTTCGTATATGGGAGTTTGGTGTGTGACTCGTACTCGCCGAGTTGGTTTAGTTTTGTATGATCTGTGAAACGAGAGTGGATTTCTATGTACTTAAAATTTGGCAATTTCTCCTTTTGCCTTCTTTTTACTTTATATATATATATTTATAACACGGGAACTACTTTGGCTTGCAAAAAACCACTCTCGGTTCAGGGATCCTTCCGTTTTGATAAATGCTTTGATCGATATGTATATCGGGTGCGTGAGTAGCCCCCTCACTAGTCACTAGGACTAACCCTCGTTGTTGTTTTTCCCTTTTTTCCTTTCTTTTGAGTTGCAGGTTCTTCCGAGTCAAGCTAGGCGGCAAGTGTCTCTTGGAGTTTACTTGTGGTTTAGCTTGAGTCTTCATGCATTCGTAGTGGTTTACTTTCTCTTTTACTTATGTACTTGGAGATTATGTATTCTGATTACACTTTTGTTATTTTAACCGAGAGGGCATTGTACATATTGTATATGTTCTAGCATGACAGTTGGAATTCTCGACCCTACCCTCTTTTTGATGATGTGTATATATATGTGATGATCTTGGGATATATGTTTAGCTTGTGAATTGCTTTAATTGCTTCCGCTACTCTGATTTTATTTTGCGCAGTTCTTGAGGGTCTAGGCCTCCTAGCGAGGGTGTGAGTTTTGTGTGTCTCCCATTCACTACGGTTTGATACGGGTGCGAACTTCCATTTCGTTACTCTTGTTGGACCCTAGTGCGGGGGATGTGGCACCCTTCGCTCCGGGGGTGTTACAGAGGAAGTGGAGGGAAAGCAAGAAAATGGATTGGGCAAACTTTTAGCGAGAGCTGACAGTTTTTAGAAATGCACAAGCTGGAAAGAATTGAACATATCTTGAGTTCTAGAATTTGGAATGGAGTTTTGTTTGTTGGGAATGAAACTAGACACACAGGTCTTTCAAATGATATATGGCTTGAATCGTGGTTCAAAGCGATGTGGAAATGGCGAAGGTCCTACGTTGGGTGAGTGCAGTGTTTCGGCGAAGAAGCGACACAATTTTCAAACGATCATTACTCATAAATGAGCAACTATATTAAGGTGATTATAATTTTAAGTGTTAGTAGACTTCAAGAGGTTTCCAACGGCTCAAAAATTAGGTCATTTGGAGTTCGTATGAGGCAGTACCCGGCCGGGGAAAATACAAGGTAAAATCTACCTGGCCGGGGAAAACTTGTGCCGAAGTCTTCTGGACAAGAGTACCCGCCCGGGTACTTTTTAGGTACAAAAAGTACCCGACCGGGTAGTCCTCCAGGGCTGGAAAAAGGCTCAAAAATAGGGGTTGCTCGAAAGGGAGAGACAAGGAAGCAAAAACCACTTCAAAGCTCAACTAAAAGCAATCAAATTCAAGGTATAAACTCACATATACATGCTCTATCATAATAGCCTAGCAAAATGGCATGAAATGCACAATAAACCAATCCACCATTTTCACATCTTGAAGGTCCAACAATGGTGATGCACTCATGTTTTAACAAATAATTCAAAATTTAACAAATATACATTAATTGAGCTTCAAGACACAAAATATATCAAGTTAGGATGCAAGAATCACTTATTTCCGCAACCCACATGAAATATATATATATACACATATACCTTGGAGGAAAAGAGATGAAGGGGTTGAAGAAGAGAAGGACTTGAGCTTGATTCTTGGACCAAAACTTTAAGAAATCCTCTTGTCTCCTTGTCTACTAGCATGGATCGATCAAAAGAAAAAGGAGGAGGAAGATGGAACCCTTGTTTTGCTAGGAGAAGATGAAAGGAGAAGAATGAGGTTGTAGGAGTGTGGATCGCGTAATTAAGGGGAAGAATGAGGGGAAATTTCACTTTGGTCCTTATAGAATTTAATTAGTTCAATTAGGGTCCCAAGGTTTGGTAGGATAGCAAATGAGGATCAAATTCAAAGTGCGATTGAGTCCAAGGATTTCATATAAGTTTAAATACGTACATATTCAACATAAAGCATTAATTGTACGTAACCATATTAAAAACTAGATTAAAGAACATAATCATTTAAATCATATTGGTCATATAATAGCAATTAGTTCGCAAAATTATTAATTAAACACTCACTTAGCAATTAGAGTATAATTAAATTACATAACAATCGGTCTAAACCCACTCGTGACGTCATACCTGTACAGCCGAAAAGTCGGGCCGTTACAACCTCTCCCCCTTAAGAGGACCTGGTCCCCAGGTCCACTGCCTTTATTTCTGAACTTAGCATAAACTTTCCCGTGTTCATACCACGCGGGTTAGCAACTCCCCGTCAAGAATTAGTTCGGAAAAGGTCTTCAAGAGACAAGGGTCTTCAATTGCGTTTACGCCACGACCCTCAACTTCCCAAAAACCTAAGCACTCAAAAATCTAAGCAGGTAGCAGGTAATGAAAGAACCCCGTCTTTCGAACAACAAGGAGAGAACCAAGTCTCTCACAAGCAACAACGAGAGAACCCCATCTCTCAAACAACAACGAGAGAACCCCATCTCTCAAACAACAACACAACAAGCCAAGAAAAGATAAATGAACAAACACTTAAATACCACACAAGGAACAGGTAAGAAATATCAAGTAAATCAAGTATTTTTCATATAATAGAAGTTAACACAACAAGTCATCCAACTACTTAGCATCATCAAATTATTCAAACTAAAGTTGCATGTATGCATATGCCATGGATGCTTGATATACCGTTCACCGATGTTTGGGAATCTTCCATTATAGTTATCCGATTCAACATTTGGTTCCTTCCATAGTGTAAGGCATTGAAATCCCCGATGTATCCAATACTTAAATAGACACCCGGTCTTCATTCCACAATCTTTTCTCTTATCCTTTCTAATCACCACGGTCCGAAGCTCCAATTTTTAGTGTGCACTTGATCTTAACGCAATTAACTCGTTGTCTTCCTCAATTCGTATTCGAACTTCTTGGTTGTTCCAGTTAGCCTTTAAATGCTTGAGTTCTAGTCCCCAACCTGAATATTTGAGCTAAACTTTAGTAGCTCAAATTTCCTAGCTCAAATCCTAATAACATCCCCGGTTAATCATGGAAAAACGCTTGACGAGTTGGTAACTCACCTTTTATGTTAAGTGCTCTACTTCTAAGTATTCGTCTTCCAAATTAACTCTTATTTCGACACTTGAGTTGATTCTAACTTCGTCTATCATGGAATATGACGAATCGATTGGGCCTCTTTACCCATTATCCTCCTTACACACTCTAGAAATTCCTTCACAGTCCTATCATCTTCATGGTACACACGTGATATAAACACGATCCTTCCGATCTCAGGGGATTGAGTTCAAGCATGTCTTGTAGTAAGAGTACTAACAGTGTTGCTTTTGCACTCTAGACTGTTGTCGATCAACCTTTTCCCTTTCTTGTTATTGTAATTCCCAATTACTCTTTGGATACATCTCTTCATTTCTTGAAGTAGTGTCTTTTACATATTATTCCCAAAGTCTTATCCCACCTTGATCTCGAAGTCCACGAGTGTTAAAATCTCTCAATTTATCCCGTGACCTTGCTTTGTAAAGTTATTTCCATTGTTCCTTTTCGAAGTGACCTGTTCGAACATAACCGTGTATTTAAATCATCTCGCTGGTTGGCTCTCCCCCTTAAGAATCTCAATTCTACTTTTTGAACTTGTTCTACCGCCTCTTGGATCAAAGATTCTCGACCTCTTCAATTTGGCTTCCTCGATATCAGTGGTTCTAACCAAGTTACATGTCCGATAATCTCACTTACACTCAATTTGATATGATTGGTAGGGATAACAACCTACTTCCTTTATTTTAATTTCCAGTTCTACTTTTTCGGATTCTCAATGTCCCTCTTTTCTTTTGCTAACCACTTTCCAACCCAAATGTTTCTTTCTTTTCTTGATCTAGGTAAGACCCGGTTGGCGTAACACTTGATGAACGAAGTGGGAGAAATTTCCTATCAAGTAAACAGTAAACAATGCATGTTGGATTAAGATGCCAATGCACGTAGTAAATAATTAAAGTTGCAACATATTGGAGCAATTATCGAATAGAAATGCACACTCACATATATATAAAGGAACTTAACTAATTTAATACGATGTATGATGCATGTGCCATGAATGCAAGTACCGTTCACCGAAGAGGGAAGCTTTTAGCTTGACAATTTGATCCTTTGACCTCAAGTTCATCGACCACTTCTTGATTACCCACGGTCATCTAACTTCCGTAATTCTTCTTGCATCCATCCATGCTCCCAAGATCCTTGTTTATTGTTTAATTCTAATTTCCTATACCCGAACATCTTGATATCTCAATCCTCCCAAATACCAATTTCCAAATTCCTTTTTACTTCCTTGTACCTCTTGTGAGACTGTAGCGCCCCTTAACACTACAACCCCGCACCGTTATACTTCCCGAGTGGATGTGAGACCTAGCACTCGAGAAATACTCCGGCGAACGGACAAGACTGTACAATACCAGAGTATAAAATTTAAATGCAACGGAAAATAAACTTGAGCAAATAAAAAGGGGACAATATATAACAAAGCACATATTATTAAGTTGGATAAGTGTTTACAGCAAAAGTTCTGACTTTAGAGAAGAGTGCTTATTGTAAGATGTACACGCACTCGTGATTACTCTAATTGACTGGAATGTGACACCTTAAAGCTTCAAGATACCTCTAAGGCGTCGTTGTATAGATTCCTGAAATCATGAATGGAAAGAGTAGGAGGGTTAGTCAAAATAACTAAGTGACGGGGGTTGAGGGTTATGACTGTAAGCAAGATTTTTGAAGTGTTTTGACCAAGAAAGTCTTGGTTTGAAATGTATATACTATATAGTAACAAATAAATATATGACAATAATATCCGGTTCATATTAGTTTGAAATAGGAGTAGGGGGAATATAGGCTATACTTTTTGGAAAACTTATGAACCGTTTTGAAAATGATTTTGATGCCCGCAAGCTAGGCGTCTACAACCTTAACTCCTTAAAAACCAAGAATATTCGTAAAGACATTGGTCAAGATGTCGTTACTCCGTAAAAAGAAATACAACAATACAATACCATCCTTCTTCCTCCGGTGTCACCTTAGGGAGCTACCCCTAGTGACGATATACATGAATTTGGGAGGGACGTACCTTTTCCCGTCACTTGGTGTGGAATAACTAACCTCCAGTTAAACCATCACCAAGATCTAGTTGGCGGCTGGTATAATAGTAGACCTCGGCCCGTGCCTCCCGGACTACTACTTCTACCAAGACCACCGGGCCCATAGGAAAAACAATAACTTTGCTTGCAAGACGAGAATATTTACCCGTAAGAAAGTACTAAGTACTTTTCGGGTAAATGTATGTTTTCAATAATTAACAAGAATTATTTTCCCATAAAGGGAAGAATAACTTGAAAGGAAATTCAAGAAAATAGAGTAAAGTATTTTATCATGATTTCAGTTGAAAAGATTTAAAACCCTCACCGGTATCGAGATTTAAGTGGAACTGTGAGGATTCCACTCTTCGATCCTATGTTCGCCTGAAAGTAATAACTACTACTTGCTTAGAACTAGGTTCTTAGTTCCTAACCAACTAATTACACACAATACTACAATGAAATAATTAGAGAAGATACACGTTATGTAATGCGTTAAAGATTTCCCGGTAAACCCTAAATTTACCCGTTCAAGGGAATTTGATTAACAAATTAGGGTTTATGGGATCTTTAACTAATTAAATATTTATCAACCATACTATAATTCTAATTATAAGATTTGAAATGAAATTCAAGGTTTAATTTTGACAATGTAGGTTATCTTTTGAAAAATATTACATAGTTTATTGATTTTTGGAAAAATTTAGGAAAAATATTTCTTTAAAAATTCCAAAACTTATTTTATAATTATTTTTATAATAATTTCGAAATTAATGGTATTTTTGTTGACCAAAAGTCAAAATTACTATTAAAAATATTTACTATTCAATTTCATATGAATTAAACACTTTATAACACAAAATTAAATTCATATACACACAGACATGGATCACGGCACACACACATATCCAAGAACCTCATGAACATGTTCTTGAGCTTATTTGAATATTCAAAGAGGGTGTGTAACATGTTCTATCATATTCATATTCATAACATAAGATTAAAGTATAATATAGCAAAATATATGAACTTTCTATGGAAAATAATTCTAAATAAATTATTCTTAGCATGAATTTAATCAAACAAGATCATAAGCATTTAAATACATATTCACATTATATCATATCTTAATTCATGCATTTAATTGAATAAAATTCCATAATGTGCTCACATTATATTTAAACTATCAACTATGCACATATTTCATAAAATAAATTCCTAAAGCATAATTTAATTAATCCTAGGCATGCTACTATTATTTCTATACTAAGAACATTATATAAAACACGAGATAATAGAAGAAAACATACCTTAGAGAGAGAAGAGGGAGAGTGGCGTGAGGTTTGGGGAGAGGGAGAGAGTGATTTTTGTGTGTTGAATTGTGAGGTATAAATGAGGCTTAAGGGGGGTATTTATAGGTAGTCATGAGGGGTTTCTAAGCAATAAATGAGAGTTTATGGGAGATGTGGTTGCCTAAGGTTTCAACAAATGCTTGGTAATTAAATTGAAGATGTGGTTTTAATTTCATGATGAACAAATGCTAGGTTAAGAAATGTGGAGAAATTATGGTCATTTGTTCAATTCTTCTAGAAGAGCATGAGGTCATGGATGATGTCATTTGGAATAAAAATAAATGTAAAAATAATATAAAATTTATTCAAGAGTCGAGAGGTAAAATTTTGATGTAGTGAATTAATGGAAGAATGAGTGAAAAATGAGCTTCGTTTTAGTTATAAACATGAAATATTTGGAGTTTTTGTTTATAAATTATGAACATTGAAGATGATGAAAATCATAGGAAAAATTATATAAACGAAGCCATAATAAAGTTTAAAGTTTGGAAAAATCACTATATTGTAGAGAAAAATTCAAGGATCGTTTTAAGTATAATTTCGACTATTGAATAAAAGCTAATTATTTTAAAATAAAATGATGATTTTAAATAGGAAAATATTTATAAATATGCTATGGGTGAAATCGAGTTTTTGGTAAATGCGTGAAAATTCATGAAATAATTTGAGGGTCGTTTTGGTTATACTTTTGAATGTCAAAAGGTAGATGAATAAGGATTTATTGATGATCGAATCATAAGCTAGGGTTTTCGCCAGTTTTTGATACTACGGGAGTTAGGATGGGAATTATGGTTTAAGGAGAGTATCACGATCCTCGAAATAATGTGAGGATTATTTTGGTTAAAATATTGGGTAGTGAAAGTGTTTCGGGAGATGTAGGAATATTTTTGAGCTGTAGGGGTATTTTCGTAATTTCCAACCTAAAACTGTAGGAATAGGTTTTGAAGCATATGAAGGGTTTTTAGGTGCTAGAAAGGAATGATTACTAATATTCTAGGATTTTATGAAAAGAGTTTCAAGGCACGAGTTAAAAGAATTAAATCTATGAACATTTAGTAAAATGTAATACATAAAAACACATAAGTCACATAAAATGCAATGCATGAAGTGAGTTAATAGGGATCGAGGTTATAAACACTTCCTGAGTTGCCCTTTACTTACCTTTCTCAACTTGGCCCTGAGTAGGGCTGTTACAATCTTCCCCCCTTTAAAAGAATTTGTCCTCAGATTCTATTATTGTCCTTGAACAGTCCTGGATAATGTTTCAACATCTTTTCCTCTGTTTCCCAAGTCTGTTCTTCTGTACCATTTCTTTTCCACAAGATTCTAACGAGGGGAACTCTTCGGTTTCTCAACTCTTGGAATTTCCTATCCAAGATTCTGACTGGCTTCACTTCATAAGTAAGGTCGGGTAGGATATGTGAATCATCAGCAAAGTACTTGCGGAGTTGGGACACATGGAATACGTTATGTATTCCAGTAAGACTTGTTGGTAGGTCTAGGCGATAGGCCGTTGGACCGATACGTTCCAGTATTTCAAAAGGTCCAATATATCGAGGGTTTAACTTTCCTCCTTTCCCAATTCGTATAAACCCTTTTCTTGGAGATGCTTTCAAGAATACCTTTTCGCCTATTGCAAATTCTATGTCCCTTCTTCGATTATCAGCATAACTTTTCTGCCGATCTTGGGCAGCTTTCATTCTTTGTTTGATGATTTCAACTTTCTCTGTTGCTTCTTCTACCCAACTCTTAGCAATATTCCCTTGCGATTTCCTTTTAATTTCCTTGGTTTCATCCATATCCCAGTATAATGGAGATCTGCATTTTCTTCCATATAGGGCCTCATAAGGTGCAGCTTGGATTGAGGCTTGATAACTGTTATTGTACGCAAACTCCACAAAGGGTAGGCAATCCTTCCAATTATCTTGGAAATCTAAGGCACAAGCCCTTAACATATCTTCCAGGTATCGGATGGTTCTTTCAGATTGCCCGTCGGTTTGAGGATGTGTTGTTGTGCTGAAGTTTAACTTGGTACCCATCATTTCTTGAATGTTTTGCCAAAGTTGCGAAGTGAACTTTGGGTCCCTGTCTGAAACTATTCCAAGAGGTACTCCATGCAACCGAATAATTTCTTTTTGATAAAGCTTGGATAACGAGTTAACATTATCGGTTGCTTTGACAGGTAAGAAATGTGCGGATTTTGTTAATCTATCGATGATAACCTAAATACCATCAAATCCTCCTTTTACTTTGGGTAATCCGTAAACAAAATCCATGGTTACCTGATCCCATTTCCAAGTAGGGATAGATAATGGTTGCAACAATCCTCCAGGTCTTTGATGTTCTGCTTTAACTCGTTGACAAGTCAGACATTTCTTGATGTAATTGGTTATGTCTCTTTTTATACCGTTCCACCAGAAATGCCTTTTGAGGTCTTGATACATCTTAGTTCCTCCAGGATGTATCGAGTAACGAGTTTTATGTGCCTCGTCCAATATTTCCTTTCGAACGATACTAGGCACGCAGCCCCGATTCTTGTATCTCAAAATCCCTTGATCATCGGTTTTGAATTTTTCCTCAAGATCCTTTTCTTTGGATTTGAGACATTTCTAAATCCACTCATCCTGAGCCTGAGCTTCTTTTATCTTTTCCTTTAGTGGTGGTAGTACCACTAAATTTGCTAATCGAGCTCTTGAAATTACTTTCACAGATTTGTGTACGTTACTTGAAAGCTTTCTTGAGAGTGATGCTAAGCTTGACTTCCGACTTAAAGCATCAGCCACTACGTTAGCTTTTCCTGGATGGTACTGGATTACACAGTCGTAATCTTCCGGGAATTCCATCCATCTCCTTTGCCTCATATTCAACACTTTTTGAGTAAAAAGATACCATAGGCTCTTGTGATCAGTGAAAACTTCAAAAGTTACCCCGTAAAGATAGTGTCTCCACTTGGTAAGAGCAAACACAATTGCTGCTAATTCCAAGTCATGAGTAGGGTAGTTCTCTTCGTGGGGTTTGAGCTTTCTTGAGGCATAGGCTATAACTTTTTCGTGCTGCATCAATACACAACCTAGCCCTTCTTTAGAGGCATCGGTATAAACGGTATAACCTTCTTTCCCTTCAGGTAAGGTTAGTATTGGTGCAGAAGTCAACCGTTGCTTTAATTCTTGAAAACTTTGTTCGCACTGTTCGGCCCATGCAAATTTTCTTTCCTTCTTTGTTAACTTTGTGAGAGGAGCAGCTATCTTGGAGAAGTCCTTTACGAACCTGCGATAATAGCCTGCAAGTCCTAGGAAACTTCTCACCTCTGATGGGTTCCTTGGTACTTTCCAATTCGTAATTGCTTCAATCTTTGAGGGATCTACTTCAACACCTGATCCCGAGATTATGTGTCCAAGGAATGCAACTTTTTCTATCCAGAACTCACATTTGCTGAACTTAGCATATAGCTTATGATCTTGCAAAGTACTCAACACTATGCGAAGATGTTCAGCATGTTCCTCAGGTGTTTTGGAAAATACCAGAATGTCATCGATGAAAATGACCACAAATTTATCTAGACATGATCGGAATATCCGATGCATCATGTCCATGAATGCAGCAGGTGCATTGGTCAATCCAAAAGGCATTACTATGAACTCAAAGTGTCCATAGCGGGTATTGAAAGTTGTTTTAGGGATATCCTCCTCCCTAATCTTTAATTGATAATACCCTTGCCTTAAGTCTAACTTTGAATAGACTCGAGATCCTTGAAGGACATCGAATAACTCCTCTATATGGGGTAGAGGGTATTTATTCTTTATGGTCATTCGGTTAAGTTCTCGGTAGTCGATGCACATTCATAATGACCCACCTTTCTTCTTTACAAACAGTACTGGTGCTCCCCAAGGTGATGTACTGGGACGGATATATCTTGATTCGAGCAAGTCATCAAGTTGTTTTCTCAACTCCTGAAGTTCAGCTGGGGCCATCCGATAAGGGGTTTTAGAGAAAGGCTCTGCCCCAGGGATTGTATCGATTACAAATTCCAACTCGCGGTCTTGAGGTAACGAGTTTAGATGTTCTGGGAAAACGTCGAGAAACTCATTTACCACTTCTACCTCCTCAACCTTAAGTTGATCCTTTGGCCTATTTAGGAGATAGGCAATGAATCCTATGGCTCCCTTCTGAATCAACTTCTTAGCCTCTGTCATAGAAATCATTGCTACTGATCTCTTATCTTCAGGAATCCAACTTTCATCTTGTCCTAAGATGATTTCTTTCTTGAAACAATCCAACTTAGCATGGTATTTGTAGAGCCAATCCATTCCCAGAATGATTCCATATCTTGTTATCGGAAGTTCGATGAGGTCCATTGGGTAATAACGGTCACCGATTTGTATAGGGCAGCGTTTATATACTCAATCCGTTATTAAACAAGCTCCCAAAGGGGAACTTATCTCGAAATTATATGATGAACATTCAAGGGGAAAATTTAAACGCGCACATAAATTTGATGCAATGAATGAATGCGTGGCACCAGGGTCATATAGGACCTTAACTGGCGTGTTTAGAATGTGTACCGTACCTTCAACAACATCCGAAGGGTCTGGATCCTGGTTTCCTTCCAACGCGTAAGCTTTTCCCTTGACAAGTGGTTTTCCAGACTTTCCCACGGCTTTCTCCTTTTCCTTAAATCCCGGTCTCTTTGGGCATGTGTTAAACTGATGGTTAGGGTCTCCACACCACAAACAAGTGCCAGCTTTCTTTCGACAGTCTTGTTCAGTATGTCCCGGTTTGTGACAGTATTCACAAGTGATCTCTTCTTGTAAATTAGATGGGACTGGCTTAGGCTTCTGTTGGGCTGGTGTGGGTTTCTTTCCAAATTTCTGGCTGGATGGTCCAGCGGGACGTTTCATTCCTTGAGAGGGCTTATTTTGAGGGGCACCCGGGCGATTAGCTGCCAGATGAATATTCTTGTGAGCTTCTTCGGTCTTTAAGGCTTTATCGACTGCCTTGTTATAAGTTTCAATATCTAATGAAGCTAAAGCCCATCGAAGGTCTGGCTTTAATCCATCAATGAATCGCTTGGTCTTTCTTCGTTCGTCATTCAGAATATGTGGAGCATACTGAATAAGTCTCACGAACTTTGCCTCGTACTCAGCCACTGACGTATAACCCTGAGTTAAAGTCATAAACTCAGCCTCTCGAGTATCTCTTACCACTTGAGGAATATATTTATTCTGAAATTCCTTTACAAACTCTGCCCAACTGTAATCAGTGTGGTCTTCTATCCAGGTTAACTTGACGTGCTTCCACCAGCTCAAAGCAGGTCCTTCTAAGAGAAAGGCTGCATACTGTACTCGTTCCCGTTCCTGGGGAAATATATCCATAGCCTCGTAAATCTTTTCTAAACTAGCTATCCAATTTTCAGCTTTCAGGTCGTTAGGTTCTCCAAAGAATTTTGGGGGATTCATTCGGAGAAACCTCTCTAAGGATCGCTCGTTGGTAGGGTTATTCCCAGGTGTGCAAGTTCGAACGAACTGCCTTAAAGCTTCTACAAGTTCGGGGTGTCCGGGTGGATCTTGTGGCGATGGGGAGTTATTTCGTGGTGCTCTTCGTAGAGGCATGATGAATGCTGAAATCACAATCGCATAGGAAGTATAATGCATGTAGGGTTAAGAATGTTTCAAAGATCATCACAGAACAATAATCACCAAATAACATCAATTATCAAACATAAAGTGCAGAAAGAAATAACATTAATACTCACGGTCCTGCTGGTATCTTGAAGCGACTCTAAGACTCATGATGCAGAAATATAAAGCAACATGAAATAACAGTGTAAGATGATCAAAATGTGTCATATATATATATGCATCATGGTTAGTATGCTTCAAGAGCTACAAAAGTAAAAGCAAAAAGAAAAGGGGGGTGGACCCGATCTACCTCGAGTTACACCCTACAATACTGTCACCGTCACCCCTAGTAAGTCAAAGCTGCTACTGTCCGCTGCTGCTACTATGTACTGCTGCAAAAATGGGGAGTGTCTCCACTGGCTGCTATATACATACCCCCGGATCACTATCCTATATACTGTACCTCGTATCCCACGGTCTGAACTCAATCCTCTGTAGCACTACCTGCCTCGAGGTCAACTGTATCGTCTGAATCTGGAACCCTAATAGGACTCCACTCCTCACCGGGCTCAACACTGTCCTCCTCCTCGGGAACAACCTGTAACCCATCAGCATCATCACCGATCTCACCGTCCTGCTGGGGCTCCTCCTCCTCGTCCTCATCAGAATGGGCTACCGCCTCTGAAGCCTCGCTGTCTCCGGAATGGGCTGCTGCGAGTCCGGGCTGCATATCTAAAACCTGCTCCGTAACATGAGTGTCGTTCAGGTGAAGTGCATCCTCCAAACGGCTCCTCATCTGGGCTCGATACTGATCGTGGATCACAATAGAGGCCTCACGGTCCAGAGTCAGACTAACCATGTCCTCCTCGAGCTCAGCCACTCGTGATGCTAGCTGGGAAATAGCAATCTGAGATGCGGCTAACTGGTCTCGAGCATGATCACGGTCTACTGCTGTCTGTCTAGCCATCTCTCGGTTCCTCTCAGCCTCCAATCGATACTCACCGGTCCTCTGATACTCATAAAAGTAGGCATCTCTCTCGGCCTCTAGTAGATGAACTGCTCTGTTCGGGTAGGTATACCAGGGAAAGGCCTCCTGATGTGAATTTTGACTATGCTGCCTAATCCTCTGCCAAGGATAGTATCTAGGACCCCCACTACGAGTAACAACTAAGGTCCTAGGAGGCTCATACTGATCAAGCCACTCAATGCTATCAGAATGTGGAAGCTCACCGTAGCCAGCCATTATTAATCTAGAAAAACACCTTACAAATTATTAGAGCAAAGAAATTACAGTGAAATACTTTCTCTATCTAATGTTCAAGTTAAGTTCTCTCTATCTAAACCTGATGCTCTGATACAACCTTAGCTGTAGCGCCCCTTAACACTACAACCCCGCACCGTTGTACTTCCCGAGTGGATGTGAGACCTAGCACTCGAGAAATACTCCGGCGAACGGACAAGACTATACAATACCAGAGTATGAAATTTAAATGCAACGGAAAATAAACTTGAGCAAATAAAAAGGGGACAATACATAACAAAGCGCATATTATTAAGTTGGATAAGTGTTTACAGCAAAACTTCTGACTTTAGAGAATAGTGCTTATTGTAAGATGTACATGCACTCGTGATTACTCTAATTGACTGGAATGTGACACCTTAAAGCTTCAAGATACCTCTAAGGCGTAGCTGTATAGATTCCTGAAATCATGAATGGAAAGAGTAGGAGGGTTAGTCAAAATGACCAAGTGACGGGGGTTGAGGGTTATGACTGTAAGCAAGATTTTTGAAGTGTTTTGACCAAGAAAGTCTTGGTTTGAAATGTATATACTATATAGTAACAAATAAATATATGACAATAATATCCGGTTCATATTAGTTTGAAATAGGAGTAGGGGGAATATAGGCTATACTTTTTGGAAAACTTATGAACCGTTTTGAAAATGATTTTGATGCCCGCAAGCTAGGCGTCTCCAACCTTAACTCCTTAAAAACCAAGAATATTCATAACGAAATTGGTCAACATGTCGTTACTCAGTAAAAAGAAATACAACAATACAATACCATCCTTCTTCCTCCGGTGTCACCTCAGGGAGCTACCCCTAGTGACGATATACATGAATTTGGGAGGGACGTACCTTTTCCTGTCACTTGGTGTGGAATAACTAACCTCCAGTTAAACCATCACCAAGATCTAGTTGGCGGCTGGTATAATAGTAGACCTCGGCCCGTGCCTCCCGGACTACTACTTCTACCAAGACCACCGGGCCCATAGGAAAAACAATAACTTTGCTTGCAAGACGAGAATATTTACCCGTAAGAAAGTACTAAGTACTTTTCGGGTAAATGTATGTTTTCAATAATTAACAGGAATTATTTTCCCATAAAGGGAAGAATAACTTGAAAGGAAATTCAAGAAAATAGAGTAAAGTATTTTATCATGATTTCAGTTGAAAAGATTTAAAACCCTCACCGGTATCGAGATTTAAGTGGAACTGTGAGGATTCCACTCTTCGATCCTATGTTCGCCTGAAAGTAATAACTACTACTGGCTTAGAACTAGGTTCTTAGTTCCTAACTAACTAATTACACACAATACTACAATGAAATAATTAGAGAAGATACACGTTATGTAATGCGTTAAAGATTTCCCGGTAAACCCTAAATTTACCCGTTTAAGGGAATTTGATTAACAAATTAGGGTTTATGGGATCTTTAACTAATTAAATATTTATCAACCATACTATAATTCTAATTATAAGATTTGAAATGAAATTCAAGGTTTAATTTTGACAATGTAGGTTATCTTTTGAAAAATATTACATAGTTTATTGATTTTTGGAAAAATTTAGGAAAAATACTTCTTTAAAAATTCCAAAACTTATTTTATAATTATTTTTATAATAATTTCGAAATTAATGGTATTTTGGTTGACCAAAAGTCAAAATTACTATTAAAAACATTTACTATTCAATTTCATATGAATTAAACACTTTATAACACAAAATTAAATTCATATACACACACACATGGATCACGGCACACACACATATCCAAGAACGTCATGAACATTTTCTTGAGCTTATTTGAATATTCAAAGAGGGTGTGTAACATGTTCTATCATATTCATATTCATAACATAAGATTAAAGCATAATATAGCAAAATATATGAACTTCCTATGGAAAATAATTCTAAATAAATTATTCTTGGCATGAATTTAATCAAACAAGATCATAAGCATTTAAATACATATTCACATTATATCATATCATAATTCATGCATTTAATTGAATAAAATTCCATAATGGGCTCACATTATATTTAAACTATCAACTATGCACATATTTCATAAAATAAATTCCTAAAGCATAATTTAATTAATCCTAGGCATGCTACTATTATTTCTATACTAAGAACATTATATAAAACATGAGATAATAGAAGAAAACATACCTTAGAGAGAGAAGAGGGAGAGTGGCGTGAGGTTTGGGGAGAGGGAGAGAGTGATTTTTGTGTGTTGAATTGTGAGGTATAAATGAGGCTTAAGGGGGGTATTTATAGGTAGTCATGAGGGGTTTCTAAGCAATAAATGAGAGTTTATGGGAGATGTGGTTGCCTAAGGTTTCAACAAATGCTTGGTAATTAAATTGAAGATGTGGTTTTAATTTCATGATGAACAAATGCTAGGTTAAGAAATGTGGAGAAATTATGGTCATTTGTTCAATTCTTCTAGAAGAGCATGAGGTCATGGATGATGTCATTTGGAATAAAAATAAATGTAAAAATAATATAAAATTTATTCAAGAGTCGAGAGGTAAAATTTTGATGTAGTGAATTAATGGAAGAATGAGTGAAAAATGAGCTTCGTTTTAGTTATAAACATGAAATATTTGGAGTTTTTGTTTATAAATTATGAACATTGAAGATGATGAAAATCATAGGAAAAATTATATAAACGAAGCCATAATAAAGTTTAAAGTTTGGAAAAATCACTATATTGTAGAGAAAAATTCAAGGATCGTTTTAAGTATAATTTCGACTATTGAATAAAAGCTAATTATTTTAAAATAAAATGATGATTTTAAATAGGAAAATATTTATAAATATGCTATGGGTGAAATCGAGTTTTTGGTAAATGCGTGAAAATTCATGAAATAATTTGAGGGTCGTTTTGGTTATACTTTTGAATGTCAAAAGGTAGATGAATAAGGATTTATTGATGATCGAATCATAAGCTAGGGTTTTCGCCAGTTTTTGATACTACGGGAGTTAGGATGGGAATTATGGTTTAAGGAGAGTATCACGATCCTCGAAATAATGTGAGGATTATTTTGGTTAAAATATTGGGTAGTGAAAGTGTTTCGGGAGATGTAGGAATATTTTTGAGCTGTAGGGGTATTTTCTTTCCAACCTAAAACTGTAGGAATAGGTTTTGAAGCATATGAAGGGTTTTTAGGTGCTAGAAAGGAATGATTACTAAAATTCTAGGATTTTATGAAAAGAGTTTCAAGGCACGAGTTAAAAGAATTAAATCTATGAACATTTAGTAAAATGTAACACATAAAAAACACATAAGTCACATAAAATGCAATGCATGAAGTGAGTTAATAGGGATCGAGGTTATAAACGCTTCCTGAGTTGCCCTTTACTTACCTTTCTCAACTTGGCCCTGAGTAGGGCTGTTACACAGACCCCAAAATCCGAAGTTGTCATCCCCAATCCCGATGCTAAATTATTAAAATTTACCCCATGGTCATTACCTTGGTCGACGTTGTTTTACTCTATCTTTACGAGTTCTTACGGGAAAATGAACTCTCATCCTCCATAATTACGTAATCCTAGTTCGTCCACTCCAATCCGAATACCGAATTTAAGTGTCAACTAGGGTGTCTTCACTTCCCATGGCTTTCAAATCTTCAAAGTTTCTTGTATCGACTTATGTGTTTCCATGGTTGGAAATATCGTGATTCTTGAACCTAAATTCTCCTTGACCAAAGTCCCCTTAACTTATCTCTTATGAACCCGAATTGATTAAATAACTCGTCCTCCAATTGTTTACACTTGAGTACAAAATTTCCTTCCAAAAGCTCTTTACCTTTCTTTATCATTCCCCTTTATTGCTCTCTATCTTTCATGGGGTTATATTCACCTCGTTGATTAGTTTTCTCTAACACTTCTCTTCCCGAACTCGGCTTCTGAAACTTGATTTACTCGGAAGTTCTACTTTGGTAATACGCCTCAATCGCCATTCAGAAATCCTAGTATATCCCAAATCTTCTACCCCGAACTTGAAACTAATTAGCTTGATTCACTTGAAAACTCATCCTCGATGGCTCTTATTGCTGGCTTCTCAGAAAATCTAGTTTACCTTGATTTCTCTTGGTTGTCATCGCCCTTCGTCGAGCCAAACCTCGAAATGAAGTACCTTTGAGGTTTTTCTTTGATCATTTATATCGAACGATCCTTTGTACAACTAACTCGATCCCAATTAAACATCTTATAATTTTCCCACTTGCTCATACATTAAAGCCTTGAATCTTAATGTCTTTACGATTTTGTTCACATTCCCTTTGAATTAAACGCCTCTTGGTCCCAGTTGATCAACTTTCATCTAACACGGACCTTATCTCACAATCCGAAATATCCCGACCTATTTCTTTCTTTCCAATCTCTTCTATAATAAAATTTATAATCTTCTTAATCGATCTTGATTTCTCGATTTTTAACTTCAATGCGAACCCGGATCCACAACCTATAGCCTTGTCACAAAAATCTCCAACTATCCGAATTCCTCTTAACCCAAAGTTTCTTCAAATCACCCATACCCAAACAAGAGCTCTTGGCAAGTTGTCACAATCTAGAAATTGGCCGTGGTTCGATATGATGATAATAACCTACATTTTCATCACTCAATTCGAATATAAATGCATGTCGGTTAGTAAGTGCATACAACACATAATTAGCACCAAGAGCACATATTTGATGCAAAATAAACATATTAATCAACAAAATTTAAATTAAATACATTTGATAATATATTTTCCATATCAAATTTCAATAACTATGCTCATGATCAATGCGGTGCACACATTGACATGTTGTTCCTAAGCCGTTCGACCTATACTTGACAAGACATGACCCAATGAAGCCCCGGTTTTGCAACCTGGGGCTCAGATACCACTTAAGGATGTAGCACCCGGGACGATAGGTGCCACATCCCCCGCACTACAAGTCTAGTCCACACGTGAAATGGTTAATCCAAGCATGAACCGGACTCATAGCGAACGGGAGACAAAATAAAAAGTACCTAGCTAGGCGGAAACTAACCCTGTACCAATTAAACCAAAATAACCAAGAGTGCAATATGGAAGCAATAATGTGTAATTCATACAATTCAACAATGGCAACAAGTCCGACAATTCCAAAATATAATTTAAATCCATCATGCAACCTAACAACAGGGTTCAACTAAACGTGCAATCCGTCCCGAATCAATATCCAACAATAATCATAATTGGCACACAGGCCCAATACATACTTAAAGGAACTATAATTAAAACATAACAATATGAAATGCGACTCGAGTGTACAAGTGTGACTTTGAACAAAATTGCAATGACTCGACTTCCGCCTAGCCAAAACCTGCAAGAACTGAGAAGTGGGGAAGAGCGGGTCAGTCTCTAGAAGACTGAGTGAGCAGGAGCGATATACGTATATATAAAAACATGCACATGCAAGTCATAAACCCCGAGCAAGGTTTTATTTATAATTCGTTCCCAAAAAGGCAAGAGAATAACTAAGCAATGCCCGGACTTTACGACTGATCATATTAAATTTATTAAGCTCATAATTCATACATAAACATAAAGGCTCGGCGAGTGAGCGTGCATCATCTCCAACCAAACTCCGACCGTGTACAACAAATATCATTAATATATTAACTAGGTAATCATGCAATATATCATAATACACACAGATCATATATCATATCATAAAACATATTCGTTTGGGCAATCCGTGTCCCGGCCTTCCCGCACGGTGCATATCAATCATAAACATAATCATAATCATAAAATAAGTTCCAACCTTCTTCCTCCGGGTGGTGGACGGGTTAGCAAGACCCGGCCACCTCATACATAGGCCAATTGGGTTTCATGACTCCCCCAAGGGCACTCAGCTCCCATTCCCCGCTAAACCTCCTAGCGAGGGCCGGTATCGCCGTAACATAGTGGAACTAGCACATGGGATCACCGTCAGCCCATGCCTCCCCGGATAGCCACATGTACTAAATTCCTGGGCCCGTGAACATAACATACATGCATAATCTCGCCAAAACATTTGCTTCATACTTAGGATACATACTATAAGAAAACATACCTTACCGTGCAACTCGGCATATGCTATACACGTACCTCTCCGTGTCATCCTAATCCGTAGCTAGCATGAAGACACACGGTTTGGAGTATAGCCTCGTTGCAAAACCATTTTAAGCTTATATACGCCCACACGTTTAAGTTCAGAAGAATTTACTCAATGACTCCGCTTTGTAAAGATAACATATATATACATAAGGTTTTAGGCCAAAACTTGTCACATAAGGGTTATAGGGTTTTATATGTAACTAGAACGAGAACACCCTCACCTTGAATACCACGAGACATAAAGCATGAGTAATACGGGTGCCTATTCAATTCAGAAGTCTCCGCCCTGGAAACGAACTGTACAAGAGAAGGAACAATGTGTACTCGTGAGAATTGACTCGATATGAAACCACATAGACGCACGGCACGTTATGCACATGATATGAGATGCATAAAAAACACAAATCGTGTGATGGGGTCATATAATCAAGTAATTCAATCAAAATGTTCAGTATATGGTGGTTTCATATTCATATGTTTCATATTTTATATCAAATCGAATCATAAGCTTCATACAATAATCATAACTCATACTATAACATGTTAACAATGCATGCGAGTCAAAATGGAGCGAGAAGTTATCATATGAGGACAATAAAAGGCGGAACCATTCATGCATGCAAGCTAAAGAGCATTTTAAGGCATATTGGATCATAATTCACAAAATATATTAACAAAATCACATTATGATTTCATAACATACAAGTTAACACATAATATAACATATTAACAAAATATATAAGTTATAGAAGGAGCTATACACAACACACAAAACAATTAAATGAAACAAACCATTCATGTATGCATAAAAGTAGCACATAAACGTTCATGTTGTCATTTCACGTATATGCATTGAATTCATAGCATAAAATTCATAAAAATTTCAATATGTATCACATATAATCAATTAAGCAAGCATACAATACTTTCAAACCACACATGGAGTCCGAGGAAGTGGAGGGAAAGCAAGAAAACGGATTGGGCAAACTTTTAGCGAGAGCTGACAGTTTTTAGAAATGCACAAGCTTTAAAGAATTGAACATATCTTGAGTTATAGAATTTGGAATGGAGTTTTGTTTGTTGGGAATGAAACTAGACACACAGGCCTTTCAAATGATATATCTCCTGAATCGTGGTTCAAAGCGATGTGGAAATGGCGAAGGTCCGAAGTTGGGTGAGTGCAGTGTTTCGGCGAAGCAGTGAAACAATTTTCAAACAATCATAACTCATAAATGAGAAAAGATATTAAGGTGATTCTAATTGGAGATGTTAGAAGACTTCAAGAGGTTTCTAACGGCTCAAAAATCAGGTCATTTGGAGTTCGGATGAGGGAGTAACCGGCCGGAGAAATTACAAGCCAAAATCTACCCGGCCGGGGAAAACTTGTGCCGAAGTCTTCTGGACAAGAGTACCCGCCCGGGTACTTTTTGCTGGGATGCGGGCCCAGAACAGTAGCAGTCCGGGACCACATTTTAAATTTTTTTTTTATAATACAAGTATTAAAATATTTCTAAAACATTTTAATACAAAGCGGAAGACTTAGCCGGATCTACTCAAGTATATACATGCAATTGATAATAAATTTTAAATCACTTAAGCAGATAAATATCTAACATGCAATTAACACTTAAGAGCACATAATTTATCATGCTTAAAATAAAATAACTTAAAACTATTACCGTACTGCAATCATGGCTATCTAACGGCATTTTTCCAGCTCCTTGCCCACTCGTGAGACCGGCAGAGCTTCCCTGCAATATCCCCAGGGACACCCTCGGAGTGTGGGCTCCGAAAGTATTTCTCTAAATACATAGAGAAAATAAACTTTAAACTAGAAAACCCTTTTCAGGGTTTATTCTCCAAAAATTAGGCGTTTTATACAAACACCTAATTAAAATTAATTCCAAAATCAGTCGGAATTAACTAGGAGAAAAGGGATATGGTTTCAAAGCTAAGAGCTAGCCAAAACCTCTCCCAAAATGTTGAATGAGAAATGAGGACCCAAGGCCCCTATTTATAGGGGAAAAAGCAAGGGCGTTTTGGTCATTTTGGATTCAAAAGCAAGGGCAAAATGGTAATTTCACATCCCACTTGCGTGTACAACTTGGACACGAAAACCGAGGATACCACGTTAAAGGTCCCACAGCCGCCGAGAACGCGCCGTTCCGATGTCGGACGCGCCCTCACGCGCCGCCACAAGGCGGCGCGTTTGTTTCACCCGCGGCCTAGGGTTTGGGATGACGTGGCCGATTCTCATTCGGCCACGTGTGGTCCGACCCGGAACCGGACCCGGTCCGACCCTATCCAGTAACCGACCCGTTAACCCGATTCACAAACCCGTTGACTGACCCATTGACCAACTCTTGGGGCTTGATCCAGACCATTCACTAACGCCGACGTGTCTCGATCTGGACCGTCCACACGGCATGACACGCGGCGCTGAGTCAGCGCCACCTGGGACCCATCTGCTGGCGTGGCATGCCACGTGGACTGCCACGTCAGCTGCCACGTCATCACCGAATTTTATTTTTTATTTTTTTTTCTCGATGAAAATTTTATTTTCTCCAAAATAAAATTCCGGGCATTTCCAACTCTTTGGAACTTGATTTTCTTAAAATAAATCACTTGGCTTATTTCAAACACTTTGAAATTTCGTTTCTCTTTCTTCTTTTAATATTTTCTCTTTGGGTTTTCAATTGGGGCTTGCAGGGGGACCTGCAAGACTAATTAATTTTAGCTTCAAATGGATTAATATATTATCATCTCATGATAATAATTAATTACCGTTTAACAATATTTAATTCCACTAAATAAATATTATTACACTCTAAAATTAATTAAATTATTCACGAATTTCTCGATCTAGAATAATTTCGCATTTTACTCCTCCGTGTAGATATCCATGAAAAATAAATTGCAACTACTATCATTTATTTTTCATCTCTAATTTGAAATTTATTGATTCGCCTTAAGTTCAAATTCTCTGTATGTGAAACACATTCATCATACAACTTCGGTGACGTTATCACGCGAAGTGCTTTGGCCAAAGTCTTAATTCGAACTTTTACAAATCTATTTCAAGGATATCTCTTACCTTCCAGCAAGGCCACAGATTCCTTGATTAATATAACTCTTTAACGCATTTCATGTTGTCACCGAATCATACAAAGTATTTTGGCCACCCGTTACCGAGACCTCACTTCGAGTATGTTACAGTAACTAACACTACATGCCTAAAGACGAAATATTATCAGGATTAAGAGTACAATGCTTCCTGAGATTTTATTTATTTTAGATAGCAGTATAAAATAAATAATCTCAGTGGTCCAGTTCAATGTTTTCAATCCTATTGAAAATCATCAACGTGTTATAATTGGAAGCACCATTCCCTATGACGAAAGACTAATCATCTTATATAACCACGTTATAGTCTTGATAAGAACATATTCTTATCTTACCGACTAGAACTTTAATGACACGTGATTTCGGTATTCAAAGTCTTTTCCTATGAAACACATTTCATATGAGAATACCACCACACGTCATTAATTATTAATATGTGAAATACTCACAACTTGCTGTAAATTCAGTTTAATTAATTCAGCAAATTGAATTTTCAGGGCACTATTCCCAACAATCTCCCACTTGCCCTAAATTCAATTTGGCTATACATCTAAGTCTTATTCCTTCCACATGAGTGTCAAAACTCGTTTTGCACTCTTTTGCGCCAATACTTTAGTGAAGGAATCTTTTAGATGTTTCTCTGAGCCAACAACTAGGAAATCATGAAACCAATATATCTAACTGGCTGCTTCTCAAGCTATCATGTATTTGACTTCCATGGCGGTGTAAGCAATACAAGTATGCTTAACATTCTCCAATCAACGGTCGCTTTTTCTAGAGTAAACACGTATTCTGATGTCAAACATCTAGAATACAAATTAGATTGTAAGTCTAAATCTCTATACTCTATTGAAATGAGCTCACCACTGTGGTAGATAAGCATATAATCTCAAGTCCTTCTCAAGTACTCCAATATATGCTTTTACTACTACCCAGTATCAAATTCTAGGGTTTAACTAATATCTGCTGACTTAGACCTATTTATATAATAGACATCTGGCCCTGTACATAATATGACATACATAAAGCTTCCGCTGCGGAACTCTAATCATGTCTTTTATCTCTTCAGTTGTCTTAGGACACTGATCTCGAGATAGATAAATTCCACATCTAAAAGGTAATGAACCTTCCTTGGAATTTGTCATATTATACCTTGCCAGCATCTTATCCATATATGTTTCTTGTGATAAACCAATCTCCTTATTCCTATGATCACAACAAAAGTCTAATCCTTGGAATAGCATTGGTCTCACATAGGTCTTTTCTTGTCAAAATGATTTGATGTCCGAATCTTGACCATTGACAAAATTCTTGCATCATTCCCTATGAGCAGAATATTGTTTACGTACAAAGTGAAAGTGTTACAACGCTATCATGATGTCATTTGTACACTTCATGGTTCATCAGGCAATTATACAAATCCAAAGAATCTAAATTGCCTTATAATTCTGATGCTCCATAATCTAGACGCTTGCTTAAGATCATAAATCTATCTATTAAGCTCGCATTATATGCACCTGATTTCTGGCTGTGAAGCCTTCAGGTTATGCCATGTATCTCTTTTTCTTGAAGTTGCCCATTCAAGAATATAGTCTTTACATCCATTTATTTAATTTCATAATTGATGATGAGATAAAATGGAGAGGATAATGGACTTAAGCATTTCTATAGGCGAGAAGACCTCATAAATGATTTCTTCTTTCTGGGTAAAATCCCTTGCCATAAGTTTGCTCTAAAGTCTCTACTTTTTCGTCCATTTATCCTTTTATCGTTTTGTAGAACCCAATTGTATCTAATAGGGTTTAATGCCTTCAGGCGCCTCTACAAGTTCAAGACTTTGTTAGAATACAGATATTCTAACTTAGATTCCATGGATATTGACCAAACGGTCAGCGTCTATATCTTCCACAGCTTCATTACACGTGACAGGATCAGATACGTTAGATTCAAACACTCAGGTCAATCTTAGATATCTCGTCAGGTATCCTGACAATCCTCCCACTACAATGATGCTCTCGTGTACATGTCTCTACATCATATGTTGTATTTGGTACATCACATGTATCTAATACATTTTCAATTATCACGGGTTTATGAAAATAAGTATCTAATACTGTTATTTCTTTTAACACTACTTTGCTTCTACCCTTTGTGGTTATCTATGTAATTATCTTTGAAATATTCACAAACATCTTTTGTGATTTCTCAAATTACAAAATATACCACCTCTTGTTTTTCTTAGGATAACCTTAGAACAAGTAAACCTTTGTTCTTTATTCTAACTTGTCAGGATCCATCCTTAACTCATGGACTAGGCTACCTTAAATCCGAAGATAAAAGATACAGGGTTTTCACCCTAGCTACAGATCCATCAGTGTTTTAGGAACTGACTTAGATAGAACTAGGTTTGTCGTTTTGTGTGCAAGACCCCAAAACGAAATTCATAGGGTAGCATGACTCTTCATGAATCTTACCATCATCATCAGAGTTCTATTTCTCCTTTCTGCAATACATCTTTGCTAAGACGTATCTCATATATATAGTTGAGATCCAATCTCATTTGAGAAATTCTGTTTAACTCTGAACTTAGATACTTATCACTACTTCGACCTAATCGAAGTGCCTTGATATGTTTTCTAATTTGATTCTTTGACTTCAGTCTTATATTCTTTGAACTCTTCAACAATTACAGACTTAAGTCTCATCAAACATATATGTATCTAGAGTAATCATTCAAACGAATGATGAAATATCCAAAACATCCTCTTGGTTGAATAATCATAGGATCACATATCCGTATGAACTGACACAAGCAACTTCATGGCTTAAATACCTTTTGTCTTCAAAAGGCTTCTTGGTCATTCTAACCTTCTAAATAGGATTCGCAGATTGATACTATTTTCAAGTCAATAGGACTCAACAATCAATCTTTGGATCCTATTCAGATTCAATTGACCAATAGATAGGTGCCACGTAGAAGTTTTTCCTCTTATATGGTAAGTTAAGCTTCTTAATGTTAAACTTGAATTAGGGTTTTCATTGAGGTATAAAAGACCATCTTTTATTGTGCCTACACAAATAAACCTTTTATTTTGCTTAATGGTAACCCTTTGTTTAAAACAAACAGTTAAAGCCCTAGTTATCAAATAACTTACAAAAATCAGATTTTTGTATATATAGCACATATAATATTAAAACCCTTTCGCCAAAATACGACTTTATAGTCTTTACTGCTAATACAATTATACTTGTATTATCCCCGCGCAGTAGTTATGTGTTAGCCGTTTTTCAAACTTTTTGGTTGGTTTGAATCTTTGTAACAACTTGCAAATATGATTAGTTGATCTCAAATTCACACACCAGGAGTCCGGTGAATTTTCAACTAAACATATTTTCAACAAGTAAGATATCTTCATATCTTATCTAAACGGTATAACAAACAGACATACTAAGTATTTTGGATAATTTTTTTTCCAATACCCGTTACCACCGAAATAGAAACACTTTTCCATTGTCGGATTTTGACTTTCTATTTCTGAACCTTAGATTGGGAACTTTTCCTTTTCTTTCTTCCACTTACTGGCTTTCTAGCCCGTGGATATTGATGTCTGACCAAAGAGAACCTTTTCCCTTAGTCTATATCACATTTTTCTGCCATATTGAGGTCGTTCATTGGTTTTGTAAAAAAATTTTTTAAAATAATCTTGAACGTTCAAATGACTTAGGTAGAGAGTATAGGATCGTATCCTATCTGTTAAGATTGTCTCTTTAAGCACAGAGGCTTTCAATCTCATTCAGATTAGCTATCATATTTATAATATGATTATGAAATAGTGATCCTTCAAACATCTTTAACTGACAACCGTTTTCATGGCTCGTACCTACGTACGACTCTGTCTTCAACACATGTTCTTATCAGTAGACATCTCATGTGTTTGATGCTTAAGAACATTTAAAACAGATGTCAGGATATAAGACTAGCCAGATCATCACACTTGATCTATTTAGAATAAACGTCTTTCTAATCCTGACTGGTTATAGTTTCCGAAATTTTCGGATAAGGTTCAGTGAGTACGTAAACTTTCGTGTCCCAACACGATGTCAAGATTTATTACTTAGTCAGCGTAGTTGAACCCTTACTAGCCTATTTCCTTATAGACATACAGTTTGGAGTGGGCTAAGAGAGATCGTAATTATAAAACTGAAATAAATAAATATATGCAAGTTATGATTATGTATTTCACTTTCTTCTGCGTCCAACCAATAAATGAAATCCACGTAAGCATTTTGGTTTACGCAATGGTGACTTAACTAACTGCAGTTGACTCCCCGGAGGCGAGGTCGAAAACCGCTTAGAAAAGCAAGAACTATTCTTAATTAACATGTCAACTAGGTAACTCTTACCAAACAATGTCAATCCACCACGTCAACCCTTGGCCTCTAAATAAATGTAACAGAGCTCCGAAGGGAGGTTAATACGTTACTTAGTCAAGTGTGCACCATTACCTAGAAGTTCGTACGAGTAGGTCAAGACACTCCACGGAGGCGTGGTCGAGCTGACTTTCGTCGTATTTCATTCTATCCGTAGAAGTCTAATCTTGTATACCGCGAATATATACCCGTCGAAGGGAGTAGTATACATCCACTATACTATAGACGGGTAATGGAGGCCGTGAGAATCCAACTCTTTTCATCTCGCTCCCACTTGAATTTTTAAAAGGTGTGGATTATCTGTTGATTATTTAATAATCACTTTTGGCGTCTTATTATTGGAAGTAATTAATCTAATTAATACCCTCCCACTAGGATTACTAAATCATATTTAAAATCCCAATAATAATATTTTAAGGCAATAATAACAATTTATTAATTAGGCCGAAAAATATTAGTTCAATTATGCATCGCGTCTAATCTCTATTAAACAATACTATTTAATCACATTAAATAAAATATGCATAATTGTAAATAATATCTCATATTATCATGATCATGCCATAAAATAAAATAATTAAGCATCCTTTCATATAATTATCACATAATTATCATGCTTAAAATTTTAAATGACACAAAATAAATATGCCATAAATTAAATCAATTAAGCATGCTGTTATAATTATCACATAATTATCATGCTTAAAAAAATGGCATAAAGTAAACATGTTATAAATAAATTATCTCATAATTTAAATCATGTTTACTGATTCGGTAATTAACCAGGAAGATTATTGAAATCGATTCCCAAAAAATTACCATTCCACGTAAATTCCCAGAAACACTGGAGGGGTCACAAACGGTCCCACTTAAAAACCAGTCTTCTTTGACAGAATTTACGTACACAGTATCAGATTTAAAATTATGCATCACATGCATCATATCAATGCATGTATATATCTAGAGTACGGCTCTGATACCAGTTGGTGGGATGCGGGCCCAGAACAGTAGCAGTCCGGGACCACATTTTAAATTTTTTTATTATAATACAAGTATTAAAATATTTCTAAAACATTTTAATACAAAGCGGAAGACTTAGCCGGATCTACTCAAGTATATACATGCAATTGATAATAAATTTTAAATCACTTAAGCAGATAAATATCTAACATGCAATTAACACTTAAGAGCACATAATTTATCATGCTTAAAATAAAATAACTTAAAACTATTACCGTACTGCAATCATGGCTATCTAACGGCATTTTTCCAGCTCCTTGCCCACTCGTGAGACCGGCAGAGCTTCCCTGCAATATCCCCAGGGACACCCTCGGAGTGTGGGCTCCGAAAGTATTTCTCTAAATACATAGAGAAAATAAACTTTAAACTAGAAAACCCTTTTCAGGGTTTATTCTCCAAAAATTAGGCGTTTTATACAAACACCTAATTGAAATTAATTCCAAAATCAATCGGAATTAACTAGGAGAAAAGGGATATGGTTTCAAAGCTAAGAGCTAGCCAAAACCTCTCCCAAAATGTTGAATGAGAAATGAGGACCCAAGGCCCCTATTTATAGGGGAAAAACCGAGGGCGTTTCGGTCATTTTGGATTCAAAAGCAAGGGCAAAATGGTAATTTCACATCCCACTTGCGTGTACAACTTGGACACGAAAACCGAGGATACCACGTTAAAGGTCTCTCCACCACGAGTCCACAGCCGCCGAGAACGCGCCGTTCCGATGTCGGACGCGCCCTCACGCGCCGCCTTTTGTTTCACCCACGGCCTAGCGTTTGGGATGACGTGGCCGATTCTCATTCGGCCACGTGTCCGGGTTTGGTACGACCCGGAACCGGACCCGGTCCGACCCTATCCAGTAACCGACCCGTTAACCCGATTCACGAACCCGTTGACTGACCCGTTGACCAACTCTTGGGGCTTGATCCAGACCATTCACTCACGCCGACGTGTCTCGATCTGGACCGTCCACATGGCATGACACGCGGCGCTGAGTCAGCGCCACCTGGGACCCATCTGCTGACGTGGCATGCCACGTGGACTGCCACGTCAGCTGCCACGTCATCACCGACTTTTTTTTTTTTTTTTTTTCGATGAAAATTTTATTTTCTCCAAAATAAAATTCCGGGCATTTCCAACTCTTTGGAACTTGATTTTCTTAAAATAAATCACTTGGCTTATTTTCAAACACTTTGAAATTTCGTTTCTCTTTTTCCTTTTAATATTTTCTCTTTGGGTTTTCAATTGGGGCTTGCAGGGGGACCTGCAGGACTAATTAATTTTAGCTCCAAATGGATTAATATATTATCATCTCATGATAATAATTAATTACCGTTTAACAATATTTAATTCCACTAAATAAATATTATTGCACTCTAAAATTAATTAAATTATTCACGAATTTCTCGATCTAGAATAATTTCGCATTTTACTCCTCCATGTAGATATCCATGAAAAATAAATTGCAACTACTATCACTTATTTTTCATCTCTAATTTGAAATTTATTGATTCGCCTTAAGTTCAAATTCTCTGTATGTGAAACACATTCATCATACAACTTCGGTGACGTTATCACGCGAAGTGCTTTGGCCAAAGTCTTAATTCGAACTTTTACAAATCTATTTCAAGGATATCTCTTACCTTCCAGCAAGGCCACATATTCCTTGATTAATATAACTCTTTAACGCATTTCATGTTGTCACCGAATCATACAAAGTATTTTGGCCACCCGTTACCGAGACCTCACTTCGAGTATGTTACAGTAACTAACACTACATGCCTAAAGACGAAATATTATCAGGATTAAGAGTACAATGCTTCCTGAGATTTTATTTATTTTAGATAGCAGTATAAAATAAATAATCTCAGTGGTCCAGTTCGATGTTTTCAATCGTATTGAAAATCATCAACGTGTTATAATTGGAATCACCATTCCCTATGACGAAAGACTAATCATCTTATATAACCACGTTATAGTCTTGATAAGAACATATTCTTATCTTACCGACTAGAACTTTAATGACACGTGATTTCGGTATTCAAAGTCTTTTCCTATGAAACACATTTCATATGAGAATACCACCACACGTCATTAATTATTAATATGTGAAATACTCACAACTTGCTGTAAATTCAGTTTAATTAATTCAGCAAATTGAATTTTCAGGGCACTATTCCCAACACTTTTTAGGCACAAAAAGTACCCGCCCGGGTAGTCTTCCAGGGCTGGAAAAAGCCTCAAAAACAAGGGTTGCTCGAAGGGGAAAGACAAGGAAGCAAAAACCACTTCAAAGCTCAACTAAAAGCAATCAAATTCAAGGTATAAACTCACATAAACATGCTCTATCATAATAGCCTAGCAAAATGGCATGAAATGCACAAGAAACCAATCCACCATTTTCACATCTTGAAGGTCCAACAATGGTGATGCACTCATGTTTTAACAAATAATTCAAAATTTAACAAATATACATTAATTGAGCTTCAAGACACAACATATATCAAGTTAGGATGCAAGAATCACTTATTTCCACAACCCACATGAAATATATATATATACACATATACCTTGGAGGAAAAGAGATGAAGGGGTTGAAGAAGAGAAGGACTTGAGCTTGATTTTTGGACCAAAACTTGAAGAAATCCTCTTGTCTCCTTGTCTACTAGCTTGGATCGATCAAAAGAAAAAGGAGGAGGAAGATGGAACCCTTGTTTTGCTAGGAGAAGATGAAAGGAGAAGAATGAGGTAGTGGGAGTGTGGATCACGTAACTAAGGGGAAGAATGAGGGGAAATTTCACTTTGGTCCTTATAGAATTTACGTAGTTCAATTAGGGTCCCATGGTTTGGTAGGATAGAAAATGAGGATCAAATTCAAAGTGCGATTGAGTCCAAGGATTTCATATAAGTTTAAATACGTATATATTCAACATAAAGCATTAATTGTACGTAACCATATTAAAAACTAGATTAAAGAACATAATCATTTAAATCATATTGGTCATATAATAGCAATTAGTTCACAAAATTATTAATTAAACACTCACTTAGCAGTTAAAGTATAATTAAATTACATAACATTCGGTCTAAACCCACTCGTGAAGTCATACCTGTACAGCCGAAAAGTCGGGGCGTTACAAACCAGAACTGTAACATGATCAAAAGCATGATCAATCCAACAACAAGAATATCAGCATACTAACAATAAATGAAATGGCATGATCCTATCAACGGTCCTAATAGTATCTTGAAGCAACTCTAAGACTCATGCAATGACAGTTATGGAAAGCAGTAAACAAATATCCAACATAAAGCCGAAAGTGTTATAACTGTGCAAGGTTTGGTAAAATTTACTACAGGCCACATGTTAACAGTATTAATTTAAAATGGGGAGGACCCGATACTATCGAATTGACTCCCTTACAGGCCTTACTAATCCGTCCAAGCCTGCTGAAAATAACCTAGTAGGTACCAAGTCACCTGAACAGTCATCCGTGGTGCCAAAAGTCGGGGATCATCTACCAAAGCTATACATCCCCTCATCCAAAAGTCAGTCCTGAACTGTCCCGGCTATACATCCGCCATCCATAGATAGATATATATGCATCAGTACTATATACAGAAAACTCCCATCAGCGATCAACCCTGATAACTGTGGTCCAAAGAACCCCTGGTGGTGTCATCAGAAACAGCAACGACCTCGCCCTGTCCGTATCCTACTGGCTCGTCTCCGCCATCATCATCATCATCAGATCCTCCATTGCCTCCATCTGACTGATCCTGCATAGGCTCGGGCTCCTGAGAGGCCTGACTGACATCCTGACCCTCGACCTCCTCAACTGCCTGCTCATCGGACAAGCGATAGGTATCATACAGGCGAGCTCTCACGTGTGCACGGTAGTGCTGGTGACGCTCCATAGAGGTGTCGCGATCGATAGTCATCTACATAAGATCTGCCTCCAGCTCAGCGATACGAGCGGCTCCCTGATCAGCAACATGAGTCATCTCTGCAGCATGCTCACGAGCAATGTCCCTATCAATCTGGTACTACAGTGACTAATCCTGATGGCGCATAGACTCCAACCTAACCTCACGGGTCTTCTGATACTCCTGGAAGTAACCATCTCTCTCGGACTCGAGATAGTGCACAACTCTGTTCCGATAGGAATACCCAGGTCTGCCATTGTTCCTAGACCTGCGCCAGGTATAGAAACGAGTGCCTCCACGGTGAGAAACTGCCACAGTATGCGGGGCCTCAAACTGCTCAAAGAAAGCCTCATCCATCTGCTGATTAGGATCCTGGTGTGGCTGAACTGCCATAGCTATACAGAAGATACCACAAATATGAAATCCAGATAACAGAACCATGCAATCCCCAAATATCCTGTCTCGATGCAATATGAGAATGATCCTGGATGCAATGCGTGAACAATCCATGATGCAACATGAGCGCAATCTAGGTTAAGTATCTTCTTACTTAACCCGACGCTCTGATACCACCTCAGGCTGTAATGCCCCCAGCCATACTGGAACATGAGGAGAGCAGCGTCTCAACCCCCGCACTGAAGCACCTCTCAAGTAATGGTGTGAGCCATCACTCAAGAAATACTCCAGCGAACCGCTATCTATCAGAACTATACATGTATAACGATGTGGCTATGCAGCAGAAAATCAGAGAATTTTAAAACTTTTCAAAACATGTGCGTGATGGCATGTAACAAGCAAGAACATATTGATCGTGTAAGAGAGACTCGGCATATCAGAACATGTAACATATTCACATATAAATACCGATATAGTAAAGTTCAAAATATCGGTAGTAGAGTAGCAGAAAGAGTATAACAAAGATACTCAAGTATTCAGAAACATAAAGTAATGCAGCCATAAAACCTATGCAGGACACAAAAGAGAAAGTAATACTAAGTCCTGACTGAAACAAAAATGACAATCTAGAGCTTCAAGATACCTCTAGACTGCGGCTACAAGACCTCAAACCACGAGGCAAGAAAACGGGAGAGTTATTAGTCAAAAGGACTAAGTGAGGGAATACTTAAAAGAAAGTACTGAGTGATAAAGAATTTTAAGTAAATTCAAAACTGTTAATACAATGCTTTAAAGAAGAACGTGAAACAAGTTCGGTTGATAAAACTCTTTGAATGCGATGCTGTAAAAGAATGCACGTTTTAAAAAATTTGCATGAATGCTATCACACGCACACACATATGCTGTTGATGGTTCATAATTCTTTCATAAAACGGGATAAGGGTAGAGTGAACATTTCCAGATATGAACCATCCTTTATGAAATGGAATTTTGCCCGCAAGCTAGGCTCCTCCATCCTTACTGCAGAAAACATGATTTCGTAGAGTATCGGACCGAGGTCAACAATAACTCCACACACAATAGAGTATCAGACCAAGGTCAACAATACCCCACTAACACATACAAACATGCACCATCCTCCACCGGTTGTCACTTCGGGGAGCTAGCCCTAGGCGACCTGTAAACATGTAATGGGAACAGATTTGCTGTCCGTTCCAAGACAGATTGTCCTGACTTAACAAACCTTCTGTTAAAAGTCGGTGTCAATTGTCTATGTGTGGCGGCCGGTATTGGTGATGTCGTTGACGCTCACCTCCCGAGCATCACCTCCACACATAACCGCCGGGCCCAAACTGTAAACTGTATGCTTGCATTTAAGAATTGGCAATGACTAGAGTACCACTCCAGTATGCTAACAATAACATGTGAAACTGTAACTGTAACATATGATTCTATCTGTAAAGCGTATGAAACTGTACTTTGAAGACATACGTAGATCATGTAACTGTCTTTGAACAAGAATGCAGAACTTTGGAAAACATTTGCTGTAGATCAAGGTATACTATTAAAGTATGAATGATCCTTTCAAAAGAATGTCCCGATAAAAGGGATAGTTCAAAACGAGGTTTAGCTTTGAATTTCAAAACATATGATACGATAGTATAATCGTGGTTCCAGTTGGAAAACATTTACAACCTCACCTCACCTAATAGTAACAAAAGGCAGGTAGACAGATTATGCGGTGCCCTGGGGATCCCAGTGCTCAACTTTAACTCCTGTAGGTGGTGTACTAGAGTGAGCTTAAGAACTAAGACCCGCTACTAACCAAGATGCATATGAAATGCACGAAACAATGAACAAGGAACATGTAAAGAACATGTAACACAAGAGGGTAATACCATTTAAGGTATTCAAGAAAGGTAACACACAAAGGAATACGTTAAAGTGAGTTACTCACAACGTGAGACTATGATCTTACTATAACCGAGTAAGCTTTAATCAAATTATGAATCCTATCGCAAACCTTAAGTTAAGAAACAAGTCCACGAAAGAAAACACATTTTGAAAACACATTTTAGACCCTGGATATGGAAACCCTAGGTGCAAATCTCTATTAGGAAAGAACAAGTTTTATTTCACTTTTACTATTCAAAAGTACTATTTAAGATTACTATTCACAGTTACTATCCACAGGTTACTATTCACATGTCGGGTGAAAGGGTCGGGTCAAACCCTTACTATACACACACGGTACACACACACACACACCATGCACGAACACACACATACACACGGCATGCACACACACACAACCTAATTAATTTATGATCTTGATTATAACCTATAGTTTCAAGTTCATGTTAATATAATCAAGTGTGATCTAGGTTAAAGGTATAACCTATGGTTAAGAGATCCAATTAAGGCATAAGATCAAGTTATGAAACACTATTCTATCTTAGGTTATAACATGTGACACTATTAAAGTGTATAACATATGATCAAGGCTTTAATCCATCAATCCATATCATATCATAAGCTCAATTCATAATTCAAGAATCATATAGCAATGTGACAACATGTCACAACATATATCATATCATATCATATCATATATCATGAACCTTTAGGTATGTAATATGTAACAAGTTAATTCAATACCAACATGTAACAAGTTGTGACATAATTAATTGTAAATCACTATTCCATTAGCTAGCATGCAAGAATATAATTCAAATTCCATAATCATTCATCAATTCTCATAATATAACAATCATATCACATGATCATAGCATATACTAGAGCAATTCATAACATATTCAAGCTTATACTAAACAATTAAAACATATAAACAACTATTCAAACATATCATGAAAACTATATAATAAATGCATAAAATAAAATCCTATACGGCTTAGGGAAGACCCTAAGACCCAACCTAAACATAATATAAACATACCATAACATAAAAACATAAACTAAACTAAAACATAACATAAACTAAAGCATAAAAATAAAACAACTAACCTAGACTCAAAGGGGGGAGACGGCAAATAGGGGGAGAGGGAGAGAAGAAAGGGTGTTGTTAACACAAAATTTGAGCAAGGATTCAAATGCGATGAGAGGGGTATTTATAGGTGTTGGGAAGCCCCTCACCTTGGAAATAAAATGTAAGGAAGGGTATGAGAGCAAAAGTGTATAGCTTCTCTTGGAAGCTTCATCAATCATGAACCAAAATTTGGGATTGCTGGGGGGTATTCCAGTAATTTCATGGCCAAGACTCAAGGATAAGTGGCTGGAAGTATAACCATTCCTACGGCAAGAAAATTAGCTTCGAAACGCATATTCATACGTCAAAATCGGACTTACCGTTTGAAAGATACATTAGTTTTAGTGAATAAAAGTTTTGAGCTCGAAACTCAACACGAGTGAAAAACGACTTTCTAGAATGATTTTCAAGTCCGGATTGTTTAAAAAATTCAAGAAATAAATTGAGAAGCGTTTTGAATCCAATATCGACTATAAAACATTTTACCGTTAAAATGTTGAAAACGTAGAGTGAATAGTGAATTACCATGTACAAGCGTATGTTTCAAAATTTCAAGCTAGGGTTTGAATCAAGAGTTGTAAAACATTTCAAAAATCTTGAAATAGCTCAAGTAGTGCAAATCCGAAGAGAAAACATTTTCCGAATGAAAACCGTTCGTAGAAGAAATAGTGAACTAGAGTTTTCGTAAACATTTTCAATAAAACCAATGCTCAAAATAGATTTCCAAGTCAAGAATGATTTCAAAAGACTCGTCTCGACTCAAGGATCAATTCGACTGTAAACTTGGGTAGGAAAGGTATCAAAATCAAAAGCTCATTTTTAGATGAATAGTAACTTTGGTCGGTAAGTTCCAAAAATACCCTTATGGTTCAAGAAAGACTTTCTGAGCTCGGGAAACAAGTTCAAACGATTGGGAAACATGTGTGATGAACCTCTAGGGTTTGAGTAGCAATATGAACAAGGTAGGCTCGGGTTATGAATAGTAAACTATATCAAAGGTCAAGAATTCCCCCTTAAAACATGTCAGATCATATACGAGCACAATGTTCATGTAAGAATGCAATGCATGATGATTCAAAAAGTTGGATCACGGTCTATAAACGCTTTACCAATGCCCTTAACTTACTGTTTTCATCCAGGCCCTGTTTTGGGCTGTTACACATATTATGAATTGTTAAGCTATGATATATTTGTTTTTGCACGTCTTGTATGAATTTGATACGTGTATGAGCTTTTGACTAAGTATTTGCACCTCTTGCGCGACTAAGCATATGCCGTGCGTCTTTATGGTTCATCCTCGAGTCTAAGTTTTGCATATTATCTTCACTTTGTCCAGGTGCACCCGGGGTGGTGTTTCGTGATTCGAGTTGATTCCGGGGTGAATCATTTGTCTCATTCTTGGCCACGTCGGTGTAAGGTGAGGGGGTTAGGATATTTTCTTTTAGATAAGCGACCTATGGCCCTAATGTGATGTTTTCTCACCCCGCATGCGAATATATACTATATGTATATTAAATATGTGTCTTATGATATGTTATGAATCTTGTAAATTCGATTTAATATGAATTCTTCTGAAATTATACGTATGAGCATATATAAGCTTAAAAATGGTTTTTCAATGAGGCTATGCTCCAAACCGTGTATCGTCGAGCAAACTATGGATTTCTGCAGCATATTATGAATTAGGAAGACACGGAGAGGTACGTGTATAGCATATGCCGAATTGCACGGTAAGGTATGTTTCTTATGGTATGCTTCTTAAGTATGAATCATATGTTGCTAGGTTTCGCGAGTTAGGTATGTTTCCTTATGAATCTATTTGGATCTATACGAATCTATTTGAATCCCTGGGCCTCGGAGGTGTGGGTAAGGGAGACCCGGTGCGGCTGTTGGGGTCGCCGGTTATCACCCCTGTGCACACGTTCCTTTGAAGTACCTACGCGCGACTCTGAGGGAGATGGAGAAGGCGTGATGCTTTGAGCCTTCGGCTGAGGCCGGAGAAGGTACGTCGTGGGTTCACGACCCCACGTATATTGAGTTGCACGATGTGGGTCCGTAACCCGCGTGAAGACTTCCGGAGAAGGTTGGAATACAGGAATGTGAATCTTTGAATTTATGAATCTTATGAATTTATGAGTTTATGCTTCTTTATGAATCTTTTGAGTCTTTTGATTAAGGAGTAAGGTTGGAGACCCATACTCGCTGGGTATTTGAATTCTTTTGTTACGTTGATTATGAAACGGGAGAGGAGAGTTTGTTTTCAATATGAGATTTCTACGCTATGTTATGAATCGATCTGAATATAAGAATCCTTATGAGTTACAATATGAATCCCTATGAGTTTTTAATATGAATCCATATGCATACTTGAATCTATGAATCCTTACGAGTTTTCAAACATAAGAATATACTAATATATGAATAAGTATGAGTACTTTTGGAAAATGGCTTTGGTATGTAAAACCCTATGCCCGGTTCATAGTCTTTTGTTTAATACGTGCTTTGCTCTATATGTAGATATGTGTTGGGTGTGCGTTAGCCCCCCTCACTCAGTCGTGTTGTAGACTGACCCCTCTCTTTCCCCCCTCAGTTGCAGGTGCTAGGTTTGGGTTCGTGCTAGGCGGCGGTCTTCTTTTGAGTCGTTCGGGTCGAGTCTTTACATTCTGCATCTTCATTGCTTTTGCCTTTTCATTCTGAGGTTATGTGTAAGTTTGTAATATGATTCAAATCTGATATGTATATGATTAGAATTGCCCTTGCTGGGCTTTACCTTATGTCCCAAAACTTGGCATGTGTGCCCAAGTTTGCATGTGGAGTGTACGCTTTAATTTCTGCTGGCCCGTGGCCTTGCATGTGTGTATGTTGATCCTGTGCTTCCGCTTCTGGTTTTCGATTTGTTGCGCACTCTGTTTCAGGGTCTAGACCGCGTAGCTTAGGTGTGTTTTATTTGTCACCCGTTCGCCATGGCTTGGTGTGTGAGCGGAGCTCCCATTCCGTCACACGTGTCGGGCTAGGGTGCGGGGGATGTGGTGCTCCTCGCTCGGGGTGCTACACACTATTTCTCTAAAACACACACTAAACCCTTTCATTCATCATCTTCATCACACCTTTGATCTCTAAGCAAGAAGAGACGGAGGAGTTGGATCATTCATCAAGAAACACTAGCACCATCATCATCATCTTCTTCATCTCATCATCCTCATCACTTTCTAAGGGAAAATCCAGCCCTATGGATTCTTTTCTAAGGGAAAGTCCAGCCCTATGGATTTTAGGTCAGAAAGTTCCAAGAGTGTCCGACTCAAATCCACCCCGGTGGATTTTTTGCAAAAGGAAAATCGACCCCTGTGGATTTGAGTCGGAAGCCAAAAAAAAAACTCAAATTTTCAGCCACAAAACTCTCCAAAACTCATTCAAATTCGTGCAAACTCAAGATAGAACATATTAGGATCATAATATGTCATATATTCACTCATTCCATGTCAAAATCCAAGCTAAACATCAAGATTCAAGTGAAGGAATGCAAGAGATATACATATATTCAAGTTCATGCCGAAAACTTCAAAAACCCAAATTGAAACCTAAAAATTTCCTAGACTCTCATGCAAAATCAGACCATACACTTATATTATAATGTCATAAGATCAATTAGGATGCAAAAACTCCAACAAAACACCAAGAGATCAAGCTATACTTTCAAAATTGGCAAAACCCTTACTATTAATAGAAATATTCATATCTTGATCAAATCACCACCAAATTGAGCAAATAAGGTATCTAAACAAATAAGAGAAGAAGTAGAAAACGATTTCCAAGCTTACCTTTAGAAAATGGAACGATTTGATAAGGATTTGAGCTCAAAAGGTTGAAAGGTGAATAGTATATTTTTGTTTCCTTCTTGGTCTCGATTTTGGGCAGCTATTTCTCTCTTTTCTTCAAGTGTGGGACAAAAATAGGGCCTTAAGGCTGATAGAGGAGTATGTTAGGAGTGTGTGGGGCCAAGGTTCATTTAATTTGGTCAAATATATCAAAAGTTATGAAAACAAAAAAGTGAGCAAAGGTCTAAAATGGCATACGAGGCTTGTTTCGGTTAAACTTCAGAGATCTAAATGTGCTTAGAATAATATGAGGCTGGATTAATTGAACCCAAATCATCGATACGAGTTCAACGAAGGTGACGAAATTCGAATCCGAATTCCCGAGCTCAAGTTGCTTCCCGGAACCTAAGGGCGCTAAATGCTCTTTAGTCTCCTTTAGGTTCCGTCTCCAAAATAAGATGAAAAAGACAAACCAAATAAATGCCAAAACATAAAACGAGCACATAGTCAAGTTCATAACTCAAGTAATTCACGTATATCAAAAATTCGCAAGAAACGTACTTGGAATCGAACATAAATAAGGCAAAACTCTAAGCATAGAGGGTTTAACGTTCAAACCGAATTCATTCTTAAACCAAATAATTATAAATATCCACATAAGAATTAATAAATAACAAATGTTCACGTAATTAATTAATTAAATCGCGCACATAATAGTATACCTGAAAGTCCGATTTTCGGTTGGGATGTTACATTTCATATAATTTCAAAAAATTCATATAAGAAACAATGGAAATAAAAGATGAATGCAATCAAATAGAAGTGAAAATGAATACAATTATGGAAAATAAAGTCACACATGGCACAAACCTGTATGTACGAACGAGTGGGGTGTCACACTTCTTCTCCTCTATTGTTTGTCATGTACAGGTGACATTTTCTTTTTAGCTACATACAACCTATGGCCTATGTTTAATGTGCTCCACCCTTATGTTTATTAAACATAATTATATACCACTTAAATATGTGTGGTTACCACCTACGTGCCTGAATGTAAATAGTGTTCTTATATAAAAAAGTGAAGCATTTTCTATATCTATAAGTATTGAAATATTTTTCAATGAATCCCTATCCTCTTGTTTTAGCGAGTTCTTGCACTGTCTTGTCTTGTCTTGTCTTGTCTTGGCCCGGCACAGACTATGTATTGAGATGCCGGAAAGGCATGGGCCGACGGTAACTCTTGCACAGATTCTCGTTATATACTTCTGGGATGAACCAGAAACCTGTTAAGAGGTTAGTGGGGGATGAAATTTTCAGCATATGAGTAATATTCCTGATGTTCATCCTACCTAGATGGTTCGGGTTGATCACTCGACCATTACTCAAAGTAAAGGAGGTATTACTTGCCCTGACTGCTTCCAATATCCTATAATGACTGCTTGATTGATAATGTAATACTAATAACTCCTCACACTCGTTGCGTATGCACAAAAAAAAAACTATTATTCAAAAATATTAAAATTAATTTCAATATTAATGTTGATGAGGCTCAATTACGCTCGTGACATGTAAGCGACGTGTGACCCAATCTTCGCATCACAGCGTGGCTCATCGAGGACCCTTCAAATCTTCCCTCACGATTGGGTATTCCCCTCGAGGAAATGATCGTCCCATCTTCACAAAGGGACCTTAGGCTTCCTGAGCTTATGAATGAGATTTCGGATACGGACACCGCTCAACCTTTGGGAGTGCTCCTAAACTGGCCCTCGAGAGTACTCCTCTGACATCACAAGGGTAAAGCTATTCTCTTCGTAATCATGCTTTTGGCCCAGGTATCCCCACGGACCACAAAGCCCTTATCCAAACACGAGCGTGCTTGGCCCTCGGTAATAACCCAAAAAGCTCTCTAACACATAGTGCATGCCCGCGCACCTACCACTGTTGTCGCCACCAACCTTTTCACAGGCTTTTGCAGGAGATCCCTTTCAGAGACTCCTCATTGCACCACGTGTCTAGGGCAACATCAATGCAGGACCACATGGTAACAATTACCAAAAGGGCCTTGACCCTCAACTATAAATACTCAGGTCTCACACATGCTCTGTAAGCAAGCTCCAACTACTTGAGATCTGTTTTACTTTCCTCCATATTCACCTAAGTCTGTTCCACTGACTTAAGCGTCGGAGAGCAAGACTGGGTTTCAGCCCCCATTCCCCCAGCTTGGCCTTCTGACAGTTTGGTGTTTGTTCCTACCAGGTTCAACCCATTTTCTCCGGCGATCCTCGCCTGAGTCCTGATCTCTGTTTCCCCACACCCAAACAAATTCTAAAGTTTTAGAATTTGCCACATTGGATTAAGCCCCATCATTTTTGGCGCCGTTTATGGGACACCAATCTTCTTTTCCCCTTGGCTAGTTGAAAAACGAACACTCCTATTCACTATTTTAACTACGAGATCCAGAGCTGTTGGGGATGGAGGTGATCTCCCTCAGGGTGATGAGGGCAGCGTGCCTATAGCGGAGGTTACAGGTGCTCTGCCCAATGCTAGGGCGGTCCCGCCGTTCAGAGGGCTTGTTAAGGCAAAGCAGTAGGCCATCCAAGAGCCACCCGTAACCAGAGGAGTAAGGGGATCTTGTTCAAACATTCCCCTGAATCAACATTCAGCCGCCACTGCTAATGCAGGTTATTCCATGATGATTCTGCCCCCAGGTTACATGTTCGCACCACCCAGCATGATTCCCCACCATTTAGCTCTATCACACTGGGCAGATGCAGCTCCCGGTTGTTGTCCCCAAAGAGATTGAGGGGGTGGAGATACCCCCCCATGACACCCAAATAGTTACAGGCCATTTACACTCAATGCAAAGTCCAGGTGGCTCAAAATGCCTGGAAAAACATTACAGCCACCTATTTTCCCTCAGGGCAAGCCGCTCAGATTGCCCCACCTATGGGGGCCTGGCAGGTTCATCCGCTGATCTGCTCGACCCGTTTTGCAGGCTAGGCCACTACCACCACCAGTCAACACAAAAGAAGTTCACCCGAGGGAAGCACAAGAACGTCCACAGGGTGATAATGGTAAAAAGCCTGTGCAAAGAATTGATGTTGATGCTGAGGCCCATTCCCAAGCCTCAAAACGAGGTAGCAAAGCGGATGGAGAAGACCCAAACCTACTCGCGACTGGGCAAGACCAACTGCAAGGTTTGTAAGATAAGGTCGAGCAGCTCTCTCGAGCATGGTCTCAAGCCCCCCATGTGACTCCCCGTCCGATAATCGCATAGGTATGCGTCATGACAGAGTTTACCTTACGCATTTATGTGATTTAATTCCCTTTGATGTGTTTAAATATTAACAATTATTAAATACGTGACTTAATGGGCTAAAATGGAAAATATAAAATATGAATTCTTGCATGACAACTTGAGAAGTAATGGGTTAGTGGGAAACGTGGCTACTTGAGTTTAATTGTTGGTATTGAATTGAAATAGGACTTGGGCCTATTTGAAATTTTTAGAAGTTTGGGCCTAATTTAAATTAGGTAAATTTTGGTGCGTTTGGGACCGATATGAGCTCGGGAATTCAAATTCAAATTCCGACACCACCATTGTATTTGATTCAGTGATTCGGATCTAATGGAATATACTTTATATCTTTCGAAAACCGTTTAGACCTTAAACCTTTTAAATTTGACCTATTGGGCCGACAGTTATTTATTTGAGCCTAAATCCTAATAAAGCCTCTAGCCTCATATTATATCTTGAAACCCTAACCTAGATCCCCTTTCTCATTTAACTTCAAACCTCAAAATAGCCTCAATGTGAGAGCCATGGAGAAGCTTCAAGAGAGGATGAAGATTTAAGCCATTCCACACCTTCAAGAGCTCATATCTCCCTCGTTTCTTAATCATTTCAAGAGCCAAGGCAAGCTACGAATTTCCCTTGATGTGTATTTCATTTCCATCCATGAATCTTAGCATGAAATTGAATGTATGATCTTATATGATGAAGTATTGTGAAAATGGTGATTTATGCCCAACTTGAAGAATATGGCTTTAATGGTGAATCCTTGAGTTCTTGAGCATGAATATGTGTTTCTCCATGTTGAATATGTGCTATAGTTCTAATGGTATGATAAGGAGTGAGTTTGGATACATCTTTCCATGGTTGAAGCTTGATTTTCATGAAAATGGGTTGTATGAGTTTTGGCCAAAAATCACCCTTGTTCTTGAGCTAAATTGATGTTTATGTGATAATATATATGATTTTCGTGGAATTTTGTTGGTTTTTTTTTGGGTGAAATCCGCCATTTTTGGCCTTGGAAGTCTTCTTCCCGAAGCTGTCACATTTTTGCACAAGATAGACGCTCAGATCTGGCCGGAACGGCTGTTCCCATTCAGGCTATGAGCCCGAAACGGCCCTTCCCAGCCAGGGCTGATGTCAGCACTGAAGATGGGAAGGATCGTTCCCATTTATGCCTTGTGCAGGGAACGGCCGTTCCTAGCTTCGCTGGGGAGATCCGTGGGAAGGACAGTTCCCATGCAAGACTATACATGGGAATGGCCGTTCCGAACCCCTTGTTCCACTTTTATACATGTTCTTTTGTGTTTACTTGATCCCTTTGAAATGCTTTGTGAATTATATGTTATGATATGACTTTGATTCCACTCTTAGATGATAATACGTCAATTTTAATTAAATAACTTCGTATGAAAGTATGTCCTGTGCTATGCTACTTGACCTATGTGATTCATATCATTCCATAATACATTGTTAAACCTTAATACTTCGTTAATTACATGATTTGGTGGAATATGTGAACCATGCTACGTGACCTATGTGTACACTTCATTCTATATTACATATCATTCATCTCTTTATACGCCGTGCGTCTTACTTGGTTCATATAGAGTTTAAGTCTAGGCTTTTGTATGTCTTGTCGGTGGTGCCGGTGGGCCCAAGGTTTAGAGTGTTTGGCCCTTCACACTCTCAGACTCTACTTGCACAAGGTGAGGTTTAGGATTTTGTATAGTTATGCGACCTATAGCCTTTACATTCTGACTTCTACCCTTGCATGCGAGTATACTCTACTATAGATACGTATGTGCTGGATATGATATGTTTATGATTTTGCATGCGTCTTGCGTGGGTGGAGGTCATGAGGCTTAAAGTTCCATCGTGTAGGAATATATATGATATGATATGATATGTTATGACCTTTGCGTGTGTCCTGCGTGGGTGGAGGTCATTGAGGCTTAAAGTTCCATCGCGTAGGAATATATATAAAAACCAGTTTTTGAGACATATGTAAGCTATTTTGGAAAAATCTGTTGTGTTATGGTTCTTTAGCGAGATTGCCATGAAAGTTGACATATGTTATGTTATGTTCTATTCTGTTCTATTTTCGGCCGAGCAGCTACGGTAATGGGTCCCCCTGCACGGTTAGGGCCGTCGGGTATTGACCCATTGCGTAGTCTCCACATGTATGATTAGGATGTACCGGGACCCACCAGGAGGTTTGGTTGGGAAACGGAGTCCTGAGGGTTGTAGTAGCATTTAGCACTCCCCTCGCCTGCCTTGATGGTTAAGGTCGCGCAACCCTACCATCACCCGGACTTGAGGTTGGTATGTTATTTTATTTTATGAGGAGTTGAGGTTGGAAGCTCGTACTCACCGACCAGTTGATTATGTTATGTTATAGAATTATGAATCGGGATAGAGTCTTTCTGAAAAATGGTTTCTAAACTTATATCTATATCTATTTGGGTTCTTTTAAAATGTTTTGGTATGCAACACCTATCCTCGGTTCATGAGTCCATCCTTTTATTCTGTGCTATGCTCTTATATATATATTGTGGGTGTGTGTTAGTCCCCTCAATCAGTCAGTTGACTGACACCTCATTTTATCTTTTAGTTTGCAGGATTCCTTTTGGCTTGAGTTAGGCGGAAGTGAGTCTTTGGTGTCACACTTGTCAGTCCAGTTGGTATTAGGATGCATTTGTCGCATACTTTACTTATGTTATGTATTTATGTTTCACACTTGAAGGTTATGTTTATGTTCTACTTAGATATAAACCCGGGTTGGGTTAGTAAGCTAGTACTTGGATGTTAATAGATATTATGATGATATTTATGTTGTTTATTATGTTGGATTATGAATTGATATTCGGGATTAGGTATCTATGCTAGTTGAACCCGTCACCTATTCTACATGTTGTTTCAATTGCTTCCGCTATCTGTTGATGATTGTTTAAATTGCTTCCGCGTTTGAGCTTGTCAAGTTAGATCCGTCTAGCCTAGTGTGTGAGTTGGTCTCCCGTTCGCTATGATTCGTATTCGGGCATGGACTTCCTATTTCATGACCGGGTCTGAGTCCTAGTGCGGGGGATGTGGTATCCTCCGTCTGGGGTACTATATCCTTAAGTGGTATCAGAGCTCTAGGTTACAGAAGGGAGCTCTAGTGTCGTGTTGTGTCTGTCTAGGTCGAACGGCGTAGGGCAATTTGTTTATGTGCGCATCCGCATTGTGATTTGAAGAGCTATGCATTTGAATTTTCATCACTCTACTGAATTTATACTATGTGATGCATTGCATTTCTTGGTAACTCTTGATTGATTTATTACGTGGCATGAGCATTTACTAATCGGTATGTATACTTCGACATTGAAGTTGTTGAGATTTTCAGGATGCCACCGCGTCAACAATACCATGATCAACCTTCTCATCCAAATCTGAATGACCGGGGACAATCTTCAACTGAATTACCGCCAATGAATTTGATGGCGATGATGTACCTAGAATTTAGGACATTTAATCCTCCTCAATTTCGTGAAGGGAATGATATAATGGCCAAAGAGTGGCTTTCGGAAATAGAGGGTCTCTTTGAGATATGGCCATGCAACTCTCGAGATATGGCTCGTCTTGCTACGTATCTTCTACAAGGTCAAGCAAAGCAATGGTGGAAAACAGTTGCCCAACAGTTAGTGACAACGGGCAAAGAGTTGACTTGGGATGTGTTTGTTCGAGAATTCCGAAAGAGGTTTGCACGGGTCATTTTGCACGACCGAAGAGTTGAAGAATTTCTCACTTTAAAACAAGGAGAAAGAACCGTTATGGACTACATAGAGGAATTCGAGAGGTTGGGCGTGTATGTGCCCCACATTACGGGTAACGATCGGGTGAAGGCTAGATACTTCATGGAAGGTCTTCGGGATGAGTTCAAGGAAGCCTTAATCATAGAGAATACAAACACTTGGGATAAAGCCACGGAGAAAGCATTACGTGTTGAAAATAGGTGGTTGATAAAAAATAAGGCAAGAAATGTGTCGGGGCCTAGACCTAAGCTGGGTTTATGCTCAAATTTATACGTGAGAGAGAGATCTGATCAACAGGGAACTCGAACCAAGAAGATTCGTGGAAAGAAGCATAAGAACAGAGACCCTCGAAAGTTGAAGAAAGAAATCCAACCTTGTACCCATTGTGGAGGAATCAACTATGCTTACGACGCGTGTCGGGATCGATTGAAGAGGTGTTATGCTTGCGGGTCAAAGGATCACAAGGTTTCTGACTGTGACAGATGAAGAGCTAATAAGCAACGAATAAGAGACCAACTGCTTCAGATTGGAGATCAAGATGAACTCGAACATTGAGGCATCAGCATTCATGGCACTTGCATCCATACCACATTTCGATTTTGCAATTGTTTAATTGTTATGACATAATTGCCAATCATTACTAATTGTTACTTGATTGCCGTTATGTGCTCGAGTGATAACTATGTGATGCATCTTATTGCACTGGGACCCAACATGCATATCATGTGTATCATGTAGTTTCATTTTGTTGTGTGTGATTTGATTTAATTGTTGGTTGCCTTTCGGGGTAACCTGAGCGTACAAGACTTCTAGTTGCGTGGTAAGATAAGGGTCGTGCCTTGCAACGGACTTCAACTAATGGCTACGGTGATTAGGACACCTTGGCTTCCGTGGTATCTGTGTACGAGGGAGTTGTAATATTTTCTCTACTTATGTGAAAGGAAGATGTTGGATTCTTTCTAAGCTTTATGCACGAGAGATGTTGGATTCTCTTGTATTTAGATATTCGGGAGATGCTGGATTCTCTTGAATTTAGAGATTTGAGAAATGCTAGAATTTCTTGAACTAGATCGTTGGAAGATACCGGAATCTGTCCCACTTAGGCTGAGAAACGGGGTTCTCTCTTGTGTGATCAAGAGACGGGGTCCTCTCGCTTTCTGTGTTCGAGAGACGGGGTTCTCTCACCTTTTGTGCTGAGAGATGGGATTCTCTCTGTATGTCTCGGTTACGATGCACGTCGACGACTATGGACTACAAGAAGTAAGAATGGGACGTCCTTGAAGAGACCTTGGTCCTACATTGAAGAGATGGCTCTTTTTACGATAGAAGAATTACAATTTGCTTCTGACTTGATGATTGTGAAGTATCCAGTGGAGATCCAAATCGGGAGATACAAGTCTAGGGCAAACAAGCAAATTCCTAGGTCAAGGCACTGTGGAAAGGACAGAAATCAGAGAAATCAACTTAGGAGACTAAGGAGGAGATGAAGAAGTTGTGTCTTGGTTGTTTGAAGCCCAAGAGTGAACCTGGGGACCAGGTTATCCTAAAGAGGGGAGATTGTGATGCCCCGTCCGATAAATCGCACAGGTATGCGTCACGAGAGAGCTTACCTTACGATTTTATGTGATTTAATTCCCTTTGATGTGTTTAAATCTCAACAATTATTAAATACGTGACTTAATGGGCTAAAATGGAAAATATAAAATATGAATTCTTGCATGACAACTTGAGAAGTAATGGGTTAGTGGGAAACGTGGCTACTTGAGTTTAATTGTTGGTATTGAATTGAAATAGGACTTGGGCCTATTTGCAATTTGTAGAAGTTTGGGCTTAATTTAAATTAGGTAAATTTTGGTGCGTTTGGTACCGATATGAGCTCGGGAATTCGAATTCGAATTTCGACACCACCATTGTATTTGATTTGGTGATTCGGATCCAATGCAATTTACTTTATATCTTTCGGAAACCGTTTAGACCTTAAACCTTTTAAATTTGACCTATTAGGCCGAAAGTCATTTATTTGAGCCCAAATCCTAATAAAGCCTCTAGCCGCATATTATATCTTGAAACCCGAACCTAGATCCCTTTTCTCATTTCACTTTAAGCCTCAAAATAGCCTCTTTGTGACAGCCATGGAGAAGCTTCAAGAGAGGATGAAGATTTAAGCCATTCCACACCTTCAAGAGCTCATATCTCCCTCGTTTCTTCATCATTTCAGGAGCCAAGGTATGCTACAAATTTCCCTTGATGTGTATTTCATTTCTATCCATGAATCTTAGCATGAAATTGAATGTATGATCTTATATGAGGAAGTCTTGTGAAAATGGTGATTTATGCCCAACTTGAAGAATATGGCTTTAATGGTGAATCCTTGAGTTCTTGAGCAAGAATATGTGTTTCTGCTTGTTGAATATGTGTTATAGTTCTAATGGTATGATAAGGAGTGATTTTGGATAAATCTTGCCATGGTTGAAGCATGATTTTCATGAAAATGGGTTGTATAAGTTTTGGCAAAAAATCACCCTTGTTCTTGAGCTAAATTGATGTTTATGTCAAAAGCATGATTTATGTGATAATATATATGATTTTCGTGGAATTTTGTTGGTTGTTTTTGGGTGAAATCCGCCATTTTTGGCCTTGGAAGTCTTCTTCCCGAAGCTGTCACGTTTTTGCACAAGACAGACGCCCAGATCTGGCCGAAAAGGCCGTTGCCATTCAGGCCATGAACCCGGAACGACCCTTCCCAGCCAGGGCTGATGTCAGCACCGAACATGGGAAGGACCGTTCCCATTTATGCCTTGTGCTGGGAACGACCGTTCCCAACTTTGCTGGGGAGATCCGCAGGAAGAACCGTTTCCATGCAAGACTATGCATGGGAATGGTCGTTCCCAACCCCTTGTTCCCCTTTTATACATGTTCTTTTGTGTTTACTTGATCCGTTTGAAATGCTTTGCGAATTATATGTTATGATATGACTTCGATTCCACTCTTAGAAGATAATACGTCATTTTTAATTGAATAACTTCGTATGAAAGTTTGTCCTGTGCTATGCTACTTGACCTATGTGATTCGTATCATTCCATAATGCATTGTTAAACCTTAATACTTCGTTAATTGCATGATTTGGTGGAATATGTGAACCATGCTACGTGACCTATGTGTACACTTCATTCTATATTACATATCATTCATCTCTTGATACGCCGTGCGTCTTACTTGGTTCATACAGAGTTTAAGTCTGGGCTTCTGTATGTCTTGTCACAGAGTTTGGTGGTGTCGGTGGGCCCGAGGTTTAGAGTGTTTGGCCCTTCACACTCTCAGAATCTACTTGAACAAGGTTAGGTTTAGGATTTTGTATTGTTATGCGACCTATGGCCTTTACATGCTTACTTCTACCCTTGCATGCGAGTATACTCTACTATAGATACGTATGTGCTGGATATGATATGTTTATTATTTTGCGTGCGTCTTGCGTGGGTGGAGGTCATGAGGCTTAAAGTTCCATCGCGTAGGAATATATATGATATGATATGATATGTTATGACCTTTGCGTGTGTCCTGCGTGGGTGGAGGTCATTGAGGCTTAAAGTTCCATCGCGTGGGAATATATATAAAAACCAGTTTTTGAGGCATATGTAAGCTATTTTCGAAAAATCTGTTGTGTTAAGGTTCTTTAGCGAGATTGCCATGAAAGTTGACATATGTTATGTTATGTTCTATTATGTTCTATTTTGGGCCCAGGAGCTACGGGTAATGGGTCCCCCTGTCGGTTAGGGCCGTCGGGTATTGACCCATTGCGTAGTCTCCACATGTACGATTTGGATGTACCGGGACCCACCAGGAGGTTTAGTTTGGAAACGGAGTCCTGGGGGTTGTAGTAGCATTTAGCACTCCCCTCGCCTGCCTTGATGGTTAGGGTCGCGCAACCTTACCATCACCCGGAGTTGAGGTTGGTATGTTATTTCTATTTTATGAGGAGTTGAGGTTGGAAGCTCGTACTCGCCGACCAGTTGATTATGTTATGTTATGGAATTATGAATCGGGATAGAGTCTTTCTGAAAAATGGTTTCTAAACTTATATCTATATCTATTTGGGTTCTTTCAAAATGTTTTGGTATGCAACACGTATCCTCGGTTCATGAGTCCATGCATTTATTCTGTGCTATGCTCCTTATATATATATTTTGGGTGTACGTTAGCCCCCTCACTCAGTCAGTTGACTGACACCTCATTTTATCTTTTAGTTTGCAGGATTCCTTTTGGCTTGAGCTAGGCGGAAGTGAGTCTCACTACTAGAAAAACGCCCGATAGCAACGGAAATTTAGCAACGAAAATTATTCGTTGCTATTTAGCAACGGATATAGCAACGAAAAAAAAAAAATCGTCGGAAAATGCTTTAGCAACGGATTTTTCGTTGCTAAATCCGTTGCTATTTATGAAAAAAAATAGCAACGGATTTTTCGTTGCTAAAATTAAATAATACAAAAAATAAATAAATTAGTATATATAGCGACGGAAATTCCGTTGCTATTAAAATAAAAATGTAATAAAAAATAATAAAATATTTATAAATATTTGCAACGAAAAATCTGTTGCTATATGAAAGAAAAAAAAAAGAAGTAAATATAAAAAATATTAGCAACGAAAAACCCATTGCTAATTTAGCAATGGATTTTTCGTTGCTCTATGGAAGGAAAAAGGGAAATAAAAATAAACAAATATTTAATATATTAGCAACGGAAAATCCGTTGCTATTTAGCAACGGATTTTTCGTTGCTATAAGGAAGAAATAAAAAGAAATAAAAATAAATAAATATAAAAAAGATTAGCGACGGAAAATCCGTTGTTATAAACATATGAATAAAAAAAATTAAAATATTTATAATTTAGTGACGGATTTTTCGTTGCTATATGGAATAAAAATAAATGAATAATAAAAAATAGAGCAAATTACATTTTTGGTCCCATAGGATTGTGCCGTTTTCAATTTTGGTCCTATTCTTTTATAATTAGACAAAAATAGTCCCGTTGTTACATTTTTTGTCCCAAACGTTAAATTTTGGATGGAACCATTAAGTGCATTTAAAAGTCAAATAAAATTTCACAGAAACAAAACAGTAACGGATTGTGTTAAAGTTGGTTGGATGCTCATTTTCTTTTCATGAGGTCCTGGGTTCAATCCTAGGCTCTCTCTTTTTTATATATGTATATATATATTTATTATACAATATATATTATTATTATAATATTATATAATATTTAATATATTGATATTATATATATCGTATATATATTATATATTATATAATATTATATAATCTATAATACATATAATATTATATACATATGTATATTATATATAAATATATAATATTTATAATACATATAACATTATATACAAACGTATATTATGTATAATTAAATATAAAATATTTATAATATATATACGTTTATATATATATATATATACACACATTTACATATACACTCACACACAATGTTATTTATATATAAGTATATATATATTATATAATATTATAATAACATATACACATCTATATATACACTCACACACAATGTTATTTATATATATGTATATATATTATATAATATTTAATATATAGACATATATATCTTATATCTTAAATATTAAATAATAATTAATATTATATGTTTATATATAATATACGTACATATATATAATATGTGTGTATAATATACATTATAAATCATTAATATTAAGAGAAAAGTTTTTCATTTAACGTGTGACGATTGCATAACACAATAATTTCTTAATATTTAGATTTAATTCTACAAATTTTAATATAAACTCATTATATTAAAAGAAAACTTCTTAATTTAACATGTAATGTACGGTTGCGAAACACAATAATTCCTCAGTATATAGATATAATTCTATAAATTCAAATATAAATGTTTCATATTAAGAAAATAATTCTTTATATTAAGTTATTCAACTACGATTGCTAAATAATACAATAGTTCCTCAAAATGCAGATATTGTTCTACATATGTATAATTGAATACTTCATATTGACATAAAATTAGTTCTTTATTCAACTACCAACTAAATCTAATTATTTAATTATGTAAACTTTCATCTTTTTTTTATATGTCATAAAAACTTATACTTAAGTTGATATACATTACTATTATATATATACATATATATACATGCTTGGGGTTTATATAGAATTTAACACAATAATTCTTCAATATTTAGATATAATTCTACAAATTCGAATATAAATGTTTCATATTAACAAAATAATTCTTCATTAAGTTATTCAACTACGATTGCTAAATAATACAATAGTTTCTCAAAATGCAGATATTATTTTATTGATGTATAAGTGAATACTTCATATTGACATAAAATTAGTTCTTTATTCAACTACCAACTAAATCTAATTATTTAATTATGTAAACTTTCATTTTGTTTTTATATGTCATAAAAACTTATACTTAAGTTGATATACAGTATTATTATTATTATTATTATTATTATTATTATTATTATTATTATTATTATTATTATTATTATTATTATTATTATTATTATACATGTTTGAGGTTTATATCGAATTTAACACAATAATTCTTCAATATTTAGATATAATTCTACAAATTCAAATATAAATGCTTCATATTAACAAAATAATTCTTCATTAAGTTATTCAATTACGATTGCTAAATAATACAAATGTATAAGTGAATACTTCATATAATATAAAAGTTCTTTATTCAAAAAACAATTAAATCTAATTATTTAGTTATGTAAAACTTTCATCCTTTTTTTTGTATGTCATAAAAAGTTATACTTAAGTTGATATACATTATATTTTTATCTCATAACTAAAACTTGAGATATGTAGTTAATTAATAAATATTTTAATCTTTAACGGAATATGTATTATAATATAAATAATTATATATTTAAAAATATTTTTATTTAAAATATATGATAACAAGTATTTAATTATTTAAATTAGTATATGAATATTTGATAGTGGTTAAATATAAAAAATTACATAACAATAACAACAATGGAGTTAGCCCAGCTGGTTTGGGGTTCAACCTTCTTCACATGAGGTCCAGGGTTCAATTCCTACCCAACGCGAATATGTGGAATTAATGTGTTGGCTCGGTTGGGGCTCGACTCGGTTAGGTGGGGTGATCCGGGCCCCGCAAATGAATTTTTAATTTATTAATTTGAATTATTGGTTTTTGCGACGGATTTTGCAACGGAAATTCCGTTGCAAAAAGGCAGAAAATTAATTAATTATTGGTTGGTTTGCAACTGAAAATCCATTGCTAAATCTGTTGCTAAAAAAATCGTTGCTAATTTCCATGGGTAGTAATTCGTTGCTAAATCCGTTGCTATAATTCCGTTGCTAATATCCGTTGCTAATAATTCGTTGCTAAATCCGTTGCTACAGATTAGCCACGAGGGTTATAGCAACGGAAAATTTTCGTTGCTAAATCCGTTGGTAAGCCGAAATCCGTTGCTAATAGGGCCAAAATCCATTCCTAAATCCGTTGCTATAGGGCGTTTTTCTAGTAGTGTCTTTGGTGTCACACTTGTCAGTGTAGTTGGTGTTAGGATGCATTTGTCACATACGTTACTTATGTTATGCATTTATGTTTCACACTTGAAGGTTATTTTTATGTTCTACTTAGATATAAACCCGGGTTGGGTTAGTAAGCTAGTACTTGGATATTAATAGATATTATGATGATACTTATGTTGTTTATTATGTTGGATTATGAATTGATATTCGGGATTAGGTATTTATGCTAGTTGAACCCGTCACCTGTTCTACATGTTATTTGCTTCTACTATCTGTTGATGATTGTTTAAATTGCTTCCGCGCTCTGAGTTTGTCAAGTTAGATCCGCCTAGCCTAGTGTGTGAGTTGGTCTCCCTGTTCGCTATGATTTGGATTCGGGCATGGACTTCCTATTTCGTGACCGGGTCTGAGTCCTAGTGCGGGGGATGTGGTATCCTCCGTCTGGGGTGCTACCAAGCCGGGGGCAACAGAGCCAAGGCCAGAGACGCTCGTCGCTAAGCCAACCGGAACTACGCGCGTCGACCCCAGGACTAAGATGAGAATTACGAGGATTATGACAACGAGTAGGCATACCACCACCCCCTGGCGAGGGGCTCTCCCCTCGTTGATAGTTCTGATGGCCTAAGCCGGAATGGGCAAAGTCCCGACTTCCATCAATCGCTATAATGGGACCACTAATCCTACATAATATTTAGACCATTTTCTGCATCTGATGCATCTCTACGAGTATTCCAGCCATTACTGGGCTATGTTGTTTGTTACCTCCCTCCTGGGCATGGCCCAAGAATGGTACAAGCGAGTGCCACCCCGCTCGATTAGGGGGTATGAAGACCTAACCAATGCTTTCCTGAACCACTTCAATTCGCTGAAGGGTCCAGTCAGCCCACGACCCTGTACAATTTGGTCCAAGGTGAGAATGAGTGTCTCCGGTCCTTCTTCGCTCGATTCAATAAAGAAGTGCTATTGGTAGAGCAGTCTTCCATGTATTTCCTAATCCACGTTCTGTTCAAGGCCATCGACCATAAGTATTATATGGGCAATGAATTTTCTGAAGCTATTATCAAGAAGAGACCCAAATCTCTCATGGCGATGATGGAGATCGCTGAACCATTCTTTGCACTCGAGGATATGTACAGATCCAATGCACCACAACCGTTAGGCCACCCCAAGGGTGAACGAGGGCGAGAGGATACTCACAAGGATTGCCGCAAATCCCCTCCTCTCCCTCGTAGACATGAGCACATTCCTTTCAATCGTCCAATTTTTTAGATCTACTCGCTATCGGACAAGTAGCTCTAAAAAGCCCCAGAAACTGAGGGAGACAAAATCTCAGAGGCGCTCGGGGAAGTATTACGCCTTTCACAAATAAAAGGGGTATGACACAGATGAATGCCGTCAGTTGGAAAGTGAAATACAAAGACTCATCGCTGGAGGCCATTTGAAGGAGTTTGTCAGGGTACTGGAACGGTACGATGAACAATGCAACAAGCGATCTAAGGCTCAAAGGAGGAGTCTGTCGCGCTTGCAGAGCCCCCTAGGGCGCTAACCCGAGAGCAAAACAGGGGCAAGCAAAAAATGTCTGAACCAGAAAATGCACTGTTTGCGGTCATCCACATGGTTGCTATGGGCTCCTCGGGGGAAACTCCAATGCCACTCGCCACCACTATGTTCGCAGCTATGATCAACGGCCCTCGGAGCCCAAGCAAGTATACACCATCAAGGAATCGAGCACTCCCAACTCCAAGGAGAATGAAGTGATAGGATTCACTGATAGGGACCTAGGACATATTGTAACACCCCATGAGGTCAGTGAAACCTCTGACTGCCCATGGTGGTTAGCCTAGGTGTGCACAACCACGTTTTAAAGAGGGTTCTTGTTGATTGTGGAAGCTCAATAAATGTTCTCCCCAACTCCACTTTTCAGAAAATGAACATCACAAACATCCCCCTCGAACCCCTCGAAACGGCCCTCAATAGCTTTGGAGGTTTTGAGGTTGTCCCTGAAGGAAAAATCCGCTTGGCCATCTCATTTGGTCACACCACACAGTGGAAAACTCTGATGGTCACATATACGGTAGTGGAGATTGAGATCCCTTACAACATCATTATCGGGCGCTCAGCCCTTGTTGATTTTAAGGCGATCATTTCCACCTATCATCAGAAGATCAAGTTCCCCACCCCCGGGGGAACAGGCGAGATTTTGTGCAATGTCAAGGAAGCTTGGGAGTGTTACATGTTGTCCCTCCAGAAGCCGAAAGCGGAGAAGACTTTCCAGATTGGGCCTATCAAGAAATCTGTAGATTTTCCCAATCTGGACGAGGATGGTCCCACCAAGAAAAGAGAGAAGCTCTGCAAGAAGTAAAACAAAAAGAAAGCTACAAGTGGAAAAGACAACTTCGACGGTAGTCCATTTGGAGCAGTGGAAGCATCTTCCTCAGAAGAAGACGCGAGCGAGGGCGAGCCCGAGGGTGAGGGCAACCGCCTCAAACGAAACAAGAGAGCGCTCGAAACTCCCCGCCCTGAGGTACGGATTGAGCTCACAGAAAAATTTCTGACTATTGAACTAGAGCCAGGCAACAAGGAGAAAACAACGCAGATTGGTTCGAGCCTCACGGGACCCTCGTAGATCATGATGATCGAATTTCTGTGGGAAAACATTGACGTTTTTGTATGAAAGGCATTAGATCTTACTGGGACTGACCCCAGTGTCATTGTCCACAGTCTCAACGTGGACCCCACCTTCAAGCCTATCAAACAGAAAAAGAAAGATGTCCACGGATTTCAGAAGAAGGTCATTGAGGAGGAAGTGAACAAGCTCCTCGAGGCTCAGTATATTGAGCCTATCTTATACCCAGAATGGCTATGTAATGTTGTCCTTGTGCCAAAAAGTTCCAATAAGTGGCGTATGTGCAATGATTTCACGGATCTCAACAAGGCCTGCCTAAAAGATCCATACCCCTACCTCGAATTAATCAATTGGTGGACTCAATAGGAGGTTGTGAATTAATGAGCATGATGGACGCATTCCATGGGTATTATCAGATTTTCATGGCCCCCAGGATCGCCCAAAAACCTCCTTTATTGTACATCTTGGGGTGTACTGTTTCTTGGTCTTACCGTTTGGGTTGAAGAATACAGGAGCAACATATTAGCGCCTTGTTAACAGAATGTTCGAGCGCGAGATAGGTGGTTCCATGGAGGTGTACCTGGATGACATAATCGTCAAAAAACAAGCGTGAACACTCCCACCTGCAGGATTTGAAGTGAACTTTGACATATTACGCTAGTATGGCATGAAATTGAATCCCTCCAAGTGTACATTTGGAGTCCGAGGGGGTAAATTTCTGGGATATGTGGTCAGTCAGCGTGGAATTGAAGCAAACCTTGAAAACTCAAAGCCATCATGGAAATCCCCTTCCCTCAGAATATCAAGGAAGTACAAGTCTTGGTGGGAAAGATAATATCCTTGAACAGATTCATATCAAGCTCGGCGGATCGGAGTTTGCCATTCTTTAAGATTCTGCGTAATGCCAAGAACTTTGCCTGGATCGAAGAGTTTGAGAAAGCATTGCAAGATATGAAAGCCTGCCTCTCATGCGCGTCGTTGCTAATGAAACCGATCAAGAATGAAAATCTCTTCATTTACCTCTTAGTTTTATAGGAAGCAACGAGTGCGTCCTCATGGCTGTACGTGAGCGCAAGCACCTACCGGTCTATTACTGGAGTAAAACCCTGCAGGGCACGGAAATGAAATACTTGGAGAATGAGAAGTTCGCATTCGCCCTTGTAAATGCATCGCGAAGGATGAGACCATATTTTCGGGCACCTTCCGTCACAGTGCTTACAGACCAATCCTTGAGGCAACTCCTGTCAAAACCTGATGTTTCAGGGAGGTTAATCAAATAGGCTATTGAGCTGAGCCGGTTTGATATCAGCTACGAGCTAAGGATGACCATATGAGCACAGGTGGTTGCCGATCTGCTAGTTGAGCGCTTTGGCTTAGAGCCCCATCCTACAGAGAACAGGGGCTTATGGCTCCTGCACACATATGGCTCCTCGACCTCTCAAGGGGGAGGAGCGGGGGTGACCCTCAGAGTGTTAGGAATAGTGCCTTGAAAGCCGGTGTAATAGTCTGCTTTAGTACTTTCCTTTTTTGCAAATCACAGACAATCTTTGAATAATACGAATTAAGGCAACAGCTCTTTATATGCTCTTGTTCGAATGTAAGTTTACTTTAATTTCATATGTATAAGAAGCCCCCTAATCAATATGAATTATAGGACTTAACCATTTAGGAGAAGTGGTTCATGAGACGAGCCCTATATCATATAAGTCATGATTAGAAATCACTCCAAGTCGATGAATCCTATAGAAAGTGGGAGTGTCAGCCTGACTCATTTGAGGCTTGCTCGTGTGATCACGCCCTTAAGAAGGACCACCTTGTTTCATGGGGTGCCAAGTGTATTGTTGATACATGCGTCATACATGGGGGTGTTTACTCATTCTAAGTAAGTACACTGAGGTGTCCCGTGTGAGAAGATCCCTAAATGGGAAAGGAAGTTTCTATATCTGGAAATAGAAACTTCCGGATTAGGAAATATCTCACGAGTCATTGATGTGATTAAGTGATCCTTAGACTTGAGGTTCCATTAATACTTTATGAGCTAACTTTGTAGTCTTAGGTGTAAGCATTAAAGGGTGTCGCCTTAGACAACTTATTCAAGGCTTATGCTGGGGCTGTACAAGTGGCAGATGAAAGTATATGGGAATCGATAAAAGGCCTATGCTTGCATTAGCAAGATGATGATCTCTTATTGTGTAAGTCATTCATATACAATTTAGGAGTCCTTGGCCAAGGTAGTGGATCAAGACATCAAGAAATGAGTTTCTTGGATTGAGATCAAATGGATATGAAATGCACTTAACATTAAGATCAAGATTATTAGGGTTCTAATTATTCCCTTGCCCTAGATCTTAATTGAGAGATAAGACGTAGGAGGATTCTATCTCACATATGTCAATAACTTAAAGGTTTTGTCGAATCGAGACATTCTTATTCAACTAGGGGTGAAACACCTGTTGCTAGACTATGGTAGTTTGACCTATGGACTGATTAATTAATTAGAGAATTAATTAATTGGGGTCACTACTAATTGAATTAAGAACCTAGAGGGTCACACGCAACAACCTGGTCACGTGGGTTACGTCTTGAATCGATTAAACGAGTTAATCGAACCATTAAAAGAATAATGGGGTCCACACGTGTGAATCACACATGTGGAACGCATGGATGACACGTGTACTTGGGGACTGGTGTAGTAACGTGTATATATTAAATAATTAATGTGTTAATTATTTAATGGAATTTGATTTAATTTTGAATTAATATTAAAGTCCTATTTTGGAGAAATAAAGTCTAATAAAATATTAATGATGAATTAATTAATTGTTAGTCTTCAAGTTATTTATTATTTAATAAATAAAGTAAAAATAAACATGTAAAAGAGTTAGATATTTTCTTGCTCATCAAGTTGGTCAAAACGTAAGAGTTTTGGTCAAAGTTGGAAAGCTTGTTTCTAAGCAAGAAATAAGAAGCTTGTGGGTTAGCAAATCCTATCTCGATTAAGAGACGGTTTTCGAACCCTAGCCCTTTAAATACAAGGGAATCGAGCTCCTTGATGGGTGATACGAAATTCTCCTTTCTCTAATAATTATACACTAAACCCTAGATCATAAACCCCGAATATAGAACTAGCATCCTCCCTATTCGAATCGTGGTCGCGGTTTGTGGACTAATTCTCTAGAGGGCTACTATCGTGAAGTCTTGAAAGATTTGAAGGAGCTTTTGGGGGGGGGGGGGGGGGTCATGCCGTGTGAAGAACGTTCTTGGGCGGCTAGAATGTGTCAAGAAAGCTACTATCTAAGTGAGTTTCTTGATCTCTACGAATTTCGAAATAAGAATTGCAAGATTCGCTTCTATCTTTTGGGAAAATTTTCAAATTTTTGCTGCGTTTCTGTCTCGTTTTCCCAACAAGTGGTATTAGAGCCACCTTGCTAGGCCTATTTTAGACTCGTCTCAATTATTACGAATTTGGTAGAAATTCTTAGGCTTAGATGCGAATTGATTTTTCTTGAGTTCTTTTAGAAAACATGAAATACGAAACTGTATTTTTCCTAAAAGTTTCTGAAAACTGTTTTCTTAAATCGTGTTTTGGAAAACTGTTTTAGTTGAAACTGTTTAAATCGTATTTTTTAATTTTGGATTGAATTTGGTCTGGAGAAACCTGTAATACGAAAAACAAAACACGATACGAAAACGCGAACCTAGGCGTGCTACACCTCACAAATCACAGCCCGGCACCTCCCGCAACCGCTCGGGGAGCCGTTCTAGGGTGCGCGCCTGTCGCGGTGCTCTCGTACCCGCCTAGCGCGTATCGCCGCGCAGTGTGGGGGTGACCTTAAAATCCCGATTTAATCTTATCTCTTAAAATTTGATTTTATTAAATTAAATTATTTTGAAATAATTGTTTAAATTTGGATTTTTCAGAAATTAAAACGATTTAAATTTTGGGAAAATTACGAACTTTATTTTCTAAAAATATTAAAGGAATAAAATTATTAATTTTTAGAAATTAATTGGAATTTTATTAGTTTTTTATTTTTCGGGTTTTATAGAAAAGGTTCTTGAGTGAGTTTCACTGACTTACCACCTTCTTTCTGGGGTTATGCTCTAGAAAGTGCAGCCAAGATTCTGAATCTTGTTCCTTCTGGGGTTATGCTCTATGAAATGTGGCATGGTAAAATCCCTAGTTATTCATCCTTAAGAATTTACGGTTGTCCTGCTTACGCGAAGAGGACAGTGGGAGATAAGTTAGAAGCTCGTTCTACCTTATGCTACTTTGTTGGCTATCCTAAGGAATCCATAGGATATTACTTCTATGATCAAACTGAACAAAAAGTGTTTGTTTCAAGAAATGCAACTTTTCTTGAGGAACCGTTCCTAGAACAAAAGAAAGGCAAGATCACAGAACTCGAAGAAATTTGAGATGATCCCACGCCACCCACGTAAGAGACGCCTCAATCTGATACCCCACAACCAATCACAAACTTTGATACACGTGAAAATCCTCTTCTAAGGCATTCTGAACGCACTTCTAGACAGCCTGAGGGATCGTATGGTTTTCTCCATGAAATCTCTCAAGAGGATAATGATCCCCTGACATATGAGGAGGCACTGTCAGACTCGGATTCTGATCTGTGAAAACAAGCCATGAAGTCCAAAATGGATTCCATGTACTCCAACCATGTTTGGACCTTGGTTGATTTGCCTGATGGGGTAAAACCCGTAGGTTGCAAATGGATCTTTAAGAGAAAGCTCAGAGTAGATGGAAACATTATAGCCTATAAGGCAAGGCTCATTGCCAAAGGCTTCACTCAAAGGCCTGGTGTGGACTTTGATGAAACCTTCTCACCGGTTGCAATGCAAAAGTCCATTCAGATCGTGTTTGACAGAGCTGCATATTACGACTATGAGATATGGTAAATGGATATGAAAACTGCCTTTCTCAATGGAGACATTGTTAAAGACATTTATATAGATCAACCCAAAGGTTTCAGATTCATGGGGAGTGAGCAAAAGGTTTGCAAACTCCAAAGATCAATCTACAGATTGAAACAGGCTTCTAGAAATTGGAACATTCGTTTTGATGAAGCAGTCAAAGCGTTTGGCTTCGTTCAAAATTTGAATGAGTCCTACGTGTATAGAAAGGAATTGGAGACTTCAGTGCAATTCTTGGTGCTTTATGTTGATGACATCCTTCTAATTGGGAATTCGAAGGATGACATGAAAGTTACCAAGTCTTGGTTATCGAACCAATTCGAGATGAAAGATCTTCGTGATGCATCCTACATTCTCGGTATTAAGATCTATAGGGATAGATCTAAGAGATTGATAGGACTATCACAATCGATAAACATAGACAAAGTACTGAAATGGTTCAGTATGGAGAATGCGAAGAACAAAGTTCTTCCTATGAGTGTAGGAACATGTCTTTCTAAGATATGTCGTTAGACAAACCTTGAGATGGAAAGAATGACTCATGTGTCTTATGCCTCAGCAATAGGTAGCATAATGTATGCAATGTTATGTACTCGACCGGATGTGGCGTATACACTTAGTGTAACGAGCCATTTCTAATCGGACCCTAGAGAGGGTCACTGAACTGCCGTGAAGAAAATCCTAAAGTACTTGCGAAGCACTAAGGACTTATTCTTAGTATACGGAGGATAAAAAGATCTAGTAGTCAGAGGATACTGCGATGCAAGCTTTGCATCTGAGTTAGATGATTTTAAGTCAATGTCAGGATACATTTTCTGCCTTAACGGTTGTTGTGATGTTATGTTAAAACCTACTTGTGCACTGTACACCGAAATATACCCGTAGCACAATAGGATCGTACCCACGGGGAAGGGAAATCAATCACCACTCAATGCCTCTTTCTGAAAAGACCGGACGAATTCAAGTTGGTTGTTTATCTGCTAAAAAGAGAGTTAACGATCAACTAGAAGAAAACACAATTAACGAACTTAAATGCGGATTAAAATGAATAGACTAATTAGGGTAGGGAATAATAACTTATACATGCATGATTCAGTATAACAGTCGTTGACTAGTACAATTCTACACCCTAGTCACTTAGATTCAATTTATCCTTTTTCAAGGTATAAACGAGTGTTCAACTAATTTCAATGTTGTTTTCACAATCAACAAGAATCAATTAAACCAAGAAGGCCAAGACTAGTGCAATTTGAACTCTAGCGCCTTGGCATGGAATACGAATTACGAGTTGTATAGATTAAGAAGTAAAGCTCTTTAAATTCTAAACCTACTAGTCAAGAAAACAATCTCAATTACCATTAATACTTCGATAATTAGGTAATCCTAGATTATGCTAAGGTTGGGCAAACCGTTGTAATTCAATTCAATTCAATTTTCACAACTAAGAATCACAAAAGTCAATCAAGCATTATATCGAACACTTAGCATGCAATCATCATCACTCCCCTAGCCCTAAGGATTTAGCTACTCATAATTAGATCAAAATCCACAAAACTAAAGAAAATTGCATTAATTGAAATCGAAGTCTTCATGTCTAAACAAATTCTAAAAACCAAACTCAGAAACATTCATAAATTTCAGAAAACGAATCTAAGGTCTAACGACATGAAAACAAAACTTAAAGGAATTTGTTTGATAAGAAAGTGATAAATAAAACAGGAATTAAACTAAATTGTTTGAAGAAATCAATCCTCTCGTCTTCTCGAAATCCTCCGAAACACCCTGGTAAAAACTCCGTCTTGAACTCTCTCTGCTAGATCACAATTCTCAAGAGTCGATCCCTCAAAAGAGTCCATAACGTCCTACAAATACCAACTGTCAAAGAACCTTAGCCGACACGAGACACGACCGTGTATCATCCCTTCACAACTTTCGCCACGGCCGTGGCCAGTATAAATCGCCAGAACGCTTTATTAAGTGACCCGACTGTGTCATATTTTCTTCTTCAAGGGCACCACGACGGTGTCACGAACGACTCACACATAGCCAACTCTATGTACCAAGACGCAACTGTGTCTCGGTTTCTTCTTACAAGGTGACACCACAATATCACCATCTCGGAGCAGTGAGTTGGAAAAGTTCCAAGCAAACGACCACTGCTGATTCGACCACTGAGGCCGAATACTTAGCTGCAAATGATGCAGCTAAGGATGGTGTTTGGATTAGAAAATTCATTCAAGAATTGAATGTCATTCCTAGCATGAAAGTCCCCATTACTGTGTTTTGTGACAACACTGGGGCGGTTGCTCAAGCAAGAGAACCAAGACCTCACCAACGAACCAAGCACATTATGAGGAAGTATCAATTAATCGGTGATATCATTAAAAGAGGTGATGTGCAAATTGAGAGGGTCGCATCAGCAGAGAACGTGGCAGACCCGCTTACTAAACCCCTTAGTCGAGAAGCATTCGATGGTCATCTTGAGAAAATGGGACTTAGATTAGCTGTTGAATGGCTTTGATAGGCAAGTGGGAGATTGTTAGGAATAGTACCCTGAAAGCCGATGTAATAGTCTGCTTTAGTACTTTCCTTTTTTCTAAATCACATACACTCTTTGAATAATACGAATTAAGGCAGCACTTCTTTATATGCTATTGTTTGAATGTATGTTTATTTTAACTGTGCATGTATAAGAACTCCCATAATCAATATGACTGATAGGACTCAACCATTTAAGAGAAATGGTTCAAAAGACGAGCCCTATATCACATAAGTCATGATTAGAAATCACTCCAAGCCGATGAGTCCTATAGACAGTACGAGTGTCAGCCTGACTCGTTCGTGGCTTGCTCGTGTGATCATACCCTTAAGAAGGACCACCTTGTTTCATGGGGTGTAAAGTGTATTGTTGATACGTGTGTGATACATGGGGGTGCTTACTCATTCCAAGTAAATTACACTGAGGTGTCCCATGTGAGAAGATTCCCAAATGGGAAAGGAAGTTTCTATATCTGGAAATATAAACTTCCAGATTAGGAAATATCTCATGAGTCATTGATTTGATTAAGTAATCCTTAGACTCAAGGTTTCATTGATACTTTATGAGCTAACTCTGTAGTCTTAGGTATAAGATTTAAAGGGTGTCGCCTTAGACAACTGATTCAAGGCTTATGTTGGGGCAACACAAGTGGCACATGAAAGTATATGAGAATTTATAAAGGACCTACGCTTGCATGAGCAAGATGATGATCTGTTATTGTGTAAGTCATTCATATGCCATCTAGGAGTCCTTGGCTAAGGTAGTGGATCAAGACATCAAGAAATGAGTTTCTTGGATTGAGATCAAATGGATATGAAATGCAATTAACATTAAGATCAGGATTATTAGGGTTCTAATTATTCCCTTACCCTAGATCTTGATTGAGAGATAGGACGTAGGAGGATTGTATCTCACATATGTCAATGACTTAAAGGTTCTATCGAATCGAGGCATTCTTATTCAGTTAGGGGTCAAACACCTGTTGCTAGACTATGGTAGTTTGATCTGTGGACTGATTAATTAATTAGGGAATTAATTAATTGGGGTCACTGCTAATTGAATTTTGAACCTAGAGGGTCACACACAACAACCCGGTCACATGGTTAAGGCTTGAAACGATTAAACAAGTTGTTCGAACCATTAAGAGAATGGTGGGGCCCACACTTGTGGAACACGTGGATGACACGTGTGCTTGGGGACACGTGTATGTATGTGTATATATTAAATAATTAATGTGTTAATTATTTAATGGACTTTGATTTAATTTTGAATTATTATTAAAGTCCTATTTTGGAGAAATAAAGTCTAATAAAAAATTAATTATGAATTAATTAATTGTTAGTCTTCAAGTTATTTATTATTTAATACATCAATTAAAAATAATTATCTAAAAGAGTTAGATATTTTCTTGCTCGTCAAGTTGGTCAAAACTTAAGAGTTTTGGTCAAAGTTGGAAAGCTTGCTTTCCAAGCAAGAAACAAGAAGCTAGTGGGTTAGCAAATCCTATGTCCATAAGGAGATGGATTTCGAACCCTAGCCCTTTAAATACATGGGGATCGAGCCCCTTGATGGGTGATACGAAATTCTCCTTTCTCCAATAATTATACACTAAACCCTAGAGCCTAAATGCCGAATACAGAACTAGCATCCTCCCTATTCGGATCGTGGTCGGAGTTGGTGGACTAATTCTCTAGAGGGCTACTATATCGTGAAGTCCTGAAAGATTCGAAGGAGCTTTTGGGGATCAAGCTGCGGGAAGAGCGTTCTTGGGCGGCTAAAACGTGCCAAGAAAGCTACTATCTAAGTGAGTTGCTTGATCTCTACGAATTTGGGAATAGGAATTGCAAGATTTGATTCTATCTTTTGGGAAAAATTTTAAATTTTTGCTGCGTTTCTGTTTCATTTTCCCAAAGCAGATATCCCGACGGAGCTGGGATTGATTTTGCGATCAGACTGGATTTTCAGATTACCAACAATGACTGGGAGTAAGAGGCCCTCGTCCAAGGGCTAAAGATTGCTCTCCAAAATGGATCTTCTCAAATCACTGCCTACGTTGACTCGCACATGATCGCAAGCCAGATTAAAGGAACATATGAGGCTCGAGGGAAGTCATCAGCAAGTTTAAAGAGCTCCACCTATTACAGGTCCCTCGAGCGGAAAAAGAGTGGGCGGATGCCCTCGCTAAATTAGCTTTAGTCCTCGAGGGATCATGCGAGCACTCTGTTACTTTTCTTAGAGTGGAGGAGCCTTTGATAAAAGAAAGGTGTGCCCTCAAGAGGTAACAATGATTGACCCATCTGAGCCTTGTTAGCTCGATGATATCATCAGATTCTTTGGCGTCTGTCCAACGGACAAGGTGGAAGCAAGGAAAATCAGGAACAAAGCCCCTCAGTTTTCTCTGGATCAGGAAGGGAAACTTTTCAAACGGTCCTTTCAAGGCCCGCCGCTAAAATGTTTAAGGCCCTCGCAGGCCGAAGCAGTTTTTGAGCATATTCATAGTGGGAGTTGTGGGAATCACTCTGGTGGGCTCATCCTCGCCAAAAAAGTGCTAAGAAGTGGCTTCTATTGGCCCACGGTCTTACAAGATGCAATTGATTTCTCTAAAAAGTGCCCCAAGTGTCAGTTCCAATCCAACGTTCCGCAGCAGCCCGCAGCTCAAGTGACTCCTATAGATGTCACCTGCCCTTTTGATCAGTGGGGTATTGACATCGTGGGACCCTTGCCAATCACCGTGGTATAGAAGAAATTTGTTATCTTTGTAGTAGATTACTTCACCAAATGGGCCGAGGCAGAAGCGGTTGCCAAAATCACCTTTCGTGTGGTCAGGGATTTTGTATGGAAAAATATTATCTGCAGTTATGGTATTCCAAGGATATTGATTTCAGATAATGGATCCAAATTCATTGCGGTAGAAACCCGAGAGTGGTGCTTGGAATTGGGTATTGAACAACTATTCACTTCCATGGGGCATCCTCAAGCCAATGGTCAAGCTGAAGTTATTAACAGGATCATCTTACAACATTTGAAGAAAACAGATAATGCTTGGACACGTATCAACAAGTATAAAGCTTCAGTGGCTCGACAGTACAACAAACGTGTCAAAGAAAGAACATTCCAGTTGGGAGACTTGGTGTTAAACAAAGTTGAGGTATCAAGGCATGTGGGCAAATGTTGGTCATTTAGATTCACTAAGTTAAAACCAATCGTGCAAGTGTACACTTAATATACGCGTTGCACAATAGGATCGTACCCACAGGGAAGAGAAATCAATCACTACTCAATATTTATTTCTAATCTAGAAACCAAACGAATTCAAGTTGTTATATCTACCTACTAGAATAAAATTGAAGTAATTAACTCTAAGAAAACACAAATAGCACACTTAAACACGGATTAAACTCAGTAGACTAAATAGGTAGGGGAGTAATGACTTATGCATTCAGGATTCAATACAATACTTGTTTGACAAGTGCAATTGAACAACCTAGTCACTTATATATGAATTATCCTCTCTCAAGGTATAACCGTGTATTTAATTAAGCTCAATGTTGCTCTCGCAATCATCAATGTATTAATTAAACCAATAAGACCAAGACTAGTGCAATTCTTATTCTAGCGGCTTGACATGGAATAGGATTTATTGTTGTATAGATCAGAACCAAATCTCTTTGCATTTATATAATCTACTAGTTATGAAAACCTTCTCAATTACTATTAACCTATCGATTCTCAAGTAATTCTAGATTATGCTAAGGGTGATCAACCCTTCACAATTTAATTCAAACCAATTTTCACACTAAGAATTAGCACAAGTCATTCAAGCATCATATCAAACACATATCATGCATTCATCATCACTCCCCTAGCCCTAGGGGTTTAGCTACTCATAATTAAAGCAAAACTCATAAAACTAAAGTAAACTACATTAAGGTAATTCATGCTCATCAAATCAAGACATGGTCTCAAAATTAAACTCATAAACATTCAGTAAGAATCTGGAAAAATGAATCTAACATGAAACTAATTAAAACCAAACTTAAAGGAATTAGTTTGAGAAATTAAAGCAGTAAATAAACCGAAAAACCAAAATTCCAGAACTTCTCCCCTCAGGCTAGGTCACCAATAGAAGGAGCACTCCCCCAAAACGACTCGAAAATGCACTTAAATAGCTGCCCAAAATTTTATCTGGCCGCCCTAGGTAACGGGCGTTACCTATCAATGCGCAATCCTCGTTAACGCCCGTTACTGCCTTGAAACCGTAATAACGCTTTGATAAGTGGTAACGGGCGTTATCACTTTCCTTCTGTCTAGGGGTAACGGGTTTTACCCCTCTGATTCGCGAAAAGTGTTGCTCCTGTATCTGTTAACGGGGGTAAACAACCTTGTACTTCCAAAGGGGTAACGGGAGTTACTCCTCTTTTTCTCCAGAAACCCGTGAATTCGTCTTGCTTTGTCGTTTCTTATCTCCAATTCAATAATCACCTAAATGGAGCAAAATAAACACATAAACGCATCAAACGGCACAAAAGTATACTCTAATTAACGCTTAAATCCATACGAATTTCACACTCAACAAATTCCCCCACACTTGCCTATTGCTCATCCTCGAGTAATACGAAAATAAAGAAAACACATCCCCTCAAACCTCATCCTCAAGGCAATCATCGAACCTTCGCCTGAACAAGTCTAGCAAATCAAATCAAGTACTCATGATACAAGATCATCAACATAGTATGAAAAGTGTACCCTTGTGTATTGTCTGAATTCGAACAAAACAATGTACAACCACTAGAATGACAAATTCACAATTTTCGCTTAAGTTCTAATTATTAACTACGGAATACACTCTTCTCACCTATCTCCACTAATGGAATTAACTCAAGATTTAGGATCGGTAGGTCTTTCGAGCTTGCAATGTAGGCTTTGGGTAAGGTCATGGAAATTTGGATCAAGTGACTACTCACCAAGCTTACATCGTTCAATCTTTACACTCATGGCACTTAGTTCGCCATTAAACACATTGACCCACAATTCGACAATTGCATCCAACACTCTCAATTTAACACTTTACCTAAATATTTTTCTTTTCTTTTCTTTTGCTCTTGGTTTTCTTTCATATCTTTTCTTTTCCACACTCTTTCTCATTCTTTTTTTTTTTTTATACGAATCTCTTAAATTCAAACATAAGAATAATCAAAAGTGGTCAGAAGTTAGACATTCAATATAAAATCAAATGAGCAAGCCTTGGTGTAAAACTAACAAGGTAGGTATACTTATGTTGTTCAATTGGCTTATAATGTGGCTACAAAAATCGTGCACAACAATTAGGCTCAGCGGGGTCAATAAGATTACGTTATTTAGTGAAAAACGGCTAAAAATTTAAAGGCTTAATATCCTCCGACAACGACTGCCTACTTCACTTCCTTAATCTTTCATTAACTCAAAATTTCACCTCAATAGGACTAAAATGCATCCTAATCAATTCATAGACTTATTCGGAAATCATCAATTCACCTTTCTAAGCAAAGTACATTATCACGTCCGAAGTGCACAAAATAAGAGGGCATACTAACATAGTAAGTCATCCAATCTCATGAAAATTCCCCCCACCGAGACCCGACCCCAATATGAAATGGACAATCCATACCCGAGCTAAATCACGGCGAACGGGGACATACACACACTCTAGGCTAGGCGGGACTAACCCTTAAACCATAAAATCAGAGTTAAACATTAAAGCGGAAGCAATAGACGAACATACATCATATATATATACAATGAGCATTCAAGCTCCAAAAATAATTCATATACATCATTCACATGCCGTCAAGGCCCAAAACATGTACGCTCCACATCAATATTCATACACAAAAGTGGTAAATAACGTATGCAAGTGTAAGACCTAAAAATACAAGAGCTAGAGACGAATGCAAGACCTATGACTCGAATTCCCGCCTAGCTCCTTGACACCTACATAAAACAACTGAAAACCAAACGGGTTCAGTCCAAAAGGGACTGGTGGGTATAAATATAATAAATGACGGTATTTAAACATTCACATGCAAGCTATAATCCCAAGTGAGGTTTTTAACGAATTTCCCAAGTGGGTGAAATAGAGAAATCATCAAAAGGGATTATAACGATTCATTTACATTAGGTCATTATTGGCCCGGCGAGTGGGCGTGCATTATCTCCAACCAACACCTTGTGTAGTTCATTAACATTCATTCTTTCTTTCTTTTCATGCATATCATTCTTTCGTGCACATTCAATAGCATTTACACCTTCAATATCATTCTTTCGTGCACATTCAATAACATTTACACCTTCATTTACACCAAAAGGGGTTACATGACTCCCCAGATAGCGCTCAGTGTCCATTCCTCGCTAACTCCTAACGAGGTCCGGTTACGCCGTTCATTGGTGGAACTAGTATGAGGGATCACCGTCGGCCCATGCCTCCCCGGATAGCCACTCACACTATGTCCCTGGGCCCCACTCGTGCATTCATTTATTTTTCGCCAAAACATTTTGTAGGATTTATAAATTAAGGGCTTTACGTTGCAAACATTTACTATTTAAAATGACTCTATTTATATATATATTCATTTCGGTCGAAAAATTTTCACATTGAAGGTATATATAGGGTCATATAACTAAATAGAGGAGAAACCCACCTTAAACGATAAAAGAGAGCACAAAAGCCTCACTGACCGGCCTTGTCTCGAACGGGATCAAATTCTGTACAAGAAAGTTGAGGTGAGACTCAATATGACCATGTAAGACGCTCGACAATGTAATGATCATGACATGGATGTATAAAAGACAATATTATGTAATGAACACGTTCATGTGCACTATTAATGCATTTAAATCATATCAACGAGCCATTCATTCAGTCAAGGAAGCCTTGATAATCATTTAAGTCATGGATTTCACATTTTATAACAATTCAATTCAAGAATTCAAATAACGATCATATCACGTACTATAACACGTTAGCACTTAGAAAATAAACATTTAATTACATTCAAATCATAATCAGAAATTAAATAACATGAAATAGTTAACAATTTAATTTCCATAATTCAATTAAATCAAATAATATTTAATATATAATAAACATATATATCTGTAACGCCTCGGTTCCGGATGAACAGGCAAGCACGTCACGTGTGAGTTTTTTAGCGTAGGATTTATTTTAATTCTTTTAAATTTCTATTTTCCTACGTGATATCTCATATTTTATAAAATTCATGAAACATTATTTATATGAATTATTGGGATTCATATCATTGGAAAAATTATTTCATGCCATGGAAAATATTTATCACATAAAACAATAACCGAGAGTGTTTCAAATTATGAAATTGTCCCTAGATATTTATTTCTTAAATTTGGGGACTTAATTCCATAATCTTCTAAGGACTTAATTGCTCAAATTTCAAAACTATACATACTTAATTGTATAATTTCATAAATTGAATGATTAATTCGCAATTTGAATATTTCACACATTTCCAAGAAATGAATCACGGTATATTGCTTCCATGATCTTCCTTGATCATTTATCATTAAAATTCATCAACATATTTCCCTTCTTATGCTCTCGATTTCTTCAAGCCAAAAAGGAAGAAGAGATTTCAACCAATTTTCATCAAGAATTTCAAGAAATAATCCAAGTTTTGGAAGTTGATCATCTTCATCATCTTTCCTCTTCATTTTTTTAGCTTAAGGTGGGTGTTTTGCATGGATTGATGATTCTTGATCATATAAATGATATCTATGGTTTGAGAATTACATGCTAAAAGGATTATATATAGATGGAAGTATGATTATATGACTATATTCTGAATTATAGCATGATTTGGAATATGAATCCTTGAATATTTAGCTTGAATGATCAAAATAAGCTTGAGGTTTCAACATTGATTTCTTGATGATATCCCATGGTTTATGAGTTTAAGTGTTATATTATCATCCTTTGAACATGTATGCATCATATTTCCAGAAATTAATAGCGTTATTGATCAAACTTGGGACTTGGTTGCTTTGTTTGTTGTTTCCCGTAGCCATCCCCTGTTTTTGCTCTGTTTTTCAGTTGCAGAAATGGGGAATGGCCATTCCCGCCTCAAGGCATGGGAACGGTCGTTCCCACTCTTTCAAATGAAAATAGGCGGCCGAGCCTCGGAACGGCCGTTCCCATTTTGGCCTCATGCCGGAAGGGCCGTTCCCAGCTTCAGCGCATTTCCAAAATGAAAAGCGTTGGCGCATTTTTAAGGGCCACGGGAATGGCCGTTTCCCGCACGATTGACAAAACAACATATTCTGCATAAAATTAAATTTTTAGCACCATGATCCAATGATTTCTTTGACCCCGAATTGCTATTATATGATTGATTATGTGCCGAAACAAGATATTTTCATGCCGCATTGTTCATTGCTCGTCATCTCGTTGCATTTTTGCCGTTCGTCATATTTGGTCCATTTTGAGTCATGTCTCACGTATACACGTCGTGTTTGCACAAGTCACGAGGTCGTGGAGGAGGAGTAGGCTCCTTAGAGCATATCCTTGTTTCATTTTGTAAGAAAAGGTGAGGTTTTGTTCTAGGTAGGTAGAACCTTACAACCCTTATATGTTGCTTTCGGCCAAAACCTATTATAAGTATAATCGTTTTCAAACTAAAAACATTTTCAAGCAAGCAAGCCATGATTGTTCACAATTTCAAGCATGTTTTGGCGAGTCATGATTGCACTTGGGCCCGAGGGTAATTCTTGAGCCAACTGGGAAAGCAAGGGCAGACGGGTAACTCCTGAATTATCCTCACCTCATTGGGATCACCCCCGAAGCCACTAGGAGATTAGTAGTGGAAGGGGTTTCGTGCGTAGGGATTGATGTTCCCTTCGTACACCATGTCGTGGATAGTTGGGCCTTACAAACCCATGATCACCCGGAGGAAGAAGGAGACTAGGGGTGGATCCGGCACCACGGATTATCCTCGGGTTATTGCATGTTTTAATCATGATTAGGTCTACTTGAGTACTAAATGATATGTATGATCACATATTTAATGAATCATGCAAGCACGTATTGATCACGATTGGTGTAAAGGTTGGAGAATAGCCCTTACTCGCCGCGGCCACATATTCATGAAATGATCAAGTTAACATGTTAAAATAATTAGTTGTAGTCTCGGGCAAAGAACAAGTTATTCTTAAACTATATTTCTATTTTCATTTCCATGTCTTCACCCGAGGCTATGACTCTCATTTGACGTGTGCTATATATATTTATTGCCCTCACTTAGTCTTCGGTAGACTGATACTTCACTTTTCAGGTACTTGTGAGCGTGGTCGTACTAGGAGGGAGTCCGGTCAGGTCTTGCATTTTCTTGGGTCTAGCATTGTACCTTTCGTGTATAGAACTTTTGGTATATCATGTCATGATAGTTGTTACCTTTTTGTTATCACCTTTTGAATACTCAAGCATGTATATAATATAAAGAGATGATAATGTATTGATAGTTAATGTGGTATCTATTACATATATTGGTAAATATGGTACCTATACGTATTCATTGAATTGCTTCCGCTTTTAACTTCATGTTTTGGTTTATTTATGTTGGGGAGTGTCCCGCCTAGCTCGTTTATTTTGATTGTCACCCGTTCGCTATAGTCTTGGTTTATGTACGGATTGTCCATTTCGTATGTGGATCGAGGCTACAGTGCAGGGGATGTAGGGCCTTGGAGTTAGGGTGCTACTTCTACAGTTGGTATCAGAGCCCGGTTGCAAAACCGAGGTTCTCGAGTCATGTCAAGTGAGTCTAGGTCGCACAGCATAGGATTACTTGTTACTTGAGAGTCTGCATTTAATTGCATTACTTGATTTACTTACCTTCTTGTATTATCTGAGCTACTTGATCGTCTTTGAAAGTGTGGTTATTGATATTATGGAATTATATGCACACATTTGCATCTATTAATCAAACCACGCATGTGGAGTGTTTTAATTTCAGGATAGATCGTGATAGACATCACCGTGATCGATCTCCGAGACATCGGCATCATCATCATCACCGTGAGAGATCACCTCCTCCTTCACCTTCTCAGGCACTGTAACACCCGAGCGTAAGGTGTCACATCCCCCGCACCGAGACCCGACCCGAATATGAAATGAGCGATCCATACCTGAGCTAAATCACGGCGAACGGGGACAAACACACACTCTATGCTAGGCGGGCTAACCCTTAACCATACGAATCAGAGAAAATCAATAAAGCGGAAGCAATAAACGAGCAAAGCATATCATATATATATACCACGAGCATCCAAGCTCCAAAATATAATTCATATACATCAATGCAAGCCATCATGGCCCAAAACATGTGTACGCTCCAATAACATATCCATATACAATAATCAAAAGTGTAAGATGCAAGTGTAAGACCAAAATATAGAGCTAGAGACGAATGCAAGACCTAGGACTCGTATTCCCGCCTAGCTCTCTCGACACCTGCACCAAACAGCTGAAAACCAAACGGGTTCAGTCCAAAAGGGACTGGTGGGTATAAAACATTGGCGTAAATATAATATATAACTGAATTTAAACAATCACATGCAGATTATAATCCCAAGCGAGGTTTTAGAAACGGTTCGCAAGTGGGGAAAATAGAGGAATCATCGGAAGGGATTATAATGGTAAATTTTACAATAGGTCATTAGTGGCCCGGCGAGTGGGCGTGCATCAACTCCAACCAACACCATGTGTGATTCTATCAATCATTCATTTATTAAGTCTTTCATGCATATCATTCTTTTGTGCTCAATCAATCGATTCTATTCAATCGGTCATATACACCTTCTTCCTCCGGGTTGGTGGGCGGGCTTGCAAGACCCATCCACCCAATCATTGGCCAAAAGGGGTTACATGACTCCCCAGATGGCACTCAGCTCCCTTTCCCCGCCAATCTCCTGACGAGGTCCGGTACCGCTGTTCAATAGTGGGAACTAGTGTGAGGGATCACCGTCAGCCCATGCTTCCTCGGATAGCCACTCACACCAAGAACCCCAGGCCCCCAATCAGTGCAATCAATCAATCAATACTCGCCAAAACATTTGGTAGGGTTCAAGAAATAAGGGCTTTACGTTTGCAATCGTTTACTCGATAAAAGACTCAATATATATATATACCGTATCACTTTGGCTTAAAGCTTTTCACATAGGGGGATATATCGGGTCGTTTTATCTAAGTAGTAGAGAAACCCACCTTGTACCGACAAAAGAAGATACGAAAGCCTCAAGGATTGGCCTTGTCTCCAACGGGATCGAAATCTGTGCAAGAAAGGTAAAGTGAGACTCAAAATGACCAAATAAGACGCTCGGCAATGCAATGATCATGAGCACTATTAAGAAATCAAATCATATAATCAAGTCATTCAATTCATTCGAGCCCATAATTCCACACTTCCAAGCACACTGATTCAAAAACTTCATATAGAATTGAAGTACAAGTTAAAATACATTCAAATTGGAACCAAACAATTACATATATTCAGTTAAGTCAAATAACATTTAACACATATCTAATATATATAAAACACGTGCATGTACAGTAGCATGCAAACGAAATGCATGAGAAACAGGGGGTGACACGCCCGTGTCACCGAAATGCACTAAGCCGTGACACCCCCGTGTCACGGTACAGCGGAAAAACATACATGAAAATAAGGTGACACGCCCGTGTCACAAAAGCAAAGCAAACCGTGACACCCCCGTGTCACGGTACAGAAAATCAGCCCGACCAAACACGTACCCCCGTGTCACACTGAAGAGAACAAAAGTGACACGCCCGTGTCACTGTTCGAAACAGAAAAAAAAAAACAGGGCATTCAGCGTGACAGCAACAACAACCATCCAAACACCAATTTCAACCAACAAATGCCACCCAAAACTTGAAGAATCATGTGACCATACTTAAAGCACAATAAAATCTAGCATATATACTCATATCATGCATTGATCAACAAGATTTCACCAAATGAAACCCATAAGCCAACCTATGATCTAAGCTCCTAAACTTCACAACATGTGCATCAAACTTAAGCTCAAAGTTGCTAAACATGCTTCCGATAACGATTACACAAATCAACCAATACATACCAAAGCCCTAGCTACCACATAAATCCAAGAAATTCATCAAAGTTCCACAATTACCTCAAATGAAAGAAATGAGAGAAGAGAAGAAGAGATGATGATGATGATGCTTGAATGATCCCAAAACTCACAATTATGATGCTTGAAAGATGAAATTTTCCTCCACTTTGGCAAGGGTTTTGATCGGTTGGCTTGGGGAAGCAAGAGCAATTGTGTGTGTAATGTATGTATGAAAGAAAGGAAGAAATGGAACGTGATATGCTGCTTTGAATGAAGAAGAAATGGCCAAATTTGCTATTAAGTCCTCCAATTTAATAAGTTATGCAAGCGAAACCCCAAGCTATTGAAATGTAATCAATTAAATCCATGCAATTAGGTCCTCAAAGTTTCAAGAAATGCCCAATTAAGGTCATAACGAGATTAAGTCAAGTTCGGGAAATTAATTCATGTTGTACCCAAGTTCACTTTATGCAATAAATATCAAGTTGTAAAGAATTCACAAAATACTTAACATTTAGTTACTCACACAATTCACAATTAGATAAATAGATAAGTATACTAACAACAATAAAATAAAGTAAATAATATTTAAGGTATTTAAAATAAGATATTATACACACACGAAAAATTATTTTGCGCAATTAGGTAAACAATTACGACATACCTGTACGGCCGAAATATCGGGGCGTCACAACCTCTCCCCCTTAAAAGAATCCGTCCTCGGATTCATTGATCGTCCGGAAACAATTCGGGATGAAATCTCTTCATCTTATCCTCCGTCTCCCACGTAGCCTCTTCCGTTTTATCACTTCTCCATAAGACTTTAACTAGTGGGATTTGCCGGTTTCTTAATTCTTGAAATTTCCGATCCAAAATCTTAACCGGTTTCTGAACGAAGGTGAGATTAGGCTCAATTTCTACCTCTTCCTCGGGTAGGATTTCGGACTCATCCGGATAATACTTGTGAAGCAGGGAGACATGAAATACGTTGTGGATTCCCGTCAAACTCGGGGGTAGATTCAAGCGATAAGCAGTATCTCCAACTTTCTCCAGAATCTCATACGGACCTAGATACCGAGGATTCAACTTACCTCCTTTTCCAATTCTCGAAAATCCTTTTCGCGGCGAAGCTTTCAAGAACACCCTATCACCCACTTCGAACTGAATATCCTTTCTCCGTCGATCCGCATAGCTTTTCTGTCTATCTTGAGCCGCTTTCATTCTTTGTTGAATGATTTGAACCTTATCATTTGCAGCTTGTATGGCTTTGGAAGGCTTCTCCTTCATTTCACCTCGTTTCACTCCCTCTTGTTTCGTCCAATTCCACTCTTCAAGGTCGAAAAATAAGGGGGATCTACACTTTCGTCCGTAAAGGGCTTCGTAAGGTGCCATTCCTATCGAAGCCTGAAAACTGTTATTATAGGCGAACTCAATCAGGGATAACTGCTCATTCCACGAACTCGAAAAATCCAATGCACATGCTCTCAACATATCCTCCAAATATTTAATTAATCTTTCCGACTGACCATCTGTCTGAGGATGGAAAGCTGTGCTGATTTGGAGCCTTGTTCCCAGATTTCTTTGTAATTCTTGCCAAAACCTAGAAGTGAACCTCGGATCCCGATCTGATACAATACTGGTAGGCACACCATGAAGTCGAACAATCTCATCAACATACTTCTTGGCTAACTTAGGTACCTTATCCGACATCCGAACAGCCAGAAAATGTGCCGATTTCGTTAGTCTATCCACGATCACCCAAATCCCATTAAAACCACCCTTCACTCTAGGAAGACCCGAAACGAAATCCATCGCCACCTGTTGCCATTTCCATTCTGGGATAGGTAGCGGTTGAAGTAGCCCTGATGGCTTCTGATGTTCGGCTTTCACGGTTTGACAAGTCAGACAATGTCTCACAAAATTAGTTACATCCCTCTTAAGTCAATACCACCAATAGAACTGCTTCAAATCCTTGTACATCGTATTACCGCCGGGATGTATCGAATACCCTGATCGGTGAGCTTCTTCCAAAATAATCCTCTTCAATTCATCCGGAACCACAATCCTGTTCTTAAACCTTAAGAGTCCCGTGTCATCGAACCCAAATGGACATTCGGGATCATCTCTAGCTTTCTGAGCTAATTTCTGCACTTCGGAATCTCTTCTCTGAGTTTCAAATAATCTGGGTTGAAGATCCGGTTGTACTGTAATATTCCGAATACTTGCTCTTAACTTGAAAGACTCGGGTTCATATCCAACTTCCACTTTCACACTAGATACACTAGCATGATCTTCCGGAGTCTTGGAATACACGAGAATGTCATCAATGAAGATTACGACGAATTTATCCAAATACGGCCGAAAAATCCGATGCATCATATCCATAAATGCTGCAGGGGCATTCGTCAAACCAAAGGGCATCACTACGAACTCATAATGCCCATACCGGGTATTGAATCCTGTCTTAGGTATATCCTCTTCCCGGATTTTCAATTGGTAGTAGCCTTGCCTTAGATCCAATTTCGAATAAACCCCTGAACCTTGCAACATATCAAATAAATCCTCAATGTGGGGCAACGGGTACTTATTCTTGATAGTCATCCGATTAAGCTCCCGGTAATCTATATACATTCTCAACGATCCATCTTTCTTCTTGACAAAGAGAACCGGAGCACCCCACGGAGATGAGCTCGGTCGAATATATCCAATCTTAAGTAACTCTTCGAGTTGAATCTTCAACTCCTTCAACTCTGCCGGAGCCATTCTATACGGCGTCTTAGAATAAGGTTCTGATCCCGGATATAAATCAATAACAAATTCAATCTCCCGATCCGGTGGTAAAGAACCTAAATTTTCCGGAAATACGTCGGGATATGCCTTTACCACATCCGTATCCTCAAAACTTAATTGATCCTTTGGTTTGTTAAGAAGATAGGCAATAAATCCCGTGGCTCCATCTTTCACTAACTTACGAGCTTCCATAAACGATAAGAGAGGTACATTCTTCGATCCCACTTCTCCAATCAACTCTGCTCCCAATTTTATCTTCTTTCTAAAACAATCAACCTCGGCCCGGTGCCGATATAACCAATCCATCCCGAAGATTACCCCGTACCTCTTCATAGGCATAACAATGAAGTCTGCCGGATAATCTTTTCCCTCTATCAAAACTGAACAACCTCTAACAACCCGGTTTGTCTGCAATTTACCTCCAAGAGGCGAACTCACATAATAACAAGAATTTGAGCAAATAACAGGTAGGCATAGAGAAGCACATAGATCAGAAGATATAAAAGTACGCGTGGCACCCGGATCAAATAATGCGTGAATGCTCGTGTTATGAATGCAAACGGTACCTTCCACCACGGCATTCGGATCAGCTTCCACATTTTGTTCCTCGCCCTCAAGGGCATAAGCACGGGCCTGGATCATCGGTCTTTGTACCCCAGCTTGAAACCCCGGTCTCTTATCAGGACATGCGAAAGCCATATGATCTCCCTTCCCACAAATCAAGCACAATTTCAATCTTATTCTGCAATTGCTATAAGAGTGGGTCGGTCCTCCACAATGAGTACACGGAGGTACATCTCGTCGATCTCTCGGGGGAGCCGGTAATGCCTGAGGTACTCGAGCAACCTGAGGAGCATGCTGACCTCCAGTTCGTGGCTTCTTGAAATATTCATTCTGAGAAGGAGCTGCCGAAGTCATAGGCCTTTTTTCCGGATTGAATCTCATGCTCGATCCCAAAGCTGAGCCTCTACCTTGTCCCATTGGTGCTTTGAAGATTGGATCCCTCTTTTTATACTCCTCTTCTTGCCCTAAGGCCCTTTGCACCGTGTCTGAGAAGGATATAAAATTATGGCCCGCTTGACCGTGCCTCAAATCCTGTCTCAACCCAGCAATAAACTTCTTCGCCTTCCTTTTCTCATCCCGGGTAATATGTGAAGCATACTTCCCAAGTCGGTTAAAAACTGCAAGGTACTGAGCCACAGAACGATTTCCTTGCTTCAGATCCATAAACTCTTGCTCTTTCCTCTCCTGGACAACCTCGAGTATAAAGCACTCCCGAAATTCCCGTTTAAATACATCCCATGTAATCTCCTCTTCATCCGCCTCCAACTTTTCCTTTGTTCTCTCCCACCAATCATACGCCTCTCCGTCCAACTGAAATATAGCAAACTGAGCCTGTTCTTGGGTAGTGAACTGCCGAACCCCATAAATCCTCTCCAATCGAGTCAACCACCCCTCTGAAACCGCGTCATCAATAGAACCAGAAAATCTAGGGGGATTGTAACTCAAAAACACCCCATGAGGATCCCTATGATTGTTATTTGGTGGAGCCGGTTGCTCAACGGGTTGTGGCGGTGGAGCTTGAGCTCTCCTATGCTCAACATAATTGAAAACGGCTTCCATAAAATTTCCCATATCCATCGGCGGCGGCTGTGGTTGTTGTTCTGGTGGTATAGGAGAACGATCACGATGTCCTTGTCGTCCTGGTGATCTCTCACTATGTCTACGGGGAGGCATCCTGATCAAGAAACACTGAAATGCATGCTTCTCTTAGTCCATGCATGAAAATGCAATTAATTCACTCAAATTTCAACAATTAGAGCACAGAAGCACTAAAAAAATGCATATGCAATCACATTGTCAAGTAGTCCCTAAAGCCGACCGACCTAAACTGAATCACCCGACACTAGAGCCCGGGTTTTGCAACCCTAGGCTCTGATACCACTTAAGGATGTAACACCCGAGCGTAAGGTGTCACATCCCCCGCACCGAGACCCGACCCGAATATGAAATGAGCGATCCATACCCGAGCTAAATCACGGTGAACGGGGACAAACACATACTCTATGCTAGGCGGGCTAACCCTTAACCATACGAATCAGAGAAAATCAATAAAGCGGAAGCAATAAACGAGCAAAGCATATCATATATATATACCACGAGCATCCAAGCTCCAAAATATAACTCATATACATCAATGCAAGCCATCACGGCCCAAAACATGTGTACGCTCCAATAACATATCCATATACAATAATCAAAAGTGTAAGATGCAAGTGTAAGACCAAAATATAGAGCTAGAGACGAATGCAAGACCTAGGACTCGTATTCCCGCCTAGCTCTCTCGACACCTGCACCAAACAGCTGAAAACCAAACGGGTTCAGTCCAAAAGGGACTGGTGGGTATAAAACATTGGCGTAAATATAATACATAACTGAATTTAAACAATCACATGCAGATTATAATCCCAAGCGAGGTTTTAGAAACGGTTCCCAAGTGGGGAAAATAGAGGAATCATCGGAAGGGATTATAATGGTAAATTTTACAATAGGTCATTAGTGGCCCGGCGAGTGGGCGTGCATCAACTCCAACCAACACCACGTGTGATTCAATCAATCATTCATTCATTAAGTCTTTCATGCATATCATTCTTTTGTGCTCAATCAATCGATTCTATTCAATCGGTCATATACACCTTCTTCCTCCGGGTTGGTGGGCGGGCTTGCAAGACCCGTCCACCCAATCATTGGCCAAAAGGGGTTACATGACTCCCCAGATGGCACTCAGCTCCCTTTCCCCGCCAATCTCCTGACGAGGTCCGGTACCGCTGTTCAATAGTGGGAACTAGTGTGAGGGATCACCATCAGCCCATGTTTCCTCGGATAGCCACTCACACCAAGAACCCCGAGCCCCCAATCAGTGCAATCAATCAATCAATACTCGCCAAAACATTTGGTAGGGTTCAAGAAATAAGGGCTTTACGTTTGCAATCGTTTACTCGATAAAAGACTCAATATATATATATACCGTATCACTTTGGCTTAAAGCTTTTCACATAGGGGGATATATCGGGTCGTTTTATCTAAGTAGTAGAGAAACCCACCTTGTACCGATAAAAGAAGATACGAAAGCCTCAAGGATTGGCCTTGTCTCCAACGGGATCGAAATCTGTGCAAGAAAGGTAAAGTGAGACTCAAAATGACCAAATAAGACGCTCGGCAATGCAATGATCATGAGCACTATTAAGAAATCAAATCATATAATCAAGTCATTCAATTCATTCGAGCCCATAATTCCACACTTCCAAGCACACTGATTCAAAAACTTCATATAGAATTGAAGTACAAGTTAAAATACATTCAAATTGGAACCAAACAATTACATATATTCAGTTAAGTCAAATAACATTTAACACATATCTAATATATATAAAACACGTGCATGTACAGTAGCATGCAAACGAAATGCATGAGAAACAGGGGGTGACACGCCCGTGTCACCGAAATGCACTAAGCCGTGACACCCCCGTGTCACGGTACAGCGGAAAAACATATATGAAAATAAGGTGACACGCCCGTGTCACAAAAGCAAAGCAAACCGTGACACCCACGTGTCACGGTACAGAAAATCAGCCCGACCAAACACGTACCCCCGTGTCACACTGAAGAGAACAAAAGTGACACGCCCGTGTCACTGTTCGAAACAGAAAAAAAAAAACAGGGCATTCAGCGTGACAGCAACAACAACCATCCAAACACCAATTTCAACCAACAAATGCCACCCAAAACTTGAAGAATCATGTGACCATACTTAAAGCACAATAAAATCTAGCATATATATTCATATCATGCATTGATCAACAAGATTTCACCAAATGAAACCCATAAGCCAACCTATGATCTAAGCTCCTAAACTTCACAACATGTGCATCAAACTTAAGCTCAAAGTTGCTAAACATGCTTCCGATAACGATTACACAAATCAACCAATACATACCAAAGCCCTAGCTACCACATAAATCCAAGAAATTCATCAAAGTTCCACAATTACCTCAAATGAAAGAAATGAGAGAAGAGAAGAAGAGATGATGATGATGATGCTTGAATGATCCCAAAACTCACAATTATGATGCTTGAAAGATGAAATTTTCCTCCACTTTGGCAAGGGTTTTGATCGGTTGGCTTGGGGAAGCAAGAGCAATTGTGTGTGTAATGTATGTATGAAAGAAAGGAAGAAATGGAACGTGATATGCTGCTTTGAATGAAGAAGAAATGGCCAAATTTGCTATTAAGTCCTCCAATTTAATAAGTTATGCAAGTGAAACCCCAAGCTATTGAAATGTAATCAATTAAATCCATGCAATTAGGTCCTCAAAGTTTCAAGAAATGCCCAATTAAGGTCATACCGAGATTAAGTCAAGTTCGGGAAATTAATTCATGTTGCACCCAAGTTCACTTTATGCAATAAATATCAAGTTGTAAAGAATTCTCAAAATACTTAACATTCAGTTACTCACACAATTCACAATTAGATAAATAGATAAGTATACTAACAACAATAAAATAAAGTAAATAATATTTAAGGTATTTAAAATAAGATATTATACACACACGAAAAATTATTTTGCGCAATTAGGTAAACAATTACGACATACCTGTACGGCCGAAATATCGGGGCGTCACAGGCACAACCTCAGGATTTTATGAACGCAGTAGTGGGACTGATTGACCAGAGATTGCAAGAAAGGGTTCCTCCAGCTCAACCAGCTCTCGTAGCACCCCAGGAGAACCCATTTCCGCCATTTTACGCGAGTTTTAGAATCAGCGTCCCCCGAAGTTCTATAAGGGTGACGATATACAGGATGAGATGTGGTTGAAAGAGATTGAAAGGATTTGGCAGCTCATTCCTTGTGATACTTAGGAGAAAGGCCGCTGCAACCTTACTTTGATCCAGGGCGAGGCTTACTCCTGGTGGGAGAGCACACACATAGTCTTGGAGGCTGCTGGTACAGATATCACGTGGGAGGTCTTTGTACGGGAGTTCAGAAACAAGTTTATTCCTCCAGCTTCTCGTACCCGCAGGTTGAGGGAGTTTACAGAGCTGAAACAAGGAGGGAGGTCTGTTGGCCAGTATATTGCTGAGTTTGAGAGACTTTCTCGTTATGCACCCAACATAGCGAATGATGACTTTCACAAGGCGATGCAGTTTGTGCAGGGATTCAGGCTAGACATTCAGGATGCCTTGAAAGCAGCTAACACGAGCACCTGGGCCAAAGCTACCGCTAAAGCTTTGAAAGTAGAGGATTCAGACATTGCCAGGAGGTCTATTCCTCGTACAGGACAGGTTTCGGGTTCGAGATCGGGACAGGGGTCGAGTGCAGGAAAGAGATTTGTGATGCCCCATCCGATAAATCATGCAAGTATGCGTCACGAGAAAGATTATGTTACGCACTTATGTGATTTAATTGCCTTTTTATGTGTTTAATTCCAACTTTGATTGAAAATGTGACTTAATTGACTAAAAATCCAAAATGTTAAAATATGAATTCTTGCATGACAACTTAAGAACAGAACTTATGTGAATTTAAATTAATTGTTAGGGTTGGATTTAAATAGGACTTGGACCTATTTGTGTGTTTTGGGCCTAACTCATGTTAGGTAAGTTTGGGTCGTTCGAGACCAATATGAGCTCAGGAACTCGAATTCGAATTCCGACACCACCATTGGACTTAATTCGGTGATTCGGGTCTAATGGAATTTACTTTATATTTTTCGGAAACCGTTTAGACCGTAAACCTTTTAATCTTGACCTATTGGACCGAAAGTCATTTATTTGAGCCCAAATCCTAATAAAGCCCCTAGCCTCATATTATATCTTGGAAACCCTAATGAAATCTTTAGCCACCATATATATACCGTAAAACCCTAACCTATCTTCATTTTAAATCTTCACTTCACACAAATCATATCATCCATGGAAGAGCTTCAAGAGAGGATGAAGATGTAAGACTTTCCTACACCTTCAAGAGCTCATATCTCCCTCGTTTCTTCATCATTTCAAGAGCCAAGGTAAGTTACGAATTTCCCTTGATGTGTATTTCATTTCTATCTATGAATCCTAGCATGAAATTGAATGTATGAGCTTGTATGAGGAAGTCTTGTGAAAATGGTGATTTATGCCCAACTTGAAGAATATGGCTTATATGATGAAATCTTGAATTCCTTGAGCAAGCTTTGATGATTTGAATGCTCCTTATATGTCTTAGTTGCTGGAAATTCGTGTAGGAAGACTGGGGATTCATATATTCATGTTTAAGCTTGAAATTCATGAAAATAGGTGTTTGAGATTTTGGGCAACACCTTTCTAAACTTGAATTAATTGATGTCTTAATGCCAAGCATGAGTTATATGATGATATACTTGAATTTCGTGATGTCTTTTGGTAGATTTCGTGTTGGTTTGATGATTTTTGGTGTTCCCCTTCTTCTTCCCGAAGCTGTCAAGTTTCTGATCCAGATCTATGGCCGGAAAGGCCGTTCCCGTTTGTGCTTTGAGCCCAGAAGGGCCGTTTTGGTTTTGGGCGCCAAACATGGGAACGACCGTTCCCATGTGTGCTTGAGCTGGGAACGGCCGTTCCCAGCCTCGATAGGCCTTGGCGTGGGAAGGCCCGTTCCCATGCTATGTTGTGCATGGAAATGGCCATTCCCATACATCTGTTCCCTTTGTATGCATGTTCTTTTGTGTTTACTTGATCTGTTTGAGATGTTTTATGAATTATATGTTATGATATGACTTCGATTCCATTCTTAGATGATAATACGTCATTTTAATTGAATAACTTCATATGAAAGTTTGTCCTATGTTATGCTACTTGACCTATGTGATACATATTATTCCATAATGCATTGTTAAATCTTAATACTTCGTTAGTTGCATGATTTGGAGGAATATGTGAAGTATGCTACGTGATCCATGTGTACACTTCATTCCATATTACATGTCATTCATCTCTTGGTACGCCATGCGTCTTACTTGGTTCATATAGAGTTTATGTCATGGGTTTTTGTACGTTTGTTACAGAGTTTGGTGGTACCGGTAGGCCCTTGGTTTAGAGTGTTCGGCCCTTCACACTCTCAGACTCTACTTGCACAAGGTGAGGTTTAGGATTTTGTATAGTTATGCGACCTATGGCCTTAATATGCTGATTTCAACCCTTGCATGCGAGTATATCTATTATAAATACGTATGTGTTGGATATGATATGTTTATGAACTTTGCGTGCGTCCTGCGTGGGAGGGAGCCTTCATGGCTTAAATTCCATTGCGTAGGGATAAAATATATAAACCAGTTTTTGAAGCATATGTAAGCTATTTTGGAAAACAGTTGTGTTGTGATTATGTAGCGAGATTGCCATGAAAGATTGGCATATGTTATATTATGTTGGGATCCGTTGTGATCTGTTCTGTTGTGATCTGTTGTGGATCTGATCCTGGAGAGCTGCGGGTAATGGATCCCCCGGAATGGTTAGGGCCATCGGGGTATTCATCTATTTTGTAGTTCCATTTGAGATATCTTCACGCGACCCGTGCTGTAGGGAAGGTGTGGTATCTTGAGCCTTCGGCTAAGGCCGGGGAGGACTCTTGTGGGTTCGCTACCCCTTGAGGGTGAGTCTATTTTTAGACGGTTTATTATAGATGGTTAGGGCCAACGCGTGGCTCTTCCATCATTGGAGTAAAGGTTGGATTGATTTTGATTTATGTTATGAGGAGTTGAGGTTGGAAGCTCGTACTCGCCGAGCATGTGATCTTTTCTATCTGGGAATCATGAATCGAGATAGAGTTTCTGAAATGTTTTCTAAAACTTATATATCTATCTTTTTGGGTACTTTTGGAAATGGTTTTGGTATGCAACACCTATCCTCGGTTCATGAGTCCATCCTTTTATTCTGTGTTGTGCTCTTTATATATATATATAGTGTGGGTGTGCGTTAGCCCCGTCACTTAGTCAGTTGACTGACATCTCATTTTATCTTTTAGTTTGTAGGATTCCTTTTGGCTTGAGCTAGGTGGAAGTGAGTCTTCGGAGTCACACTTGTCAGTCTAGTAGGTGTTAGGATGCATCTGTCGCATACTTTACTTATGTTATGTATTTATGTTTCACACTTACAGATTATGTTTATGTTCTACTTAGACCTAAACTCGTGTGGGGCTAGTAAGCTAGTATTTGGATGTTGTTAGACATTGATGATACTTATGCTGCTCATTATGTTAGGTTATGAATTGATATTCGGGACTAGGTATCTATGCTAGTTGAACCCGTCACCTGTTATGTATATTGATATTCAGGACTAGGTATCTATGCTAGTTGAACCCGTTAATTGTTTGGTATGTTGATTTAAGTGCTTCTGCTATCTATTGTTGTTGGTTTTAATTGCTTCCGCACTTTGAGTTTGTCGAGTTAGATCCGCCTAGCCTAGTGGGGGAGTTGGTCTCCCGTTCGCTATGATTCGGATTCGGGCATGGACTTCCTATTTCAAGACCAAGTCTGAGTCCTAGTGCGGGGGATGTGGTATCCTGCGTCTAGGGTGCTACAAGACTTATGGCTTACTCAACACCTCCAGCATCAAAAGACTCCGGGAAGAAGTTTAAAGTCGCAGGATCGTCATGGAAGGCTCCAAGAGCTCCAGCACCACCACAGCCACCTCAGAAACCGGGCTGCAGATTCTGTGGACTTCCTACCCATACTTATGATAACTGCAGACGACGGTTGTGCTTATGTTTGATCTGCGGGAGTGACGAGCACAGGGTTGATGGTTGTCCTGATCGTCAGGATCCGCCACCTGCAGGCCAGAGGCCACTTGTGAGAGCTCTAGCCTATGCATTAGCTGAAGAGGAGCAGGATGTTGAGATCGACCGTGCAGCGGTAGTGGAAGGTACTATTTGCATCCATGGCACGAACATTCATACATTATTTCATCTAGGAGCTACACACTCCTTTCTTGCGTATTCTGTTTCCATTACTTTATCTTTGCCTGCTATGTGCTCTTCTGTGCGCTATTTAGTTAGTACTCCTTTCGGTAGTAGACGAGAGACGGATCAGGTTTACAGGGATGTTCCAGTGGTGATTGAAGGTCGGGAGTTGTTGACAGATTTCATTGTTATGCCGATGGAAAGATACGGGTCTATTTTGGGGATGGATTGGTTGTACAGGCACTGTGCAACAGTAGATTGCCAGACGAAGAAAGTACAGTTGGGTTCAGAGGTCACCACAGGGTTCATTGCCTATATTCTGAATAAGCCTAAAGATCAGGTGAAGTTGGAAGATACGGAAGTGGTAAAAGAGTTTCCAGAGGTATTTCCAGAGAAGTTAGATTCTTTGCCTCCTGAACGAGAGATAGAGTTTGTGATTGATCTCTATCCGAATATAGAGCCGTATTCAAAGACTCCATATCAGATGGCTCTAGCAGAACTGAAAGAATTAAAGGTTCAGCTTGAGGCATTATTGGAAGTTGGGTACATTCGGCCGAGTTCTTCACCTTGGGGAGCACCGGTGTTATTTATAAAGAAAAAGGACGGGAATTTAAGAATGTGTATCGATTACCGGGAGTTAAACCGGATGACTATTAAGAACATATATCCCCTCCCACACATCGAGGAGTTATTCGATATACTTCAGGGTTCCAAGGTATATTCGAAGTTGGATTTAAGACAATGATACTATCAGTTGCGGATCCGAGCAGAGGATATTCCTAAGACGGGATTCAATACTCGGTACGGGCACTATGAGTTCGTGGTTATGCCATTTAGGTTAACTAATGGCCCTGCAGCTTTCATGGATATGATGCACCGGATTTTCAGGCCTTTCCTCGACAAGTTTGTGGTGATTTTCATCGATGATATTTTGGTATTCTCAAAATCTGCCGAGGAACACGCCAAACATCTTAAGCTCGTTCTTCAGACTTTAAAGGAGCATCAGTTGTTCGCTAAATTTAACAAGTGTGAAGTTTGGATCGATCGGGTTGCTTTCTTGGGACATGTGATTTCGGGTAAAGGTTTGGAAGTCGATCCGTCGAAAATTGAGGCCGTGCTTAAATAGGAAAAACCAAAGAATGCCACGGAAGTTAGGAGCTTCTTGGGATTGGCCGGCTATTACAGGAGGTTCGTTCAGGATTTCTCTAAGATTTTGCTACACCGTTAACCTGACTGACAAAGAAAGATGCCAAGTTTGTCTGGGACGAGAAATGTGATCAAATTTTTAACTTTTTGAAAGAAAAGTTAGTCTCAGCTCCAGTGTTAGCACTTCCCGAAGGTTCAGAGGAGTATGCAGTGCATACCGATGCTTCTAAGGAAGGCTTAGGTTGTGTTTTGACTCAGGAGGGAAAGGTGATCACTTATGCTTCCCGAAAGTTAAAGGAATATGAAAAGAATTATCATACAGACGACCTGGAGCTTGTAGCCGTGATCTTTGCTCTCGGGAAATGGAGACATTATCTTTACGGGACATCTTTTGAGATTTTCACCGACCACAAGAGCCTCCAGTATTTATTCAAGCAGAAGGATTTGAATATGAGGCAACGACGTTGGATGGAAAAGTTAGAGGATTACGATTGCACGATTAAGTACCATCCGGGAAAAGTCAACATGGTCGCCGATGCACTTAGCAGGAAGGCGAGTGTGTCGAGTTTGGAAATAAAGGAAAGTGATGAAGTGGCTCCGATTGTGTTAAAAGCTCGGGTTTCCAATATTACAATTCAGCCGGAATTAAAGTATCAGTTATTTGAGGCTCAGAATAATGACCCGGAAGTTCAGAAGTTAGTAAGTAAAGAAAGAGTTGATACGGAGAGCCCTTTCAGGTTTGACGAGACCAGTTTACTTCGATTTAAAAATAGAGTAGTAGTGCCAGAAGAATTGAAACGGGTTCTACTTGAAGAAGCTCACAAGTCAGCTTATTCGATCCACCTAGGAGGAAATAAAATGTATAAGGATTTGAAACAATATTATTGGTGGAATGGAATGAAAAGAGACGTCGCCGAGTATGTGAAACATTGTCTGACTTGTCAGAGAGTGAAAGCTGAACATCAAAAGCCCGTAGGACTTCTACAACCGTTACCTATTCCCGAATGGAAGTGGGAATAAGTAACGATGGACTTTGTATCTGGGTTACCGAAGGTAAAAGGTGGGTTTGATGGAATTTGGGTAATCGTGGATAGATTTACGAAGTCTGCTCACTTTCTACCGCTCCAAATGTCATATAAGATTCCAAAGTTGGCCGAGTTCTGCAATGTAATGTCCCATATCGGATTGTAAGGAGAACTAAGCCTTCCTTATAATAGGGGGTGGATACCTTACCTTGTGGAGGCCTTTTGATCTATGGTTCCACCCTGGCTTAGAAACAAAACCGTGCGGAGGTGGTTGACCCCTCCCATAGCGGACTGTGACGCCCCGATTTTTCCCAAATCATTCAGGTATGAATTATGATCGCTGATTAAAGTTTTTGAGAATTCGTATTTTGTATCGCTTTCGCATTCGGGTTTTGCATAATTGCACTTGTACTGAGTTTAGGTACCGCCTAGCTTAGGTTGGTCTTTCGTTTGTCACCCGTTCGCTGTGGCTTGGTACGTGTGCGGACTTTCCATTTCGTACACGTGTCGGGTCATAGTGCGGGGTGTGGTGCCCCACCGCTTGGGGTGCTGCACGGACAATATTCAACGGGGTTTTCGGGCTGTTACATACAACAGAGAAATTATCCGACTTCATGGAATTCCGGTGAGCATAGTTTCAGATCGAGACCCGAGTGGCAAGAGCTACAGGCTATGTTGGGAACGAGACTCAAGTTTAGTACCGAATTCCACCCACAAACAGACGGCCAAACAGAAAGGTTAATCAGATATTTGGAAGATCTACTTCGGGCTTGCGCGATGGATTTTCAGAATTCATGGCAAGAACAGCTTCCCTTGATTGAATTTGCTTATAATAATAGGTTCCAAGCTTCGATCGGGATGGCTCCTTATGAAATTTTGTATGGAAGAAAGTGCCGATCTCCGTTGTTTTTTGACTTGGAAGAGTGGAAATGGTCGAAACAAGAAGGGGTAAAGAAAGGGGAAAAATTGAGAAACCTTCCAAAGTCGTTCAGGCTATGATTGAGAAAGTTCAAATAATTCAACAACGGATGAAAGCCGCGCAAGATAGGCAAAAGATCTATGCCGATACTCGCCGAAGAGATCTTAAATTCGAAGTTGGTGATCCGGTATTTTTTAAGGTGTCACCAAGGAAAGGTTTCACCCGGATCGGGAAAGGAGGAAAGCTTAATCCTCGCTATTTAGGTCCTTTCGAGATTCTTGAAAGAATAGGCGAAGTAGCCTATCGGCTGGACCTACCACCGAGTCTTACGGGGATTCACAACGTGTTTCGCGTATCTCAGTTAAGGAAATATTACCCCGATGAGACCACGATTGTCCCCGTGGAAGAAGTTGAATTGGAACCGAATTTGACAGTTGTTTAGAGGCCGGCTAGAATCTTGGATCGGAAATTTCAAGAATTGAGAAACCGGAGGATTCCCATGGTTAAAGTGTTATGGAGAAGTGATAAAACTGAGGAAGCTATGTGGGAAACCGAAGATAAAATGAAACGGTTCCACCCGAAGTTGTTCACGTAAGACTAGAGAATCTGGGGACCAGATTCTTTTAAGGGGGGGAGAGTTGTAACGCCCCGGTTCCGGATGAATAGGTAAGAACGTCACGTGTGAGTTTTTGAGCGTAGGATTTATTTTAATTCTTTTAAATTTCTATTTTCCTACGTGACATGTCATATTTTATAAAATTCATGAAACATTATTTATATGAATTATGGGAATTCATATCATTGGAAAAATTATTTCATGCCATGGAAAATATTTATCACATAAAACAATAACCGAGAGTGTTTCAAATTATGAAATTGTCCCTAGATATTTATTTCTTAAATCTGGGGACTTAATTGCCTAATCTTCTAAGGACTTAATTGCTCATATTTCAAAACTATACATCCTTAATTGCATAACTTCATAGGTTGAAGGATTAATTGGCAATTTGAATATTTCACACATTTCCAAGAAATGAATCATGGTATATTGCATCCATGATCTTCCTTGATCATTTATCATCAAAATTCATCAACATATTTCCCCTCTCATCCTCTCGGTTTCTTCAAGCCAAAAAGGAAGAAGAGATTTCAACCAATTTTCATCAAGAATTTCAAGAAATAATCCAAGTTTTGGAAGTTGATCATCTTCATCATCTTTCCTCTTCATTTCTTTAGCTTAAGGTGGGTGTTTTGCATGGATTGATGATTCTTGATCATATAAATGATATCTAGAGTTTGAGAATTATATGCTAAATGGATTATTTATAGATGGAAGTATGATTATATGACTATATTCTGAATTATAGCATGATTTGGAGCATGAATCCTTGAATATTTAGCTTGAATGATCAAAATAAGTTTGAGGTTACAACTTTGATTTCTTGATGATTTCCCATGGTTTATGAGTTTAAGTGTTATATTATCATCCTTTGAACATGTATGCATCATATTTCCAGAAATTAATAGATTTATTGATCAAACTTGGGACTTGGTTGCTTGGTTTGTTGTTTCCCGTAGCCATCCCCTGTTTCTGCTCTGTTTTTCAGTTGCAGAAACGGGGAATGGCCATTCCCGCCTCAAGGCATTATGGGAACGGTCGTTCCCACTCTTTCAAATGAAAATAGGCGGCCGAGCCTGGGAACGGCCGTTCCCATTTTGGCCTGCGTGCCGGAAGGGCCGTTCCTAGCTTCAGCACATTTCCAAAATTAAAATCGTTGGCGCGTTTTTAAGGGCCACGGGAACGGCCCTGCCCATTTTCAAAGGGAAGCTGGAACGGCCGTTCCCGCACGACTGACAGAACAAAATATTCTGCATAAAATTAAATTTTTAGCACCATGATCCAATGATTTCTTTGACCCCGAATTGCTATTATATGATTGATTATGTGCCGAAACCAGACATGCCACATTGTTCATTGCTCGTCATCTCATTGCATTTTTGTCGTTCGTCATATTTGGTCCATTTTGAGTCATATCTCACGTATACACGTCGTGTTTGCATAGGTCACGAGGTCGTGGAGAAGGAGCAGGCTCCTTAGAGCATATCCTTGTTTCATTTTGTAAGAAAAGGTGAGGTTTTGTTCTAGGTATTTAGAACCTTACAACCTTATATGTTGCTTTCGGCCAAAACCTATTATAAGTATAAACGTTTTCAAACTATAAACATTTCCAAGCAAGCAAGCCATGATTCTTCATGATTTCAAGCATGTTTTTGCGAGCCATGATTGCACTTGGGCCCGAGGGTAATTCTTGAGGCAACCGGGAAAGCAAGGGCTGACGGGTAACTCCTGAATTATCCTCACCTCATTGGGATCACCCCCGAAGCCACTAGGAGATTAGTGGTGGAAGGGGTTTCGTGCGTAGGGAGTCATGTTCCCTTCGTACACCATGTCGTGGATAGTTGGGCCTTGCAAACCCACTATCACCCGGAGGAAGAAGGAGACTGAGGATGGATCCGGCACCACGGATTATCCTCGGGTTATTGCATGTTTTAATCATGATTATGTCTACTTGAGCACTAAATGATATGTATGATCACGTATTTAATGAATCATGCAAGCACGTATTGATCATGATTGGCGTAAAGGTTGGAGAATAGCCCTTACTCGTCAGGGCCACATGTTCATGAAATGATCAAGTTAACATGTTAAAATGATTAGTTGTAGTCTCGGGCAAAGAACAAGTTATTCTTAAACTATATATCTATTTTCATTTCCATGTCTTCACCCTAGGCTATGACTTGCATGTGACGTGTGTTATATATATTTATTGCCCTCACTCAGTCTTCGGTAGACTGATACTTCACTTTTCAGGTTCTTGTGAGCATGGTCGTGCTGGGTGGGAGTCCGGTCAGGTCTTGCATTTTCTCGGGTCTAGCATTGTACCTTTCGTGTATATAACTTTTGGTATATCATGTCATGATAGTTGTTACCTTTTTCTTATCACCTTTTGAACACTCAAGCATGTATATAATATAAAGAGATGATAATCTATTGATAGTTAATGTGGTGTCTATTACATATATTGGTAAATATGGTACCTATACGTATTCATTGAATTGCTTCCGCTTTTAACTACATGTTTTGGTTTATTTATGTTGGGGAGTGTCCCGCCTAGCTCGTTTATTTTGATTGTCACCCTTCTCTATAGTTTTGGTTTATGTACGGATTGTCCATTTCGTATGTGGATCGAGGCTATAGTGCGGGGGATGTAGTGCCTTGGGGTTAGGGTGCTACAATATCAATATATATATATATACACGTACATAACATGAAATTTCTCCATGCATGCATATAACAATTCAAAGTATATATATAGCATGCATGCATTCTGTAGTATATATATATATGTATATATACGTAAATACACATGCTCACACATAAAAGTACATGCATGCAAACATTTAAAGCAATATTACGTACACAACAATTATACACATTACTTGCAATTAGAGTGGAGAAGGAAAGAAAGAATAAAGATAGCAGCAGCATCACGGTACAGACCCAATCTCCCCGCCTGGGGAGATCCATTCCAGTGACGATGCAGCAGCAGCACAAAGCTTTTTCCCTTGTTTTCTTGGCATAAATTACAGCAGCAGCTAAGGCAGCACTTAAGGAATATATGCAGCAACAAAATGGCACTAGAAACTCCCACAATGACTGATAAAACACAGCAGTTCAACAAGGGAAACGAGTAGCAAATGACAGCAGCATAGCAGGCCCAAACACAGGGCAAATCGAGGCAAAAACAGAGCAACAACTGATCTAATTCATCCCAACATATTTAGATAAGTTAGGCCATCAAATATGCAGCAAAAAAACTCCAAATCAACGTATAAATCAGCCCCTAGGATGCTCAAACATGAGAAGAAGGTATATGTGATCATTTCATGAATTTTCCTCAAAGTGCCATTAATGAAATCTCATGAATACTTCAACTACCACATAATACATCACCATAAATGCAAAGAAGAAGTCAAGACAATCATATTCACTCTTGGAATCAATCAAATTCCTCAAGAATTGAAAGAGATCAACATAAAGGCTCTAAACCTTACTATTCACTAATTCAGCCATATTCTCATGAAAACATGATCAACATTGGGGATGAATGGATCAAAATGACTCATGATGAATGTATAATACAACCCCAAGCTTACCTTGTGGATTAATTGAGGTTTGGAAGAGATTTGAGCTTGAATCCCAAGGGTTGGCTTGAGTTACGGGAAAACTGGAGAGCAGAGGGTTTTTGGCTGATTTTCTCTAAGTGAGGAGGATTATCTCGGTTTAGGGTGATTAATTCCAGTTAAAGGGTTGAGTTAGCGTTCCAAAGCATCAAACCATGGTTAATTTGGTTAAAGTTTGAATGAGTTATGGTCATTTTATTAAACTATGGCAGTTTTGGTTTCCGTTTCGTGTTTCGGTTGAATTTCGGAGGTTCAGATGACTTTGGAAAAATATAAGGCTAAGTTCACTAAACTCGAATTTTCATTGTCAGTTCAGTGAAGTTAACGAAACTCGAATCCGAGTTTCCTAGCTCAAGATATCAAATACGGAACCAAGGGTGCGCTAATTGCTCGTTAGCCCCCGATTTGGATTCCAAAATCAAAATAAATTCGAAACTCATGCGAACGAACCCGAAAACATGAAACGAACATATATTCATATACACGACACATATGTCTCCAATATATTAAATTTGCACGAATTTTCGGCATCAAATCATATAAAAACGAAGCACGTTTATGTCACTCCTAAACAAAACATGTGAAATTCCATAACAATTAAAGTAAATTATAAAAAAAATAAATGCATAACTAAATTAAACTAAAGTACACAAATTAAAAATTACTTAATTCAAAGTGGTACAAATTTATTTAATTTAAAAACAAACACCCGATTTATATATATATATATATATATATATATTTATATATATATATAATATTAATAACATTAAAATTAGATATAAACTAATACATATATTTAATATTAATTAGCTTAATATATATAATAATTAACATTTAATATATATAATTAAATATATAAAACAGGTATAAATAATTATTTCGCGTAATTTGGTAAACATATATGTCATACCTATACGGCCGAAATATCGGGGCGTCACAACCTCTCCCCCTTAAAAGAATTCGTCCTCGGATTCATTGATCGCCCAGAAACAACTCGGGATGAAATCTTTTCATCTTATCCTCCGTCTCCCACGTATCCTCTTCCATTTTATCACTTCTCCATAAGACTTTAACTAGTAGGATTTGCCGATTTCTTAATTCTTTCAATTTTCGATCCAAAATCTTAACCGGTTTCTGAACGAAGGTAAGGTTAGGCTCAAGTTCCACTTCCTCAACGGGTAGGCCTTCGGATTCATCCGGATAATACTTCTGAAGCTGAGAAACATGAAATATATTGTGAATTCCGGTCAAACTCGGAGGTAAATCTAAACGGTAGGCCGTCTCTCCAATTTTCTCCAGAATCTCATACGGTCCTAAATTGTAGCACCCGAGCGTGAGGCACCACATCCCCTGCACCGAGACCCGACCCGTATATGAAATGGGAAATCCATACACGTGCCAAATCACTGCGAACGGGGACACAACACACACGCTAAGCTAGGCGGGAGCTAACCCTTAAACCAAGCATAACCAAAACATAATTAAATCACAATGACCATAACAATAGCGGAAGCAATTCAACATAAGTACTTATAGGTACCAACACATAGCAATACATATCGTATTTACATATAGGTACCAACACTTACAACCTGTACAAAAGCCATCACGGCACAAAATAACATAATATACGCTCCATACATAATCATAATACAAGAGTAATAAGAACAAGTAGATATGAGTGTAAAAGGAAATGCTAGACACTAATGCAAGACTTAGACGACTCGTATTCCCGCCTAGCACCTCCAAACCTGCACAAAACAACTGAAACCAAACCGGGTTCAGTCTAAAAGAGACTGGTGGGTATAAAAAAAAGGGGCATAATATATAATACAACGGAATTTAAACATATACATGCAAGCCCTAATTCCATTTGAAGTTTGATAAGAATTTCGCAAGCGGGCAAAACAAAGAAACATCAATGGAATTACGACTATCATATTCATTCATAAATAATTATAGGTTTTCATGGCCCGGCGAGTGGGCGTGCATTATCTCCAACCATCACCTAGTGTAATCATATTCATAATTCATTTATTTTCATGCATAATAATATTATGTGCACATTCATACGATTCATAATCATACATATACACCTTCTTCCTCCGGTGGTGGACGGGTTTGCAAGGCCCGACCACCTCATACATTGACCCAAGGGGGTACATGAATCCCCCAAGGGCGCTCAGCTACCATTCCACGCTAATCTCCTAGCGAGTTCAGGTCTCTGTTAACTGGTTGGGACTAGCACATGGGATCACCGTCGGCCCTTGCCTCTTCGGATAGCCACATGTGCTACGTCCCAGGCCCGTGCATCATTAACAATCATGTCTCGCCAAAACATAAGGTAGGATTCATAAAAGAAAGGCTTACATTTGAAATCATTTACTCGAGAAAAGACTCTATATACGTATATTATGTAGCACCCCAAGCGGTGGGGCACCACACCCCCGCACTATGACTCGACACGTGGTACGAAATGGAAAGTCCGCACACGCACCAAGTCACAGCGAACGGGTGACAAACGAAAAATCTAACTTAAGCTAGGTGGTACCTAAACCCTGTACAAGTAAAATATGTAAAAACCCGAATGCGGAAGCGATGCAACATATGAACTAACAAAAACTTTAATTAACCAACATAAATAAACGGGTTCAACTAATTCCACGAACCTGTCCTAACCTGTCCCGAATTCAAACATACAACAAAGACGGGTTCAACTAATCCATGCCCTGTCCTAACCTGTCCCGAAAATTCATATAATCAAAGCATAAAGATAATCTTGTACAGAAAATACTAAATACATAATTCGGAACAAAGTACTTAACCAAAAAATCAAACGGACTGACACAGACTCGACAGACCCGACTCAAAGCCACCTAGCTAGAACTCCAACAACTTGTACCTGCAAACTAAAACATAGGTGGGGCGAGGGTAAGTCCACTGACTAAGCGAGGGGGCTGAACTCACACACACTATACATAATAAGGAGCAGAGCACGTATCAAAAGAAAGATTATGAACTGGGAGTAGGGTTTTGCATACCAAAACCATTTCCAAATCAAACTTATACATATCTTTTCAAATCATACTTATACTTATCTTAACTTATTCATAACTTAACAAACTGAGCATACTCATATCATAATAAAAGAGAAAGCTCCTATCCCGTTTCATAATTAACATAACAGATCATAATCATATACCCGACGAGTACGGGTCTCCCACCTTACTTCCATATCGAATCAAACGTATCATAAAAGAAAACAAACAAATATCATAAACAATCCAACCCCAACAACATGTAGTTCGGGGAGCAAACCCTCACTACTCATACAGATACAAACACACACGGGGTAGCGAACCCACACTGTGCCTTCCCCGGTTATCCACCGAGGGCTCAAGATACCACGCCTTCCCAACCTCCATAGGTCGCCTGTGAATATCTCAAATGAGAATGTGCACAGGGGTCATAACCGGCGACCCCATGGTCGTCCCGGGTCTCCCTTACCCACGTCTCAGGGCCCAACACAACAGAACAGAGCATATCAGAACAGATCATACCACAACTCGCTACATATCAAACTTATCATATCGTATCAAAATCATACTTACGTACCTTATCGGAGCATACCATACCTTGCAACTTAGCATATGCTATAAACGTACCTCTCCGTGTCATCCTAATCCGCAGCTGGTATGAAGACACGGTTTGGAGCATATCCTTGTTGCAAAACATTTCAAGCTTACATATGCTCGTACATATACAGTTCGAAAACCTTTAATCGTATGACAAATTTATAAACATATCATATAAACACATATCTATTATCTAAATATAATAGAATAATCGCATGCAGGCTTGAAAACGAGCACAGAGGGTTGTACGTCGCTGTAACTAAAACAAACATCCTAAAACCTCACCTTACACCAAACAGTGCCAAATACAAAGCAGAAGGTCCACCCCGGAACCTGCACGACCTCAAGTCACCACCCCGGGTGCACCTGTACCAACTGAACACACAAACACAGCACGGAACTCAGACTCAAGCAGACAACCACATAGGGACGCACGACATATGCTCAAACACTTAATAAATGTAATCACATCAGCAAAGTTCAAATTCATATAAATTATATGCGAAACAAAACATTAAGGCACGTTCATGTGCATAATTAATGCAAATAACAAAATTAAAGGCAAAGGACTTCATATCATTTCATATCAATTCATTTAATACCTAACAAATTCAATTAACAAAGTCCGGACAATTCATATCGCATTTCATACAAATTTCAAAGTATTAATAAGTCAAGCAAATCACTGTAGCATGCTTCTAATTTATTTAAACCTCACGAATTCTTATACAAATTCAAAGCAAGTTATTTAATCATTCAAGGTTCATATTATTCATTTCATGCAAATTCACGCAATGCATTTCATATTATTTCATTCCTCACACAAAACAATTCATACAAATTCACGTAGCACACAAATCACATAAATCATAATAGCATGTTTCATATTTCATATAAGTCAAATTCTAATCAAACTAAGTTCATTAAATTCATACGTTACATATTCAATTCATACATTACATTTTAGATTTCATTACTAAGGTCTATTAATTCAAATTAAACAAATTCCTACTTTTTTCAAAAATTACACAAACACCCCCTCTAGACTAACCAAGTAGCAAAATCAACAAGTCGGGGGTTCAATTTACAAATCAAATTATCCAAATATTTCAAATTATAATTCATAAAAGTTTTCATACACATTGGAGCACAATTTAATCAGTAATTCAAGCTTATAGTAATTAATTGACAATTACAAACAATTAACAAAAGTAAATACAACCACTTCAAAAATTCATATAAAATCAACCAGACATCTGATTGACGAACGGAAAATGGCGTTGGAGTCACCACAATGAAACGGACCTACTGTCCGAAATTCGCCGGAATGCCGCCACCGTAGCCGGCCGAACAGCCACCGGAACACCGCCTCCAGTGGTCGGAAAAATCCCCGGAAGGACAGAAACGTACGCCTCGGCCTGCTTGACAAAATCCCTCAACCAATTTCAGAAAATAACAAACACACAGGACTTTGTTGACGAAAAACCGAACTAAAATCCTCGTACGAAAAATGCAATTAAATACAAACCGCTAAACGAAAATAAAATCCGGACATACCGCTGGAAAGCCCGTAACGAGCCCTACGAAAGCCCCTAACAAAACTGCCGGAAAAGTCGCCGGAAAATTGGACCGCCGGTCCAGAGCCGGTCCGCCACCGGTTCACCGCCGCCGCCCGGTTCTCGAGTCGGGGCCAACGCCATCCGCTAGTTTTCGTCGTTCTAAGCAACTTTTGTAAAGGCTCCACCACAAAACAGGCCGGAAAAGGGCCCTACGCCGCCGCCGAAGGACTGGCGCCGCGCCACCGCTGATTCTGCCATCTCCGCCGCGATTCGCTCTAAAAGGAGGCCGGAAATGGAACGGGAAGGGTAAAAAACATAGGGTAAGGTGGTGGTTGGCCGGCGAAAGTCGCCGGATCGCCGGCGACGAAGTGGTGGCGCCACCCGCCACTTTCAGGCTGCCGTTGCACCGCTGTGGGTCATCGGTTGGCCACGATCTTGGTACGGTTGTGACGGGCTCGTCGAGCTGATGAATTTTGACTAAAGGTTCGTCGAATTCCATCGAGAAACGAGCGAGAACGGGCTTGTGCATGTAATTACACCTTGACTGCATGAATAGTGCTGATCGCGGGAGAAGACGATGAAGGCTGAGGTCTGATCTTTGGCATGAATTACGAGGATCCGGGGTATTATATCTCGGGTCCTCGTACGTAAAAACGGACGGAAAAAGGGGTTAACGAAGTTAGAATTGGGCAAACTCAGAGTCTACGGACTCGTCACGATGCCCCGAACGCAAAGCAAGGGTCAAAAAGGTCGAACTCTCGACTGAACGAGAAATGACCGATTAACCCCTAAAAGAGAAATTGCAAACAAGCCCCTAAACTCTAAAAGAGTTCAAAATAGGGCCACGCAAAATATAAAATCACATAATTAAACACATTAAAAGGTTGAAACGTGGCGTACCTTATAAATCGGACGAGCGGGATGTCGCATATTATACATTTGGTTTAAAACATTGTACATTGGGTTTATATCGGGTCATTTTAACTAGTAGAAGAGAAACCCACCTTGAAGCGGCAAAAGGATAAGAGTAGAGCCTCAAACGACGCCCTCGTCTCCAACTAAACCCGAATCTGTGCAAAAGAGGTAGTGTGAGACTCAAAATGACCATATACGACTCACGAAAATGCAATGTGGATGATATGAGATGCATAAGAAAATGTTCTCAAGTCATGGAAGTATTCTTATGCACAATTAACACGATAAAGTCATATAAACGTTCAAAATCATTCATTGCATTCAATAAGTGGAAGTACCAAGTTCATTCGTTCATAAATCATAACAAAACAAGCCATAAACTTGATAAATTAATCATAACACATAATAATAGATATTAACGTAGCATAGAAGTCATAAAAGAGGTGGAGGAAGATCAAACAAGCGGAGAAAAAGAAGAAAAATGGAACCGGAAAGACGAAAAAAACGCAGGACAAAATCCACCCCCATGGATTTTTCCAAAGGGAAAAATCCACCCCCATGGATTTAGTCCAGAAACTGACTGACCTAAATCCACCCTCGTGGATTTTTTTAAAGAAAAATCCACCCCCATGGATTTAAGTCAGCGGCCAAAAAACACAAAAACAAGGCAAAAACCGAAATGGAAGCTAAAAGGCACAAAACCAACTCACAAATGTCAAACCAAAAGCATGTAAAATCAGGTCATTAACTCATATATTCAAGCTATAAGACATAAAGCAACAAGAACTTCAAATAATGCATCAAAAGTCATCATCCAATTCATATCTTCCAAAACCTTCAAGTTTATTAATGGCACACACTAAATCCCTCAACCACCATGCAATACAAGTCCATATAATCATAAATGCATGTCTTAGGGTCATATATAACTCAAGAAACTCAAAGAAATTCAAAGGAAGCATGCTAGAATCATAATTTTACATGAAACCCTTACTATTCAATCATTTCTTCCAAACTTGATCAAATCATGGTGAAAACATGCAAACTTGGACTTAAAAGAACCACAAGGAGATGTACATATCAAAAATAGAGTTACCTTTAAGAAATGGTGAGGAATGGATGAGAGATGAGCTCAAATTCTCTCTTGGTGAATAGTAGTCTCTTTCTTCTCTTCCCTTTCTTCATTTTCTTCCTGTTTGACTGAAAATGTGGGTTGTGGGAAGGGAATGGCTCGGTATGGGGGGGTTGAGAGAGGGTAGTGGGGTGGTTGGCAAGTGGGTAGGGTCAAAGGGTAGGTCTTAGGTACGTTTAAGTAGGTCTGTAGCTTGTATGGAGTCATAATTGATCATTTTGAACGTAACGTGCTCGTTTCGGTTGAATTTTGGGAATCCAAATGATCTTAAAAAGGTATGTGGTTTGTCCCATTGCATCCAAATCGTCGTTACGGATCCAACGGAGGTGACGAAACTCGATTCCGAGTTCCCGAGCTCAAGATATCACATATGGAACCAAGGGTGCGCTAATTGCCCGTTAGCCCCCGTTTTGGTTCGAAGAATCCAAATAAATTCAAAACTCATGCAACAAAGAACAAATTCATGCAACGAACACATAGACAAGATCATAATACATATAACTCAATTATAACAAGTTATAGGGAAAAACGAAAATCAAATCGGAATCAAACAAGGCATAATCATACGCATATAAGCAAATATGTTGGAAATTCAAATAAAATTCAAATGCAACCAGAAATAAATTCAAGTATGGAAAGAATGAAATAAATAATAAAATTTAAAGCAATTAAGTAATTAAATCGTGCAAATTAGTAAACACATACGTCATACCTGTACGGCCAAAAAGTTGGGGCATTACATAAATACCGAGGATTCAATTTCCCTCCTTTTCCAATCCTCGAAAATCCCTTACGAGGTGAGGCTTTCAAGAATACCCTATCACCAATCTCAAACTTAAGATCTTTTCTTCGGTGATCGGTATAGCTTTTCTGTCGGTCCGGGACTGCTTTCATCTGTTGTTTGATTATTTGGACCTTATCAATTGCCTCTTGCACGGCCATGGAGTGTTTTTCCTTTTTCTCCCCTCGTTTTACCCCTTCCTGCTTGGTCCAATTCCATTCTTCCAAATCAAAGAACAACGGTGACCTGCATTTCCGTCCGTAGAGAGCCTCGTATGGAGCCATTTCTCTAGATGCTTCAAAGCTGTTGTTATAGGAAAATTCAATCAAAGGCAATTGCTCGTTCCACGAACTCGGAAAATCCAATGCACATGCTCTCAACATATCCTCCAAATATTTAATTAATCTCTCTGATTGCCCGTCTGTCTGAGGATGGAAAGCTGTGCTGAATTAAAGCCTTGTTCCTAGATTCCTTTGCAATTCTTGCCAAAAGCTAGAAGTGAACCTCGGATCCCGATCTGATACAATGCTAACCGGCACAGCATGAAGTCGGACAATCTCATCAACATACTTCTTAGCTAGCTTAGTCACCTTATCTGACATCCGAATAGCAAGAAAATGTTCCGATTTTGTCAATCGATCCACTATCACCCAAATTCCATCCAAACCACCTTTCACTCGTGGAAGACCCGAAGCGAAATCCATCGCCACTTGCTGCCATTTCCATTCTGGAATAGGTAATGGTTGAAGTAGCCCCGATAGCTTCTGGTGCTCTGCTTTTACAACTTGGCAAGTCAAGCAATGTTTCACGAAGTTGATTACATCCCGCTTAAGTCCATTCCACCAATAAAATTTCTTTAAGTCCTTATACATCTTATTTCCCCCGGGATGTATCGAATACCCTGATCGATGAGCTTCTTCCAATATCAACCGTTTGAACTCTTCCGGAACCACAATTCTGGTTTTAAACCTTAGAAGCCCGGTGTCATCAAATCCAAACGGACTCTCTGGATCGATTCTAGCCTTCTGTACTGATTTCTGAACCTCGGAATCCACTTCTGAGCTTCAAATAATCTCTGCTGCAGATCCGGTTGAACAGTAATATTCCGAATACTAGCTCTCATCTTGAAAGACTCAGATTCATCCTCAACTTCCACCTTAACACTTGACTCGCTCGCTTTCCGGCTAAGTGCATCCGCGACCATTTTGGCCTTTTCGGGGTGGTATTGAATCGTACACTCATAATCCGCCAACATCTCCATCCAACGCCTTTGTCTCTTGTTCAACTCCTTCTAAGAAAACAAATACTGCAGACTCTTGTGGTCGGAAAAGATCTCAAAAGAAATTTCATATAAGTAGTGTCTCCATTTTCCTAAAGCAAAGATCACTGCTACAAGCTCAAGATCGTGAGTGGGATAGTTCTGTTCATGATCCTGCAATTTCTTCGAGGCATAAGCTATCACTTTACCATTATGCATCAAGACACATCCCAACCCTTCTTCCGAGGAGTCCGCATAAACCATGTATCCTTCAGTGCCTTCAGGAAGTGCTAATACCGGTGCAGTGGTCAACTTTTCCTTCAAGAGTTGAAAACTCGCTTCACATGCCTCGTCCCACTCAAACTTAACTTCCTTCTTAGTCAACCGAGTTAAAGGACCGTCTATCTTATGAAAAATCCTTCACAAACCTTCTGTATTAACCTGCCAATCCCAAGAAACTTCTAACCTCGGAAGCATTCTTCGGGCTCTACCACTGAATAACCGTCTCGATCTTTGAAGGATCTACTTCCAAACCCTTACTTGAGACGATATGACCTAGAAAAGCAACCCGGTCGATCCAAAACTCACTCTTACTAAACTTCGCTTATAACCTGTGCTCCCTTAACGTCTCCAATACCAATCTGAGATGCCTAGCATGATCTTCCGGAGTCTTCCAATACATAAGAATGTCATCAATGAAAATTACTACGAATTTATCCAAATAAGGCCAAAAAATCCGATGGATCATATCCATAAATGTTGCAGGGGCATTTGTCAAACCAAAAGGCATCACTACGAGCTCATAATGCCCATACCGGGTATTAAATCCTGTCTTTGGTATATACTCTTCCCGAATTTTCAACTGGTAGTAACCTTGCCTGAAATCCAATTTCGAATAAACTCCTGAACCTTGCAGCATATCGAGTAAATCCTCAATGAGGGGCAACGGATACTTATTCTTGATAGTCATCCGATTAAGCTCCCGGTAATCTATACACGTCCTTAACGTTCCATCTTAATTCTTGACAAAGAGAACCGGAGCACCCCATGGAGATGAACTCGGTCGAATATATCCAATCTTGAGTAATTCCTCGAGTTGAATCTTCAACTCCTTCAACTCTGCTGGAGCCATTCTATAAGGAGTCTTAGAATACGGTTCTGATCCCGGATATAAGTCAATGACAAACTCAATCTCCCGATCCGGTGGTAAAGAACCCAAATTCTCTGGAAATACATCGGGATATTCCCTCACCACAGTCATCTACTCAAAGCTTGATTGATCATTTGGTTTATTAAAGAGATAGGTGATAAATCCCGTGGCTCCATCCTTTACCAACTTGCGAGCTTCCATAAACGATAAGAGAGGTACATTCTTCGACCCAACTTCTCCAATCAACTCTTTACCCAACTTAATCTTCTTCTTAAAACAATCAACTTCGGCCCGTGCCGGTATAACCAATCCATCCCAAATATTACTCCATATCTCTTCATAGACATCACGATAAAATCTGCCGGATAATCTTTCCCTTCTATCAACACTGAACAACCCCTAACAACCCGATCTGTCTGCAAACTACCTCCCAAAGGAGAACTCACATAATAACAGGAATTTGAATAAAACAATGTGTGGCACGGGGATCGAATAATGCATGGATGCTCGTGTTATGAATGCAAGCGGTACCTTCCACCACGACGTTTGGATCAACCTCAACATTCTTCTCCTCGCCCTCAAGGGCATAAGCTCGTGCCTGAATCATTGGTCTCTGAGCTCCAGCTTGATATCCGGGAGTCTTGTCCGGGCATGCAAAAGCCATATGATCCCTGTAATAGCCCAAACCCTAATTCTCATTTTAACTCCCGTAGTAACCAAAACCGGCCAAAAACCCTATCTTAACCCTAAATTTAGATATTTTCGAATTTCAACGTTTTCCGTATTCAATATTATAGTCAAAACGATCCTTGAATTATTTTATGAATTTTCTTGCATTTACCAAAACTTGATTCCAATCATAGCATATTTTATAAATATTTTCCCTTTTAAAAATTATCATTTTATTTTAAACAATTAGCTTTCATTCAATATTCGAAATTTTACTCAAAACGTTTCTTGAATTTTTCTCTAAAATATGATAATTTTTACAACCTTTAACCTTCCTCATAGCTTCGTTTATATAATTTTCTTATGATTTTCATCATCTTTAATATTCATAATTTATAAACGAAAACTCTAAATATCTCACATTTATAATCATAACGAAACTTATTTTTCACTCGTTCTTTCATTAATTTTACTCTTAAATAAACGAAAACTCTAAATATCTCACATTTATTACCAAGAATTTGTTTAGGTTATGAAGCATCCACATCTCGCTTAAACTCTTAGAAATTGCTCTAAAACCCCTCATGACTACCTATAAATACCCCCTAAAGCATCATTTATAACTCACAAAATCAACACATAATATCACTCTCTCTCCCCCTAAACCCATGGCACCCTCTCCTTTCTCTCTACAAGGTATGTTTTCTTCTATTATTTCATGTTTTATATTATATTCTTAGTATAATAATAATAGTAGCATGTCTAGGATTAATTAAATTATGCTTTAGGAATTTTATTTTATGAAATATGTGCATAATTGTTAGCTTTAAATACAATGTGTGTACATTATGGAATTTTATTTAATTAAATGCATGACTTATGATATGATATAATGTGAGTATGTATTCAAATGATTATGATCTTGTTTGATTAAATTCATGCCTACAGTAATTTATTTAGAATTATTTTTCATAGAGAATTCATATATTTTGCTATATTATGCTTCAATCTTATCTTATAAATATGAATATGATTGAACATGTTACACACCCTCTTTGAATATTCAAATGAACTTAAGAACATGTTCTTGATGTTCTTCGACATATGTGTGTATGTGTGTGAGATGTGTGAGTAGTGTGTGTGTGTGTGTGAATTTGATTTTATGTTATAAGATGTTTAATTCTTAAGAATTTGGATAGTAAATGTTTTCAATAGTAATTTTGACTTTTTGGTCAACTTAAATTAAATTAATTTCGAAATAAATAATAAACTAATTATAAAAATTAGTTTTAGAATTTTAAAGAAAGATTTGTTCCCCGAATTTTCCAAAAATCGGTAAACTATGTAATATTTTCAAAAGATAACCTACATTGTCAAATTTCACCAAAAATCTTATTTCAAATCTTAAAATTATCATATGGTATATATATATTTGATTAGCTAAAGATCCCATAAACCCTAAATTATTAATCAAATTCCCTTAAACGGGTAAATCTAGGGTTTACCGGGAAATCTTTAACATATTACATAATGTGTACCTTATGGTGTGTATGATTAATTAATTAGAATATTAGAACCTAGTTCTAAGCCAGTAGTAGTTATTAATTTCAGGCGATGAGATAATTGAACAGTGGAATCCCAAGGATTTTATCTAGATTGTCAAGAAACTCGGTGAGGGTTAAATTGTTTTCAACTGGAATCATGCCTATACGTACATATCTACATAAAAACTATTTTCAAGCCTACCTACTATTTTGATTTATTACCCTATATACATATTACTCTACTACACTATCCCTCTTAAGGGAAAAATACTTTCATGCCGGAATCAACGTTTTATTAGAACATTATATATTTCAAGTCCATTTTATCAAAACATTGATTCCGGGATATGCAAGCAAAATATTGTTCTTGATTCATGTTATGGGCTCCGGCTGTATCCGTAGCGAGCAATTACCCCGAAGGTATCGGGCCGAGGGTATTGTTGGGGCTGCGGGCTGCCACCACCTCTTAGTAGTGGTTTAACTGGAGGTTAGTTACTCCACACCAAGGGATGAGGGAGAGATAGCTGCCTCCCGAATTGTGTTCATGGTCTCTAGGGTTGGCTCCCCTATTGACACCAAGGAGTAGCGGAGTTATTATCATATTGGTTTTATTGAAGTATCGGTCTCTTGATCAATGCTGTTACTATTTTATCATGATTTAAGGAGTTACGGATGGAGAGGCCTAGCTTGCGGGCATTAAAGTTCTTGTTACAAACAGTTCATATTTCTACAAAGATTTCCAATTACCCCTTTCCCTATTTCAACAATTACTATGAACCGTTCCCTATTTGCTATATCCTATTGCCAATATTTTGATCAAGATCTTCTTGATTATATAAATATATATACATATACTTATACCTATAAGTTATTACGCCCCCTTCACTTAGTCACTTTGACTAACCTCTCGCCTGGTTTCAAATACATGATTTCAGGAATCCACAGAGCGACACCTTAGAGGTATCTTGAAGCTTTAAGGTGCCATATTTTAGTTAATCAGGATTATATTAAGAGTGCATGTACATATTTCAATAAGCACTCTCATGGTGGCCTTAGACTTATCACTGTAATTATCTTACTTCTTAACTTAATAATAGAAATTTTTCGTTCGACTTGAGACATCACATCCTTCTATTTTACGTTGTCTAGTTTCCGCTGCACTTTAAATTCCATGTTTTGATATTGCATAGTCCTATCCGTTTGCCGAAGTATTTCTCGAGTGCTAGGACTCACGTCCACTCGAAAAATGCTACGGTACGGGGTTGTAGTGTTAGGGGGCGCTACAACTAAAGTGGTATCAGAGCCCGGTTAAGTTAAGAAGAGACTTAACTAAAAGGTGCTCTATTCTCTTATCTGTTGCATTATATGTTAAGGTTGCTTCAACATACCAGTAGGACCGTAAGTTAACATGTTATTCTTCTGTGTCTTTATATGCCTTATCTCTGCTACGATTTATGTGATATTACGTGTATTGATTGTCACTACTTGGAAAATTTCTACCGAAGTGATTATCTGCAAGTCATTCTTAACCATCATGCATCATATTCTTTCTAAAGTTCACTACAACTCATAATGTCTCCCCGAAGAACCGCCCAAGAAAGCAATCCACCAAGAGAAGATATATCCTCGGCCGGAGGAAATTCTGAGCTAGTAGATGCTTTAAAGGAGATAGTGCAAACCTGCGCTAATGGATCAAAAGGTAACAATGAGAAGTCCTTAGAAAAGTTTCTACGGATGGATCCACCTAAGTTCTTCGGAGAACCCAATGATGTGAAGGCTGAAAACTGGATAGCAAGTCTTGAGAAAATCTTTGAAGCAATAGGTATTAGTCCTGAACAACCTGAAATAGTTCAGTATGCTGTCTTCATGCTATAAGAAGCGGCCCTAAGTTGGTGGAAATATACAAAACGAGTCTGGGCAGAAAATTAGGTGAATCATGGGTGGAATGACTTTGTAAGAGTATTCTACGACAAGTATATTCCCCAGGTGGTTAGAGATGCCCGAGAAGAAGAATTTATGAATCTAGTTCAAGGCAAAGCATCGGTTGCTAAATATGAAGCTCAGTTTGTTAGGCTAATCCAGTATACCCCACATATCCTACATGATGAACGCCGTAAAATTAAACGATTTGTTGATGGTCTTAGATCCAATCTTCGATGGACCTTAGCTCCATTTGAATTGGAAACCTACACTAAGGCTGTAGAAACGACTATGAAAACGGAGGCCACACATAAGGAAGTCCATCTGGCAAACAATCGTTCCGAGCCACCCTATAAGTCATCCGAGGAATCCAAACGTCCCGCTGAACCATTTAAGTCAACTTCCGGAAAGAAACAAGTACAATCCTGGCCCAGTCCTCAACAGGCACCACCAAAACTTCAGGAAGAGATTATTTGTGAGTACTGTCAGATGTGAGGGCATACTGAGGAGGAATGTCGAAGGAAGGCTGGTACATGTTTACGGTGCGGAAACCCTGATCATCAAATAGAAAATTGTCCGAAAAGACCAAAACCAAGGAATAAAGGAAAGGCTACAGAAGGAACATCTGGGAAACCGATGGTTAAAGGACAAGCTTATGCTATGGAAGGAAACATGAAACCAAATCTTGTCAATAATGAGGGTACGGTAAACATTCTAAACACGCCAGTTACTACTTAATATGGTGCTGGCACCACGCATTCATTGTATCACTTATGTGTGCATTTAAATTTCTTACCTGAACAATTGCCACATGTGTTTAAAGTAAGTTCTCCTTTGGAAACCTGTTTATCATGGATAGAGGATACAAACATTAACTAAAGCTTATGAAACATTAGTAGAATCTGAGGATAGATTCTCTTTAAGGGGGAAGGATTGTAACAGCCCAAACCCTAATTCTCATTTTAACTCCCGTAGTAACCAAAACCGGCCAAAAACCCTATCTTAACCCTAAATTTAGATATTTCTGAATTTCAACGTTTTCCCTATTTAATATTATACTCAAAATGATCCTTGAATTATTTTGTGAGTTTTCATGCATTTACCAAAACTTGGTTCCAATCATAGCATATTTTATAAATATTTTCCCTTTTAAAAATTATCATTTTATTTTAAACAATTAGCTTCATTTAATATTCGAAATTTTACTCAAAACGTTTCTTGAATTTTTCTCTAAAATATGATAATTTTTACAACCTTTAACCTTCGTCATAGCTTCGTTTATATAATTTTCTTATGATTTTCGTCATCTTTAATATTCATAATTTATAAACGAAAACTCTAAATATTTCACATTTATAATCATAACGAAACTTATTTTTCACTCGTTCTTTCATTAATTTACTACTTCGAGTTTTAATCTCTCGACTCTCGAATAAATTTTATATTATTTTACATTTATTTTTATTCAATATGACATCATTCATGACAACATAAGCTTCTAGAAGATTTAAATAAATGAATATAATTTCTCCACATTTCTTATATTATTACCAAACATATGTTTAATCAATAATTCAACCACATCTCTTAAATAATTACCAAGCATTTGATTAGGTTATGAAGCATCCACATCTCCCTTGAACTCTTAGAAATTGCTCTAAAACCCCTCATGACTACCTATAAATACCCCCTCAAGAATCATTTATAACTCACAAAATCAACACATAAAATCACTCTCTCTCACCCTAAACCCACGGCACCCTCTCCCTTCTCTCTACAAGGTATGTTTTCTTCTATTATTTCATTGTTTATATTCTGTTCTTAGTATAATAATAATAGTAGCATGTCTACGATTAATTAAATTATGCTTTATGAATTTTATTTTATGAAATATGTGCATAATTGTTAGATTTAAATACAATGTGTGTACATTATGGAATTTTATTTAATTAAATACATGAGTTATCATATGATATAATGTGAGTATGTATTCAAATGATTATGACCTTGTTTGATTAAATTCATGCCCATAGTAATTTATTTAGAATTATTTTTCATAGAGAATTCATATATTTTGCTATATTATGCTTCAATCTTATGTTATAAATATGAATATGATTGAACATGTTACACACCCTCTTTGAATATTCAAATGAACTTAAGAACATGTTCTTGATGTTCTTGGACATGTGTGTGTATGTCTGTGAGATGTGTGAGTAGCGTGTGTGTGTGTGTGAATTTGATTTTATGTTATAAGATGTTTAATTCTTAAGAATTTGAATAGTAAATGTTTTCAATAGTAATTTTTACTTTTTGGTCAACTAAAATTAAATTAATTTCGAAATAAATATTAAACTAATTATAAAAATTAGGTTTGGAATTTTTAAGAAAGATTTTTTCCCTGAATTTTCCAAAAGTCGGTAAACTATGTAATATTTTCAAAAGATAACCTACATTGTCAAATTTCACCAAAAATCTTATTTCAAATCTTATAATTATCATATGGTTTATATATATTTGATTAGCTAAAGATCCCATAAACCCTAAATTATTAATCAAATTCCCTTAAACGGGTAAATCTAGGGTTTACCGGGAAATCTTTAACATATTACATAATGTGTACCTTATGGTGTGTATGATTAATTAATTAGAATAATAGAACCTAGTTCTAAGCCAGTAGTAGTTATTACTTTCAGGCGAGGATATAATTGAACAGTAGAATCCCTAGGATTTTATCTAGACCGTCAAGAAATTCGGTGAGGGTTAAATTGTTTTCAACTGGAATCATGCCTATACATACGTATCTATATAAAAACTATTTTCAAGCCTACCTACTATTTTGATTTATTACGCTATATACATATTACTCTACTACACTATCCCTCTTAAGGGAAAAATACTTTCATGCCGGAATCAACGTTTTACTAGAACATTATATATTTCAAGTCCATTTTATCAAAACATTGATTCAACATTGATTCCGGGATATGCAAGCAAAATATTGTTCTTGATTCATGTTATGGGCTCCGGCTGTATCCGTAGCGAGCAATTACCCCGAAGGTATCGGGTCGAGGGTATTGTTGGTGTTGCGGACTGCCACCAACTCTTAGTAGTGGTTTAACTGGAGGTTAGTTACTCCACACCAAGGGATGAGGGAGAGATAGCTGCCTCCCGAATCGTGTTCATGGTCTCTAGGGTTGGCTCCCCTATTGACACCAAGGAGTAGTGGAGTTATTATCATATTGGTTTTATTGATGTATCGGTGTCTTGATCAACGCCGTTACTATTTTATCATGATTTAAGGAGGTACGGATGGAGAGGCCTAGCTTGGGGGAATTAAAGTTCTTGTTAGAAACGGTTCATATTTCTACAAAGATTTCCAATTACCCCTATCCCAATTTCAACAATTACTATGAATCGTTCCCTAATTGCTATATCATATTGCCAATATTTTGATCAAGATCTTCTTGATTATATAAATATATATATACATATACTTTTACCTATAAGTTATTACACCCCCTTCACTTAGTCACTTTGACTAACCTCTCGCCTGGTTTCAAATGCATGATTTCAGGAATCCACGGAGCGACGCCTTAGAGGTATCTTGAAGCTTTAAGGTGTCATATTTTAGTTAATCAGGATTATATTAAGAGTGCATGTACATATTTCAATAAGCTCTCTCGTGGTGGCCTTAGACTTACCACTGTAATTATCTTACTTCTTAACTTAATAATAGAAATTTTTCGTTCGACTTGAGACATCACATCCTTCTATTTTACGTTGTCTAGTTTCCGCTACACTTTAAATTCCATGTTTTGATATTGCATAGTCCTGTCCGTTCGCCGAAGTATTTCTCGAGTGCTAGGACTCATGTCCACTCGGGAAGTGCGACGGTGCGGGGTTGTAGTGTTAGGGGGCGCTACAATCCCCCTTTCCGCAAATCAAGCGCCGCCTTAACCTCTTTCGACAAGTGTTGTAAGAATGAGTTGGCCCTCCACAATAAGTACACGGAGGCTGATCGTTGCGAGATCCCTTAGGAGCTGGTGGAGCCTGAGGTGCTCGTGGAATGGGAGCAATCTGACCTCCTATTCTCGGCTTCTTGAACGGTCTTTTTGGTGGTGGAGCTGGTAAAGTCATCGGTCTCTTTCATTTATTAAATCCTGAGCCGGATCCTAACCCTTGTCCTTGGCGATAAACTGACCTCCTAGCATTCACAGAATCTTCAACCTTTAAGGCTTTCGAAGTAGCTTTCGCCCAAGTGCTAGTATTGACTACCTTAAGAGCTGCCTGGATATTCGGTCGAAGCCCCTGAACAAACTGCATAGCCTTATGAAAGTCATCACCCGCTATATTTAGGTGCATAGCAGGATAACCTCTCATACTCCGAAATATAATCGGCCACAGACCTCGATCCCTACTTCAATTCGGTAAGTTCTCTCAATCTTGGAGTACGGGATGACGGAGGGATGAACTTATTGTTGAATTCCCGTGTAAATACTTCCCAATTGATCTCCTCTCCAACTGCTTCCAATACAATCCGTGTGCTTTCCCACATCGAGCCTTCTCTCGGGACACACATGGAATGAGCTCCCATATCCTCTCTACTTCTTTCAGCCACATTTCCGCCTGCATATCATTTCCCTTGAAAAACTTGGAAGGTCTTTGATTCTGAAACTCCCTAAGTATAATAGAAATCGGTGCCTCGGGCGGTACGGTAGGTGGAGGTGGTGCTGGAGGTACTGGTGGCACATAATCTCATAGCCTCTGATCGATGATGTTGATAACTGAATTAACAAAGGCCTCTACCGGCGGTGGTTATGGAGGTGGAGGTGCAGGAGAATGATTTCGGCGTCGATGCCTATCTGGAGATCGATCCCGATGTCTAGTGGAGGCATCCTGTCAATAAAACACTGAAAATGCGTGCTAGGTTTAGTTTATACATGATAATGCAATTAATTCAATCAAAATTCGAAATTTAAATCAATTAAGCACGAAAGAGATGCATATGCAACACATTGTCAAGTAGTTCCTAAGTCGAACGACCTAGACTAACTCACACGACACGAAAGCCCGGGTTTTACAACTCGAAGCTCTGATACCACTTAAGGATGTAGCACCCGAACGCCAGGTACCACATCCCCCGCACCGAGACCCGACCCGAATATGAAATCGACAATCCATACCCGAGCTAAAACACGGCGAACGGGGACAGACACACACTCTAGGCTAGGCGGGACTAACCCTTGAACCATAAAATCAGAGTTAAACATTAAAGCGGAAGCAATAAACGAACATACATCATATATATGTACAATGAGCATTCAAGCTCCAAAAATAATTCATATACATCATTCACATACCGTCACGGCCCAAAACATGTACGCTCCACATCAATATTCATATATAAAAGTGGTAAATAGCGTATGCAAGTGTAAGACCCAAAAATACAAGAGCTAGAGACGAATGCTAGACCTATGACTCGAATTCCCGCCTAGCTCCTTGGCACCTGCATAAAACAACTGAAAACCAAGCGGGTTCAGTCCAAAAGGGACTGGTGGGAATAAAACAGGGTATAAATATAATATATGACGGTATTTAAACATTCACATGCAAGCTATAATCCCAAGTGAGATTTTTAAAGAATTTCCCAAGTGGGTGAAATAGAGAAATCATCAAAAGAGATTATAACGATTCATTTACATTAGGTCATTATTGGCCTGGCGAGTGGGCGTGCATTATCTCCAACCAACACCTTGTGTAGTTCATTAACATTCATTCTTTCTTTCTTTTCATGCATATAATTCTTTCGTGCACATTCAATAGCATTTACACCTTCTTCCTCCGGGTTGGTGGCGAGTTTTCAAGGCCCGACCACCCATTCATTGACCAAAAGGGGTTACATGACTAACCAGATGGCGCTCAGCATCCATTCCTCGCTAACTCCTAACGAGGGCCGGTTACGCCGTTCATTGGCGGAACTAGTATAAGGGATCACCGTCGGCCCATGCCTCCTCGGATAGCCACTCACACTAAGTCCCTGGGCCCCATTCGTGCATTCGTTTATTTCTCTCCAAATGATTTGGTAGGATTTATAAATTAAGGGCTTTACGTTGCAAACATTTACTCTTTAAAATGACTATATATATATATATATATATATTCATTTCGGTCGAAAACTTTTCACATTGAAGGTATATATAGGGTCATATAACTAAATAGAAGAGAAACCCACCTTAAACAACAAAAGAGAGCACAAAAGCCTCACTGACCGGCCTCGTCTCCAACGGGATCAAAATTTGTGCAAGAAAGGTGAGGTGAGACTCAATATGACCATATAAGACGCTCGGTAATGTAATGATCATGATATGAATGTATAAAAGATAATATTATGTAATGAACACGTACATGTGCACTATTAATACATTTAAATCATATAAACGAGCCATTCATTCATTCAAGGAAGCGTTTGTAATCATTTAAGTCATGAATTTCACATTTTATAACAATTCAATTCAAGAATTCCAATAACGATCATATCACGTACTATGACACATTAGCACTTAGAAAATAAACATTTAATTACATTCAAATCATAATCGGAAATTAAATAACATGAAATAGATAACAATTTATTTTCCATAATTCAATTAAATCAAATAATATTTAATATATAATAAACATATATATCAATATATATACATATATGTATATAACATGAAATTTCTCCATGCATGCATATAACATTTCAAAGTATATATTTATATATATATATATATATATATCAATATATATACATATACGTACATAACATGAAATTTCTCCATGCATGCATATAACAATTCAAAGTATATATTTATACATATATATATATATATATATATATATATATATAGCATGCACGCATTCTCTAGTATATATATATATATATATATATATATATATATATATATATACATCAATACACATGCACACACATAACAGTACATGCATGCAAACATTTAAAGCAATATTACCTACACAACAATTATACAGATTACATGCAATTAGAGTGGAGAGGGAAAGCAAGAATAAAGACAGCAGCAGCATCACGGTACAAGCGCAATCTCCCCGCCCGGGGAGATTTTGTGAAGCAAAAGTCCCCGCCCGGGGAGCTTCGTGCAGAAACTTTCTGCACAAAGGCTGCCCGGCCGAGCCTTTTCACGGCCAAAATCTCCCCGCCCGGGGAGATCCATTCCAGTGATGATGCAGCAGCAGCACAAAGCTTTTTCCCCTGTTTTCTTGGCATGAATTACTGCAGTAGCTAAGGCAGCACTTAAGGCAAGATATGTAGCAACAAAATGGTACTAGAAACTCCCACAATGACTTATAAAACACAGCAGTTCAACAAGGGAAACGAGTAGCAAATGACAACAGCATAACAGGCCCAAAAACAGGGCAAATCGAGGCAAAAACGGAGCAGCAACTGATCTAATTCGTCCCAACATATTCAGGTAAGTTAGGCCATCAAATATGCAGCAAAACATGTAGAACCCCTACACGTGGGGTGCCACACCCCCGCACTATAGGTCGATCCACATACAAAACGGGGTAATCCGTACATGAACTAACCTATAGCGAACGGGTGACAATGCAATAAAAGGATAAGCTAGGCAGGATTAACTCGTACATGCAACGAAATAAAGCGGAAGCATAAAATAACCACTATCAATATTTCCATTTATCAGGTCATGCCATTTTGCATTTACCAAATAAAATATGTTCTAACCTTACATATCAATACTTTATCATTTCCAAATATAAAATGATAGTATTAACCACAATTTCATAAGTAACAACAAATAACCAAATACAGGAACCATGGTTGACTCGACTACATGAACTGGACTCGAGTCGACTCGACTCCCGCCTAGCGTGCACCTACAATAACCTGAAAGGTGGAGGCATCAGTATGTGAAGACCGAGTGAGGGGTTTAAATACCTATTAGCGCAGATAACATGCAAGTTATATTCTCTGCTAAAGATTTATAAAAGATAAAGATAGGAGTTCAGTAATAATATAGCTTCGCCCGAGAATACAACTATCAATATTAAACACTTGTTCATTTTCATGCAATCAATACATGGCCCCGGCGAGTGAGGGTGGTCTCCAACCGTACTCCAAATGTACATGAAACGTGCTTGGTTGATTATTAATCAATAGGTGATCATGCAATTCAATTATCGTGTAATCGTGCGATAGTGTAATCAAGTAACACATTCAAGGAATGAAAATAATGCAATAACCCGAGGACAATCCGTGGTGTCGGACCCTCCCCAGTCTCCTTCTCCCTCCAATGATGGGAAGGTAGCTAGCCTTCGCCATCCACGACGTGTTGAGCAGAGGGTACATGAATCCCTAAGCCCGGAACTCCTTCCTCCACTAATCTCCTAGCGGATTCAGGGGTCATCCCAAATGTGGTGAGGATAGCGCGAGAGTTACCCGTCAGCCCTTGCTTTCCCGGTTGGCTCAAGCCACTATCCTCGGGCCCAACGTGAACGATCATGCTACTCGCCTAAAACATGCACGAAACATGGCTTGCTTGCTTACTTGCTTTTCATGAACATGACTTGAAATGATAAGTGATTTCATGAAAATTATAGATATAAATAACTTTTTGACCGAAAGATCATATAAGGGGTGTACGGTTCTATATAACTGAAAATTAAACCTCACCTGACAGGCGACACAATGACTCGTGGATGCGTGAACGTGCTTGTGATCAACAATCTCCGCCCTGGAGAATAACTGGACAAGAAACGGGACAATGTACGTCCATGAGACCACAATCCAAGAATATTACCACATATAAGACGCACAGCGTGATCAAATGACGAAACATCATGCAACGAACAATTTAGCATGTAAATATCATGTTTTGGCATGTAATTAATCATATAATCACAAATTGGGGTCAAATAATCCATTGGAATTGGATTCCAAAATTCCATTTTTATGCAGAAAGTTTTTGCACCTCCAGAAGCCTGGGAACGGCCGTTCCAGCCCTTACTTCAAAACGGGAAGGGCCGTTCCCAGCTCTCCGAAGATGGGAACGGCCGTTCCCGTCTCTGAGATAAAGTGGGAACGGTCGTTCCCGTCCTCACCGCCAAGGACATATTTCAAACATGGGAACGGCCGTTCCCCAAAACAACTGGGAACGAGAAGGGCCATTCCCGTTACGCAGGAGATGCAGAAAACAGAGCAGAAGAACAGGGGAGGCACGAAATGATTTCCAAATTCACCAACACTCATATAATTCAATCCTAATTGTAATAAATCATGAAGGAAACATGCTAGCATACTTAAAGTATAATAAAATCCAACATAAACACTTAAATCATGCTTGATCATCACAAATCATCCACTTCAAGCTCATAATTGAGTTTATCATAAAACTTCAAATTCTCCAAGAATTCATGTATGTTTTCAAGTCTAAAACTCCTAATCATGCTTCTAACAAATAAAACAGAAGTTATCTCCCATGAATCTTTAGCTTCAAGAATTATTGTCAACAGATCACATATTTTACCACATATACCTTGAGATGAAATTAAATGGAAGAAGATGATGGAAATGGATGCTTGAGCCCCAAAACTCATAATTTTCTTGGAAAACTTGATGAATTTGGTGAAATCTCCTATCCCTTCTTGATGGATTGGTTCAGTGAGAAGAGAGCATGATGGAGGATGATTTTGATGAAAAATGAAATGAATGGAAGCATGAAGAAGCTTATACCGTGATATATTTTGGCAAAATAGGATATTTATGCTTAAATCCTCCAAGTTCATAAGTTATGCAATTAAGTATAGGATGTTTAGAAAATGATCAATTAGGTCCAAAAGGTTTTCATGCAATTTGGTCCTTTAATTTGCATAAATGATCTATTTAGGACAATTGACCAATTAAAATACATTTGGTAATTAACTCGCTTAACAATAATTTTAACGTGTAACATAATTCTTAAGTTAGCACATAGTTCCCATATTTTCGCGTAATCATGTTGAGATACAATTTATGAAATTAATATAGCACGTATAATTGAGTAAACGAAATTAATAAAATAAAATCCTAACGCTCGAAACTCACACGCGCAGAGCGTACCTGACTGTCTGAAAATCGGGGTGTTACAATTCTCTCCCCCTCAAGAGAATCCGTCCTCGGATTCCTTGTCCGGAATTCCTGGCATTTAGTTGGCTCTTACGTGTTCATCCCACGCGGGTTAGCTACTCCCCGTCAGGGATTAGTTCGAAACAGGTCTTCGATCCACAAGGTCCTTCAACGTGTGTGAAATCACGACCTTTAACTTTCCGGAGCCTTAGCACTCGTAAGAAAATCTAACCTTCGACTAGAACAAGTTGGCAAGTAACTGAAAATATTGAGAGTGCCCCATCTCTCAAACAATTAACGAGAGAACCCCGTCTCTCGAGCAAGTAAGAAGAGAACCCCGTCTCTTGATAACCCTAAGAGAATCCCCGTCTCTCACGCACACGAAATAAAAAAAAATAAAAAAAAAAGTCTAAGCGAGCACTTAGACAATTATTTACAATTAACACATAAGGAGCATGTAGAAATTATCAATTGTGTAACTTATTGTCCACATAAAACAACGATTAATAATAAGCAAGGAATCATGTACAAGAACAACAAAATAATGATGAACAAATAATAAAATAATGGTTTACGTGGTATGCATGATTAAGTGTACCGTTCACCGCGGATTGAAGTTCTTGTATTGTAGCAACTCGGGGACATACTTGATTCTTTAGTTGAGGTTTCTTCTTGTCTTGTATCACTGTGGTTCGAAATGCCCACTCTTGATAGCCATCTCTGCCCTCGGGCTATTTTCTAACAAAATACGTAAATCATCATTAATCACCACATCTTCACACCCGTTTTATCCTCAGATTTGCCGGTTAAACTATTCTTAGGCCGATTCCCACATTCATTTTCTGATTTTGAAATTGAAAGTGACCTTGAGTTTCATGTCATGGAGTGGTTGTATATTCAAGCTTAAAAGACTGGTTTTGTATTCCAAGTAAACCCTTATCCGACAACCAACGAGAACAGGTTTCACCATCTCCTCAACCTTTGTAATCAAAGTAAAACATTTTCCCGAAGCAAGGATCTTAACTCCTTATTTGAAATCAGAAAGTTGAGCTCCTATTCCCTTAGTTAAGAATGTAGCAGATATTAATACAGAAAATAATCAAATTTGTCATCTCGTGAAAGCACCCTAGCAAACACTTTTACGTCGAAACCGAAGGAATCAAGTCATAGTGAAGCGTCTTCATTTGATCCCTGAAACTTGATAACATACCCAACAACTCTGTGAAATATCTTGAAAGAAAGGATCGATTAATCTTCAGGCTTCTCTGAAGTGTTCACGGCAAACTGGTACATTTATGAAGGCGACGGAGGCAGCACGCGAGGAGGGACGGTTCTCATAGAGTTCTAGATCATCACAGTTGCCCTATGTATAACTAAACCAATCTTTACCTTGGAGGGACTCCAACACAAACCAAGTTGAACCCTTTCTATTTACTGAGTCAACTGATATATTTTTACTACCAGAGATCCATAGATGGTGTACCCACATCCTTGAAAACGGTGAGAGAGCAAAATACTGTCGATGATAGGACTTTTGTTGTGTAAGAGGGAGGAAAGGTTTAAGTTACTGGAACCTTCTTTCAAATGGTTCCGGTAGAGGACTCCAGAAAGAATCGGTTTTCTTAAGGTTCCAATTTCCCCGAGTGTTATCTGACTTCAGACTTAAGTTTATTCCCAGACCGGCTCTCCCCCTTAAGAAAATAGAAATTTTCTAATTCTTTAAATTTGTTCTGTCCTTTCCCCACTTGCAAGCTTCTCTGCTGGTTCAAATCCCGTAACTTTTCCCTGTCCTACTTGCTGTTATTCCAGATTTTGATTAATGGTTCTTTCTAATCCTTTCTGTTAATGCCATGCCCAACTTGAAGTTCACCAACTGTCACCACTCTAATCTGATACTAAAATTTCCAACATCCTACAATCACCTAATACTTTCCAGAGAGTTGACATTTACAAGATCAACACCATAATCTGAAGCATGAAAAGTTCATTTTCTTACTCCCATTGCATCTCCTAAATATTAATTAATTTCTTAAGGTTGAAGAACCCCCCTGAACATTTATCTGCTTGAACTATATCATAGCTGCTCTTACTAAATCCTGGACGAATAATTCTCACAACCCCAAAACATTGCTAAACTTTAAGCAAAATCGAATGACCCGGTTACAAACATGATACCCGATGATTCAGAGATCTCTTCTTTAAATTCAAGTTGGTAGGAATAGAAGCAAGGATTGTGCAGAGAATAGGAAGAGCCTATTAACAACAACACTAAATAACGCATGATGGTTAAAATGTCAATGCACATAACATACCCACCAATGATTTAAAATGCCACATGTTGAAACACTTATATTAACTTAAAGATATACTTATAAGTAAAGCAATTTAAATACTTCAACTAATTTAAGCATATACTTAATGCATGAAATAAATAATCTCAATAACATCTATACAACATTTATAATTGAGAAGCAGTTAATTTACAATTATGATGCACGTGTTTATGAATGCATTGAAGAACCTGTCTTCGTAAAAGTATTAAGCTCGATGTCGGGGTCCCTTCCTTGTTGACCAAATTGCAAGCTTGATTTGAACGGTGGATCCGTCACTAGTTTTCCTACAGTCTCTTAATCTTCCAAATCGTCCAGCCTTGATTCATACACTTCCAAAACCTGTCACTCACAACTCACTTGAAACTAAATGCATGTGGATAAGGCACGCTCATGTCACATAGTTGTCACATAATTGATGTCAGCGATAATTTAATATAATATGTAATAAGTAATTCATCAATGTTGATCACGAAATTTCAAGCAATTCAAGATCAATTAATTGGCAATTAATAACGTAAATCAATGTAAGACACAAGCTATCAAGTGTTTCAGGTAATTCAAAGAATTCAAGTAGATCAAGACATTCAAATAATACGCAAGACTCTCAATTTGTAAAATAATTCCTATGCCGTACGACCTAGACTTGACACGACACCACACTAGAACCTCGGTTTTGCAACCGGGCTCTGATACCACCTTAGATGTAGCACCCCTACACGTGGGGATGCCACACCCCCGCACTATAGGTCGATCCACATACCAAACGGGTAATCCGTACATGAACTAACCTATAGCGAACGGGTGACAATGCAATAAAATGATAAGGTAGGCGGGATTAACTTGTACATGCAACGAAATAAAGCGGAAGCATAAAATAACCACTATCAATATTTCCATTTATCAGGTCATGCCATTTTGCATTTACCAAATAAAATATGTTCTAACCTTACATATCAATACATTATAATTTCCAAATATATAACGATAGTATTAACCACAATTTCATAAGTAACAACAAATAACCAAATACACGAACCATGGTTGACTCGACTACATGAACTGGACTCGACTCGACTCGACTCCCGCCTAGTGTGCACCTACAATAACCTGAAAGGTGGAGGCTTCAGTCTGTGAAGACCGAGTGAGGGGTTTAAATACCTATTAGCGCAGATAACATGCAAGTTATATTCTCGGGTAAAGATTTATAAAAGATAAATATAGGAGTTCAATAATAATAATATAGCTTCGCCAGAGAATACAACTATCATTATTAAACACTTGTTCATTTTTTCATGCAATCAATTTATGGCCCCGGAGAGTGAGGGCGGTCTCCAACCGTACTCCAAATGTACATGAAACGTGCTTGCTCGATTATTAATCAATAGGTGATCATGCAATTCAATTATCGTGTAATCGTGCAATAGTGTAATCAAGTAACATGTTCAAGGAATGAAAATCATGCAATAACCCGAGGACAATCCGTGGTGCCGGACCCGTCCCTAGTCTCTTTCTCCCTCCACGACGTGTTGAGCAGAGGGTACATGAATCCCTAAGCCCGGAACTCCTTCCTCCACTAACCTCTTAGTGGATTCAGGGGTCATCCCAAATGTGGTGAGGATAGTGCGAGAGTTACCCGTCAGCCCTTGCTTTCCCGGTTGGCTCAAGCCACTATCCTCGGGCCCAACGTACACGGTCATGCTACTCGCCTAAAACATGCACGAAACATGGCTTGCTTGCTTGCTTGCTTTTCATGAACATGACTTGAAATGATAATTGATTTCATGAAAATTATAGTTATAAATACCTTTTTGGCCGAAAGATCATATAAGGGGTGTACGGTTCTATATAACTAACAATTAAACCTCACCTGACAGGCGACACAATGACTCGTGGATGTGTGAACGTGCTCGTGATCAACAATCTCCGCCCTGGACAATAACTGGACAAGAAACGGGACAATGTACGTGCGTGAGACCACAATCCAAGAATATTACCACATATAAGATGCACGGCGTGATCAAATGACGAGACATCATGCAACGAACAATGTAGCATGTAAATATCAGGTTTTGGCATGTAATTAATCATATAATCACAAATTGGGGTCAAATAATCCATTGGAATTGGATTCCAAAATTCCATTTTTATGCAAAAAGTTTTTGCACCTCTAGAGGCCTGGGAACGGCCGTTCCAACCCTTAGTTCAAAATGGGTAGGGCCGTTCCCAGCTCCCCGAAGATGGGAACAGTCGTTCCCGCCTGTGAGACAAAGTGGGAACCGTCGTTCCCGTCTTCGCCGCCAAGCACATATTTCAAACATGGGAACGGCCATTCCCCAAGACAACTAGGAATGGGAAGGGTCGTTCCCGTTATGCAAGAGATGCAGAAAACAGAGCAGAAGAACAGGGGAGGCACGAAATGATTTCCAAATTCACCAACACTCATATAATTCAATCATAATTGCAATAAATCATGAAGGAAACATGCTAGCATACTTAAAGTATAATAAAATCCAACATAAACACTTAAATCATGCTTGATCATCACAAATCATCCACTTCAAGCTCATAATTGAGTTTATCATATAACTTCAAATTCTTCAATAATTCATGCATGTTTTCAAGTCTAAAACTCCTAATCATGCTTCTAACAAATAAAACAAAAGTTATCTCCTATGAATCTTTAGCTTCAAGAATTATTGTCAACGGATCACATATTTTACCACATATACCTTGAGATGAAATTAAATGGAAGAAGATGATTGAAATGGATGCTTGAGCCCCAAAACTCATAATTTTCTTGGGAAACTTGATGAATTTGGTGAAATCTCCTCTCCCCTTCTTGATGGATTGGTTCAGTAAGAAGAGAGCATGATGGAGGATGATTTTGATGAAAAATGAAATGAATGGAAGCATGAAGAAGCTTATACCGTGATATATTTTGGCAAAATAGGATATTTATGCTTAAATCCTCCAAGTTCATAAGTTATGCAATTAAGTATAGGATGTTTGGAAAATGATCAATTAGGTCCAAAAGGTTTTCATGCAATTTGGTCCTTTAATTTGCATAAATGATCTATTTAGGACAATTGACCAATTAAAATACATTTGGTAATTAACTCGCATAACAATAATTTTAACGTGTAACATAATTCTTAAGTTAGCACATAGTTCCCATATTTTCGCGTAATCATTTTGAGATACAATTTATGAAATTAATATAACACGTATAATTGAGTAAACGAGATTAATAAAATAAAATCCTAATGCTCGAAACTCACACGTGCGGAGCGTACCTGACTGTCTGAAAATCGGGGCGTTACAAAACAACTCCAAATCAAGATATAAATTAGTCCCAAGGATGCTAAAACATGAGAAGAGGGTATATGTGATCATTTCATGAATTTTCCTCAAAGTGCCATTAATGAAATCTCATGAATACTTCAACTACCATATAATACATCACCTTAGATGCAAAGAAGAAGTCAAGACAATCACATTCACGCTTGGAATCAATCAAATTCCTCAAGCATTAAAAGAGATCAACATAAATGCTCTAAACCTTACTATTCACTAATTCGGCCATATTCTCATGAAAACATGATCAAAATTGGGGATTAATGGATCAAAATGACTCATGATGAATGTATAATACAACCCCAAGCTTACCTTGTGGATTAATGGAGGTTTGGAAGAGATTTGAGGTTGAATTTCCAAGGGTTAGCTTGAGCTATGGGAAAACTGGAGAGCAGAGGGTTTTTGGCTGATTTTCTCTAAGTGAGGAGGATTATCTCGGGGGTGATTAATTCCAGTTAAAGGGTTCAGTTAGGGTTCCAAAGCATCAAACCATGGTTAAGTTGGTTAAAGTTTGAATGAGTTATGGTCATTTTATTAAACTGTGGCAGATTTGGTTTCCGTTTCGTATTTTGGTTGAATTTCGGAGGTGCAAATGACTTTGAAAAAATATAAGGCTAAGTTCACTAAACTCGAATTTTCATTGTAAGTTCAACGAAATTGACGAAACTCGAATCCGAGTTTCCTAGCTCAAGATATAAATACGGAACCAAGGGTGCGCTAATTGCTCGTTAGCCCCCGATTTGGATTCCAAAATCAAAATAAATTCGAAACTCATGCGAACGAACCCGAAAACATGAAACGAACATATATTCATATACACAACACGTATATCTCCAACATAGTAAATTTGCACGAATTTTCAGTATCAAATCATATAAAAACGAAGCACGTTTATATCACTCATAAACAAAACATGTGAAATTCCATAACAATTAAAGTAAATTATAAAAAAAATTAATGCATAACTAAATTAAACTAAAGTACACGAATTAAAAATTACTTAATTCAAAGTGGTACAAATTTATTTAATTTAAAAACAAACACACGATTTCGATATATATATATATATATATATATATATATATATATATATATATAATATTAATAACATTAAAATTAGATATCAACTAATACATATATTTAATATTAATTAGCTTAATATATATAATAATTAACTTTTAATATATATAATTAAATATATAAAACACGTATAAATAATTATTTCGCGGAATTTGGTAAACATATATGTCATACCTATACGGCCGAAATATCGGGGCGTCACACCTCAACTCAAATTACCTAACTTGTTCTAGCATCAATTCAAAACTCAAACTCGAAGAAAAAGTTCAAAACAGAGGAAAATTTTCAAAATTCTCAAAAATTTTCAATTCCTAGCAATTCACAAGTGTAACAAAATATCTAATCACGCAAATATTCAATAAAAACTCCTAGCATCCCTAGACTGCTCCCCCACACTTAATCTTTGCAATGTCCTCATGCAAAAGAAAGAATTAAAGTTCAAGAAAACTCCCTTATCGATTGATGATCCGGCAACGTGCTAGCAAAGCTTCCAAAACCTGAAATATGTGACTAGAAAACACGGATCAACTGCAAATGCAATTGACGATCAACATGCATTCAACAATCAACACACAAGACACAACTTCGAGGTAAGAAGGGGCACATTGCATAAACAATGGAGTTCAAAACAAAACTAAGAAATAAGCGTATTAAAATCATCCAAACATATCAACGAATATGCCTAAAAAGAATGTCTAAAAATCAGGGGAGAAAAATAATAATAACAGAATCAGGGTGATGGGGGTCCTCCAAAATACTGATCAACACGAGCACAGAACCCTTCAAACTTCGCCTCCAGTTGGGCCTCGCACACATCAAATCGCTCTTCCACATAATGTTCTAGATCCTCAACTCTCGCGACCACAGTGGCCAAATCAGCCCTTAATCCTGCCAATTCTATGCAAGGGCCTCTAACAGTAACCGGAGCTCCATTACCTTCTTCGACAACAACTGGCGCGGCAATGTGAAGGATCTCAAACTCATCATCTGGCCTATCAGGAATCTGAGCTAAAAGCTCCCTCTGCACCTCAGTAAGCTCCTCGAAACGGGCCTTGCCCTAGCTAAACATCTGCTAAAGCCTATCTCTATCCCGAATTGGCCACCAAGGCAAAATATGCTCCTTGGGGTGTCCACTCTCCCAAGCAATAGCCAAGCCTATGTTCTCCAAGTACTGTGGACCAATATCATAGCCAAAGTCAACGGGCAACAATCCCCTAGGCCTCCAATGCATCTCTCGAGCAAACATAGTGACAAACGTGCCATGGGCTATCGTCCCAGCAATCTCCTGAAGCTTCCAAATGAATTCAGTCGTTCCATCAAACTTGATGCCTTCCTTCATCATGTACATTATTCCCAGCTCAGTCTCATTAATTTAACTATCTCTTCCATATCGAGCACAAAATCCCATGGCCAAAATCCTATGAACTAGCACCCAAGCCAATGAATCAAGATAGCTATCCTGTGTATTTCGGGGGGAATAACTAGGAACACCCTTCCGCAGCAGGAAGGATCTCCATACCGCCTCTCTTTGAGCATCACTCCATTTAGGCAAAGAAGTAGTGGCATTAGCTGGAAAAAGAAGAATATCCCTTATCCGACACGCATTCCAAACTTGAGTTTCCCAGTCATCCAGATTGAACGTCAGAGTGTTATCCACCGGGTTAAAATTTATTGTGGTGAAGAAAGCGGTCGTCATCTCGGCATAAGTCAAATCCTTCCAAGTAAGGAAAGGTAACCACCCGATGTTGTCAAACAATCTTTCAACTTCTTTCCAAGCTTCAAACTTCTCCATCAATGTTGCCTTGAAGAATCTAGTAGACACAATGTTTCTAGTCAAATTCCTCAGAAAGGGATTACCCATAGCATTCACCATTATATTGACCGACTCCCTTGATTGATGACTTAATGGAGATGAAGTAGTGAAGGGCTCGATAGACCGAGAACGCCTAGTATGACCCATAGTACCTATATCATTCATATAAGAGAAGCAAAAGAACATAAAAATCAATCATGAGTATTCAGACAGTTTATCGAACACCTTGTATGAACTACCCTAGGGTGTGAGTTTTGATCAAGATTCTTTAATCTGCCCAATACAACTCAACAAGGCTCTAAAGAGTTATGACTCAAGTTCAAAAATTCTCCAAAATCAATTCCCCAATTGAAATTCAAAGGCTAGCTAGAGACTAGGGTTCTTCCAAAATTCACTAAATTCAAGATGAACTCACTACAAATCATTAAACTTATTTCTAACATGCATAAATTTTCCAAATTCAACAATTCTAGCCTAAAATTCATCTTAGATAGGAAGACTTCATTCTAACATCAAGCTTAGAGAGGGGGATTACTTACCAATTCAAGCTTAGAGAGAAAAGAGTATGTGTGATGTTGGTGGTGCCTTGATTAGGAAGAATTGCTTTCTTCTCTTCTAAGAGATTGTGTTATGTGAGGAAAGAAGAGAGGGCAGGCCAAATATATAAGTTATGGTGGGGTAGGACCTAAGTTGAGAGGAATTAGGATTTAAACTTCAAACACAAGTCTTCCTCCTTCAAAATAAAAACGCGATTTTGGGCCGTTAACGGTCGTTACCTAATTATGCCTATCAGTAATAACGCCCGCTACTCCTACTGTCCTACTTCGCTTGTACCCGTTGATGGGTGTTATCTAAAATGAACGGAAGAGGTGCAACGCCCGTTACTAACTATGCCTGAGACGCCTGAGTCCATTAACGAGCATTACAGGAAAAGGCCTAGAAGGGTGTAACTCCCATTACTCACATTTTCCCACAAAACTCTCTTTTACCCAAAAGCTAACTCGGACGGTGCTTAATCACGTTAATTCACACAGATTAACCCAAACTTACAATCAAACCATAGTGCACCAATCTCGTAACACACAAATATCTCAACGCATATACTGTAACATACCACAACAATTCATTCTCCTCACAAGCAAATCCAATCATGTGCATACATGCTCACACACACAACAAAAATGGACCTTAATACCGACATTAAAACTCAATCACGGTCCTTGCCTCCATACTCTGACAACACCTCACTTAACCTACAATAAGAGAGAGAGAAAACTAAAATTATACGAGAAAAACGAGGCGAACGACAGGAACGAAAAAGAAAAGAAAAGAAAAGAAACAAGAGAGAGAAATTAGTTCTAAGTTATAGTCGTTAGCTTGACTTTGGAAACCGGATTGGGAATTAACAATCCCCTCGTGACGAGTCACAAGGCGTGACCTCGTTCTTGTTGCTCTCAATACCAAATCTTAATTTCCCCGTATCTAATTCCGACACATTCTTCATCCTCAATTGTTGAGATTTCAGTTTCCTCCCCCAATTAACCGAATCTCTTTCGTTTGCGAACCGTAACACTCCGTCTGAAGTCTTACTAATAGCCCCACTCATGCGACACTCATCCGATACCGGTGGTGATGCCATGGAGCTAAAAGTACTAAACTCCATACTTTCATCTCCTATTTTGAATGTGAGAAGTCCATTCTGAACATCAATATCCGCTCCTGCTGTGCCTAAAATCGGTCTTCCAAGGATCAATGGCATACTCTCATCATTCTCAATATCAAGGACTACAAAATCATTAGGAATGATGTAGCACCCGCGATGAGAGCACCACATCCCCCGCTCTGTGAATTCGGTCCACATACGAAATGGCTAATCCATACATGAACTAAACTCATAGCGAACGGAAGACAATAAAAGACTATCCTAGCTAGGCAGAATCTAATGCCGTCACAATTCAAATTAAACGAAATACGGAAGAAAGGCAATGACATTTGCAATATCCATGAGAAAAAATGCAACTCCATAGAAAAGTAAATATGGGTTCCACTAAAAGATACACATGTCCTAACCTGTCCCGAATCAATTCAATGCAATAACATAGAACGGGTTCAACTAAAGCCCTAGAAACCTGTCCCGGGTTCAATACAATTCAGTAAATAAATCAAGAAATAAATCAATTCAATAATTGAATACAATATGCAGTGGGTGTACACGTGCAGGACTCGAACAAAGACAAAAGACTCAATCATGCCTAGCAACCACCTGTGAGGAACCTGGAAGAAAAGGGGAAAAGAGGGATCAGTCTCTAAAAGACTGAGTGAGCTGGAGGCATACATATATATAAATATGCACATGCAAGTTGTAAATCCCGGGCAACGTTTTAGTTAAAGTAGTTCCCGTGAGGGTAAGAAATCACTTAAGCTATGCTCGGACTTTACAACTACCACTTTAGACTCTTAGTTACAATTTCAGTCTATCAGTGGCTCGGCGAGTGAGCGTGCACAATCTCCAACCAAACTTCGACAGTGTACAATGATTAAGTTTCAGTTATTTAAAGGTGATCATGCAATTCAATTGTTATTATACTGTGCAATAGGGCAATAGTGTTCACACTCAGTACAGTCAATCAGTGCAATCAATCACGACAATAATCCCTGGGTCACCCGTGGTGCCGGACTCTCCCAAGATCTCCTTTTCCCTCCATGATAATTCGGGTAGCTAGCCCTCGCCATCCAATCAGTGTGAGCATCAGGAACATGACTCCCATGCTCAGAACTCCTTCCTCCACTAATCTCCTAGTGGATTCAGGGGTCATCCCAATAGTGTGAGACTGTGTAAGAGGTTACCGTCGGCCCGATACCTCCCCGGCTCGCTCAATACAAAAATCTCAGGGACCTCAATCAGTGTGCAGTACAGTATCTCACCAAAACAGGAACGGTCAGTGAGTAACAATAGTAGTAACAATAGGTTCAGTTTAATAAAGGTTTACTCGATTACACATATGAAAATAATATAAATATAAATATGGTTTTTAGGCCAAATATCATTTGTAACGCCCCGTGTTTTCACACGTGCAGGTAAGAGTTACGTGCGCATTTACATTTAATTATATGATTTCATATCTTGTTTTATTAATCGAATTCGTTTCTAATTTGATTTAATTGTTTAAATTTTATATGAATTCCAATATGTGCTATGAATATATGAATGAATTGTGAGAATGTGAATTTCATGAATTCGGTGTTAATTGAATGGAATTATATGTTTCGTGTAATCTGTGGGCTTGATTGTAACTTATTTGAATGTTTTGGACTCAATTGGAAATTGAGTTTGGGGCTTAATTGCCACTTTTTGAAAGTTTAGGGACCTATTTCTATATAGGCAACCCTGAACGGTTTTCGCGATATCTTGAGCTCCGGACCTCGAAATCGAGATCCGTAACCGGCGTTGAACTCGTTTCGATGTTACCTATCCATTAAACTTGACCTTATACTTTTTTGATACCGTTTGAACCTTCGACAATGAATCTTTCCACAACCTCGACCTTATAACTTGTTTGAACCGGTTACTAATCGAACCGGACTTGAACCGACCCGTATTCTACCCATTTTATCACTAAATATCAGCATTTCTAACTCCTTGCTTCGACTCTTGATCGATCATCATCTCCACAAGAAGCAAAGGAAGAGAGCTCTAAGAAACCCTTGTTTTTGATCAACCAACTTTGAGCTCAAGAGTTACCAATCCTCCATCTCTCTCCAAGGTAATAAGTGATTTGTAATCTCCATCTTCTCCTCTATATGTTCATCTATGTGAAGCATGATAGAAGTTGGGGAATTCATGGTTTGAATGAAAGCATGAATTGGGGTATGATCTTGAACTTGGGATTTTAATGGTTTTAAGTGAGAGTTGATGCATGGGATGTGTTGCTTGTAACTTCCTCATCATTTCTATATCTTTAAATCTCATGTTGGATATGTATTACACGATGTGCCATTGTTGAAGCTTGAAGCTTCCATGGATGAAAGCTTGGTTTTGAGTGATCTTTTGCCAATCTGATGCATGAATTCTTGCATATATGAATGGATTGCATGATATATATGAGTTTTGTGGATTAAAAGCATGTCTAAGGGTGTATAAGAGGTTCCTTGTTGTTGCCCCTGTTTTGCAAAGCTTTTCCCTCGAGAAACAGAGCTTTTGCTCTGTTTTTCTTGGCAAAACGATGAGCTGACACGGCCGTGTCAGCTTTGAACTGAAAATGGACACAGCCGTGTTGGGCTCTCGACTTTGAATTTTCTGATTTTAACCTCGGACACGGCCGTGTCCATTTCCTTTGAAAACTCAACACGGCCGTGTCAAGCTCTCGACTTTGAATTTTTGGATTTTTAAACCTCGCACACGGCCGTGTCCATTTCCTTTGAAAACTCAACACGGCCGTGTCATTTGAAATGGCAGCTTTGGAGAACCTCTTTTCTTTCTTTTATCTCGTTTATGGCTTGTATTGGTGGATTATATGTAACATGATTATATTAAAGCTATGTTTTATGATTGATTTATGATATTGATAACCTTATGAATGCAAGTATGAAAGTATGAATGATATGAATGGGAACGAATACGATTTTATCGTATATTGAACGAGACTTGTTGAATTATGTGTTTAATTGGATTCTATGACATTCATGACCATATTTGAACATATTATTGCATTTTAAGCATTCCTTAACATGATATTGCATAGTCGAGCGTCTAATGTGGTCATGATTGAGTCTCACACTACCTTTGTCACACAGGTGTTGGTCTAGTGGGTGACGAGTTGAACAGTGAGAGCTTTGTCGGGTTCTTTTGTCTACCAGGTGGGTTTTTCTTCTATTAGTTAACAATATGACCCCGAACACCTAATGTGCAAGATTTCGGCCAAAACCCTATATAGGTATTTATACCAAGTTTTTAATGAGCAAATGTTTTAAACGAAAGCCTTTTTCTTGAATATCCTACCAAAATGTTTTGGCGAGTAATGAATGAGTGATCACAATGAATGGGGGCCCCGGACTTAGTGTATTGGTGAACCGGGGAAGCATGGGCTGACGGGAATCCATATATACTTGTTCCAACAATTTCGGCAACCTGGATTTCACTAGGAGATTAGTGACTGAAAGGGGACCCGCGCTTTTGGGGATTCATGTACCCCTCTAGCATTAATGAATGAGGGTTCGGGCCTTGCAAACCCGTTCCCTACCCGGAGGAAAAAGGAGTATATGAATGATCGAATGAATGATCTAATGAATGTGCACGAAAGAAAGAATGCATGAACGAATGAATGAATGAATGATTAATGAATTACACGAGGTGGTGGTTGGAGATAATGCACGCCCTCTCGCCGGGCCACTAATGACCTAATGAATGAAATGAATTGTTATAATCCTATTCGTTGTATTTATTTACCACTTGGGAAAAAGGATTCAAAACCTCGAATAAGGATTATAATTTGCATGTACGTGTTTAAATTCCGCAATATTATGATATTATGCCTCTCTTTTTATACCCACCAGTCTGTCTAAGACTGAACTCGGAGTTGTTTCAGTCGTTTTGCAGGAAGGGATGCTAGGCGGGATACAAGTCTGAGAGAGAGTCTTGCATGGTGTCTAGCCTTTCTTTCGTTACACTCATACTCTTACTTTTATTGATACTTTGGATTCTATTTATGTATGGAGCGTACATGTATTTGGTACCTATATGTATCTTACTCGAACATTATATATGGGTATATAGAGCGTATAACTCAATATATGAATTACATGTTGGTACCTAGAGCATCTAGCTCAATATATAATATATGAATGATTGCTTCCGCCTTTCTGTTACTCTGATTGTTGTTGTTGTTGGGGTTTAAGTTATAGGTTTGTCCCGCCTGGCTTAGCGAGTGTGTATGTCTCCGTTCGCTATGATTCGACACGTGTATGGAAATCCATTTCGTATACGGGTCGGGTCATAGTGCGGGGGATGTGACGTCTCGCGCTCGGGCGTTACATCATTCGTGTAGGTTTTAGGGTTTGATAGGTAGCTAGAATGAAAACACCCTCACCTGACAAGCGACAGAACAAGACAACGTGCAAGAAAAGTGTTCACTCGATAGATGATCTCCGCCCTGGAGAAGAACTGGACAATAAAGGAAACAATGTGTACTCGTGAGAGAAGACTCAATAATGATACTAATTACGACGCACGGCATTGATATGAAATGACATGAAAGTCATGCAAAAATATATAAGATAATTAGGTAAGGCATGATCATGTTCTTGCGTGCAATTAAGGGCGATTAAATCAATTAACATTTACATTCAATAAAAGAGTTCAATTACATGAAATTATGCAAGTCAATCGATGTAATAACACTTAGACATGCAAAGGAAGTCACGAAATAACAATAAAGAACGAAGCACGAAAATACACTAAGGTGAGGGCGGGAACGGCTTCGCCCACTCCGGGAACGGCCATGCCCAGCAGCTCCGCCCAAAGGAACGGCCGTTCCGGTTCCATGCTTGAGCTGGGAACGGCCGTTCCCAGGTCCCCGTAACTCTGTAAGAAATTGGCGGAAATGTCTCCTGGGAAGGACCGTTCCCAACTCCAGTTCAACGCTGGAACGGCGGTTCCCACCTGGTTCTCCTGGTACGAAGTAGAAACAGCAACATGGCGGAAAAGACACACTCCACACACAAACACAGCCCCAAACCACTCTAAAATGCATGAAATTAATACCACGGACCAAGTAAATCACATAGATCACATATTTGCATGTTAGAACTAGTAAAACGGCCTTGATCACATAAAACTCACACCCTGGTTACTACTCATCATCTTCCCAAAATAGAATGTAGACACAAATCTGAGGCACGAAAGGTATATCAAATTAACATATGTAACGGATAGAGCACGAATCTTACCTTAGGTCGTTGATCGGACGGTTGGATCTTGAAAACCCGAACTTGAGATCTTCGAGCCAAAATTGGGAATTTCTCCTTCTCTCTTCCTTCATGGCTACCGATCAATCAAAATGGGGAAAAAAGGATAAGGCTGGCCCTTTTAGGGCTGGTCAATCAGGTCGGTTGAAACGGGTAGGGTCAAGCGGTACCCGGTCCACCCGGATCGGATTTTAAAACGGTTGGGCAATCAAATAGCTTTAGAAAAATAAAAGGTTAAGTATTTGAATCCGAATCACCGAAACGAACTCAATATTAAGGTTGGAATTCGAATCCGAATTCCTGAGCTTAAGGTAGCAATGAAGGCCTCAAACACCATAATTAAAATTAGGTTCCTATCTTGCAATTATTGGACAATTGAGTCCAAGTACAATTTAAATAAATTCTATAGCGCACGTAATTAAATAAAATTACACGTTGACACGTTTAACATGCTATTAAACAATGGCACTAATTCCAGTTTGAACAAAAGCTTAAAACAAGAGTTAATAATGGAATAGCAAATGAAGCAAGGATGACACGTGCGATTTATACAGGTTCGGCAAGCCTACTCCTGTCCCCAAGTTGTGAGCTTGGGAGTTTTTAAAGATATTCTTATTAAGCACTTGGGATTACAAGAAAAACCTTGCAATATCATACACAAACACTCTAGTGAGATAAATAAGTTTCACCTACTTATCTTTCTCACTAACACACACTAAATGAAAGTTACCTCCTCTCTGGAACTAACCACAGTAGTACCAGAGATTACAAAACTGAGACCGACTGTCTCTCTGGGATCACTCAGATCCCTACCAATGCTAAATCACTCGGATTCTCACAAACACTCTGAATCACTCGGATTCTCACAACCAATCTGAATCACTCGGATTCTATACTCTGCACTAAGCTTTCACTGATCTTACTCGAAGATGTCTGGCAACTCGTGTAATTCTTCCTTTGAAGATCTGCTTTATATAGTGCGTTTAAGACACACTAGCCGTTGGGAAAAACCTCTTGCCATATTTGGTCTTTGCTTGATTTGCTGAATCTCTTATTGGAGTGAATTGGAGATTTGATTTCAGTTTCACCAATCTTGGAGATCTGACTGGAACTTGCCATCCTTCCTTCCATTAGTGCTGATCTGACTGGAACTTTCCATCCTTCCTTCCGTTAATGCTGATTTGTTGGAACTTGCCTTGTTGGATTCTTAAACAAAACAGAAGCTAATGGAGAAAAGTAGGTTCAGCCGAAATCAACAAAAGCGATTTATATTCAACACATGCGACGTCACATAAATCACATAATTACATAATTAAACCTTCTCGGGACGTCGTACCTGACTTGCTGGAAAACAGGGCGTTACAACCTCTCTCCCTTAAGAAGGACCTATCCTCAGGTCCACTGCCTTGAGTTCTGGACTCTAAGCATAACTCTCTCCCTACATACTTCACTTCAAACCCTCAAGGGAACGAACTCTCACTTTCATCCCAAGGTATGAGGATCCGATCTAGTTACCTTATCTAATATTGTCCTATCCTATTCTTAAATTCATTCAAGACACGAGAAATGTGGCACCACAACGTTCTTACAACGTTGAAAATTAAACTTGTAGGGATCCCGGAAGAGAATTAATGGTGTTGATCCTGCGTCCAAAATTACCATCACTAATCCTTTACCTCGTCTCGTAGAGTCAATTACCATGCTCCCCTTGAGTCCATATTTTATATCTTGAAGTGCATACTTTTTTCAATATCAATTCTGAAGCTTCATCCTCCTTGGTTTTAAATGGAACCGAGTAATAACTCTCACATCATCTCTTAAATACCCATTTCCAAAATTATTTCACATCTGCTCACCCCGATCTTGAAGATCGTCAAATGTTAGAGTCTTCTAATTCCTTCCCTTAAAATAACCCATTTAGACAAAATTTCAACTTTCAAATCATCCCCCGGTTGGCTCTCCCCCTTAAGAATTTCCATTCTTATCCATTGAGTTCGTGGCATCAATTCTTAAATTTGAAGATTCCCACTCCTCCAATTAGCTTCGTTGATATAATCGATTCCAATCGCGCCACTTGTCCATAATTTTCCTCACGATACTTTTGAAATGATTGATGGAAATAACAACCCACTTCTTTCATTCCAACCCAAAAAATTTCACTATCATGATTCAGTTATGTCTCGGTTGAAGTAATGCTTATCAGATGAAGTGGAGAGAACTCCTATCAAGAAAACACTTAAGATGCATGTTGGGTAAAAATATCGATGCACATATCACCCTTGTAAATAATTTAAAGATGTAACATGTTGGAGCAATTATATCAATTAAAGATACACACATAAATAAAAGAAATTAAATAATTTAAAATAACGTATGATGCACGTGCCATGAATGCTTTGAACCTGTCACCATAGTTGCATCCTTTAGCTTGGCACTTGTTCATGGTTCCTTGAATTGCAAGCGTGTCCCGGGTTTATTGATCATCTCTTGTTACCCACGGTCTTCCAATTCTTCAAAACTCTCTATCATCGATTTATATATTTTCCTCGACTGAGGTTGAAATTTCTTGAACCCCAGTTGTTACCTTGCCTTTCTTTATCGCTTTCATTTGTTGCTCCATATTTTCCAATTCAACCTCACAATACGACAATTCAGCTTGAATCTGGAAGATAAACTCAATCTGCACGAATCTAGAATCTTTAGCATCTTGGCTTCCCATGAAATTGAAATCATTATATTGATCGGTTCTCTTCAATTCCCTCCTATCCGACATCTTTCTTTCCCGAATCCAAAATGTCTCAATTCTTGATAGCTCTACATTAATTACCTAGTTATTCAATTCTTCTAATTGTTGTTTCATGAATCCAAAATCGATTGATTTCTTACATTTTTCCAAATCGATCAAAACCCTATCCCAAGGTTCAAAGTATCTCGACTCATCCCGAACTTGATTCCTAAAATTCTTACTTCAACCTGAATCACTTGAGTTACGTTCTTCTCATACCTTGATTTAGTTCCAACGAGTTGAAGATCCGCAACTTGCCTACAAATCCGAACCTGGAATAATGAGTACCCTCAGAACTTCCTTCACCTCTTCCTTAAGTTGAGACAGTCCTCTAACCCAGGTTGATCCACTTCTTTTCATAATGAAATCTCACGTAGCTATCTTGTAAGTCGTAAGTATCACTTCCTACCAATTTCTCGCCAAGTATCCACCGACTTCCATAAAACTTGTAAGCTGCTCCCATAATTAATTCTTCCATTCTGGACTTTACACCCGATCCATAACCCAATTAGAGGAGAAGATCCTAGCTCTTAAATTTTGTAGAAACCTTTGATGCATTCCTCCCAACTTTTAGGCTAAAGAAAGAAGCTTATGGTAGACTGATGTTGTCACATAAATTGGTCGTGGTTTGATATCATCTTCGTAAACTAGAGATCACAACTCATTTCAAAATAAATGTATGAGATTAGTGTATGCTCATGCCACATAATTAACACAAAAAGAATGGGTTCGATGGAACAAGCAACATGCAAATCAACAAAATTTTGAAAAAAGCATATTTAACAACATTTTCCATGTCAAGTAGTAATAACAATGCTCATGTTCACTGTGGTGCGAACATTAACACATTGTTCCTAAGCCGTTCGACCTATACTTGACACGACAGACACTAGATCTCCGGTTTTGCAACCTAGAGCTCTGATACCACTTAAAGATGTAGCACCCGCGACGAGAGCACCACATCCCCAGCACTATGAATTCGGTCCACATATGAAGTGGCTAATCCATACATCAACTAAACTCACAGCGAACTGAAGATAATAAAAGACTATCCTAGCTAGGTGGAATTTAACCCCGTCACAATTCAAATTAAACGAAATGCGGAAGCAAGGCAATGACATTTGCAATATCCATGAGAAATAAATGCAACTCCATAGAAATGTAAATACGGGTTCCACTAAAAGATACACCTGTCCTAACGTGTCCCGAATCAATTCAATGCAATAACATAGAACGGGTTCAACTAAAGCCCTAGAAACCTTTCCCAAGTTCAATACGATTCAGTAAATAAATCAAGAAATAAATCAATTCAATAAGTGAATACAATATGCAGTGGGTGTACACGTGCAGGACTCGAACAATGACAAAAGACTCAATCCTGCCTAGCAACCACCTGTGAGGAACCTGGAAGAAAAGGGGAAAAGAGGGATCAGTCTCTAAAAGACTAAGTGAGCAGGAGGCATCCATATATATAGAAACATGCACATGCAAGTTGTAAATCCCGGGCAACGTTTTAGTTAAAGTAGTTCCCATGAGGGCAAGAAATCACTTAAGCTATGCTCGGACTTTACAACTATCACCTTAGACTCTTAGTTACGATTTCAGGCTATCAGTGGCTCAATGAGTGAGCGTGGACAATCTCCAACCAAACTCCGACAGTGTAAAATGATTAAGTTTCAGTTATTTTAAGGTGATCATGCAATTCAATCGTTATTATACCGAGCAATAGTGTAATAGTGTTCACACTCAGTATATTCAATCAGTGCAATCAATCACGATAGTAATCCCTGGGTCACCCGTGGTGCCGAACTGCGATGCCCCAACGGGATCCCCAGACCTAGAGGGTCCCACGGAGTGCCTCCCGCACGGCTTAGTTAGGGTTTGTTAAGTGCTTACACTGATTCAACCGTATAAGCGTAAAAAGAAACTACGGTTATCTAGAGTAATAACTCAAAGTGAAAACCAAAGCAACTGAAAATAGAGGAAACGGTAACATAACTTAATATAAAGGTAGTGGTCCTAAAACAAGTGTCCAAGCCAAAATAAAATAACTAAACTTACATACCGACCCCGAGGAAGATGATGACAAAACAAGTACAAGACAAAAGTAAACGCTTTCACCCTTATGCGGGGCTTAAGCTCACAAACCAAATAGATATATACATTCCCCGACGTGGGGTATTGTACATCAACAACAAAACAGCAGGCAAGACCACTCTAGCGTCTCTAATCCAAGGGCTGCTCACCTATCTCCTGGCCTCGCTCAAAAAAATCTGAAATACAGGTCAAAAGAGAGGAGTAAGTCAAGTTGACTTAGTGAGGTAAGCGAAAGAACGTAGAACAAAAAAAATAACAAAATCATAATCGATGCATGAGCAAGCAAGGAACAGTATACATAGGATATACTTGCATATGAACGAGCTATGAACAACTCTCCCCTTTTATCGCCTAAAACCAAAATCATAAAATAACTCCAAACACCAGAGTCGGGGTATCCCCCAACTAATAGTGATCGAGAGTCCCACGTGCCCGTGAGATCATCTCTTCAGCTAGTCACTCGAGACCATCTCCGAATGGTAGCGTCAACATGTGGTCATTACCTCGCACAGCTACGACCGCGGCCCGATACCACCCAGTCGGTTTGATATTGAGAGTAACCCCGTGGCCCATGTGACGCCCCGATATTTCGGCCGTATAGGTATGACGTATGCGTTTACCAAATTGCGCGAATTAATTGTTTATAAGTGTTTTGTATATTTAATTTTAAATTAAATATTAAAATATTAATTATTTATATTTTAAGTTTATTAATATTAGAATTAAATTAATTCATGCACATTGATTTTAAAGTATATTCAATTAGTGCACTTTAATTATAATTTAAATATGAGTTTAAATTTTGTATTTATTCGAAAATGTTATGGATTTTTAAATGCATTGCTTATGAGTGTTAAAAACGTGCTTCGTTCTTTTATGATTTGATTCAACTCCCGATAGTCGATACACATTCGTAGTGTCCCATCCTTCTTTTTTCACAAATAATACCGGAGCTCCCCACGGTGATGTGTTTGGCCGAATATAAGCAATTTTTAGTAATTCTTCTAGTTGGGTCTTCAACTCTTGTAGCTCGAGTAACGCCATTCGGTATGGTGTCTTGGAATAAGGTTCGGCTCCAGGAATTAGATCTATTACAAACTCAACTTCTCGTGCTGGTGGTAAAGACCCAAGGTTTCTGGGAAAATTCTAGGAAATTCATTGACCACGGGTACTTCTTCCATCTTAACCTCATCCTTAAGCTTATTTAGTATGTAGGCTATAAATCTAGATCCTCCTTCCTTGATGTACTTCTGAGGGCGTAATTAATGGGGCAATCTCAGAAACCTTGTTTATCACTCCTGAATCTTGATTCCCATTTTCTCCCAATTTGACTCGTTTGTTATAACAATCCAATTGTGCTTTATATCGGTACAACCAATCCATACCATGTATTACTTCATAACCCTGAACTGATAACTCAATTAGATCTGTTGGATATCGGTTGCCTTCAAATTCAATAGGACAATCTCGAACAATCTTGTTAGTAAGAAATCGGGGACCCATCGGTGAAACCACTTCGTAATTGTAGCGCCCCTTAACACTACAACCCCGCACCATTGTACTTCCCGAGTGGATGTGAGACCTAGCACTCGAGAAATACTCCGGCGAACGGACAAGACTATACAATACCAGAGTATGAAATTTAAACGCAACGGAAAATAAACTTGAACAATAAAAGGGGACAATACAAAACGAAACACATATTATTCAATTGGATAAGTAATTACAGCGAAAGATCTAACTTCACAGGAGAGTGCTTATTGAAAGATGTACATGCACTCGTGATTACTCTAAATAACTGGAATGTGGCACCTTAAAGCTTCAAGATACCTCTAAGGCGTCGACGCATAGATTCTTGAAATCATGAATTAGAAGAGTAGGAGGGTTAGTCAAAATGACTAAGTGAGGGGGGGTTCGAGGTTTAAGATTATAAGTAAGGTTTTCTTTTGAAATCTTTTGACCAAGAAAATCTTGGTTTAAAAAATATACTATATAGTAACAAATAGATATAAGACAATAATATCCGGTTCATCTTATTTTAAATAAGAGTAGGGGGAATATAGGTTATACTTTTAGAAAATTTATGAACCGTTTTGAGAAAATGATTTTTATGCCCGCAAGCTAGGCTTCTCCAACCTCAACTCCTTAAAATCCGGGAAAAATGGTAACGACACTGATCAAGGTGTCGGTACCTAATAAAACAAATACGATAATACCATCCTTCAACCCTTAGTGTCACGTAGGGTTGCAAGCCCTAGTGATGATGAACAATATTGTGGGAGGGACGTACCTTTTCCCGTCACTTGATATGGAATAACCAACCTCCGGTTGGACCATCATCAAGATCTAGTTGGCGGCTGGTATAATAGTAGACCTCAGCCCATGCCTCCCGGACTACTACTTCTACCAAGACCACCGGGCCCATAGGAAAAACGATAATTTGACTTGCAAGACGGGAACATTTACCAGGAGAAAGTACTAAGTACTTTCGGGTAAATATATGTTTTGAATAATTAATAAGAATTATTTTCCCATAAAGGGAATATTAACATGAAAGGAATAAAGTAAAATATTTTATCATGATTTCAGTTGAAAAGATTTAGACCCTCACCGAATACAGAGATTTAAGTGGAATTGTGGGGATTCCACTCTTCGATCCTTCTGTCGCCTGAAAGTAATAACTGCTACTGACTTAGAACTAGGTTCTTAGTTCCTAACTAGTCTAATTGCACACAAAATCATAGCAAAATAATTTTAGAAGATACATATTATGTAATGCGTTAAAGATTTCCCGGTAAACCCTATATTCACCCGTTTGATTAATAAATTTAGGGTTAATGGGATCTTTAACTAATCAAATATTTATTAACTACATTATAACTCTAATTGTAAGGTTTGAAATGAAATTTAAGGTTTAATTTGACAATGTAGGTTATCTTTTGAAACTATTATATAGTTTATCGATTTTTGGAAGATTTGGGAAAAATATTTCTTTAAAAATTCCAAAACCTATTTTATAATTATTTTTAAAATCATTTCGAAATTAATTGAATTTTGGTTGACCAAAAAGTTAAAATTACTATTGAAAACATTTACTATTCCATTTCATATGAATTAAACACTTTATAACACAAAATCAAATTCACACATACACACATAATGATCACGGTACACACATGTACACACACTGTAGCACCCCGCACGTGAGGCACCACATCCCCCGCACTATGGCTCAACACGAGTAACGAAACAGTAAATCCGCACCCGTATCAAACCATAGCGAACGGGAGACAAACATAAAAACCTTTCTAAGCCAGGCGGAACTAGACCCTGCAATGATAATCAATCAACAAAGTATAATGCATCAACATAGCCAAAGTTCAATCATACCAACCATAAACGAAATTTGGGCTCTTCAGGCCTCTTTTAAAACATAACAATACCCCGTAGTAGCAATTCACTAACAATTTCATAATTATTCAAGTTCATGATTTAGTGGAACGAATCATGCATAATTCCAATACATAAATGAGTGCAGGGACTCTCCTAACTAACTCGACCACTTAAAGACTCCAAACACCTCCGCCTAGCCCGAACTCCAAAGCCAAACCTGCACACTAAAGTGTTGGGGAGGGAGAGGGTCAGTCTCTAGAAGACTGAGTGAGCAGGAGCGATATACATATATAGAAACATGCACATGCAAGTCATAAATTCCGAGCAAAGGTGTTATTTGAAATTAGTTCCCACGAAGGCAAGAAAATAGATAAACAATGCTCGAACCTTACGACTAATTCATTTTAAATTCATTACATTCATAAATCATACATAAATATAAGGCTCGGCGAGTGAGCGTGCACAATCTCCAACCAAACTCCGACCGTGTACGACAAATATCATTAATAAGTTGATTAGGTGTTCACGCAATATATCATAATACATGCAGACCATAAATCATATCATAAATATATTGGTTTGGGCAATTCGTATCCCGGCCTTCCCGCACGGTGCATAAACATAACATAACATAAATCATAAATCATAAATCATTCCAACCTTCTTCCTCCGGGTGGTGGACGGGCTTGCAAGACCCGACCACCTCAATCATGGGCCAATGGGGTTTCATGACTCCCCCAAGGGCACTCAGCTCCCATTCCCCGCTAAACCTCCTAGCGAGGGCCGGTATCACCGTAGTTGGTTGGGACTAGTATATGGGATCCCCGTCAGCCCTTGCTTCCTCGGTTAGCCACATATACTAAGTCCCGGGGCCCGTTCAGTCATAAATCATAAATGTGTCTCGCCAAAACATATCAATACATAAGTACATGTCATAATTCATAAATCTTTTGAAAAGGGTTTACTCGATCAATACATACTATAAGAAATCATACCTTACCGTGTAATTCGGCATATGCTATATACGTACCTCTCCGTGTCATCCTAATCCGTAGCTAGCATGAAGACACACGGTTTGGAGCATAGCCTCATTACAAAACCATTTTTAAGTTTATATACGCTCATACGCATAATTCAGAAGGATTTACTCGATAACTTTATTTGAAATTCATATATATATATAATCATAAGGTTTTGGCCAAAGCTTTTCACATAAGGGTTGTAGGGTTTGTTACATAGCTAAAACAAAAACCACCCTCACCTGAACTGCGACGATACAAGGATACGAATACCAAGTGCCTGAACGAACAAGATCTCTCCACCCTGGAGATAACTGTACCAAAGACAACATGACGTGTTTGTGAGACTCGAGACTCCAATGCACCATATATGACGCTCGGCAATGAAGTGAATATGACATGAATGCATAAATGATCATATTATATCAATAAAATGTTCATGTGCACGATTAAGAAATTTAAAACATATAATCAAATCATTCATTCATATGTTTCATTCAATTTCATAAATTTACAATATTCATAAATTCATAATGCATATCAATTAATCTAAAATTCATTTAAGAAACATAACACATATTATTCAAATTCACATTTAGGAATAAAACAAATAAAACGTTCAATCAATAGTCGGTAGAATAAATACGCGAAATGGAAATCAATTAATTTCAATAATTAAATTAAATCAATTAATATTCAAAATATATAATAAATATACATATAATAATATACAATATATATATAATATATACACATATATACACGTACACACACACATGCACATGCATGCATAACTACATAAATATTATATATATATATATATATATATACCCCATGCATGCAATATATAGAAACTACATGCATATAATATATATATACTATATATTACCTACATACACATGCAAATACAAACACAAATACATGCACACACCACACCACTCCCATGCAGGCACACAACACACACACTGCACAAACACAACCCTGCATAACATTTACAGCAGCAGCAACAGACCCAGAAACGCAGCAAGGATTCAAGCAAAACAGGGTGACACCCCCGTGTCACCCTCCAAACCTAGACCGAGACACCCCCGTGTCTCGGTACAGAAATCCCAGCCCACACTGCACCCCCGTTCCTCGCTGGAACGGGCAGAAATGGCACCCCCGTGCCTCGCCTGCGCAACCTTCCCTGTAACAGACAGCAACACGCAGAAACAGAGCAGTACTTCATGCGAGAAATGCAAGCAGCAAAGGCAGCTAAACAAGGTCTAAAGATGCAGCAAAACTCAGTCACAACACACACCACAATCCACAAACATGACAGTAAAACATGAAGGAAACGCAGCAATTTGACAGGAAGAATTACAACGTGAAAACAGGGCCAAGCCGCGGGAAAAACAGGGTATGCCTTCACTCAAATAATCCGACTCAATTCAAGTCCACAAAGCCATCAAATGTACAGCAAAACAACATGAAACCAACACCTAATTCAGTTCCAAAAGTGATCAATCATGACATCAACCGTACGTGGCCTTCAAGTGGAAATTTCTCAAAAGATCAGAAATGATATCTCATAAATATCTCAATAACCACGAAATAAAAGATCATAAATGATATGAGGAAGTCAGAACAATCAATCTCGAGCTTGGAATCAATCAAAACCATTGAGAATCGAAGAAGATCAACATTTTGCCCAAAATCACTCCATTTTCGGAAAACCGCCCAGAAATGAAGAAACCATGCTCAAATTCATGAATGAAAGGATTGAAATGATCAGAATAAAACATATAATACAACCCTTAACTTACCCTGACGATTGGATGAAGTTTGGAGGAGATTTGAGCTTGAATCTCATGGCAAAGCTTGAGTTACGGGAGAGACTGGAGAGCAGAAAGTTTTTGAGATATTTTCAGTAGGTGGGGAGGGTTATCTCGGTTTGGGGGGTTAAGGAATGAATAGAGGGTTGAGTTAGGGTTCCATAGCATTCAACCATAGTTAATTTGGTCAAGGTTTGAGCAAGATATGGTCATTTTGGTCGCCGCCTCGTTTTTCGGTCGAATTTCGGAGGTTCAAATGATTTAGCAAAAATATAAGGCTAGGTTTACTAAACTCGCATTTTTGTTACGAGTTCAGCGGAGTTGACGGAACTCGAATCCGAGTTCCCGAGCTCAAGATATTAAATTCGGAACCAAGGGTACGCTAAGTGCTCATTAGCCCCCAATTTGGTTCCTCAACTCAAATTAAATCCGTTAACATAACAAATGAATTCGAAAATGTAAACCGAGCATAAAATCATGTCCATAACACATATATTTACGACCTATTACAAATTCGTGGCATTTCAATATCATTTCATACAAGAACGAAGCACAAAATAAACGAACAAACTCAGACATGCCATTCATGCATAAATACATAAAAATTTCATGCATAAAATATTAATTCCCATGCAATTGAAATAAAATTCATGCAGAAATCATTCCCATGCAAAAATTATAATTTCCCATGCATAAATATAATTAAACATATATATATATATATGATACGAAATATATATTTAAAATTTATAATATTAAAATAAGATAATATAATATAATAAACTAATAACAATTATAATAAAGTTAAATATAAAACACGTAAAAACAATTAATTCGCGCAATTTGGTAAACACATACGTCACATTATTTAAAACTGGAAAACTGGGGCGTTACAATCTCTCCCCCTTAAAAGGAATCCGTCCTCGGATTCAAAGTACGCTTGAAATCCAACAATGAGAGATTCCCCGTCTCTCACAAGCAACAAGGAGAGAGCCCCGTCTCTCGAGCAGCAATGAGAGAACCCCGTCTCCCCAACAACAATGAGAGAACCCCGTCTCTCGCGAGCAAAGAGAGTACCCCGTCTCTCAAGCAAAAATAAGAGAATCCCCGTCTCTTAGAAACAACGAGAGCACCCCATCTCTCAAACAAAATAAATAAATCAAGGAAGTCTCCAATACTCCCAAGCAACACACGTAAAATCCAGTTCAAAATCACACAAGCCACCCCAAGGCAAGTAACAGATATCATCCACGTTAATCATTAATTACTTCACGTAGTTTAACTTGATAAGAAAATAAAGCACCTAACAAAGAAATTAATAAATTGAATTTGCATGAATGTATGCTTCATGAATGCTATAAATACCGTTCACCGTAGGTCACGACGTTTTAAAATTGTGAGTTTCCGTTGTTCAGTGTATCATCTGTCCAGAAGATAGATTCAGTGCTCAGTTTGTCTTTAACCTCTTCAGGGTACCTCGATGAAGCAATTAATGAATCCTTCAGGGATTATACTTCTTAGATCCCTTCTGCCTGGTACTGCTCCCAGTCTCTTCTCGAATACCCTTAGACCATCCGTCTTGAAGTTAGGTCCCTAGCTACTATCTTACCCGTATCAGAGTTTAAAATACCCTCAAGGATAACTACTCCGGACAACCTTGACGATTCAATCCCTACCTTGAGGTATTCGTCATTAGGATCTACCTTAACACGAATCCTTTTCCATCTTCCGTTCATAGTATCCATTCATTTCGTTTGATCCCTTAAGGTTATATTTGGCATCTAGCTCCACATTTCTTGAATCGAAGATAAAATGTTCTTGAGGCGTTCTGAAGTTTGATGTAAATCCTCCAATGATCATCTTTTCCGGTTTGGTTTCTTCTTAGATTTCCTTCCGAAGTATCGTGGGAATAACCGAAGACTTGATAATATTGTCATTGTTGAACCCCCTTTTGTACCCTATTGGATTACTCGTGATCGCCATCATTCCATCATATGCCAACTTGATTCAACACTCTCTCTTGTCAATTCTGACTTAGGAGTTTCCAGAAGCTTCCTTATAATTCTGTTATCCCCAGATCCATATTCTATACATAGGGATATTCTCCAAGCCATTTCCGTTATACCTAATGAGGGACTCTAACCCGAATTGAGTAACTTAACTCTCCTCTTAACCACTTAACCATTCAAGCCGTCTTGTTTATTTCTGATCATCACTAATAAGACTCCCAGGTCTTCCTTAATTTGCAATTTCGTTATTCTTACTGAAATATTTCTTCGAGGACCTTTTCCATCGTCCAATTTGTTCCTCGGTCGTGCTCTCCCCCTTAAATTTCTGTTGTCCCGGGTTGAACTCCATCGATTCTTCTTTTATCGAAACTCTTGATGAGTAAATCCCATTAGGTGGAGTTTAACTGATATAGAAATCAAAGATTTGGCCTTTCAACTCCTTCCCTAGTTCTCTTAATGTCCGAAACTCCTTTCTTAATCTTGTCCGGAACTCTAGTCTCACTTTTCCTCCTGAATTCTTGTTTCCGTTAACCTATCCCTTAATAGAAGTTCTTATTTCCCAAATTCACCTTCCTTCTAATGTCATCCTATTATTTCTCTTCCTCATAACTCAGATGCAGCTCGATTGAACTGATACTTGATAGTTGAGACGAAAGGACTTCCTATCAAGTAAACACTAAAATGCATGTTGGGTTAAAATGACAATGCATGGGTCACGTTTATATCACGCAGTTATACAACACATTAGCGTAACAAAATCAATTAGGAATGCACGGATAAACATAAGGTGAAAAGAATAAGCAATTAATGCAAAATATGATGCACATGCTATGAATGTTTTAGAACCTGTCACCAAGGTGGTAAGCTATTATCTCGGTAGCTTTTCCTCGTTCCTCCAATCCCGAGGTTACTTTGACTGGGTGATTATCCCTTGCCTTTCCCACGGTCTTCAAGTTTTCCATGAGTCTTTTTGCATCACTTGTATCTTCCACTATCCGAGATTGCAACTCCGTAATCCTTAATTCTTCCACGTCCACAGAGTTCGTATCCAAACTTCTTCTCGAATTTCGACCTTTACTTCCAATCATCACCTCAATCAAGAATTTCGCGCTTATCCTTTGTGGATTTAATTCACCTCCAATTGCTTATATTCGAGCGCATGATTTCCTTTCTTTACCGTTTCCATTTGTTGCTCCATATCTTCCAATTCACTTCACAACATGACAATTCAGCTTGGATTTGGGAAAGCGAACTCAAATCCTGTTCTCAATATCACCATCTTCCCTCAACTCGTTGTTACCCAAATGCTTGCCTTCTAAAACCCGACTTCTAATCACTGGGCTTAGCTCGAAGCCTTTCTTTGTAGACCCTTGATGCATAACCTCTACCGGACCCCGGTTATCTCTACTCCTCTTAATTACTAGTACCTCTTCCATGATCCAAATCCGGGACCAATATATCTTCAAGGTTTTGTTCCCTTCATTCCTTGGATTGCAAGATCCTGTTGAATCCAATTAATGCACTTCAGGTAGTGGATTCACATAAGTTGTTTTTTTTTTTTTTTGAGTCACAACCATCCCTTGATTAACCCCTATTCCTATACCACCAAATGTTCCTCTGCCATCGCATCGCCCAAAGTCGAACCTCCCATTCTAAATCCTAACCATTAATTGCAACTCAGTCTGTAATGCCACGCGGCTAGCATTCTCCACATTCCTCCTCGGGTATCCTTCCTATCTTCCATGCCTCCGAAGGAATTTGCAATAGGTTGTTGTGATCATAAAACTTGGCCGTGGTTTGATATCATCTTTATAACCTGGAAACCATAACTCATTTCAAAAATGGATGCATGCGATTAGTACATGCTCATGGCACATATTCAATACGAAAGACAAGAATCCATATAAAATGCAAGAACTAATTCAACAAAATTCTTAAGGAAACCAAATTCCATATTCAAGATCGATGCAATGCACACAATATCACATAGTCCTATGCCGCTCGACTTAGACTGACTTCGACACGACTCACGAACACCGGTTTTGCAACCGGGCTCTGATACCACTTAAAGATGTAGCACCCCGCACGTGAGGCACCACATCCCCCGCACTATGGCTCAACACGAGTAACGAAACAGTAAATCCGCACCCGTATCAAACCATAGCGAACGGGAGACAAACATAAAAACCTTCCTAAGCCAGGCGGAACTAGACCCATGTGTCGGGTAATTCTTTTCATGCTCTTTCAACTTTCGGGATGCATAAGCAATTACTTTTCCCTTCTGAGTCAAGACACATCCCAAGCCTTCCTTAGAAGCATCCGTATAAACAACATATCCTTCAGAACCTTCCGGAAGGGCTAACACTGGAGCAGACATTAACTTTTCTTTCAAGAAAGTGAAACTCTTCTCACAATCTTCATTCCAATCGAATTTCACATTCTTCTTCGTCAACTGGGTTAAAGGAGCTGTTAACTTGGAGAAATCCTTAACAAACCTCCGCTAATAACCTGCCAATCCCAAGAAACTTCTAATCTCAAAGGCATTCCTAGGTTTCTCACACTTCAAAACCGACTCAATCTTGGAAGGATCGACTTCCAAACCATTGCCCGAAATCACGTGACCCAAGAACGACACCCTGTCAATCCAAAACTTACACTTGCTGAATTTGGCAAACAACTGATGCTCCTTCAAAGTCCTTAATACCAACTGAAGGTGTCTTACATGCTCCTCGACAGACTTCGAGGAAACCAGGATATCATCAATAAAGATGACCACGAACTTATCCAGAAAAGGCCTGAAGATCCTGTGCATCATATCCATAAAAGCTACTGGGGCATTGGTCAAACCAAATGGCATCACAACAAACTCCTAATGCCCGTACCGAGTGTTAAATCCTGTCTTAGAAATATCCCCTGCTCGGATACGCAGCTGGTAGTATCCTTGTCTCAAGTCTAATTTCGAATAGACTTTCGATCCCTGAAGTATGTCAAACAACTCCTCGATGTGTGGAAGAGGATACTTGTTCTTGATCGTCATCCGGTTCAACTCCCTATAGTCTATACACATTCTCAAGGTTCCGTCCTTCTTCTTTACAAACAAAACCGGTGCACCCCAGGGAGAAGAACTCGGTCTAATGTACCCAATCTCCAACAACGCATCAAGTTGAGTCTTCAACTCTTTCAACTCGGCCGGAGCCATACGATACGGAGTCTTGGAGTATGGCTCTGCATTCGGGTACAAATCAACCATAAACTCAATTTTCCGTTTTGGAGGTAAAGAATCCAATTCCTCAGGAAAGACCTCGGGAAACTCCTTCACTACTTCTGTTTCTTCGAGCTTACTCTGATCCTTAGGTTTGTTGAGAATATAAGCGATGAAACCCATGGCTCCCTCTCGAACCAACTTATGAGCTTCAGAAAAAGAAAGTAGCGGTACAGTCTTGGAACTCCAACCTACTACCAAATCTGATCCCAACTGAACCTTCTTCGCTCTACAATCAACTGTGGCAGAATGTCTGTACAACCAATCCATGCCCAAAATAGATCCATAGCAAGTCATCGGCAGCTCAATGAAGTCTGACAAGAAAACTCGACCCTCGATGCTCATCGGAACCTCTCTGAACACCCGATCAGATTCTAAACTACCACCAAATGGAGTACTAACCACATAACATGCAGAAGAACGAGTAACAGGCAAAGGCAAAGAAACAAATATAGCACTCAAAAGAAAGGAGTGAGTAGCTCCCGGATCAAACAAGGTATGAATGTTCGTGCCATGTATGTAAATAGTACCTTTAACTACCGCGGCTGGATCAATATCAGCATCCTGCTGCTCACCCTCCAAAGCATAAGCACGAGCCCTAATCAGTGGTCTCGGTGCTCCCGGTGGTGGTATCCTGCGATCTGGACAGCCGTCTACCAGATGCTCATCGCTCCCACAAAGTAGGCATAAACCCAAACGCCTCCTGCAGTTATCATAGACGTGTGTCCTCTGTCCACAGAAGGTACAATAAGGCCTCTCGGGTGGTGGTGGCAAAGCTGGAGCAACTGGAGCTTGAATCACTGGTCCTGCTGGTCGGGGCTTCTTCCCTGGGCCCTATGGAGCCGGTGGTGGAGAAGAATAAACCATCGGCCTCTTGCCTGGAGCAGAACCCAAGCCTGAACCCTTATACCCTGATCCGGCACCTCTGAAACCCGATCCAGAACCTCTGAATCCCGATCCAGACCCTGAGCCCGAACCTGAACCTGAACGGTAAGTAGATCGCCTCGCATTCACTGAATCCTCAACCAATAGTGCCTTCTTGGTAGCCTTCACCCAGGTGCTCGTGTTGACTGCCTCAATCGCTACCTGAATATCCGGTCTAAGGCCCTGAACAAATTGCATCGCCTTATGGAAATCATCACTCGCTATATTAGGAGCATAGCGGGACAATCTCTCAAACTCGGCGATGTACTCCGAGACCGAGCTATTTCCTTGCTTCAGTTCTGTAAATTCCTTCAATCTCCTACTGCAAGAAGATGGAGGAAGGAACTTGTTCTGGAACTCTCTGACAAAGACTGCCAAATTCACTTCCTCACCTGCAGCAGCTAACACAATCTGGACACTCTCCCACCATGAGTATGCCTCGCCCTGAATCAAAGAAATAGTACATCTGGCCTTCTCCCGGGACCCACACGGGATAAGCTTCCATATCCTCTCAATTTCTTTCAGCCACTGCTCGGCCTAAATATCATTCCCTTTATAAAACTTGGGAGGATGCTGGTTCTGGAACTCCCTAAAAACAGCTGAAATCTGGCCTCCAGGCTGTGGTGGTGCAACTGGTGGTGGTGGAGGAACATAATCCCGGACTCTCTGATCAATAAGACCCACCACTGCGTTCACAAAATCCTGTGGCTGAGCCTGAGGAGGTGGAGGAGGAGGTGGTGACCTCTCCCGGTGATGATGTCAACGATGTCGATGTCTAGGAGAACGATCACGGTGATGTCTATCGCGAGCCATCCTGAAATCAAGTCACTATTATGCATGTTCAGTTAGTAAGTGGCAATGTGTGCAAATAATTCACAAATTGCACATAAATTCAAAATTCAACAAGTCACCGCAAATTCAAGTAAGTCAAGTAGGTTCAAGTATCAAATAACAATGCAAGACTCTCAAATTGACAATTAGTTCCTATGCCGTGCGACCTAGACTCACAAGACACGACACTAGAGACCCGGTTTTACAACCGGGCTCTGATACCACCGTAGGATATAGCACCCGTAACGCTAGGCACCACATCCCCCGCACTATAGCCCCAATCCACATATGAAATGGTCAATCCATACATGAATCAAAGCTATAGCGAACGGGAGACAATAAAATGACTCAAGGCTAGGCGGGTACCCTCAATTTAAAACCAATCAACAATCAAGTCAGAGCAATTCAGAGTTATGAAAGCGGAAGCAATAACATTCATTCGATACGTACAGATACCATATTTATTTATTTACTTATAGGTACCAACATTCAAGTCATAGTCTCGGGTAATAATTTTCGGAAAATAATACAATTTAGTAAAGTAAAAGATTCTATCGCCCGAGGTTACAACTAATTCATTTGCAATTTAATCAATTCAATACAATCAATTGTGGCCCGGCGAGTGGGGCAATTCTCCAACCTTACACCAACTATGTACAATAATTCAATCAATCAATTATTAGGTGATTAGGTGATCAAGCAATTCATTACTGTGCACAATTAGCAAGTTCAATAACGCCTTCTTCCTCCAGGTGATGGTGGGATTGCAAGGCCCCACCATCCAATCAATCTGGGCAGAGGGTACATGAATCCCTAAGCCCGGAACTCCTTTCTCCTCTAATCTCCTAGAGGGTTCAGGGTTCATCCCAGTTTGGTGAGGATAGCTCTCGAGTTACCCGTCAACCCATGCTTTCCCGGTTGGCTCGAGTCACTACCCTCGGGCCCACAGTGCAATACAATACTCGCCAAGTCAATCAATCAATCAATCCCCTCAATGGTTCGGTAAACATTTGAAAACAAATCTCATTTGCAAACTATAAGTATAAAGATAGGTTTTGGCTTAAAACTTCACATAGGGTTGTACGGGTCCTATGTATCTAAAATTAAACCTCACCTGAACGACCCAAAAATATCCAAGGAAACAGCTCATGGGGCCTGCTCCTCGTCACCAGGAAGCTGGTCTGTGCAAGAAAGACAATTGTCCGTGAAACACGACTCAAAATGTACCAAATATGACGAACGGCGGAAATGCAACGAGACGACGGGAAAAATACAATGTACCATGAAAATATTGCGTTTCAACATGTAATCAGTCATATAACAGCAATTAGGGGTCAAAGAAGCCATCGGATCGAGGTGCTAAAAATGCAATTTTATGCAGTGAATTTTGGGCACTTTCTAGACTATGGGAACGGTCGTTCCGGCTTCCCTTTGAAAATGGGAAGGGCCATTCCCATGGCCTACAGAAAACGCGCCAGCGTTTTCTTTAAAAGGGAAAACGTTTTAGCTGGGAACGGCCCTTCCGGCTCAAAGGCCAAAATGGGAACGGTCGTTCCAGTTTTAAACTGGGGTTGGGAATGGCCGTTCCCAAAATACGTGAGCAGTTGTAAAAATGAAGACAGAACAGAGCAGCAACAAAGCACAACAACAATCAACAAGAATGGCTTCAAGCCAAGATTAAATGCATAAATTTGATGCAACAATTATGCTAACATATAAATAGATCAATAACAACTCATTTAAACACTCATTTCAATGGTAGATCATCAATAAATCATCATTTGAAACCCACACACTCCATCATGCTCCAAATTCATAAAACTCAAGATATATGCATCAAACTCGAGCTGAATGATCACAAACATATTTCCAACAATAAATACACAATTTACTCAAGCCAATACTAAGCCCTATATATCACATATTTTCAATAAAATCATGAAATCTCCAAAAATACCTCAAATGGGAGAAATGAGAGACAAGATGAAGATACGAGGTTGATGATGCTCAAATGATCAGAAATCCCACAAAAACTAGCTTGAATGGATGCAATCTCCCACTTATCCAAGAAGGGTTTTGTCTCGGTTGAAGTAGGAAGCAAGAACAAGGATGAAATGTTTTTGGTATGAAATGGAATGTAATGGTACGTGATATGCTGCTCAAGAGAGGGGAAGAGATGGCCAATTTGCAATTAAATCCTTTCACTTGTTAAGTTATGCAATCAAGTCCATTTCCAAAATTAAATGATCAATGTGGTCCAATGCAATTAGATCCCATATTCATGAAAATGACAATTAAGGCCATAAAAGAAATAAATCACATTCGGGAAAATAATTCACATTGCATTCACGTTCAAGATATCCGAAAAATATGATATGATACGAATTTCCAATAAAATGTCAAGAATATAATTTTATAAAATTATGTCATGCTATGGAAAATTAAAGAAATGAGCAATTAATAATTAAAATCTAACTCTCAAATGCTCACGTGTCGATCATACCTGAATTGCCGAAAGCTGGGGTGTTACACATCCAATCTCTGTGGGATCGACCCTTTACCACTATACACAATTTATTGTGTTTGGTAGTTTAGGAATATTATTTGGTGGATTCGATAACCATCACGTGGCTACAAGGTCCTCCTTAGTGAGGACTTTCAGCCCACGTTACACGTGTATTCCTTCATACAGATTTGGAACCATTCCTTCGAGGGAGTACAATTGCTCTTAAGTGTTCCTATAATGTGTTATACTTTGTAACACATTTATGAGGGAGTACAATTGCTCTTAAGTGTTTGGAGAATTTCCTTTCACTTTTCAAGTGCTTTTCTTAAGCCTAGGTCGAATTTTCACAATAGGTGTAAAAATTCGCCTTATAGAGAACAATTTTCTCCTTTGAAATCTAAAATGGATTTTAAGATTTAAAGCCAATCAGAGTGGTTAGGACTTTAGTCAACTTATTTGACTGAAGGATGGATACTAATGGGTCGCATTTCAACTTGTAGAGAATCACAGAACTACAACCAAAATGCTAAGCAGAGAAAATATGAGCATATTGAATAATAACGTAACACATAGGATTAGGTCTTTTATCGTATGTGGCTCCCACTGTTTTTAGAAGGTCTATAAATCCCAAATGACCTTAGAAGAAACTTATTTTCTTAGTAGGTACTAGGATCCCAAGCATTCTTAGTTTTGGACCCACGACTCGTGAGACATCCAAAGGTCTAAGAATCTTTAGGTAGGTACAAAATTGCCAATTCCATGTCCATAGAATTCCTAGTAATGTTTTTGCATCAATGATCTTTCAATCATGGACCCACGACTCGTGAGACATGCATATCTACTTCAGTGTTGAGCAGGACCCATCAATCATAAGATCTCAATCAAACTTAGTCCAGAACGACCCAGGACTCGTGAGACATCGCCCATTCTAAAATGATCAAGAGATATCGATCACCTAAGGTGATCAATCAAGAAACTAAGATTTAATAGGCTGCACTAATTACCCTACGACTCGTGAGACAACAATTATCTACTAACTCTTAAATCCTATTGACGGAATTCTAGGAATTCTATAACCGTAATAGAATACCTATTTATTCGAAAGTTGCTCAATATTTTAATTAGAGATTTTCGAATTAACCAGAGAGTTGTCTGGTTTTTTACCTCACCAACATGTACAGTTATCCATTTTTAATTGTCTTGATTAATGCAGTTCCACATAAAATGCATCACAGAAAGGATTAGCAGATAACATGTCCTAGCATGATACTAATATGAGATGATCATGGGTATCCTATCTTATGTGCAATTATGGGAGCTACTCCATAATTGTTAGTTTTAACATTCATGCCACATAAGACAGTTCATATCACATAGGGGTACAGAATTTAATGGAAAACCCTATCTATTACATTAATTGTAGCACCTCCCCAGCATTACAAACCCGCACCGCAATACTCCCTGAGTGGAGGTTAGACCCAACACTCAGGAAATGCTACAGCGAACGGTCAAGATAATATATGAATGGAGTATATGTCACAGTGAAGCGAAAGATAAAGAGATTCAACTTTACCAATGAATGGGGAGGATAACGTACAATGAGCAAGGATTATCATTATTGATCAAAGTAGTTCGCAAAAGAGTACAACAGGTTAACATGCAAGGACAAAGTATGAGATAGTTTGTTTCTGCAGAGAGTAGGCTCAAGACAGTGTACTCTTAGGATCGGATCCAACCTACTATTGTAATGCTTCAAGATACCACTAGTTGTCGTTCATTGATTCCTAAAATCATGCATTTTAAAATAGGCGAGAGGGTTAGTCCAAGTGACTAAGTGAAGGGGGTATAGTAGTTTATAGATACATGTATATGTATATATTTTTATATGATCTTGAATTAAAATAATAGCAATAGCATATAGCAAATAGGAAACGGTTCATAATAATTGTTAAAATAGGGATAGAGGTAATTGGGAAACTTTGTAAAAATATGAACCGTCTGTAACAAGAACTTTTATGCCCGCAAGCTAGGCCTCTCCATCCATAACTCCTTAAATAATTGGTAAAACAGTATCGGGCTGATCAAGGCACCGATACTTCAATAAAACCCAAAACAATATTAACCCCACTACTCGTTGATGTCAATAGGGAATCAAACCCTAGGGACCACGAACACGATTCGAGAGGCAGCTATCTCTCCCTCATCCCTTGGAGTGGAGTAACTAACCTCCAGTTAAACCAGTACCAAGAGGTGGTGGCAGTCTGCAGCACCAACAATACCCTCGGCACGATACCTTCCGGGTAATTACTCGCTACGGATACAGCCAGGGCCCCTAACATGAATCAAGAACAATATTTTGCTTGCGTAACCCGGAATCAACATTTTGATAAAGTGGACTTAAGGTATATATAATGTCCTAGTAAAACGTTGGTTTGAAAGTATTTTCCCCTTGAAAGGGATACTGTAACATGAACATGAAAGTATTTTCCCTTAAGAGGGACATTGTAGTACAATAATATGTATATAGGGTAGTAAATCAAAATGATAGGTAGGCTTGGAAATAGTTATTACATAGATACATACGTATAACATGATTCCAGTTGAAAACATTTTAACCCTCAGCTATACCGGTAGTCAGACATTGTAATGTGGATTCAAGTGAGCCTGAAAGTATTTACTACTATAGGCTTAGAACTTCGTTCCTTATTTTAATCAAATAAGCACATAAAACACATAATGTTTATGCACAAAAGGATTACACATTATTCTAATCAAGTAAGCACACAAACTATATCATGTTATGGAATTCCCGATAAACTCTAATTTTAACCGTTTAAGAGAAAATTAAGTAATTAATCAGGTTTCATCAATTCTTTAACCACTTAAATATTTATTAATCACATTATAATCCTAATTAGAACATTAGGGATGAAATTTAGAAAATAATTTGACAATGTAGGTTATATTTTGAAAATAATTCAAAATTTACCGATTTTTGGAAAATTCGGATAAAATCGTTATTTAGAATTTCCAAAACTAATTTTATAATTATTTTAATAATATTTTCGAAATATTTAGCTTGTGGGTTGACCAAAAAGTCAAAATTACTATTTAAAACAGTTACTATTCAATTTCTTTATGAATTAAAAACTTTATAACATAGAATTGAACACACACACACACACACTTACTATCACACGTGCACTTAAAATTGATCAAGAACATTATGAATGTGTTCTTAGACTTATGAATGTGTTCATATTGGCTCATGATGAGATCTAACAAGTTCTAAGTCCATAACACATAATTAAACTCATAATGTAGCACTTTAAGTAACTTTAATCATAAAATTAATCCTAAATAAATTATTCTAGGCATGAATTTAATGAAATAAGATCATGAATATTTAAACATAAGAACACACTAAATCATATCATAAAGCATGTATTTAATTAAATAAAATTCATATATGTTACCATATTTTTCCTAAACTAGCATAAATAGCATATATTTCACAAAATAAATTCCTAAAGCATAATTTAATTAATCCTAGGCATGCTATGACTATATTATACTAAGAACATAATATAAAGCATGAAATAATAAAAGAAAACACACCTTAACGAGGGAGAGAGGGGGCTGCCGTGAGTGACCAAGGTAGAGTGAGTGATTTGTGTGAATTTTGTGAATGAGCTCTAGGTATTTTATAGGTATGAATTAGGGGCTTATGTTGCAATTTCTAAAATTTATGAGAGATGTGAAAGATTTCTAACCCACATTTTTGTATGGCATTTTTGTAAGAAATATGGAATATTTCTAATTCACACAAGTATATGGTATTCTTGTAGGAAATGTGGAAGAGTTATATTCATTTATTTAACCTTTCTATTTTTAGAAGGGTGATGTCATGAATGATGTCATAGTGAATAAAAATAAATATAAAATTTATTTAAGATTCGAGAGACGAGATCTTGAAGTGGTAAAAATAATGAAACAATGAGTGAAAAATAAGTTTTTTTATGATTATAAATGTGGAATATTTAGGTTTTTCGTTTACAAGGTATGAACGTTAAAGATGATGAAAATCGCGATAAAATTATGTTAACGAAGCTTTGATGAAGTTTAAAGGTTGGAAAAATTATCATAGTTTAGAGAAAAATTCAAGAAACGTTTTAAGTATAATTTTGAATATTAAATGAAAGTTAATTGTTTAAAATAGAATAATAATTTTTAAAAGGGAAAATCTTTATAAAATATGCTACGGTTGGAATCAAGTTTCGGTAAATGCGTGAAAATTCATAAAATAATTCAAGGATCGTTTTAACTATAATATTGTATAAGGAAAATGTTAGAATTCAGAAATCCCTCAATTGGGCAAAACTAGGGTTTTATGACCGGTTTTGGTTACTACGGGAGTTACGATGAGAATTAAGGTTTGGGAATGATATCAAAATTCATAAAATTTTGTAAGGATTCATTCGAGCCCAATATTAGATAGGTAAAGGTGGCTCGGAAAATTTCTACGAAAATGAGTGAATAGTAACTAAGGTTCTAAAGGAAATTTTTTTTAACCCTTTACTTACTTATTTCTTCTTAGCCCTGAAATCCGGGATGTTACAATCCACCCCCCTTAAAGAGAATCTATCCTCAGATTCTATTCATGTTCCATAATAACTTTAGATAGTGCCTATATTCTTACTTATGAAAAGACAAATTATTCAAGATGTAAATGCACATATAATTTGTAATGAAATGGATATTCATGGCACCAGGGTCTTGTAGGACGGTAACTGGCGTGTTTAGAATGCGTACCTTTTATAGTTATTTTTGGGGAAGTATCATGAGCTGCAATCATCTTTATAGAGAGTATATAATGTATGATAGTTGAGAATGATGTGCAGATGATCACAAAATTAAAATTTCCAAGTATTAGCATTTAACAGACACAACATCTTTAGCGAAGATAAAGCATATATAAAGGCACAGGAAATTAATAAGTTAGTTTTTGGTCCTCCTGGTATCTTGAAGCAATTCTAATAACTTAAGATTTGAACGAATTAGAAAGTGTAAGTGAAGTGTTTCCATTAGTTAGGAATGTTAGTATGATGAAGGAGACGTAGATCTTGTAACCGAATCTACCAAGAATTTGATAATTGAAGGATTTAATAGAACTCGGGATTTTGTTGTGGATTAAGACTGTATGCTTGACTTGATCGAGGGAGGGTTTAGTACTACAATTGTAACAACTCACATTCTGGTCGGCCGCCCCAACAGTGATTGATCACAATTTAAGCACTAAAGAGACGAGAGTACATATGAGACTCTACAAATGATGAAACCCAGATTTCCGCAACCTGGGGCTCTGATACCACTTTAATTGTAGAGCCTCCCCAGCACTACAACCCCACACCACAATACTCCCTGAGTGGAGGTTAGACCCAACACTCAGGAAATACTACAGCGAACAGTCAGGGTAATATATGAATGGAGTATATGTCACAGTGCAGCGGAAGATAAAGAGATTCAACTTTACCAATGAAGGGGGAGGATAACGTACAATGAGCAAGGATTATCATTATTGATCAATGTAGTTCGCAAAAGAGTACAACAAGTTAACATGCAAGGACAAAGTATGAGACAGTTTGTTTCTGCAGAGAGTAGGCTCAAGACAGTGTACTCTTAGGATCGGATCCAACCTACTGTTGTAATGCTTCAAGGTAGCACTAGTTGTCGTTCATTGATTCCTGAAATCATGCATTTTAAAATAGGCGAGAGAGTTAGTCAAAGTGACTAAGTGAAGGGGGTATAGTAGTTTATAGATACATGTATATGTATATATTTTTATATGATCTTGATCTAAAATAATAGCAATAGGACATAGCAAATAGGAAACGGTTCATAATAATTGTTAAAATAGGGATAGGGGTAGTTGGGAATCTTTGTAGAAATATGAACCGTCTGTAACAAAAACTTTAATGCCCGCAAGCTAGGCCTCTCCATCTGTAACTCCTTAAAAAATTGGAAAAACAGTGTCGGGCTGATCAAGGCACCGATACTTCAATAAAACCCAGAATAATATTAACCCCACTACTCCTTGATGTCAATAGGGAATCAAACCCTAGGGACCACGAACACGATTCGGGAGGCAGCTATCTCTCCCTCATCCCTTGGAGTGGACTAACTAACCTCTAGTTAAACAACTACCAAGAGGTGGTGGCAGTTCGCTGCACCAACAATACCCTCGGCCCGATACCTTCCGGGTAATTGCTTGCTACGGATACAGCAAGGGCCCAAAACATGAATCAAGAACAATATTTTGCTTGTGTAACCCGGAATCAACATTTTGATAAAGTGGACTTAAGGTATATATAACGAACTAGTAAAACGTTGATTCCGGCATGAAAGTATTTTCCACTTGAAAGGGATACTGTAGCATGGACATGAAATTATTTTCCCTTCAGAGGGACATTGTAGTACAATAATATGTATATAGGGTAGTAAATCAAAATGATAGGTAGGCTTGGAAATAGTTATTACATAGATACATACGTATAGCATGATTCCAGTTGAAAACATTTTAACCCTCAGCTATACCGGTAATGAGACATTGTAATGTGGATTCCAGTGCGCCTGAAAGTATTAACTACTATAGGATTAGAACTAGGTTCCTTATTTTAATCAAATAAGCACATAAAACACATAATGTTTATGCATAAAAGGATTACACATTATTCTAATCAAGTAAACACACAAACTATATCATGTTAGAGAATTCCCGGTAAACTCTAATTTTAACCGTTTAAGGGAAAATTAAGTAATTAATCAGGTTTCATCAATTCTTTAACCACTTAAATATTTATTAATCACATTATAATCCTAATTAGAACATTAGGGACGAAATTTAGAATTTAATTTGACAATGTAGGTTATATTTTGAAAATAATTCAAAGTTTACCGATTTTTGGAAAATTCGGATAAAATCGTTATTTAGAGTTTTCAAAACTAATTTTATAATTGTTTTAATAATATTTTCGAAATATTTCGCTCATGGGTTGACCAAAAAGTCAAAATTACTATTTAAAACAGTTACTATTCAATTTCTTTATTAATTAAACACTTTATAACATAGAATTGAACACACACACACACTTACTATCACACGTGCACTTAAAATTGATCAAAAACATTATGAATGTGTTCTTAGGCTTATTAATGTGTTCATATTAGCTCATGGTCAGATCTAACAAGTTCTAAGTGCATAACACATAATTAAACTCATAATGTAGAACTTTATGTAACTTTAATCACAAAATTAATTCTAAATAAATTATTCTAGGCATGAATTTAGTCAAATAAGATCATGAATATTTAAACATATAAACACACTATATCATATCGTAAAGCATGTATTTAATTAAATCAAATTCATATATGTTACCACATTTTTCCTAAACTAGCATAAATAACATATATTTCATAAAATAAATTCCTAAAGCATAATTTAATTAATCCTAGGCATGCTATGACTATATTATACTAAGAACATAATATAAAGCAAGAACTAATAAAAGAAAAACACACCTTAATGAGGGAGAGAGGGGGGCTGTCGTGAGTGACCAAGGGAGAGTGAGTGGTTTGTTTGAATTTTGTCAATGAGCTCTAGGGTATTTTATAGGTATGAATTAGGGGCTTATGTTGCAATTTCTAAAATTTATGAGAGATGTGGAAGATTTCCAACCCACATTTTTGTATGGCATTTTTGTAAGAAATGTGGAATATTTCTAATTCACACAAGTACATGGTATTCTTGTAGGAAATGTGGAATAGTTATATTCATTTATTTAACCTTTCTATTTTTAGAAGGGTGATGTCATGAATGATGTCATAGTGAATAAAAATAAATATAAAATTTATTTAAAATCCGAGAGACGAGATCTTGAAGTGGTAAAAATAATGAATGAATTAGTGAAAAATAAGCTTTGTTATGATTATAAATGTGGAATATTTAGGTTGTTCGTTTACAAGGTATGAACGCTAAAGATGATGAAAATCGCGATAAAATTATATTAACGAAGCTTTGATGAAGTTTAAAGGTTGGAAAAATTATCATAGTTTAGAGAAAAACTCAAGAAACGTTTTAAGTATAATTTTGAATATTAAATGAAAGTTAACTGTTTAAAATAGAATAATAATTTTAAAAAGGGAAAATCTTTATAAAATATGCTACGGTTGGAATCAAGTTTCAGTAAATGCGTGAAAATTCAAAAAATAATTCAAGGATCGTTTTAACTATAATATTGTATAAGGAAAATGTTAGAATTCGGAAATCCCTCAATTGGGCAAAACTAGGGTTTTATGACCGGTTTTGGTTACTATGGGAGTTACGATGAGAATTAAGGTTTGGGAATGATATCAAAATTCATAAAATTTTGTAAGGATTCATTCGAGCCCAATATTAGATAGGTAAAGGTGGCTCGGAAAATTTCTACGAAAATGAGTGAATAGTAACTAAGGTTCTAAAGGAAATTTTTTTTACCCCTTTACTTACTTATTTCTTCTTAGCCCTGAAATCCGGGATGTTACAATCCACCCCCCTTAAAGAGAATCTATCCTCAGATTCTGTTCATGTTCGATAATAACTTTAGATAGTGCCTATATGCTTACTTATGAAAAGATAAATTATTCAAGATGTAAATGCACGTATAATTTGTAATGAAATGGATATTCATGGCACCAGGGTCTTGTAGGACGGTAACTGGCGTGTTTAGAATGCGTACCTTTTATAGTTATTTTTGGGGAAGTATCATGAGCTGCAATCATCTTTATAGAGGGTATATAATGTATGATAGTTGAGAATGATGTGTAGATGATCACAAAATTAAAATTTTCAAGTATTAGCAATTAACAGACACAACATCTTTAGCGAAGATAAAGTATGTATAAAGGCACAGGAAATTAATAAGTTAGTTTTTGGTCCTACTGGTATCTTGAAGCAATTCTAATAACTTAAGATTTGAACGAATTAGAAAGTGTAAGTGAAGTGTTTCCATTAGTTAGGAATGTTAGTATGATGAAGGAGATGTAGATCTTGTAACCGAATCTACCAAGAATTTGATAATTGAAGGATTTGATAGAACTCGGGATTTTGTTGTGGATTAAGACTGTATGCTTGACTTGATCGAGGGAGGGTTTAGTACTACAATTGTAACAACTCACATTCTGGTCGGCCGCCCCAAAAGTGATTGATCACAATTTAAGCACTAAAGAGACGAGAGTACATATGAGACTCTACGAATGATGAACCCCAGATTTCCGCAACCTGGGGCTCTGATACCACTTTCATTGTAGCGCCACCCTAGCACAACAACCCCACACAACAATACTCCCTGAGTGGAGGTTAGACCCAACACTCAGGAAATACTACAGCGAACAGTCAGGGTAATATATGAATGGAGTATATGTCACAATGCAGCGGAAGATAAAGAGATTCAACCTTACCAATGAATGGGGAGGATAACGTACAATGAGCAAGAATTATCATTATTGATTAAAGTAGTTCGTAAAAGAGTACAACAAGTTAACATGCAAGGACAAAGTATGAGACAGTTTGTTTCTGCAGAGAGTAGGCTCAAGACATTGTACTCTTAGGATCGGATCCAACCTACTGTTGTAATGCTTCAAGATAGCACTAGTTGTCGTTCATTGATTCCTGAAATCATGCATTTTAAAATAGGCGAGAGAGTTACTCAAAGTGACTAAGTGAAGGGGGTATAGTAGTTTATAGATACATGTATATGTATATATTTTTATATGATCTTGATCTAAAATAATAGCAGTAGGACATAGCAAATAGGAAATGGTTCATAATAATTGTTAAAATAGGGATAGGGGTAGTTGGGAATCTTTGTAGAAATATGAACCGTCTGTAACAAAAACTTTAATGCCCGCAAGCTAGGCCTCTCCAACCGTAACTCCTTAAAAAATTGGTAAAACAGTGTCGGGCTGATCAAGGCACCGATACATCAATAAAACCCAGAACAATATTAACCCCACTACTCCTTGATGTCAATAGGGAATCAAACCCTAGGGACCACGAACACGATTCGGGAGGCAGCTATCTCTCCGTCATCCCTTGGAGTGGACTAACTAACCTCCAGTTAAACCACTACCAAGAGGTGGTGGCAGTCCGCTGCACCAACAATACCCTCAGCCTGATACCTTCTGGGTAATTGCATGCTACGGATACAGCAAGGGCCCATAACATGAATCAAGAACAATATTTTTCTTGTGTAACCCGGAATCAACATTTTGATAAAGTGGACTTAAGGTATATATAACGAACTAGTAAAACGTTGATTCCGGCATGAAAGTATTTTCCACTTGAAAGGGATACTGTAGCATGGATATGAAATTATTTTCCCTTAAGAGGGACATTGTAGTACAATAATATGTATATAGGGTAGTAAATCAAAATGATAGGTAGGCTTCGAAATAGTTTTATATAGATACATATGTATAGCATGATTCCAGTTGAAAACATTTTAACCCTCACCTATACCGGTAATGAGACATTGTAATGTGGATTCCAGTGCGCCTGAAAGTATTAACTACTATAGGATTAGAACTAGGTTCCTTATTTTAATCAAATAAGCACATAAAACACATAATGTTTATGCATAAAAGGATTACACATTATTCTAATCAAGTAAACACACAAACTATATCATGTTAGAGAATTCCCGGTAAACTCTAATTTTAACCATTTAAGGGAAAATTAAGTAATTAATCAGGTTTCATCAATTCTTTAACCACTTAAATATTTATTAATCACATTATAATCCTAATTAGAACATTAGGGACGAAATTTAGAATTTAATTTGACAATGTAGGTTATATTTTGAAAATAATTCAAAATTTACCGATTTTTGGAAAATTCGGATAAAATCGTTATTTAGAGTTTCCAAAACTAATTTGATAATTTTTTTAATACTATTTTCGAAATATTTAGCTTATGGGTTGACCAAAAAGTCAAAATTACTATTTAAAACAGTTACTATTCAATTTCTTTATTAATTAAACACTTTATAACATAGAATTGAACACACACACACACTTACTATCACACGTGCACTTAAAATTGATCAAAAACATTATGAATGTGTTCTTAGGCTTATTAATGTATTCATATTAGCTCATGGTCAGATCTAACAAGTTCTAAGTGCATAACACATAATTAAACTCATAATGTAGCACTTTATGTAACTTTAATCATAAAATTAATTCTAAATAAATTATTCTAGGCATGAATTTAGTGAAATAAGATCATGAATATTTAAACATATGAAAACACTATATCATATCATAAAGCATGTATTTAATTAAATCAAATTCATATATGTTACCACATTTTTCCTAAACTAGCATAAATAACATATATTTCATAAAATAAATTCCTAAAGCATAATTTAATTAATCCTAGGCATGCTATGACTATATTATACTAAGAACATAATATAAAGCATGAAATAATAAAAGAAAAACACACCTTAATGAGGGAGAGAGGGGGGCTGTCGTGAGTGACCAAGGGAGAGTGAGTGATTTGTTTGAATTTTGTCAATGAGCTCTAGGGTATTTTATAGGTACGAATTAGGGGCTTATGTTGCAATTTCTAAAATTTATGAGAGATGTGGAAGATTTCCAACCCACATTTTTATATGGCATTTTTGTAAGAAATGTGGAATATTTCTAATTCACACAAGTATATGGTATTCTTGTAAGAAATGTGGAATAGTTATATTCATTTATTTAACCTTTCTATTTTTAGAAGGGTGATGTCATGAATGATGTCATAGTGAATAAAAATAAATATAAAATTTATTTAAAATCCGAGAGACGAGATCTTGAAGTGGTAAAAATAATGAATGAATGAGTGTAAAATAATCTTTGTTATGATTATAAATGTGGAATATTTAGGTTGTTCGTTTACAAGGTATGAACGTTAAAGATGATGAAAATCGCGATAAAATTATATTAACGAAGCTTTGATGAAGTTTAAAGGTTGGAAAAATTATCATAGTTTAGAGAAAAATTCAAGAAACGTTTTAAGTATAATTTTGAATATTAAATGAAAGTTAATTGTTTAAAATAGAATAATAATTTTTAAAAGGGAAAATCTTTATAAAATATGCTACGGTTGGAATCAAGTTTCGGTAAATGCGTGAAAATTCATAAAATAATTCAAGGATCGTTTTAACTATAATATTGTATAAGGAAAATGTTAGAATTCGGAAATCCCTCAATTGGGCAAAACTAGGGTTTTATGACCGGTTTTGGTTACTACGGGAGTTACGATGAGAATTAAGATTTGGGAATGATATCAAAATTCATAAAATTTTGTAAGGATTCATTCGAGCCCAATATTAGATAGGTAAAGGTGGCTCGGAAAATTTCTACGAAAATGAGTGAATAGTAACTAAGGTTCTAAAGGAAATTTTTTTTAACCCTTTACTTACTTATTTCTTCTTAGCCCTGAAATCCGGGATGTTACAATCCACCCCCCTTAAAGAGAATCTATCCTCAGATTCTATTCATGTTCCATAATAACTTTAGATAGTGCCTATATGCTTACTTATGAAAATACAAATTATTCAAGATGTAAATGCACGTATAATTTGTAATGAAATGGATATTCATGGCACCAGGGTCTTGTAGGACCGTAACTGGCGTGTTTAGAATGCGTACCTTTTATAGTTATTTTTGGGGAAGTATCATGAGCTGCAATCATCTTTATAGAGAGTATATAATGTATGATAGTTGAGAATGATGTGTAGATGATCACAAAATTAAAATTTCCAAGTATTAGCAATTAACAGACACAACATCTTTAGCGAAGATAAAGCATATATAAAGGCACAGGAAATTAATAAGTTAGTTTTTGGTCCTACTGGTATCTTGAAGCAATTCTAATAACTTAAGATTTGAACGAATTAGAAAGTGTAAGTGAAGTGTTTCCATTAGTTAGGCGTATGATGAAGGAGATGTAGATCTTGTAACCGAATCTACCAAGAATTTGATAATTGAAGGATTTGATAGAACTCGGGATTTTGTTGTGGATTAAGAGTGTATGCTTGACTTGATCGAGGGAGGGTTTAGTACTACAATTGTAACAACTCACATTCTGGTCGGCCGCCCCAAAAGTGATTGATCACAATTTAAGCACTAAAGAGACGAGAGTACATATGAGACTCTACGAATGATGAACCCCAGATTTCCGTAACCTGGGGCTCTGATACCACTTTCATTGTAGTGCCTCCCTAGCACAACAACCCCACACCACAATACTCCCTGAGTGGAGGTTAGACCCAACACTCAGGAAATACTACAGCGAACAGTCAGGGTAATATTTGAATGGAGTATATGTCACAGTGCAGCGGAAGATAAAGAGATTCAACTTTACCAATGAATGGGGAGGATAACGTACAATGAGCAAGAATTATCATTATTGATCAAAGTAGTTCGCAAAAGAGTACAACAAGTTAACATGCAAGGACAATTTATGAGACAGTTTGTTTCTGCAGAGAGTAGGCTCAAGACATTGTACTCTTAGGATCGGATCCAACCTACTGTTGTAATGCTTCAAGATAGCACTAGTTGTCGTTCATTGATTCCTGAAATCATGCATTTTAAAATAGGCGAGAGAGTTAGTCAAAGTGACTAAGTGAAGGGGGTATAGTAGTTTATAGATACATGTATATGTATATATTTTTATATGATCTTGATCTAAAATAATAGCAGTAGGACATAGCAAATAGGAAACGGTTCATAATAATTGTTAAAATAGGGATAGGGGTAGTTGGGAATCTTTGTAGAAATATGAACCGTATGTAACAAAAACTTTAATGCCCGCAAGCTAGGCCTCTCCATCCGTAACTCCTTAAAAAATTGGTAAAACAGTATCGGGCTGATCAAGGCACCGATACTTCAATAAAACCCAGAACAATATTAACCCCACTACTCCTTGATGTCAATAGGGAATCAAACCCTAGGGACCACGAACACGATTCGGGAGGCAGCTATCTCTCCCTCATCCCGTAGAGTGGACTAACTAACCTCCAGTTAAACCACTACCAAGAGGTGGTGGCAGTCCGTTGCACCAACAATACCCTCGGCCCGATACCTTCCGGGTAATTGCTTGCTACGGATACATCAAGGGCCCGTAACATGAATCAAGAACAATATTTTGCTTGTGTAACCCGGAATCAACATTTTGATAAAGTGGACTTAAGGTATATATAACGAACTAGTAAAACGTTGATTCCGGCATGAAAGTATTTTCCACTTGAAAGGGATACTGTAGCATGAACATGAAATTATTTTCCCTTAAGAGGGACATTGTAGTACCATAATATGTATATAGGGTAGTAAATCAAAATGATAGGTAGGCTTGGAAATAGTTTTATATAGATACATATGTATAGCATGATTCCAGTTGAAAACATTTTAACCCTCACCTATACCGGTAATGAGACATTGTAATGTGGATTCCAGTGCGCCTGAAAGTATTAACTACTATAGGCTTAGAACTAGGTTCCTTATTTTAATCAAATAAGCACGTAAAACACATAATGTTTATGCATAAAAGGATTACACATTATTCTAATCAAGTAAACACACAAACTATATCATGTTAGAGAATTCCCAGTAAACTCTAATTTTAACCGTTTAAGGGAAAATTAAGTAATTAATCAGGTTTCATCAATTCTTTAACCACTTAAATATTTATTAATCACATTATAATCCTAATTTAGAACATTAGGGACGAAATTTAGAATTTAATTTGACAATGTAGGTTATATTTTGAAAATAATTCAAAATTTACCGATTTTTGGAAAATTCGGATAAAATCGTTATTTAGAGTTTCCAAAACTAATTTTATAATTGTTTTAATAATATTTTCGAAATATTTAGCTTATGGGTTGACCAAAAAGTCAAAATTACTATTTAAAACAGTTACTATTCAATTTCTTTATTAATTAAACACTTTATAACATAGAATTGAACACACACACACACACTTACTATCACACGTGCACTTAAAATTGATCAAAAACATTATGAATGTGTTCTTAGGCTTATTAATGTGTTCATATTAGCTCATGGTCAGATCTAACAAGTTCTAAGTGCATAACACATAATTAAACTCATAATGTAGCACTTTATGTAACTTTAATCATAAAATTAATTCTAAATAAATTATTCTAGGCATGAATTTAGTGAAATAAGATCATGAATATTTAAACATATGAACACACTATATCATATCGTAAAGCATGTATTTAATTAAATCAAATTCATATATGTTACCACATTTTTCCTAAACTAGCGTAAATAACATATATTTCATAAAATAAATTCCTAAAGCATAATTTAATTAATCCTAGGCATGCTATGACTATATTATACTAAGAACATAATATAAAGCATGAAATAATAAAAGAAAAACACACCTTAATGAGGGAGAGAGGGGGGCTGTCGTGAGTGACCAAGGGAGAGTGAGTGATTTGTTTGAATTTTGTCAATGAGCTCTAGGGTATTTTATAGGTATGAATTAGGGGCTTATGTTGCAATTTCTAAAATTTATGAGAGATGTGGAAGATTTCCAACCCATATTTTTGTATGGCATTTTTGTAAGAAATGTGGAATATTTCTAATTCACACAAGTACATGGTATTCTTGTAGGAAATGTGGAATAGTTATATTCATTTATTTAACCTTTCTATTTTTAGAAGGGTGATGTCATAAATGATGTCATAGTGAATAAAAATAAATATAAAATTTATTTAAAATCCGAGAGACGAGATCTTGAAGTGGTAAAAATAATGAATGAATGAGTGAAAAATAAGCTTTGTTATGATTATAAATGTGGAATATTTAGGTTGTTCGTTTACAAGGTATGAACGTTAAAGATGATGAAAATCGCGATAAAATTATATTAATGAAGCTTTGATGAAGTTTAAAGGTTGGAAAAATTATCATAGTTTAGAGAAAAATTCAAGAAACGTTTTAAGTATAATTTTGCATATTAAATGAAAGTTAATTGTTTAAAATAGAATAATAATTTTTAAAAGGGAAAATCTTTATAAAATATGCTACGGTTGGAATCAAGTTTCGGTAAATGCGTGAAAATTCATAAAATAATTCAAGGATCGTTTTAACTATAATATTGTATAAGGAAAATGTTAGAATTCGGAAATCCCTCAAATGGGCAAAACTAGGGTTTTACGACCGGTTTTGGTTACTATGGGAGTTACGATGAGAATTAAGGTTTGGGAATGATATCAAAATTCATAAAATTTTGTAAGGATTCATTCGAGCCCAATATTAGATAGGTAAAGGTGGCTCGGAAAATTTCTACGAAAATGAGTGAATAGTAACTAAGGTTCTAAAGGAAATTTTTTTTAACCCTTTACTTACTTATTTCTTCTTAGCCCTGAAATCCGGGATGTTACAATCCACCCCCCTTAAAGAGAATCTATCCTCATATTCTATTCATGTTCCATAATAACTTTAGATAGTGCCTATATGCTTACTTATGAAAAGACAAATTATTCAAGATGTAAATGCACGTATAATTTGTAATGAAATGGATATTCATGGCACCAGGGTCTTGTAGGACGGTAACTGGAGTGTTTAGAATGCGTACCTTTTATAGTTATTTTTGGGGAAGTATCATGAGCTGCAATCATCTTTATAGAGAGTATATAATGTATGATAGTTGAGAATGATGTGCAGAGGATCACAAAATTAAATTTCCAAGTATTAGCAATTAACAGACACAACATCTTTAGCGAAGATAAAGCATATATAAAGGCACAGGAAATTAATAAGTTAGTTTTTGGTCCTCCTGGTATCTTGAAGCAATTCTAATAACTTAAGATTTGAACGAATTAGAAAGTGTAAGTGAAGTGTTTCCATTAGTTAGGAATGTTAGTATGATGAAGGAGATGTAGATCTTGTAACCGAATCTACCAAGAATTTGATAATTGAAGGATTTGATAGAACTCGGGATTTTGTTGTGGATTAAGACTGTATGCTTGACTTGATCGAGGGAGGGTTTAGTACTACAATTGTAACAACTCACATTCTGGTCGGCCGCCCCAAAAGTGATTGATCACAATTTAAGCACTAAAGTGACGAGAGTACATATGAGACTCTACGAATGATGAACCCCAGATTTCCGCAACCTGGGGCTCTGATACCACTTTCATTGTAGCGCCTCCCTAGCACAACAACCCCATACCACAATACTCCCTGAGTGGAGGTTAGACCCAACACTCAGGAAATACTACAGCGAACAGTCAGGGTAATATATGAATGGAGTATATGTCACAGTGCAGCGGAAGATAAAGAGATTCAACTTTACCAATGAATGGGGAGGATAACGTACAATGAGCAAGAATTATCATTATTGATCAAAGTAGTTCGCAAAAGAATACAACAAGTTAACATGCAAGGACAAAGTATGAGACAGTTTGTTTCTGCAGAGAGTAGGCTCAAGACATTGTACTCTTAGGATCGGATCCAACCTACTGTTGTAATGCTTCAAGATAGCACTAGTTGTCGTTCATTGATTCCTGAAATCATGCATTTTAAAATAGGCGAGAGAGTTACTCAAAGTGACTAAGTGAAGGGGGTATAGTAGTTTATAGATACAAGTATATGTATATATTTTTATATGATCTTGATCTAAAATAATAGCAGTAGGACATAGCAAATAGGAAACGGTTCATAATAATTGTTAAAATAGGGATAGGGGTAGTTGGGAATCTTTGTAGAAATATGAACCGTATGTAACAAAAACTTTAATGGCCGCAAGCTAGGCCTCTCCATCCGTAACTCCTTAAAAAATTGGTAAAACAGTGTCGGGCTGATCAAGGCACCGATACTTCAATAAAACCCAGAACAATATTAACCCCACTACTCCTTGATGTCAATAGGGAATCAAACCCTAGGGACCACGAACACGATTCGGGAGGCAGCTATCTCTCCCTCATCCCTTGGAGTGGACTAACTAACCTCCAGTTAAACCACTACCAAGAGGTGGTGGCAGTCCGCTGCACCAACAATACCCTCGGCCCGATACCTTCCGGGTAATTGCTTGCTACGGATATAGCCAGGGCCCATAACATGAATCAAGAACAATATTTTGCTTGCGTAACCCGGAATCAACATTTTGATAAAGTGGACTTAAGGTATATATAATGTCTTAGTAAAACGTTGATTCCGGCATGAAAGTATTTTCCACTTGAAAGGGATACTGTAGCATGAACATGAAATTATTTTCCCTTAAGAGGGACATTGTAATACAATAATATGTATATAGGGTAGTAAATCAAAATGATAGGTAGGCTTGGAAATAGTTTTATATAGATACATATGTATAGCATGATTCTAGTTGAAAACATTTTAACCCTCACCTATACCGGTAATGAGACATTGTAATGTGGATTCCAGTGCGCCTGAAAGTATTAACTACTATAGGCTTAGAACTAGGTTCCTTATTTTAATCAAATAAGCACATAAAACACATAATGTTTATGCATAAAAGGATTACACATTATTCTAATCAAGTAAACACACAAACTATATCATGTTAGAGAATTCCCCGGTAAACTCTAATTTTAACGGTTTAAGGGAAAATTAAGTAATTAATCAGGTTTCATCAATTCTTTAACCACTTAAATATTTATTAATCACATTATAATCCTAATTAGAACATTAGGGACGAAATTTAGAATTTAATTTGACAATGTAGGTTATATTTTGAAAATAATTCAAAATTTACCGATTTTTGGAAAATTCGGATAAAATCGTTATTTAGAGTTTCCAAAACTAATTTTATAATTATTTTCGAAATATTTAGCATATGGGTTGACCAAAAAGTCAAAATTACTATTTAAAATAGTTACTATTCAATTTCTTTATTAATTAAACACTTTATAACATAGAATTGAACACACACACACACACTTACTATCACACGTGCACTTAGAATTGATCAAAAACATTATGAATGTGTTCTTAGGCTTATTAATGTGTTCATATTAGCTCATGATCAGATCTAACAAGTTCTAAGTGCATAACACATAATTAAACTCATAATGTAGCACTTTATGTAACTTTAATCATAAAATTAATTCTAAATAAATTATTCTAGGCATGAATTTAGTGAAATAAGATCATGAATATTTAAACATATGAACACACTATATCATATCATAAAGCATGTATTTAATTAAATCAAATTCATATATGTTACCACATTTTTTTCCTAAACTAGCATAAATAACATATATTTAATAAAATAAATTCCTAAAGCATAATTTAATTAATCCTAGGCATGTTATGACTATATTATACTAAGAACATAATATAAAGCATGAAATAATAAAAGAAAAACACACCTTAATGAGGGAGAGAGGGGGGCTGTCGTGAGTGACCAAGGGAGAGTGAGTGATTTGTTTGAATTTTGTCAATGAGCTCTAGGGTATTTTATAGGTATGAATTAGGGGCTTATGTTGCAATTTCTAAAATTTATGAGAGATGTGGAAGATTTCTAACGCACATTTTTGTATGGCATTTTTGTAAGAAATGTGGAATATTTCTAATTCACACAAGTACATGGTATTCTTGTAGGAAATGTGGAATAGTTATATTCATTTATTTAACCTTTCTATGTTTAGAAGGGTGATGTCATGAATGATGTCATAGTGAATAAAAATAAATATAAAATTTATTTAAAATCCTAGAGACGAGATCTTGAAGTGGTAAAAATAATGAATGAATGAGTGAAAAAAAGCTTTGTTATGATTATAAATGTGGAATATTTAGGTTGTTCGTTTACAAGGTATGAATGTTAAAGATGATGAAAATCGCGATAAAATTATATTAACGAAGCTTTGATGAAGTTTAAAGGTTGGAAAATTATCATAGTTTAGAGAAAAATTGAAGAAACAAACTATTATAAAATAATAATTGTTTAAAATAGAATAATAATTTTTAAAATAGAATAATAATTTTTAAAAGGGAAAATCTTTATAAAATATGCTACGGTTGGAATCAAGTTTCGGTAAATGCGTGAAAATTCATAAAATAAATCAAGGATCGTTTTAACTATAATATTGTATAAGGAAAATGTTAAAATTCGAAAATTCCTCAATTCGGCAAAACTAGGGTTTTATGACCGGTTTTGGTTACTACGGGAGTTACGATGAGAATTTAGTTTTGGGAATGATATCAAAATTCATAAAATTTTGTAAGGATTCATTCGAGCCCAATATTGGATAGGTAAAGGTGGCTCGAAAAATTTCTACGAAAATGAGTGAATAGTAACTAAGGTTCTAAAGGAAATTCTTCTTAACCCTTTACTTACTTATTTCTTCTTACCCCTAAAATCCGGGATGTTACATTAATAGAAACCCTCCGAAACATTTTGAGGGATCTTCTCTTATGGCCACCGTTCTTCAAGTGTTCCTTGTGGATCCTTCTTGATCCTTGGGTGCTTGTCTCCAAAATGAAAAGAAAAATCCTCACTTCCTACGTTCTACTCTCTTAACATAAAGTAATATGGCTCAATCATCATATTGACCATAGACAAGTACACGGGGCATACCCCGGCCCAAAAACAGTAATATGGAATGTAGCACCCTAAACCCCAAGGCACTACATCCCCCGCACTATAGCCCGATCCACATACGAAATGGACAATCCGTACATAAACCGAAACCATAGCGAACGGGTGACAATCAAGAAAAAGAACGGGCTAGGCGGGACTCTCCCCAGCATGCACAAACCAAGACAGGAAATTAAAAGCAGAATCATTTCAATTAATACATATAGATACCATATTTACCAAAGCATGTACATAATAGGTACGAATATTAACTATCAATACATTATCATCTCTTATGTAATATATATATATCCAAGTATCCAAAATGCGATAACAATGATCGTAACACGATATGTCAAAAGTTCTATACATGTAAGGTACAATGCTAGACTTGGTGAAATGCAAGACTTGACTCAACTCCCTCCTAGCACGACCACAACCAAAAGTACCTGAAAAGTGAAGTATCAGTCTACCTAAGACTGAGTGAGGGGTAAATAAATATAACACACGTCACATGCAAGTCATAGTCTCGGGTGAAGACTTGGAATTGAAATAAATATATAGTTCAAGAATACATGTTCTTTGCCCGAGATTACGACTATCAGGTTTAACTTGTTAACTTGTCAATTTCATGAAACATGTGGCCCCGGCGAGTAAGGGCAATTCTCCAACCTTTCTACCAACGTGATCGATACGTGCATGCTTGAATCATAAAATAGGCGATCATGCAATTCATTAAGTGCACAAGTAGTAACATAATCATGAGTGAAAACATGCAATAACCCGAGGATAACCCGTGATGTCGGATCTGTCCCCAGTCTCCTTCTTCCTCCAGGTGATAGTGGGTTTGCAAGGCCCAACTATCCACGACATGGTGTACGTCGGGAACATGACTCCCTACGCACGGAACTCCTTCCACCACTAATCGCCTAGTGGCTTCGGGGGTGATCCAATGAGGTGAGGATAATTCAAGAGTTACCCATCAGCCTTTGCTTTCCCGGTTGGCTCAAGAACTACCCTCGGGCCCAAGTGCAATCATGACTCGCCAAAACATGCTTGAAATCGTGAACAATCACGGCTTGCTTAATTGAAAATGTTTATATTTTAGAAAACGTTTATAGGTATAATAGATTTTGACCGAAAATGTCACATAAGGGTTGTAAGGTTCTAGGTACCTAAATAAAACCTCATCTTTGCTACAAAATAAAACAAGGATATGCTCTAGGGAGCCTGCTCCTCGTTCACGACCTCGTGACCTGTGCAAACACGACGTGTATACGTGAGATATGACCCAAAATGGACCAAATAGGACGAACGACGGAAATGCAACGAGACAACGAGCAATGAACAATGTAGCATGAAAATATATTGTTTTGACATGTATTCTATCATATAATAGCAATTTGGGGTCAAAGAATGCATTGGATCAATGTGCCAAAAATTGAAATTTTATGCAGTAACTTTTCTTCTGTCACACGTGTGGGAACGGCTGTTCCGGCTTCCCTTTGAAAATGGGAAGGGCCGTTCCCATGCCCTTTTAAAACGTGCCAGCGTTTTAAAATTTAAAAACGGGCCTCTTGCCAGGAACGGCCCTTCCGGCACACAGGCCAAAATGGGAACGGCCGTTCCCAGTCTCGCTGGCCTCCTATACATAGAAGCCTGGGAACGACCGTTCCCAAAATGCACTAAGGCGGGAAGGGTCGTTCCCAATTTCTGCAAATTGTAAAACAGAGCAGAAATAGGGCATGGCTACGGGACATATTAACAAAGCAACAAAGTCCCAAGTTTTGATCAATAAATGCAAGAATTTCTGGGCAACTACATGTATACATATTCAAGAGATGGTAATATATCATTCCAACACATAAGTCATGAAAAATTATCAAAGATTCCAAGTCTCAAGTTTATACTCAACTTGATCACTCAAGCTAAATTTTCCAAGAATTCAAGCTCTAGATCAAGATATAATCATGCTTCAATCAACAAATAATCCATTTATACTATAATTCACAAATCCTAGTCAATCCATACTTGAGCAAAAATCGTCAACCATGCCAATACCCACCTTGAATTGAAAAGAAATGAAGAAGAGAGATGGAGATAATGATCAAGCTTCAATCTTCAATTTATTTCTCGGAAATCTTAGATGAATTAGGATGAAATCCTTTCTCCCTTTTTGCTTGAAGAAACCGAGAGTGAGGGGAAGCAAATATGTTGGTAATTTTTGGATCAAAATGAGCTTGGAAGCTTGGAGATGCATATACCGTTACACGCCCTTTTTGAAATGTGTGAAATGCCACAATTTGTCATTTAATCCTCCCACTTATGAAGTTATGCAATCAAGTGTGTATGGTTTTGAAATATGATCAATTAAGTCCTTGAAAGTTTATGCAATTAAGTCCCTAAGTCTAAAGAAATAAACATATAGGGACAATTTCATAATTAAAGCACTCCTGGTAATTATTTCACGTAATAACTATTTTTCCATGACTTGAAATAATTTTTCCAATGGTATGAAGTCAGGTATTTCACATAAATAATGTATCATGTATTTTATAAAATTATGAGATGTCACGTGGGAAAATAGAAATTTAAAGAATTAAAATAAATCATACGCTCAAAATCTCACACGTGGCGTGCTTACCTGTTCATCCGGAACCGGGGCGTTACAACTCTCCCCCCCCCCCCCCTAAAAGAATCTGGTCCCCAGATTCTCTAGTCTTGTGAAACCAACTCCGGGTGGAACCGTTTCATCTTATCCTCGGTTTCCCACGTAGCTTCCTCGGTTTTATTGCTTCTCCACAAAACTTTTACCATGGGAATTCTCCGATTTCTCAATTCCTGAAATTTTCGATCCAAGATTCTAACCGGCCTCTGAACAAATGTCAAATTCGGTTCTAATTCAACTTCTTCCACGGGGAGAATCGTGGTCTCATCGGGGTAATATTTCCTTAACTGAGAAACATGAAACACGTTATGAATCCCCGTAAGACTCGGTGGTAGGTCTAGCCGATAGGCTACTTCGCCTATTCTTTCAAGAATCTCGAAAGGACCTAAATAGCGATGATTAAGTTTTCCTCCTTTCCCGATCCGGGTGAAACCTTTCCTTGGTGACACCTTCAAGAATACCCCGGTCACCAACTTCGAATTCAAGATCCCTTCGGCGAGTATCGGCATAGCTCTTTTGCTTATCTTCCGCGGCTTTCATCCGTTGTTGGATCATTTGAACTTTCTGTATCATAGCCCGAACGAATTTGGAAGGTTTCTCAAAATTTTCACCTTTCTTTACCCCTTCTTATTTCGACCATTTCCACTCTTCCAAGTCGAAGAACAACGGAGATCGGCACTTTCTTCGATAAAGAAGTTCATAAGGAGCCATCCCGATCGAAGCCTGAAAGTTGTTATTATAAGCAAATTCAATTAAAGGTAGCTGCTCTTGCCACGAAGTCTGAAAATCCATCGCGCAAGACCGAAGTAGATCTTCCAAATATCTTATTAATCTTTCTGTCTGAGCATCTGTTTGTGGGTGGAATGTCGTACTAAACTTGAGTCTCATTCCCAAAATGGCCTGTAACTCTTGCCACAACTTCGATGCGAACCTCGGGTCTCGGTCTGAAACTATGCTCACCGGAATGCCATGAAGTCGACTAATCTCTCTGTTATAGATCTCGGCCAACTATGGAATCTTATAAGACATACGGACCGGTAGAAAGTGAGCAGACTTCGTAAATCTATCTAGATTACCTAAATAGCATCAAATCCACCTTTTACCTTCCATGAAGTCGACTAATCTATGCCATGAAGTCGACTAATCTCTCTGTTATAGATCTGGAAATAAAGTCCATCGTTACTTGTTCCCACTTCCATTCGGGAATAGGTAACGGTTGTAGAAGTCCCGCAGGTTTCTGGTGCTCAGCTTTCACTCTCTGACAAGTCAGACAATGTTTCACATACTCGGCAATGCCTCTTTTAATCCCGTTCCACCAATAATATTATTTTAGATCCTTATACATTTTATTTCCTCCCGGGTGGATTGAATATGCTGACTGGATTGAATATGCTGACTTGTGAGCTTCTTCAAGTAAAACCCGTTTCAACTCTTCAGGCACTACTACCCTGTTTTTAAATCAAAGCAAACCGGTCTCGTCAAACCCAAAAGAACTCTCCGGATCCACTCTAGCCTTACTTATCAATTTCTGTACCTCCGGATCATTATTCTGAGCATCAAATAATCGATACTTCAATTCAGGCTGAATCGTGATATTGGAAACCCGAGCCTTTAGCACAATCGGAGCAACTTTAACACTTTCTTTTACTTCCAAATTCGACTCACTCGCCTTCCTGCTAAGTGCATCGGCGACCACGTTAGCTTTTCCTGGATGATACTTGATCGTGCAATCATAATCCTCTAACTTTTCCATCTAGCGCCGTTGCCTCATATTCAAATCCTTCTGCGTGAATAAATACTGGAGGCTTTTGTGGTCGGTGAAAATCTCAAAGGAAGTCCCGTATAAATAATGTCTCCATTTCCCGAGACCAAAGATCACGGCTGCAAGCTCTAGGTCGTGTGTAGGAATTCTTTTCATATTCTTTTAACTTTCGGGAGGCATAAGCAATCACCTTTCCCTTCTGAGTCAATACACAACCTAAGCCTTCCATAGAAGCATCTGTATACACAGCATACTCCTCTGAACCCTCGGGAAGTGCTAACACCGGAGCTGAGACTAACGTTTCTTTCAAAAAGTTGAAACTTTGATCACACTTTTCATCCCAGACAAACTTGACATCTTTCTTTGTCAATCGAGTCAACGGTGTAGCTGTAGCACCAGAGCGCAAGGTACCACATCCCCCGCACCGAGACACGACCCGAATATGAAATGGACGATCCATACTCGACTTAAATCACGACGAACGAGGACAAACACACTCTCTAAGCTAGGCGGGCTAACCCTTAAACCATAAAGTCAGCGTAAAACATTAAAGCGGAAGCAATAAATGAACATACATCATATATATATACAAGGAGCATCACAGCTCCAAAAATAAGTCATATACATCATCAATTGTCGTCACGGCTCAAAACAAATACGCTCCATATACAAGGATCAAAAGTAGAGTACTCATATACTAAATCATAATTAGTGTATGCAAGTGTAAAAGCTAAAATACAAAGCTAGAGACGAATGCAAGACCTATGACTCGTATTCCCGCCTAGCTCCTTGACACCTGTATAAAGCCACTGAAAACCAAACGGGTTCAGTCTAAAAGGGACTGGTGGGTATAAAAAAAACAGGGCATAAATATAATGTACGACAGTAATTAAACATTCACATGCAAGCTAAAATCCCGAGTGAGGTTTTCGAAGAATTTCCCAAGTGGGTGAATAGAAATCATCAAAAGGGATTATAACGATTCATTTACATTAGGTCATTATTGGTCCGGCGAGTGGGCGTGCATTATCTCCAACCAACACCTTGTGTAACTCATTTAAACATTCATTCATTCTTTCTTTTCATGCATTTCATTCTTTCGTGCACATTCATTAACATTTACACCTTCTTCCTCCGGGTTGGTGGCGGGTTTGCAAGGCCCGACCACCCATTCATTGACCAAAAGGGGTTACATGACTCCCCAGATGGCGCTCAACGTCCATTCCTCGCTAACTCCTAACGAAGTCCGGTTACACCGTACATTGGTGGAACTAGTGTGAGGGATCACCGTCGGCCCATGCCTCCCCGGATAGCCACTCACACTAAGTCCCTGGGCCCCATTCGTGCATTCGTTCATTTCTCGCCAAAACATTAGGTAGGGTTCATAAAACAAGGCTTTACGTTGAAAACATTTACTCTTTAAAACGACTCTCTATATATATATTAATTTTGGTCGAAAACTTTCACATGGAAGGTATGTATAGGGTTATATATCTACATAGAAGAGAAACCCACCTTAAACGGCAAAAAGAGAATACACGATCCTCACTGACCGGCCTCGTCTCCAACTGGATCAAAATCTGTGCAAGAAAGTTGAAGTGAGACTCAATATGACCAAATAAGACGTTCGGCAATGCAATGATCATGATATGAATATGTAAAAGATAAGATTATGTTATGAAAATGTTCATGTGCACTATTAAGGAATTTAAATCATATAATCAAGTCATTCAATCTTTCGTTCACTTTCATTCGAATTCATCATTCCACATTTTCAATCAAATTACTTCAAGATATTCGAATATAATCACAGCACAAGTTAAATCACATTTAAAATTAGAAATAAACAATTACATACATTCAATTTAAAAATTGAAAATTAAATAAATATGAAATAGGTAACAATTAAATTCTATAATTCAATTAAATCCAATATTATTTAATATATAATAAATATATATATATACACACGTACACCACATGCAACACCATATGCATGAAATTTCATGCAATTATAACACATGCATGTAAACATTTCATAAGATACATGCAAGCTCATGCATTGAAACATATGTGTGTATATATATATATTTCATGTATGCTTATGTTATAGATTCAGAAGGTGACACGCCCGTGTCACCAATATAAAGCAAACCGGGACACCCCCGTGTCTCGGTACAGTGAGACCAGACAGGCATGCACCCCCGTGCCATGCTGAAGAAGAAAAGGTTGACACGCCCGTGTCAAATGCATGCAGCAGCTCAACAAATAACCCCTGTTTTTGACAGCAAAAGACGCAGCAAGAAGGCAGCAACCAAATCATGAAATGCAGTAATAAGAAGGCATGAAATGCAGCAGAAAATAGCTCTAACAAGCTACTAAAACTGACAGCGAAAGCAAGGCAGAAACGCAGCAGCTTCAGCAGCAAAAACCAGCTCAAAATAGGGCATGACTGATCCCCATTAATCCCAACAAGTTCATGTAAGTTAGGCTATCCAAAATGCAGCAAAACAACACAAATTCAACCTATATATCAGTTCCAAGAAAGCTCAAACGCAGCAGCAGCAACACGAATGAAGAAGGGGAGAAAAACTCCATTTTCATTCAAAATTCATTAATGGTAACTCAACCAATTCTCAAGTACCAGCTAATACATCACCATAAATGCAAGGAAGAGGTCAAAACAATCATTTTCAAGCTTCGAATCAATCAAAACCATCAAGAATCGAATGACATCAACAAATTGCTCTAAACCTGTTATTTTCGAACTCAGCCAAAAACCTCATGAAACCATGCTCAAATTTGGGGATGAAAGGATGAAAATGACCAGAAATGAACATATATTACAACCCCAAGCTTACCTTGTTGATTGGATGAAGATTGGATGAGATTTGAGCTCCAAAATCTACAAGGAAAGCAAGGTTACGGGAATGACTGGAATTTCGGTGACTTTGGCTGAGATTTGTGATTTTTGTGAGGGTTGGTTCGGTTAGGGCATGGTATAGCAGGTTAGGTGGTTGAGTTAGGGTTCTATAGCATCAAACCATGGTTAATTTGGTCAATGTTTGAACAAAATATGGTCATTTTAGTGCAGCAAGGTCAGTTTGGTCGCCGTTTCGTTTTTCGGTTGGATTTCGGAGGTTCAAATGATGTTGGAAAAATATAAGGCTAAGTTCACTAAACTCGAATTTTCGTTACAAGTTCAATGAAGTTGACGGAACTTGAATCCGAGTTCCCGAGCTCAAGATATTAAATACGGAACCAAGGGTGCGCTAATTGCTCGTTAGCCCCCCCGACTTGGATTCCAAAATTAAAACAAATCCGAAACACATGCAAATGAACCCGAAAATACGAAACGAACATATATTCATATACAAGACACGTATAAATGCAACATATTAAATTTGCACGAAATTTCGGTATCAATTCATATAGAAACGAAGCACGTAAATGTAACTCATAACCAATGTAACAATAAAATTCATAATATTACAAATAATATAATATAAATACGTATATAACTTATAAATACATGCATGCATCAATATTAATTAACATGAATTGCATGAGTTCATGCAAATATATTAAACAATACGTACCACAATTAACATATATATATATATATATATATATTTATTTATACAAATATATTTGATATTAATAACATTAAAATAAAGTAATTAAAACATTTAATACATTTAAAATAACATTAAATATGTAAATCACGTATAAATAATTATTTCGCGCAGTTTGGTAAACAATTACGTCATACCTGTACGGCCGAATTATCGGGGCGTCACAGCAGCGATCTTAGAGAAATCCTAAACGAACCTTGTGTAATATCCGGCGAATCCCTAGAAGCTCCTAACTTCCAAGGCATTCTTTGGTTTCTCCCATTTAAGCACGACCTCAATTTTCGAGGGATCGACTTCCAAACCCTTGCCTGAAATCACATTTCCCAAGAAAGCAACCCGATCGATCCAAAATTCACACTTACTGAATTTAGCAAACAACTGATGCTCCTTTAAAGTTTGTAGAACAAGCTTAAGATGCCTCGCGTGCTCCTCGGCAGATTTGGAGAATACAAAAATATCATCGATGAAAATAACCACAAACTTGTTGAGGAAAGGCTTGAAAATCCGGTGCATCATATCCATGAAAGCTGCAGGTGCATTGGTTAATCCAAATGGCATAACCACAAACTCGTAATTCCTGTACGGAGTATTGAATCCCGTCTTTGGAATATCCTCTGCTCGGATTCGTAGCTGGTAGTACCCCTGTCTTAAATCCAATTTCAAGTAGACCTTGGAACCCTGAAGTATATCAAATAATTCCTCGATATGTGGAAGGGGATACTTGTTCTTGATAGTCATCCGGTTCAACTCCCGGTAATCGATGCACATTTTCAAAACACACACACGAATCCGAATCAGAACGAACGGGAGACAAACACACACGCTCTGCTAGGCGGATCTAACTCGACAAAACTCAGAGCGCAGAAGCAAAACAAACATTTAAACAAGATAGCGGAAGCATTTAAGTCAACATTCAAAACAAGTGACGGGTTCAACTAGCATAGATACCTAGTCCCGAATATCAACAAGCATAACAAGTGACGGGTTCGACTAGCATAGATACCTAGTCCCGAATATCAACAAGCATAACAAGTGACGGGTTCAACTAGCATAGATCCCTAGTCCCGAATAATAGATCAACATAAAGTAATAATCATCAAGTGCCACAAGGGGCCAAATGCGAGTGCCACAAGGGGCAACCTAATAGTAAAGTATAATCTCGAGTCTATAAGTCAAAACATAAGTAAAGTGTATGAAAGACAAATGCAACTAGAAAGGCTAGACCGACGAAGTGCAACTCAAACGACTCACTCCCGCCTAGCAAATCCAACATACCTGGAACTAAAAGTGTAAATGAGGGGTCAGTCAACTTGACCGAGTGAGGGGGCTAACGCACACCCACAGTATATATATAGAGCATAGCACATATCAGAAGGGCGGACTCATGAACTGGAGATAGGTGTTGCATACCAAAGACATTTCCAAAAGTACCCAAAAGATAGTTATATAAGATTTAGAAAACATTTCAGAAACTCTATCTCGATTCATGATTCCCAGACATAACAGATCACATGCTCGGTGAGTACGAGCTTCCAACCTTTACTCCTCAGGACAAAACAAACATAAAATACAGAATCAAATCCAACCGTCACACCAATGATGGAGGGGATGTGCCGTCCCCAAACCATCCAGAACATACATACCCTCAAGGGGTAGCGAACCCACAAGAGTCCTCCCCGGCCTTAGCCGAAGGCTCAAGATACCACACCTTCCCTACAGCACGGGTCGTGTGAAGATATCTCAAATGGAACTAGGCATAGGTATATCCCCGACGGCCCTAACCGTCCCAGGGGCTCCTTACCCATAGCTCCTCGGATCCACATACATACATACATACAGATGCCAATATTTCATGGCCAAACTCATGACAGGAACATAACATAACATACTTTTCAAAACATCTTACATATGCTTTCATATCTAATTTTCCAAAACAGAGTTGATTCACAAGGTTATAAACATATCATATCCAACACATACGTATATATAATAGATATACTCGCATGCAAGGGTTGAAATCAACATATTAAGGCCATAGGTCGCATAACTATACAAAATCCTAAACCTCACCTCGTAGTAGTAGAGTCTGAGAGTGTGAAGGGCCAAACACTCTAAACCTCGGGCTCACCGGTACCACCAAACTCTGTGACAAGACATACAAAAGCCCAAACTTAGACTCTACATGAACCAAGTAAGACGCACGGCGTACAAAGTATGAATGACATGCGGAATGGAATGATGTTTATCAAGTTGGTCACAAAGGTCAATTCAAATATTCAAGTAAATCATGCAAGTAATAAAGTATTAAGGTTTAAAGATGCATTCCAAGTCATATCGGATCATACAAGTCAAGTAGCAACTCAAACGAATCAAATACGCACTAAAAAGCAAGTAGAAAAGGTCACAGACGCATGGGAACGACCATTCCCATGCACAACATAGCATGGGAACGGGCCTTCCCACGCCCAAAGTCAGCGAGACTGGGAACGGCCGTTCCTAGTCCAAGCATACATGGGAAGGGCGTTCCCATGTTCGCCGCCAAAACTCAAACCCTAGCCCGGAAGGGCCGTTCCGGGCTTAAAGCACAAATGGGAATGGCCGTTCCGGCCATAGATCTGGAGCAAAAACTGAACAGTTTCGGGAAGAACAAGGGGAACACCAAAAATCATCAAACCAACACGAAATCTACCGTAAAACATCACGAAATTCAAGTATATCATCATATAAATCATGTTTAGCATCAAAACATCAATTAATCCAAGTTTAAGAAGGTTTTGCCCAAAATCTCAAACACCCATTTTCATAACTTTCAAGCCCAAAGATGAAGATATGAATCCCTTGTTAGGAATAGTGCCCTAGAAAGCCGATTCGACGTAATCTGCTTTGGGACTTTTCTTGTATCACAGACGATCTTTGAATAATATACGATTAATTATAGGTAAACACTTCTTTATATGCCAATACGTGTTTTGTGTGTTTCCATTACGTGAGCATGTATGAGAACTCCCCTAATCCTGATGACTTTAGGACTCTACCATTTAGGTGAAATGGTTCATGAAACGAGCCCTATATCACATAAGCCATGATTAGTAAAATACTCCAAGCCGATGAGTCCTACAGACAGTGGGAGTGTCAACCTGACTCCTCTAAGGCTTGCTTGTGGGATCACGCCCTTAAGAAGGACCACCTTGTTTCATGGAGGTGCAAAGTGTATAGTTGATACGTGCGTGATACATGAGGGTGCTTACTTTAATAAGTAAGTTCACTGAGGTGCCCCGTGTGAGAACATTCCTAAATGGGAAAGGAAGTTTCTATTTCAGGAAATGGAAACTTCCAGATTAGGAAATATCTCACGAGTCATTGATGTGATTAATTGATCCTTAGACTTGAGGTTCCTTGTCACTTTATGAATTAACTCTGTAGTCTTTGGTATAAGCTTTAAAGGGTGTCGCCTTAGACAACTGATTCAAGGCTTATGTTGGGGCTGCACAAGTGATTCATGAAAGTGAATGAGAATCAAGAAAGGACCTACACTTGCATTTGCAAGGTGATCTCTTATTGTGTAACTCATTCATATGCCATATGGAGTCCTTGGCCAAGGCAGTAGATCAAGACATCAAGAAAAGGGTTTCTTGGATTGAGATCAAATGGATATGAAATGCACTTTAGCTTTAAGACCAGATTATTAGGGTTCTAATTATTCCCTTACCCTAGATCATGGTTGAGAGATAGTAAGTAGGAGGATTGTATCTCACATGAATCAATGACTTAAAGGTTCTGTCGAATCCGAACATTCCAATTCAGCTAGGGGTTAAACACCTGTTGCTAGACTATGGTCGTTTAATCTGTGGACTGATTAATTAATTAGTGAATTAATTAATTAGGGTCACTGCTAATTGAATTGAGAACCTAGAGGGTCACACACAACAACTTGGTTACATGAGTTGAGGCTTTAAAATGATTAAACGAGTTAATCAAGCCAAGAGGGTTCCACACGTGTGAAACCACACGTGTGGCTCACGTGAGTGACACGTGTCATTGTGACACGTGTCACACACGTGTATAAATATATGTGTATATTTATTTATGTATTAAATAATTAATGTGATTAATTATTTAATAGACTTTGGTTTAATTTTGAATTAAAAAGAAAGCCTTATTTTGGAGAAAAATAATCTAGTTAATTAATTATGAATTAATTAATTAGATAAAATAAGTTATTTATTTTAAATAAATAAAGTATAAAATTATCCAAAAATAGTTTGGATATTTTTAGCTCTCTTGAAAGTTGATTTGAATTAGAATTCAAAGTCAAAGTCAAAATTACTTGATGATCAAGTAATAGGAGAGAGAGAGACCAAAATCCTAGCCCATTAAGGACTAGGAATTTCGTCCCTCCCCTTTCTTATATATAGGGGAGCTCATGCTCCCCTTTAGAGCTAATAGACAATTCTTGGTTCATGTGTTGAACACCTTCCTTTCTCCAAGATAAAATAAAACCCTAGGTTAAGCCTAAACACTAACTAGAGAACTAGCATCCTTACTAGTTAGATTGTAGCCAAGTTGGTGGACTATCTCTAGAGACTTCAAGTTAGAAGTTTTGAAGATTCGAGCTTTACCAAAAAGTGGGGATTAAGCAAAAACGATCAGAAGGGATGATGAAACGATTCTGAACCCGACGTGAACCGAATGAAAAAATCGAACCAAAGAAGATGGCGAAAACCGTTCGTCCATATCCTGAAGGATGAATTTTTTCACGAGGGTTTTGTGACTGGCAGTTTTCTACTTTCGTAAAACTGGTTTTCGAAGGGAGTTTCAATCCTGCTTTTCTCGTTTCATGTTTCTTTCTTTATGTTATATTGTTAAGAACATCTCTAACATGAATTGAATGTAGGTTGGTGTGGATTGCTATCCCGACAATGGATTCTGAAGTAGGAAGAGACTTTCGAGGGACGGGTTGTCAGGCCGTGAGAAGAGCGTTCTTGGGTGGCTTGAAACGCTTCAAGAAAGAATAAAAGAAAAGTAAGTTTTCTATCTCTACGAATTTGGTTACACGATTGCGAGTCCAAGATCCTTTTGTTGGAAAATTTTTTTTTAAATTCCGCTGCTTTCTGATTCGTGTTTTCCAACAAGTGGTATCAAAGCCACCTCGTTAATCGTGTTTCTGATTCGTCTCAATTATTCTGAATTTGGTAGAAATTCTTAGGCTTGATGTGATTGAGTATTTGTAATTGTTTTAGAAAGCCTGAATTACGAAACTGTATTTTTTCCTGAAAGTTTCTGAAAATTGGTTTTTGCAAAATTTAATTTTTGAAAACAATTTTAGATTTGAAACTGTATAAACTGTTTTTGGATTTCTTGGATTGGTTTTGCTTTTGAACGAAAACACGAAACCGAAAGCCTGGATTATGAACACGCGAAACCCCGCGCGCGGGCTTTGCGCGCACCGCCAGCCTGTCCTAGGAGCGCGCAGGCATCACCGCCACCGCCCTCCCGCAAGCGTGCGGGCGGGCCCGTCCAGGGCTGCCGGGAGAGGCCGCCCGTCGTCTCGCCCAGGCTGGGCGAGAATCCCGCAAGGCGTGCGGGATAGCTCGCCCAGGCCGCCCGCTGTCGCCCACCATCCTTGCCGAGAAGGGCTGCGCGCAGGAGCGCGCGCAGTGTGCGCCTGTCGCGTGCGCGCACGCACGCCCGCGACGAGCAGCCCGTCTCGTGCAAGGGCCCCGTTTTCGTAGTCCGTGTTTTTCGTGTTTCGTGCAATCCAGTCCCAATTTTTATTTTAATTTTAAAAATTTTATTTTTGAATATTTATTTTAATTTTTGAATAAAACTTAAAATTGGGATTTTTGAGAAATTGAAACGGTTTATATTTTGGGAAAATACAATCTTTGGTAAAATTATTAATTTTCAGAAATTAATTGGAATTTTATTTGTTTTGGTAATTTGGGATTTATTGAAAACTTTTATAAATAAGACTCGCATCAAGTCGTGTTTTAAGTCACTAGGACTTGAAACGAGAATTTTAATTTATTGGCTAAATTTAAATTCTCGCTAAAGCATGTTAGGTGATCATGGGTTTAGATCTGTGTATGGTTTTAATTTATGCACATGGATGGTTTAAATTGGGGTTGGAGCCCTATAGTTGCGTTTTTCAATTGAGGTTGGAGCCTCACTTATGTGCGTACTGTTATGTGATTTATTATGTGGCTTTCCATATTACTGTTTTTGAGGCCGGGGTATGCCCCGTGTAATTGTCTAAGGCCAATATGAAGATTGAGCCTTATTACTTTATGTCTTTTTCTTTTTATTGTAATTTGAGAGTAGAGATAGGTGGTGAGGTTTTATTTTCATTTTGGAGACAATGCACCCATGGAGTAAGATGGACCACATTCAAGTAACAAGGAGGCCATAAGTGAAGACCCCTCAAAATGTTAGGGAGGGGAATCTCAATTGTTAAATGTAATAGAGATAGGGCTCGTATTTTGTTACCGCTTTCCCTTATGTGATTTAAACTGTTTATGTGGCATGTATGTTAGAACTTGTGATTGTGGAGTGGCTCCCACATATCACGCATAAGATAGGCAGAACCCATGATCATTACATGTTAGTATCATGCTAGGACATGTTATCTGTTTATGTGCTTGTTTGAAATGCATTTAAGTGTACTTGCATTAATCAAGACTAATAAAATTGGATAACATATATGTTGGTGAGGTCGAACCGAACAACTCTTCGGTTGATTCGAAAATTCCCATTAAATATTAAGCTCATTTCGAATAATAGGTATTTAATTCGAGATGCAAATTTTGAATTAAATTCCTAGCATTCCATCAATAGGTTTTAAGTTTAGTAAGTAAAGCTAGTTATTGTCCGCGAGTCGTGGGACAGCTAGTGGAGCTTATTAGTTCTTAGTTACCTAATTGATCATTTTAAATGATCAATATTTCGTGGTTAATTTTGGCAAGGGCGATGTCCGCGAGTCGTGGGTCGTTCGAACTAAGTTTTGATCATGATCTTATGATTGATGGGTCTAGCTTAAACGCCTAAGTAAATGTGGATGTCGCACGAGTCGTGGGTCCATATTGAAAGATAGGTGATGCAAAAACAATTACTAAGAGTTCTAAAGGTGTTAGAATTGGTAAGTTGTACCTACCTAGGGTTTTGCTTAGAATGTCCGTGAGTCGTGGGTTCGAGGTAAAATGCTTAGGATCTTAGTACCCATTGGGAAACGTGTTCCTCTTAGATCTTTGGGAATTATAGATCTTTGAAAAACAGTGGGAGCTACATTAGATTAAAGACCTTATCTTTTGTATATCGTTATAATTCAGCATGCCCACATTTTCTCTGCTTAGCATTTAGGTTGTAGTTCTGTGATTCTCTACAATATGAAATGCAAACCTATTCGTATCCATCCTTAAGTCAAATAAGTTGACTAAGTCCTGACTAACTCTAGATGGCTTCGGATCCTAAAATTCATTTTAGAATCCGACTAGAGAAAGGCGTTCTCTAAAGGGCGAAGTTTTCAATTGTGAAAAGTCGACCCGGGCCAAAAGAGAAGCAATCTGAGGTGAATGGATTTTTCCAAACCACTTAAAAGTAATTGAACCACCTCATAAAAATGTTACAAGGTATAACATTATGGAATTATTCAATATTCCAAATGAGGAAACAAGTGCACACGAACAAGGTCTAAAGATCTTAATTGAAGATCTTATGGTCTCGATCATCAACTGAGAAAAGAGTTCTCAATGCACTGATTGCTTACATTGCTTCGACTATCATTGAAACCCTTTATGCTCAACTAGAATGATGCTAATGTAGCATAGTTAATCATTTAAGTTGATAATGGTTGAGAGCATCCTTAAGAAAGAATAAAAGGTTGAGATGGTTAATTCTTCTTCTAAAACTCCCTAAGTTAAAGGCTTGAAGGCCTAAAGAAGAAGAAACCCTTAAGAGCCCAATGGAGGGGCATGTAAGGGGTACGCCCAAAAGACACTAGAGATCAAATAGGACGTTTGCTTCTATGGTAGCAAATAAGGACTTTGAAAGGGAACTGCAAAGAGTATGAGTACTTTGAAATGTTACCTCATTTAGTAATTCTACTAGGAATAGAATTCACTAGTCTTGAGTCAATTCTGCATAATCCGTTGTGCAAAGACTCAAGGCACTAATGTTCTGAACATACAACGAGATAACAAAAGTAAGATGACAAAGCTTCGAATTACTTTGGAACGTTGAGATATAAAAGGATTAGCAAGTCAGACACCTTAGGATCATTCTATGAAAATGAACCTATAGTGTTGACTTCCTGTGAATCCTGTCATGAGGGAAGCGTTCCCGAATCCCGTTTATTAGAAACGTGGAACGTTCCAAAATTATAGTGGATTTCGATCCGTGCTGATGAGTGTAAGATGCTTAATGTAAGCACTAGATACAATCGTCAGTTTAATCATTATGAATGAATGTACTTGTTAAAGTACAAATTCGAAACTTATATGAAATTCTTAGAATTTCGAAAGGAGGTTAGGAACCGAAGTAGTCATAAGTTATAGGTAAATCGATATGATCGAGATAGCCAATATCTTAGTAACTAATTCCTTAGTCATCTTAGAGATAATAGGATTATCTCTCAGTAAACTAATTCGAGAACACCTTAGTGTTTCCGAATGAGGGAATGAAACCTTATAGGATATGGTCCATTCCATAGCAAGCTTTACTGACTTATAATCATTCTAGGAATAAACTCCTAGAATATGCAGTTAGAGATTTTGAATTTAGTACCTTCCAAAATCAGTCCTTCAGTTGCACTATGCAAAGTGGCATACTAAATTCCCTAATTATTCTTATCCAAGAATTCAATGGAATCCTCTTACTTGAAGAGGATAGTGGGAGATAAGCTTGAAATGAGTTCAAGTTTATACAATGATATTGGATATCAGTTTTGCGATTCCCTTGTACAAAGGTTGTTTGTCTCAAAGGAATGTACCTTTCTTAAGGAATCGTTCCTATAGAAGAAGAAAGGCAAGCAAGCAGACCTCAAAGAAATTTGAGGAAAAATATTCATGCCACATATAGAAGAAACGAGCCCATCTGATAAAACTTAGCCAAATTTTAGAGTATGTACACGTGTGAAACCCTTCTCTTAAGATGCGTTTAGAACGCGTTCCTAGATAGCCAAGGAATTACTTGAAGAGGAGACACTGTCAGATTTGGAATCTGAGTAGTGTAAGCAAGCCTTGAAATCCAATATGGATTCCATATACTTACACCGAGTTTTGACCTTGGTTGATCCACCTGATAGGATCAAGCTCCTAGAGCTTCGAGTAAATGGAAAGCATTACAACCTTCTTGACGGTTGAAATGCAAAAGTCCATTTGGGTTGTGTTTACCATATCCTCATATTCTGACTATGAGATATGATAAATGAATATGAGAACTATCTTGTTCAATATGAGATTGAAAGAGACTGAAATAAGGTATTTCTATAAATCTCATATTCAGTGGGAGTATGCATAAGGTATGCAAATCCCTAAAGTCAATCTGTGGATTGATAAAGGCTTCTGGGATTAGACAATTCGATTCCATAGGATAGTTAAATCGTTTGACACAGATGGAAGTCGAATAAGTCTCAAAGTGTACATACGAAAGTTAGTGATGTAAGAGTCAATTTTTGGTTCTTTAGAAAACGACATCCTTCTCATTAGGAATGTCAAGGACGACGTGAAAGTTACCAATTCTTGTTTAAGAAACAATTTGACATGAAAGATCTTAGTGATTATCCTATATTCTCGACATTCAGATCTATAGAAGATAGATCTAAGAGAATAAAAGGATTATCACAAAATGAGTACATAACCACGGTACTAAAAGGAGTTTAGTATGGACAATGGAACGTCTCTTTTGAAGAGTATGTGTCCTAAGATAAACTTTGAGAAAGTTAGAATGTCCAAAATCCCTTTAAGTGAAAGGGTGCATAATGTATGAAAAGTTATGTACTAAATTAGATATGGCACAATACTAAGCGTAGTAGGCCGAATCTAATATGACCTCAGAGAAGGTCATTAGATCTCTGTAAAGGATGTCCTCAGAGTACTTGAGAAGAAATGAGGATATGTATTAGTTTACAGAGCCCAAAAGATCTTGTTGTTAGAAGGATATTTGATGTAACCGTTCATCAAACATGGATGATTATGAAATCATTGCAAGGATACAACTTCTACCAGAATGGTAATGCAATGTGTTGGAAAGGGTTCCAAGGACGGACATTGCAAAACTCGACTGTCGTAGTTGAGAACTTAGTCGTATTATATAATGCTAAGTTAAGTGTTTGGGTAAGAAACTCCATCTAACCAGTTAGATGAAGTTCCTAGCATGAAACAACTCCTTTATCATATTGTATGATAAAATGGATGGTTGCTCAAGTAAGAGAACCAAGACCTCACCAAGAGACTGAACACGTGATTACGAATCACTTTATAAGGAAAAGGTGTTTCCTAAGAGATGTGTAAACAAGAGGGTCACATCAGCAGAGAATATAGCAGATCCACTTTGGAAACGCCCAAAGTCAATAGGCTCTCAAAGTGCATCTTGAGAAGATGGGACTTAGAATACCTAAATGGCTTTTACGGGCAAGTGGGAGATTGTTAGGAATAGTGCCCTAGAAAGCCGATTCGACGTAATCTGCTTTGGGACTTTTCTTGTATCACAAACGATCTTTGAATAATGTACGATTAATTATAGGCAAACACTTCTTTATATGCCAATACGTGTTTTGTGTGTTTCCATTACGTGCGCATGTATGAGAACTCCCCTAATCCTGATGACTTTAGGACTCTACCATTTAGGTGAAATGGTTCATGAAACGAGCCCTATATCACATAAGTCATGATTAGTAAAATACTCCAAGCCGATGAGTCCTACAGACAGTGGGAGTGTCAACCTGACTCCTCTAAGGCTTGCTTGTGGGATCACGCCCTTAAGAAGGACCACCTTGTTTCATGGAGGTACAAAGTGTATAGTTGATACGTGCGTGATACATGAGGGTGCTTACTTTAATAAGTAAGTTCACTGAGGTGCCCCGTGTGAGAACATTCCTAAATGGGAAAGGAAGTTTCTATTTCACGAAATGGAAACTTCCAGATTAGGAAATATCTCACGAGTCATTGATGTGATTAATTGATCCTTAGACTTGAGGTTCCTTGTCACTTTATGAATTAACTCTGTAGTCTTTGGTATAAGCTTTAAAGGGTGTCGCCTTAGACAACTGATTCAAGGCTTATGCTGGGGTTGCACAAGTGATTCATGAAAGTGAATGAGAATCAAGAAAGGACCTACACTTGCATTTGCAAGGTGATCTCTTATTGTGTAAGTCATTCATATGCCATATGGAGTCCTTGGCCAAGGCAGTAGATCAAGACATCAAGAAAAGGGTTTCTTGGATTGAGATCAAATGGATATGAAATGCACTTTAGCTTTAAGACCAGATTATTAGGGTTCTAATTATTCCCTTACCCTAGATCATGGTTGAGAGATAGTAAGTGGGAGGATTGTATCTCACATGAATCAATGACTTAAAGGTTCTGTCGAATCCGAACATTCCAATTCAGCTAGGGGTTAAACACCTGTTGCTAGACTATGGTCGTTTAATCTGTGGACTGATTAATTAATTAGTGAATTAATTAATTAGGGTCACTGCTAATTGAATTGAGAACCTAGAGGGTCACACACAACAACTTGGTTACATGAGTTGAGGCTTTAAAATGATTAAACGAGTTAATCAAGCCAAGAGGGTTCCACACGTGTGAAACCACACGTGTGGCTCACGTGAGTGACACGTGTCATTGTGACACGTGTCACACACGTGTATAAATATATGTGTATATTTATTTATGTATTAAATAATTAATGTGATTAATTATTTAATAGACTTTGGTTTAATTTTGAATTAAAAAGAAAGTCTTATTTTGGAGAAAAATAATCTAGTTAATTAATTATGAATTAATTAATTAGATAAAATAAGTTATTTATTTTAAATAAATAAAGTATAAAATTATCCAAAAATAGTTTGGATATTTTTAGCTCTCTTGAAAGTTGATTTGAATTAGAATTCAAAGTCAAAGTCAAAATTACTTGATGATCAAGTAATAGGAGAGAGAGAGACCAAAATCCTAGCCCATTAAGGACTAGGAATTTCGTCCCTCCCCTTTCTTATATATAGGGGAGCTCATGCTCCCCTTTAGAGCTAATAGACAATTCTTGGTTCATGTGTTGAACACCTTCCTTTCTCCAAGATAAAATAAAACCCTAGGTTAAGCCTAAACACTAACTAGAGAACTAGCATCCTTACTAGTTAGATTGTAGCCAAGTTGGTGGACTATCTCTAGAGACTTCAAGTTAGAAGTTTTGAAGATTCGAGCTTTACCAAAAGTGGGGATTAAGCAAAAACGATCAGAAGGGATGATGAAACGATTCTGAACCCGACGTGAACCGAATGAAAAAATCGAACCAAAGAAGATGGCGAAAACCGTTCGTCCATATCCTGAAGGATGAATTTTTTCACGAGGGTTTTGTGACTGGCAGTTTTCTACTTTCGCAAAACTGGTTTTCGAAGGGAGTTTCAATCCTGCTTTTCTCGTTTCATGTTTCTTTCTTTATGTTATATTATTAAGAACATCTCTAACATGAATTGAATCTAGGTTGGTGAGGATTGCTATCCCGACAATGGATTCTGAAGTAGAAAGAGACTTTCGAGGGACGGGTTGTCAAGCCGCGAGAAGAGCGTTCTTGGGTGGCTTGAAACGCTTCAAGAAAGAATAAAAGAAAAGTAAGTTTTCTATCTCTACGAATTTGGTTACACGATTGCGAGTCCAAGATCCTTTTGTTGGAAATTTTTTTTTTAAATTCCGCTGCTTTCTGATTCGTGTTTTCCAACATCCCTAGCCTTCTAAACACGAATTTCCAGCAACTAAGACACATAAGGAGCATTCAAATCATCAAAGCTTACTCAAGGAATTCAAGATCTCATCATTCAAGTTCATGCTAACACTTTCATGCTTCAATCCAAGAATAGAAATGAAATACTCATCAAAAGAGATCCAAAGCTTACCTTGTCTTGTGAAGGAATGAGGAATCAAAGAATATGAGCTCTTAGAATGAAAGATGGTTTAAGTCTTGATCTTCTCTTGAAATTTCTCCATGATTCTCTTTGAAGCTAACTTGTGTGGTTTGAAATGAAATGAAAAGGGAATAAAGCTATTTATATGGTGGCTAATAGTTTTAGGTCAAGGTTAGGGTTTCCAAGATATAATATGAGGCTAAAGATTCAAAATGGATTTGGGCTCAAATAAATGACTTTCGGTCAAATAAGTCAAAATAAAATGGTTTAAGGTCTAAAGTTTCCGAAAAATATAAAGTAAATTCCGTTGGACCCGAATCACTGATTCTAGTCCAATGGTGGTGTCGGAATTCGAATTCGAATTCCCGAGCTCATATTGGTTCCGAATGACCCAAACTCACCTAATTCAATTTAGGCCCAAAACACATAAATATGTACAAGTCCTATTTAAATCCAATTCCAACAATTAATTTAAATTCATCGTCCAAGTTCCATTCTCAAGTTGTCATGCAAGAATTCATATTTTTTCCATTTTAGGTTTTAGTCAATTAAGTCACATTTCAATCAAAGTTGGAATTAAACACATAAAGGAGAATTAATTCACATAAGTGCGTAAAGTAAACTCTCTTGTCGCGCATACCTGTACGATTTACCGGATGGGGCGTCACAACCTCCCACCCTTAGGAGAACCTATCCTCAGGTTCGCTGCTTGAAACAACTCCGGATACAACTTCCTCATCTTCTCCTCAGTCTCCCAAGTTGATTCCTCAGATTTCTGATCTCTCCACAACACTCTGACCAAGGGAATCTGCTTGTTTCTCAACACTTGTACTTTCCGATCCTGAATCTCAACTGCGTGCTTCACAATCGTCAAATCGGACTCAAGTTGTACCTCTTCAACCGGTAAAACCGTCGACTCATCGGGGTAGAATTTTCGAAGCTGTGAAACATGGAACACATTATGAATCCCAATCAAACTCGGAGGTAGGTCCAACCTATACGCCACCTCTCCAATCCTCTCTAAACTCTCAAACGGTCCAAGATATCGAGGGCTAAGCTTCCCTCCTCTACCGATCCGAGAAAAGCCCTTCCTAGTAGATGTCTTCAAGAAGACACGATCTCCGACCTCAAACTCGAGGGGCCTTCTCCTCTTATCCGCATAACTCTTCTGTCTATCCTGAGCCGCTTTCATTCTTTGCTTAATCAACTTAACCTTCTCAACCATCTTTTCAATCTTAGATGAAACCTTAGCTCTCGTGAGCTTACCATCCTTAGTCCATCGCCAATCCTCAATTTCCCAATACAGTGGCGACCTACACTTTCTCCCATAGAGTGCCTCGTAAGGAGCCATACCAATCGAAGCCTGGTAACTGTTGTTATAAGAGAACTCAACCAAGGTCAAATGCTTATCCCATTTATCCTTAAAATCTAATGCACATGCCCTTAACATACCCTCGAGATACTTAATCAGCCGCTCTGATTGTCCATCAGTCTGAGGATGTGATACGGTGCTAAACTTAAGCTTTGTACCCAAGCACCTCTGAAGATCCTGCCAAAAACTAGCTGTAAACCGAGGGTCCCGATCTGACACGATGCTAGCTGGAACTCCATGTAGTCTCACTATCTCATTACAATACAATTCAGCCAACTTAGGTACCTTATCCGTCATCCGAACCTTTAGGAAATGGGTAGACTTCGTCAAACGGTCTATCACTACCCAAATCCCATCGAATCCTCTCCTAGACCTCGGCAGGCCGGACACAAAGTCCATAGTGACCTGCTCCCACTTCCACTCCGGAATCGGAATTGGTCGGAGAGTACCTCCCGGTTTCTGATGTCCTGCCTTAACCATTTGGCATGTCAGACATCGCTTCACAAAGAATGCGACATCCCTCTTCATGCCACTCCACCAATACAACTCTTTCAAGTCCCGGTACATCTTCGTACCTCCCGGGGTGGATGGAATAACCAGAGCGGTGCGCCTCCTCAAGTATTACCCTCTTGAGCTGGTTAGGCACACACACTCTTGCTTTGAACCTGAACAAACCAGAATCATCAAACCCAAACTTAGTCTCTGGATCATCTCTAGAACGAGCAACCAATGTCTGAATCTCGGGATCCGTAGACTGAGCCTCCAACAATCTCTGCTTCAAATCAGGCTGAACCGTGATATTGGCTAACCTAGCCACCGAAACCACAACAGTCGAACTCTGCTCAGAAAACTCAGCCACTAAACTCGAAATACTGACCTTCCTGCTCAACGCGTCAGCAACCACATTTGCCTTACCCGGATGGTACTGAATCGTGCAATCATAGTCCTCTAAGAACTCAACCCATCTCCTCTGTCTCAAGTTAAGCTCTTTCTGCAGGAACAAGTACTAAAGACTCTTATGATCTGACAATACCTCAAATGTAGCACCATAGAGGTAGTGGCGCCACTTAGACAACGCAAACACGACTGCTGCAAGCTCTAGATCATGGGTGGGTTAATTCTGCTCATGCACCTTCAACTTCCTAGAGGCATAAGCTACAACCCGACCATTCTGCATCAACACACAACCCAGACCTTCTTTAGAAGCATCTGCATAAACTGTATAACCATCAACTCCTTCAGGTAGGGTAAGAATCGGTGTTGTAGTCAACCTTTCCTTTAAAATCTGAAAACTCCTCTCACAACTATCATCCCATTCAAACATGGTTTCCTTCTTGGTCAACTTAGTTAATGGGGCTGCAATCTTTGAGAAATCCATCACAAATCTCATATAATAACCTGCCAATCCCAGAAAACTCCGTATCTCAGAGGCGTTCCTAGGCCTCTCCCAATGTAACACCGTCTCAATCTTAGAGGGATCGACCTCAATTCCATTGCCTGAGATGATGTGACCCAGAAAAGTGACTCGATCAATCTAAAACCCGCACTTACTGAACTTAGCATACAACTTGTGCTCTCTAAGCGTCTCCAACACAATCCGAAGATGCTGTGCATGCTCCTCAACCGATCTCGAATACACCAAGATGTCGTCTAAAAAGATCACCAGGAACTTATCAAGAAACGGTCTAAACACCCGGTGCATCATATCCATAAATACCGCGGGAGCATTCGTTAACCCAAATGGCATAACCACAAACTCAAAGTGTCAATATCTCATGTTGAATCCAGTCTTAGAGATGTCCTCCTCTCTAATCCTCAATTGATAATATCCCTACATCAAATCCAACTTGGAGTACACACTCGAACCCTACAAGCTATCAAACAACTCCTCAATATGGGGCAATGGATACTTCTTCTTAACTGTCATCCTGTTCAGCTCGCGGTAGTCTATACACATCCTTAACGTCCCATCTTTCTTCTTAACAAACAGAACGGGAGCACCCCATGGAGAAGTGCTCGGAGGAATGTATCCACTAACTAAAAGCTCATCCAACTGCTTCTTCGACTACTTCAACTCGTCAGGGGCTATCCTGTATGGGGTGTTCGAATAGGGCTCAGCTCCGGGATAGAGGTCGACTACAAACTCAATATCCCTGTCTGGTGGTAAAGACCCCAAACACTCCGGGAACACATCCAGATACTCTTGAACGACCTCCGTCTCCTCAAGATTGTCTTGGTCCTTGGGGTTTGTTCAGAAGGTAAGCCACAAAACTTGTAGCACCATCCCGGACTAACTTACTAGCCTCAACAAAGGATATAAATGAGCTAGATCCCAAACTCTCTCCCGAAAACACCGCAGAATCAAAAGAAATCCTTTTCAAACGGCAATCCATAACTGCACCATGTCGGGAAAGCCAATCCATCCCAAGAATCACCTTAAATCTCCCCATCGGCATCACAATCAGATCGGCAGGAAAAACTCGACCCTCAAAACTCATTGGGCACTCACGAAACATTCTGTCCATCTCCAAGCTCCCCCCCAAGGGAGAACTCACCACAAACACATACGCAGATATCTCAGCAAGCAAAGGCAAAAAAGTAATAATATCCCGAGCAATAAAAGAATGAGTAGCCCCGGGATCAAACAATGCATGTAATGATATGCCATGAATATGTATTGTACCTTCCACTACAGCATTCTGATCAATATCTGCTATCTCCTCCTCACCCTCCAGAGCATAAGCACGAGCCTCAACCATCGGCCTCTTCTTCGGACAAGCATCCACCATGTGATCAGCCGACCCACACACAAGGCATCTACCCAAATATGTCCAATATTTCTCCAACGGATGAGCAACCTGACAGTGAGAGCAACAGGCTGGAGCTGGTGCCGGCAATGCTGGTGGTCCTATAGGAGCAGCGGGACGGGGCTTCTTGTTAATGAAGCCCTATGGACGGAAAGCTGGTGTAGAAGTAGTAGAAGCAGGAGTAGCGGGCTTCTTGCCCGAACCAGAACCCAAACCATGCCCCGAAGAGAATGATGGGGGCCCCAACCTCCGTCTCTGAGCCTCGACCTGAATAGCCCTCTTGGTAACCTCATCCCAAGCGCTAACATCGGCAGCCTGAAGAGCTCTCTGAATATCCTCTCGAAGCCCATGAAGAAAGTGACGGGCTCTGTGTGCATCAATATCAGTGATGTGGGTAGCATAGGGAGCAAGTCTCTCAAACTCGAGAATGTAGCCCTCAACAGATCTGGATCCCTGCTTCAGCTCATAAAACTCCTGAAGTCTGCGCTCTCGTGTGCTATGAGGTATATACTTCTCATGGAACTCATGCACAAAAGTCTCCCAAGTGAACTTCATACCACTCCTCTCAAGTCTGGATCGAACTCCCTTGAGCCAGTTAGCTGCCTGTCCATGAATGAATCGAGCAGTACAAACAGCCCTATCCTGAGAACTCCCTGGGCAAATCTCCCAAATACCACTGATCTCAGCTAACCACTCCTCAGCCTTAATGTCATCTCCTCCAAACCACTTAGGAGGGTTGTTGTTCCGAAACTCCCTATGTGCAGCTGAGATAGTACCATCCTGACCATCAACTGGTGGGGTCTGCTGTCTCTGATTCTGCTGTAACTGATTGAGAAGTGTCTGAACAATGTTCTCCGCATTCAGTGGTGGTGGCGGAGGCGGATTAGGCGCATCCGGTGAAGCCTCTCGGTCACCCACAGTATATTTATAGAGTATAACACATATCAGAAGGGTGGACTCATGAACCGGAGATAGGTGTTGCATACCAAAGACATTTCCAAAAGTACCCAAAAGATAGTTATATAAGAGTTAGAAAACATTTCAGAAACTCTATCTCGATTCATGATTCCCAGACAGAACAGATCACATGCTCGGCGAGTACGAGCTTCCAACCTTTACTCCTCAGGACAAAACAAAACATAAAATACAGAATCAAATCCAACCGTCATAGCAATGATGGAGGGGATGTGTCGTCCCCAAACCATCCAGAACATACATACCCTCAAGGGGTAGCGAACCCACAAGAGTCCTCCCCGGCCTTAGCCGAAGGCTCAAGATACCACACCTTCCCTACAGCACGGGTCGCATGAAGATATCTCAAATGGAAGTACGCACAGGTATATCCCCGACGGCCCTAACCGTCCCGGGGGCTCCTTACCCATAGCTCCTCGGATCCACATACATACATACATACATACAGATGCCAATATTTCATGGCCAAACTCGCGACAGGAACATAACATAACATACTTTTCAAAACAGCTTACATATGCTTTCATATCTAATTTTCCAAAACAGAGTTGATTCACAAGGTCATAAACATACCATATCCAACACATATGTATATATAATAGATATACTCGCATGCAAGGGTTGAAATCAACATATTAAGGCCATAGGTCGCATAACTATACAAAATCCTAAACCTCACCTCGAAGTAGTAGAGTCTGAGAGTGTGAAGGGCCAAACACTCTAAACCTCGGGCTCACCGGTACCACCAAACTCTGTGACAAGACATACAAAAGCCCAAACTTAGACTCTACATGAACCAAGTAAGACGCATGGCGTACAAAGTATGAAAGACATGCGAAATGGAATGATGTTTATCAAGTTGGTCACAAAGGTCAATTCAAATATTCAAGTAAATCATGCAAGTAATAAATTATTAAGGTTCAGAGATGCATTCCAAGTCATATCGGATCATACAAGTCAAGTAGCAACTCAAACGAATCAAATACACACGAAAAAGCGACTAGAAAAGGTCGCAGATGCATGGGAACGGCTATTCCCATGCACAACATAGCATGGGAACGGGCCTTCCCATACCCAAAGTTAGCTAGACTGGGAACGGGCATTCCCATGTTCGCCGCCAAAAGTCAAACCCTAGCCCGGAAGGGCCGTTCCGGGCTTAAAGCACAAACGGGACTGGTCGTTCCGGCCATAGATCTAGAGCAGAAATTGAACAGTTTCGGGAAGAACAAGGGGAACACCAAAAATCATCAAACCAACACGAAATCTACCATAAAACATCACGAAATTCAAGTATATAATCATATAAATCATGTTTAGCATCAAAACATCAATTAATTCAAGTTTAAGAAGGTTTTGCCCAAAATCTCAAACACCCATTTTCATGACTTTCAAGCCCAAACAAGAAGATATGAATCCCTAGTCTTCTAAACATGAATTTCCAGCAACTAAGACACATAAGGAGCATTCAAATCATCAAAGCTTACTCAAGGAATTCAAGATCTCATCATTCAAGTTCATGCTAACACTTTCATGCTTCAATCCAAGAATAGAAATGAAATACTCATCAAAAGAGATCCAAAGCTTACCTTGTCTTGTGAAGGAATGAGGAATCAACGAATATGAGCTCTTAGAATGAAAGATGGTTCAAGTCTTGATCTTCTCTTGAAATTTCTCCACGATTCTCTTTGAAGCTAACTTGTGTGGTTTGAAATGAAATGAAAAGGGAATAAAGCTATTTATATGGTGGCTAATAGTTTTAGGTCAAGGTTAGGGTTTCCAAGATATAATATGAGGCTAAAGGTTCAAATAGGATTTGGGCTCAAATAAATGACTTTCGGTCCAATAAGTCAAAATTAAAAGGTTTATGGTCTAAATGGTTTCCGAAAAATATAAAGTAAATTTCGTTGGACCCAAATCACCGATTCAAGTCCAATGGTGGTGTCGGAATTCGAATTCGAATTCCTGAGCTCATATTGGTTCCGAATGACCCAAACTCACCTAATTCAAGCTAAGCCCAAAACACACAAATAGGTCCAAGTCCTATTTAAATCCAATTCCAACAATTAATTTAAATTCATCCAAGTTCCATTCTCAAGTTGTCATGCAAGAATTCATATTTTTTTCATTTTAGGTTTTAGTCAATTAAGTCACATTTCAATGAAAGTTGGAATTAAACACATAAAAGAGAATTAATTCACATAAGTGCGTAAAGTAAACTCTCTCGTGGCGCATACCTGTACGATTTATCGGACGGGGCGTTACAACCTCCCCCCCCCCCCCTTAGGAGAACTTGTCCTCAGGTTCGCTGCTTGAAACAACTCCAGATACAACTTCCTCATCTTCTCCTCAGTCTCCCAAATTGATTCCTCAGATTTCTGATCTCTCCACAACACTCTGACCTGGGGAATCTGCTTGTTTCTCAACACTTGTACTTTCCGATCCTGAATCTCAACTGGGTGCTTCACAATCGTCAAATCGGACTCAAGTTGTACCCCTTCAAGCGGTAAAACCGTCGACTCATCGGGGTAGAACTTCCGAAGCTGTGAAACGTGTAACACATTATGAATCCCAGTCAAACTCGGAGGTAGGTCCAACCTATACGCCACCTCTCCAATCCTCTCTAAAATCTCAAACGGTCCAAGATATCGAGGCCTAAGCTTCCCTCCTCTACCAATCCGAGAAAAGCCCTTCCTAGGAGATGCCTTCAAGAAGACACGATCTCCGACCTCAAACTCGAGGGGCCTTCTCCTCTTATCCGCATAACTCTTCAGTCTATCCTGAGCTACTTTCATTCTTTGCTTATTCAACTTAACCTTCTCAACCATCTTTTCAATCTTAGATGAAACCTTAGCTCTCGTGAGCTTACCATCCTTAGCTCTCGTGAGCTTACCATCCTTAGTCCATCGCCAATCCTCAATATCCCAATACAGTGGCGACCTACACTTTCTCCCATAGAGTGCCTCGTAAGGAGCCATACCAATCGAAGCCTGGTAACTGTTGTTATAAGAGAACTCAACCAAGGTCAAATGCTTATCCCATTTATCCTTAAAATCCAATGCACATGCCCTCAACAGATCCTCGAGATACTTAATCAGCCGCTCTGATTGTCCATCAGTCTGAGGATGTGATGCGGTGCTAAACTTAAGCTTTGTACCCAAGCACCTCTGAAGATCCTGCCAAAAACTAGCTATAAACCGAGGGTCCCGATCTGACACGATGCTAGCTGGAACTCCATGTAGTCTCACTACCTCATTACAATACAATTCAGCCAACTTAGGTACCTTATCCGTCATCCAAACCTTAGGGAAATGGGCAGACTTCGTCAAACGGTCTATCACTACACAAATCCCATCGAATCCTCTCCTAGACCTCGGCAGGCCGGACACAAAGTCCAAAGTGACCTGCTCCCACTTCCACTCCGGTATCAGAAGTGGTTGGAGAGTACCTCCCAGTTTCTGATGTTCTGCCTTAACCATTTGGCATGTCAGACATCGCTTCACAAAGAATGCGACATCCCTCTTCATGCCACTCCACCAATACAACTCTTTCAAGTCCCTGTACATCTCCGTACCTCCTGGGTGGATGGAATAACCGGAGCGGTGCGCCTCCTCAAGTATTACCCTCTTGAGCTGGTTAGGCACACACACTCTTGCTTTGAACCTGAACAAACCAGAATCGTCATACCCAAACTTAGTCTCTGGATCATCTCTAGAACGAGCAACCAATCTCTGAATCTCGGGATCCGTAGACTGAGCCTCCAACAATCTCTGCTTCAAATCATGTTGAACCGTGATGTTGGCTAACCTAGCCACCGAAACCATAACAGTCGAACTCTGCTCAGAAAACTCAGCTACTAAACTCGAAATACTGACCTTCCTGCTCAACGCGCCGACAACCACATTTGCCTTACCCGGATGGTACTGAATCGTGCAACCTTAGTCCTCTAAGAACTCAACCCATCTCCTCTGTCTCAAGTTAAGCTCTTTCTGCGTGAACAAGTACTGAAGACTCTTATGATCCGAGAATACCTCAAATGTAGCACCATAGAGGTAGTGGCGCCACTTAGACAACGCAAACACGACTGCTGCAAGCTCTAGATCATATGTGGGGTAATTCTGCTCATGGACCTTCAACTTCTTAGAGGCATAAGCTACAACCCGACCATTCTACATCAACACACAACCCAGTCCTTGCTTAAAAGCATCTACATAAACTGCATAACCATCAACTCCTTCGGGTAGGGTAAGAATCGGTGTTGTAGTCAACCTTTCCTGAAAACTCCTCTCACAACTATCATCCCATTCAAACATGGTTTCCTTCTTGGTCAACTTAGTTAATGGGGCTGCAATCTTAGAAAAATCCAACACAAATCTCCTATAATAACCTGCCAATCCTAGAAAACTCCGTATCTCAGAGGCGTTCCTAGGCCTCTCCCAATGTAACACCGTCTCAATCTTAGAGGGATCGACCTCAATTCCATTGCCTGAGATGATGTGACCCAGAAAAGTGACTCGATCAATACAAAACTCACACTTACTGAACTTAGCATACAACTTGTGGTCTCTAAGCGTCTCCAACACAATCCGAAGATGTTGTGCATGCTCCTCAACCGATCTCGAATACACCAAGATGTCGTCTATAAAGATCACCACGAACTTATCAAGAAATGGTCTGAACACCCGGTGCATCATATCCATAAATACCACGGGAGCATTCGTCAACCCAAATGCATAACCACAAACTCAAAGTGTCCATATCTCGTGTTGAATCCAGTCTTAGAGATGTCCTCCTCTCTAATCCTCAACTGATAATATCCCTGCCTCAAATCCAACTTGGAGTACACACTCGAACCCTACAAGCTATCAAACAACTCCTCAATATGGGGCAATGGAAACTTCTTCTTAACTGTCATCCTGTTCAGCTCGCGGTAGTCTATACACATCCTTAACGTCCCATCTTTCTTCTTAACAAACAGAACGGGAGCACCCCACAGAGAAGTGCTCGGACGAATGTATCCACTAACTAAAAGCTCATCCAACTGCTTCTTCAACTCCTTCAACTCGGCAGGAGTCATCCTGTATGGGGTCTTCGAATAGGGCTCAGCTCCGGGATAGAGGTCCACTACAAACTCAATATCCCTGTCTGGTGGTAAAGACCCCAAACTCTCCGGGAACACATCCAGATACTCTCGAACGACCTCCGTCTCCTCAAGATTGTCCTGGTCCTTGGGGTTTGTTCAGAAGGTAAGCCACGAAACTTGTAGCACCATCCCGGACTAACTTACTAGCCTCAACAAAGGATATAAACGAGCTGGATCCCAAACTCTCTCCCGAAAACACCGCATAATCAAAAGAAATCCTTTTCAAACGGCAATCCATAACTGCACCATGTTGGGAAAGCCAATCCATCCCAAGAATCACCTTAAATCTCCCCATCGGCATTACAATCAGATCGGCAGGAAAAACTCGACCCTCAAAACTCATCGGGCACTCACGAAACACTCTGTCCGTCTCCAAGCTCCCCCCCAAGGGAGAACTCACCACAAACACATGCGCAGATATCTCAGCAAGCGAAGGCAAAGAAGCAATAATATCCCAGGCAATAAAAGAATGAGTAGCCCCGGGATCAAACAATGCATCTAATGATATGCCATCAATATGTATTGTACCTTCCACTACAGCATTCTGATCAATATCTGCTATCTCCTCCTTGCCCTCCAGAGCATAAGGACGAGCCTGAACCATCGGCCTCTTCTTCGGACAAGCATCCACCATGTGATCAGCCGACCCATACACAAGGCATCTACCCAAATATCTCCAACATTTCTCCAACGGATGAGCACCCTGACAGTGAGAGCAACAGGCTGGAGCTGGTGCCGGCATTGCTGGTGGTCCTATAGGAGCAGCGGGATACGACTTCTTATTAATGAAGCCCTGTGTACAGAAAGCTAGTGTAGAAGTAGTAGAAGCAGGAGTAGCGGGCTTCTTACCCGAACCATGCCCCGAAGAGAATGATAGGGGCCCCAACCTCCGTCTCTGAGCCTCGACCTGAATAGCCCTCTTGGTAACCTCATCCCAAGTGCTAACATCGGCAGCCTGAAGAGCTCTCTGAATATCCTCTCGAAGCCCATGAAGAAAGTGACGGGCTCTGTGTGCATCAATATCAGTGATGTAGGTAGCATAGGGAGCAAGTCTCTCAAACTCCAGAATGTAGCCCTCAACAGATCTGGATCCCTGCTTCAGCTCATAAAACTCCTGAAGTCTGCGCTCTCGTGTGCTATGAGGCATATACTTCTCATGGAACTCATGCACAAAAGTCTCCTAAGTGAACTTCATACCACTCCTCTCAAGTCTGGATCCAACTCCCTTGAGCCAGTTAGCTGACTGTCCCTGAATGAATCGAGCAGTACAAACAGCCCTATCCTGAGAACGCCCTGGGCAAATCTACCAAATACCACTAATCTCAGCTAACCACTCCTCAGCCTTAATGTCATCTCCTCCAAACCACTTAGGAGGGTTGTTCTTCCGAAACTCCCTATGTGCAGCTGAGATAGTTCCATCTTGACCATCAACTGGTGGTGTCTGCTGTCTCTGATTCTATTGTAACTGATTGAGAAGTGTCTGAACAATGTTCTCCGCATTCAGTGGTGGTGGCGGAGGTGGATTAGGCGCATCCTGTGAAGCCTCTCGGTCACGGCGTCTAGGAGGCATCCTGAAATTCAAAGATTCAAGCAAAATCGATGTATGTGGATTAGTACGTGTGTATGTATACAAGTATTAAAAATAAACAAGTATTCAAGTAAATGAATCACATAATCACATTGTCCTATGTTGTACCAACTAGACAGACTCGACACGACACTAGAGCTTGGTTTTGCAACCTAGAGCTCTGATACCACTTAAGGATGTAACACCCCAAACGGAGGATGCCACATCCCCCGCACTATGACCCAGACCCGGTAACGAAATGTAAGTCCATGTCCGAATCCGAATCAGAGCGAACGGGAGACAAACACACACGCTATGCTAGGCGAATCTAACTCTACAAAACTCAGAGCGCGGAAGCAAAACCAACATTCAAACAAGATAGCGGAAGCTTTTAAGTTAACATTCCAAACAAGTGACGGGTTCAACTAGCATAGATACCTAGTCCTGAATATCAACAAGTATAAGAAGTGATGGGTTCGACTAGCATAGATACCTAGTCCCTAATATCAACAAGCATAACAAGTGACGGGTTCAGCTAGCATTGATCCCTAGTCCCGAATAATAGATCAACATAAAGTAATAATCATCAAGTGCCACAAGGGGCCGAATGCGAGTGCCACACAGGCCTACCGAATAGTAAAGTATAATCTCGAGTCAATAAGTCAAAACATAAGTAAAGTGTATGAAAGACAAATGCAACTAGAAAGGCTAGACCGACGAAGTGCAACTCAAACGACTCACTCCCGCCTAGCAAACGCCAACATACCTGCAACTAAAACTGTAAATGAGGGGTCAGTCAACTTGACTGAATGAGGGGGCTAACACACACCCACAGTATATATATAGTGCATAGCACATATCAGAAGGGTGGACTCATGAACCGGAGATAGGTGTTGTATACCAAAGACATTTCCAAAAGTACCCAAAAGATAGTTATATAAGATTTAGAAAACATTTCAGAAACTCTATCTCGATTCATGATTCCCAGTCAGAACAGATCACATGCTCGGCGAGTACGAGCTTCCAACCTTTACTCCTCAGGACAAAACAAAACATAAAATACAGAATCAAATCCAACCGTTACACCAATAATGGAGGGGATGTACCGTCCCCAAACCGTCCAGAACATGCATACCCTCAAGGCGTAGCGAACCCACAAGAGTTCTCCCCGGCCTTAGCCGAAGGCTCAAGATACCACACCTTGCCTACAGCACGGGTCGCGTGAAGATATCTCAAATGGAACTACGCACAGGTATATCCCCGACGGCCTTAACCGTCCCGGGGGCTCCTTACCCATAGCTCCTCGGATCCACATATATACATACATACAGATGTCAATATTTCATGACCAAACTCGCGACAGGAACATAACATAACATACTTTTCAAAACTGCTTACACATGCTTTAATATCTAATTTTCCAAAACAGAGTTGATTCACAAGGTCATGAACATATCATATCCAACACATACGTATATATAATAGATATACTTGCATGCAAGGCTTCAAATCAACATATTAAGGCCATAGGTCGCATAACTATACAAAATACTAAACCTCACCTCGTAGAAGTAGAGTCTGGGAGAGTGAAGGGCCAAACACTCTAAACCTCGGGCTTACCGGTACCACCAAACTCTGTGACAAGACATACAAAAGCCCAAACATAGACTCTACATGAACCAAGTAAGACGCACGGCGTACAAAGTATGAATGACATGCGAAATGGAAAGATGTTTATCAAGTTGGTCACAAAGGTCAATTCAAATATTCAAGTAAATCATGCAAGTAATAAAGTATTAATGTTCAGAGATGCATTCCAATTCATATCGGATCATACAAGTCAAGTAGCAACTCAAGCGAATCAAATACGCACGAAAAAGCAAGTAGAAAATGTCACAGACGCATGGGAATGGCCATTCCCATGCACAACGTAGCATGGGAACGGGCGTTCCCACTCCAAGCATACATGGGAACGGGCGTTCCCATGTTCGCCGCCAAAACTCAAACCCTAGCACGGAAGGGCAGTTCCGGGCTTAAAGCACTAATGGGAACGGCCGTTCCGGCCATAGATCTAGAGCAGAAACTGAACAGTTTCGGGAAGAACAAGGGGAACACCAAAAATCATCAAATCATCAAACCAACACGAAATCTACCGTAAAACATCACGAAATTCAAGTATATCATCATATAAATCATGTTTAGCAAAAAAACATCAATTAATCCAAGTTTAAGAAGGTTTTGCCAAAAATCTCAAACACCCATTTTCATGACTTTCAAGCCCAAACATGAAGGTATGAATCCCTAGCCTTCTAAACACGAATTTCCAGCAACTAAGACACATAAGGAGCATTCAAATCATCAAAGCTTACTCAAGGAATTCAAGATCTCATCATTCAAGTTCATGCTAACACTTTCATGCTTCAATCCAAGAATAGAAATGAAATACTCATCAAAAGAGATCCAAAGCTTACTTTGTCTTGTGAAGGAATGAGGAATCAAAGAATATGAGATCTTAGAATGAAAGATGGTTCAAGTCTTGATCTTCTCTTCAAATTTCTCCATGATTCTCTTTGAAGCTAACTTGTGTGGTTTGAAATGAAATGAAAAGGGAATAAAGCTATTTATATGGTGGCTAATAGTTTTAGGTCAAGGTTAAGGTTTCCAAGATATAATATGAGGCTAAAGGCTCAAATAGGATTTGGGCTCAAATAAATGACTTTCGGTCAAATAAGTCAAAATTAAATGGTTTGAGGTCTAAATGGTTTCCGAAAAATATAAAGTAAATTCCGTTGGACCCGAATCACCGATTCAAGTCCAATGGTGGTGTCGGAATTTGAATTCGAATTCCCGAGCTCATATTGGTTCCGAATGACCCAAACTCACCTAATTCAAGTTAGGCCCAAAACACACAAATAGTTACAAGTCCTATTTAAATCCAATTCCAACAATTAATTTAAATTCATCCAAGTTCCATTCTCAAGTTGTCATGCAAGAATTCATATTTTTTCCATTTTAGGTTTTAGTCAATTAAGTCACATTTCAATCAAAGTTGGAATTAAACACATAAAAGAGAATTAATTCACATAAGTGCGTAATGTAAACTCTCTCGTGGCGCATACCTGTACGATTTATCGGACGGGGCATCACAACCTCCCCCCCTTAGGAGAACCTGTCATCAGGTTCGCTGCTTGAAACAACTCCGGATACAACTTCCTCATCTTCTCCTCAGTTTCCCAAGTTGATTCCTCAGATTTCTAATCCCTCCACAACACTCTGACCGAGGGAATGTGCTTGTTTCTCAACACTTGTACTTTCCGATAATGAATCTCAACTCGGTGCTTCACAATCGTCAAATCGGACTCAAGCTGTACCTCTTCAACCGGTAAAACCGTCGACTCATCGGGGTAGAACTTCCGAAGCTGTGAACCGCGGAACACATTATGAATCCCAGTCAAACTCGGAGGTAGGTCCAACCTATACTCCACCTCTCCAATCCTCTCTAAAATCTCAAACGGTCCAAGATATCGAGGGCTAAGCTTCTCTCCTCTACCGATCCGAGAAAAGCTCTTCCTAGGAGATGCCTTCCAGAAGACACGATCTCCGACCTGAAACTCGAGGGGCATTCTCCTCTTATCCGTATAACTCTTCTGCCTATCCTGAGCCGCTTTCATTCTTTGCTGAATCAACTTAACTTCTCAACCATCTTTTCAATCTTAGATGAAACCTTAGCTCTCGTGAGCTTACCATCCTTAGTCCATCGCCAATCCTCAATATCCCAATACAGTGGCGACCTACACTTTCTCCCATAGAGTGACTCGTAAGGAGACATACCTATCGAAGCCTGGTAACTGTTGTTATAAGAGAACTCAACCAAGGTCAAATGCTTATCCCATTTATCCTTAAAATCCAATGCACATGCCTTTAACATATCCTCGAGATACTTAATCAGCCGCTCTGATTGTCCATCAGTCTGAAGATGTGATGCGGTGCTAAACTTCAGCTTTGTACCCAAGCACCTCTGAAGATCCTGCCAAAAACTAGCTGTAAACCGAGGGTCCCGATCTGACACGATGCTAGCTGGAACTCCATGTAGTCTCAGTAGCTCATTACAATTCAATTCAGCCAACTTAGGTACCTTATCCGTCATCCGAACCTTAAGGAAATGGGCAGACTTCGTCAAACGGTCTATCACTACCCAAATCCCATCGAATCCTCTCCTATACCTCGGTAGGCCGGACACAAAGTCCATAGTGACCTGCTCCCACTTCCATTCCGGTATCGGAAGTGGTTGGAGAGTACCTCCCTGTTTTTGATGTTCTGCCTTAACCATTTGGCATGTCAGACATCGCTTCACAAAGAATGCGACATCCCTCTTCATACCACTCCACCAATACAACTCTTTCTAGTCCAAGTACATCTTCGTACCTCCTGGGTGGATGGAATAACTGGAGCGGTGCGCCTCCTCAAGTATTACCCTCTTGCTTTCAACCTCTTGCTTTCAACCTGAACAAACCAGAATCATCAAATCCAAACTTAGTCTCTGAATCATCTCTAGAACGAGCAACCAATCTCTAAATCTCGGGATCCATAGACTGAGCCTCCAACAATCTCTGCTTCAAATCAGGCTGAACCGTGATGTTGGCTAACCTAGCCCCCGAAACCATAACAGTCGAACTCTGCTCCGAAAACTCAGCCACTAAACTCGAAATACTGACCTTCCTGCTCAACGCGTCGACAACCACATTTGCCTTACCCAGATGGTACTGAATCGTGCAATCATAGTCCTCTAAGAACTCAACCCATCTCCTCTGTCTCAAGTTAAGCTCTTTCTGCGTGAACAAGTACTGAAGACTCTTATGATCCGAGAATACCTCAAATGTAGCACCATAGAGGTAGTGGCGCCACTTAGACAACGTAAACACGACTGCTGCAAGCTCACGATCATGGGTGGGGTAATTCAGCTCATGCACCTTAAACTTTCTAGAGGCATAAGCTACAACCCGACCATTCTGCATCAACACACAACCCAGTCCTTCCTTAGAAGCATCTGTATAAACTGCATAACCATCAACTCCTTCGGGTAGGGTAAGAACCGGTGCTGTAGTCAACCTTTCCTTTAAAATCTGAAAACTCCTCTCACAACTATCATCCCATTCAAACTTGGTTTCCTTCTTGGTCAACTTAGTTAACGGGGCTGCAATCTTAGAGAAATCTATCACAAATCTCCTATAATAACCTACCAATCCCAGAAAACTCCGTATCTCAGAGGCGTTCCTAGGCCTCTACCAATGTAACACCGTCTCAATCTTAGAGGGATAGACCTCAATTCCATTGCCTGAGATGATGTGACCCAGAAAAGTAACTCGATCAATCCAAAACTCGCACAACCGATCTCGAATACACCAAGATGTCGTCTATAAAGATCACCAGGAACTTATCAAGAAACGGTATAAACACCCGGTGCATCATATCCATAAATACCGCGGGCGCATTCGTCAACCCAAACGGCATAACCACAAACTCAAAGTGTCCATATCTCATGTTGAATCCAGTCTTAGAGATGTCCTCCTCTCTAATCCTCAACTGATAATATCCCTGCCTCAAATCCAACTTGGAGTACACACTCGAACCCTGCAAGCTATCAAACAACTCCTCAATATGGGGCGATGGATACTTATTCTTAATTGTCATCCTGTTCAGCTCGCGGTTGTCTATACACATCCTTAACGTCCCATCTTTCTTCTTAACAAATAGAATGGGAGCACCCGACGGAGAAGTGCTCGGAGGAATGTATCCACTAACTAAAAGCTCATCCAACTGCTTCTTCAACTCCTTCAACTCGGCAGGAGCCATCCTGTATGGGGTCTTCGAATAGGGCTCAGCTCTGGTATAGAGGTCCACTACAAACTCAATATCCCTGTCTAGTGGTAAAGACCCCAAACTCTCCGGGAACACATCCAGATACTCCCGAACGACCTCCGTCTCCTCAAGCTTGACCTGGTCATTGGGTTTGTTCAGAAGGTAAGCCACGAAACCTGTAGCACCATCCCGGACTAACTTACTCGCCTCAACAAAGGATATAAACGAGCTGGATCCCAAACTCTCTCCCGAAAACACCGCAGAATCAAAAGAAATACTTTTCAAACGGCAATCCATAACTGCACCATGTCGAGAAAGCCAATCCATCCCAAGAATCACCTTAAATCTCCCCATTGGCATCACAATCAGATCGGTAAGAAAAACTCGACCCTCAAAACTCAACGGCCACTCACTAAACACTCTGTCCGTCTCCAAGCTCCCCCCCTAGGGAGAACTCGCCACAAACACATGCGCAGATATCTCAGCAAGCAAAGGCAAAGAAACAATAATATCCCGGGCAATAAAAGAATGAGTAGCCCCAGGATCAAACAATGCATGTAATGATATGCCATGAATATGTATTGTACCTTCCACTACAGCATTCTGATCAATATCTACTATCTCCTCCTCGCCCTCCAGAGTATAAGCACGAGCCTGAACCATCGACCTCTTCTTCGGACAAGCATCCACCATGTGATCAGCCGACCCACACACAAGGCATCTACCTAAATATCTCCAATATTTCTCCAACGGATGAGCACCCTGACAGTGAGAGCAATAGGCTGGAGCTGGTGCCGACAATGCTGGTGGTCCTATAGGAGCAGCGGGACGGGGCTTCTTGTTAATGAAGCACTGTGGATGGAAAGCTGGTGTAGAAGTAGTAGAAGCAGGAGTAACGGGCTTCTTGCCCGAACCAGAACCCGAACCATGCCCCGAAGAGAATGATGGGGGCCCCAACCTTCGTCTCTGAGCCTCGACCTGAATAGCCCTCTTCGTAACCTCATCCTCAGTGCTAATATCGTCAGCTTGAAGAGCTCTCTGAATATCCTCTCGAAGCCCATGAAGAAAGTGACGGGCTCTCTGTGCATCAATATGAGTGATGTGGGTAGCATAGGGAGCAAGTCTCTCAAACTCGAGAATGTAGCCCTCAACAGATCTGGATCCCTACTTCAGCTCAGAAAACTCCTGAAGTCTGCGGTCTCGTGTGCTATGAGGTATATACTTCTGTCAAGTCTGGATCGAACTCCCTTGAGCCAGTTAGCTACCTGTCCCTGAATGAAACGAGCAGTACAAACAGCCCTATCCTGAGAACTCCCTGGGCAAATCTCCCAAATACCACTGATCTCAGCTAACCACTCCTCAGCCTTAATGTAATCTCCCCCAAACCACTTAGGAGGGTTGTTGTTCCGAAACACCCTATGTGCAGCTGAGATAGTACCATCCTAACCATCAACTGGTGGTGTCTGCTGTCTCTGATTCTGCTGTAACTGATTGAGAAGTTCCTGAACAATGTTCTCCACATTCAGTGGTGGTGGCGGAGGCGGATTTGGCGCATCCGGTGAAGCCTCTCGGTCACGGCGTCTAGGAGGTATCCTGAAATTCAAAGATTCAAGCAATATCGATGTATGTGGATTAGTACGTGTGTATGTATACAAGTATTAGAAGTAAACAAGTATTCAAGTAAATGAATCACATAATCACATTATCCTATGCCGTACCAACTAGACAGGCTCGACACGGCACTAGAGCTCGGTTTTGCAACATAGAGCTCTGATACCACTTAAGGATGTAACACCCCAAACGGAGGATGCCACATCCCCCGCACTATGACCCAGACCCGGTCACGAAATGGAAGTCCATGCCCGAATCTGAATCCGAGCGAACGGGAGATAAACACACACGCTATGCTAGGCGGATCTAACTCGACAAAACTCAGAGCGCGGAAGCAAAACAAACATTCAAACAAGAGAGCGGAAGCATTTAAGTCAACATTCAAAACAAGTGATGGGTTCAACTAGCATAGATACCTAGTCCCGAATATCAACAAGCATAACAAGTGACGGGTTCGACTAGCATAGATACATAGTCCAGAATATCAACAAGCATAACAAGTGACGGGTGCAACTAGCATAGATCCCTAGTCCCGAATAATAGATGAACATAAAGTAATAATCATCAAGTGCCACAAGGGGCCGAATGCGAGTGCCACGCAGGGCTACCGAATAGTAAAGTATAATCTCAAGTCTATAAGTCAAAAGATAAGTAAAGTGTATGAAAGACAAATGCAACTAGAAAGGCTAGACCGACGAAGTGCAACTCAAACGACTCACTCCCGCCTAGCAAACGCCAACATACCTGCAACTAAAACTGTAAATGAGGGGTCAGTCAACTTGACTGAGTGAGGGGGCTAACGCACACCCACAGTATATATATAGAGCATAGCACATACCAGAAGTGTGGACTCATGAACCGGAGATAGGTGTTGCATACCAAAGACATTTCCAAAAGTACCCAAAAGATAGTTATAAAAGTTTTAGAAAACATTTCAGAAACTCTATCTCGATTCAAAATTCCTAGACAGAACAGATCACATGCTCGGCGAGTACGAGCTTCCAACCTTTACTCCTCAGGACAAAACAAAACATAAAATACAGAATCAAATCCAACCGTCACACCAATGATGGAGGGGATGTGCCGTCCCCAAACCATCTAGAACATACATACCCTCAAGGGGTAGCGAACCCACAAGAGTCCTCCCCGGCCTTAGCCGAAGGCTCAAGATACCACACCTTCCCTACAGCACGGGTCGCGTGAAGATATCTCAAATGGAACTATGCACAGGTATATCCCCGACGGCCCTAACCGCCCCGGGGGCTCCTTACCCATAGCTCCTCGGATCCACATACATACATACATACATACAGATGCCAATATTTCATGGCCAAACTCGCGACGGGAACATAACATAACATACTTTTCAAAATAGCTTAAATATGCTTTCATATCTAATTTTCCAAAACAGAGTTGATTCACAAGGTCATAAACATATCATATCCAACACATACGTATATATAATAGATATACTCGCATGCAAGGGTTGAAATCAACATATTAAGGCCATAGGTCGCATAACTATACACAATCCTAAACCTCACCTCGTAGTAGTAGAGTCTGAGAGTGTGAAGGGCCAAACACTCTAAACCTCGGGCTCACCGATACCACCAAACTCTGTGACAAGACATACAAAAGCCAAAACTTAGACTCTACATGAACCAAGTAAGACGCACGGCGTACAAAGTATGAATGACATGCGAAATGGAATGATGTTTGTCAAGTTGGTCACAAAGGTCAATTCAAATATTCAAGTAAATCATGCAAGTAATAAAGTATTAAGGTTCAGAGATGCATTCCAAGTCATATCGGATCATACAAGTCAAGTAGCAACTCAAACGAATCAAATACGCACGAAAAAGCAAGTAGAAAAGGCCACAGACGCATGGGAACGGCCAATCCCATGGACAACATAGCATGGGAACGGGGCCTTCCCACACCCAAAGTCAGCGGCCGTTCCCAGTCCAAGCATACGTGGGAACGGGCGTTCCCATGTTCGCCGCCAAAACTCAAACCCTAGCCCAAAAGGGCCGTTCCGGGCTTAAAGCACAAGCGGGAACGGCCGTTCCGGCCATAGATCTGGAGCAGAAACTGAACAGTTTCGGGAAGAACAAGGGGAACACAAAAAATCATCAAACCAACACGAAATCTACCATAAAACATCACGAAATTCAAGTATAGCATCATATAAATCATGCTTAGCATCAAAACATCAATTAATCCAAGTTTAAGAAGGTTTTGCCCAAAATCTCAAACACCCATTTTCATGACTTTCAAGCCCAAACATGAAGTTATGAATCCCTAGTCTTCTAAACACGAATTTCCAGCAACTAAGACACATAAGGAGCATTCAAATCATCAAAGCTTACTCTAGGAATTCAAGATCTCATCATTTAAGTTCATGCTAACACTTTCATGCTTCAATCCAAGAATAGAAATGAAATACTCATCAAAAGAGATCCAAAGCTTACCTTGTCTTGTGAAGGACTGAGGAATCAAAGAATATGAGCTCTTAGAATGAAAGATGGTTCAAGTCTTGATCTTCTCTTGAAATTTCTCCATGATTCTCTTGGAAGCTAACTTGTGTGGTTTGAAATGAAATGAAAAGGGAATAAAGCTATTTATATGGTGGCTAATAGTTTTAGGTCAAGGTTAGGGTTTCCAAGATATAATATGAGGCTAAAGGTTCAAATAGGATTTGGGCTCAAATAAATGACTTTCGGTCAAATAAGTCAAAATTAAAAGGTTTAAGGTCTAAATGGTTTCCGAAAAATAGAAAGTAAATTCCGTTGGACCCGAATCACCGATTCAAGTCCAATGGTGGTTTCGGAATTCGAATTCGAATTCCCGAGGTCATATTGGTTCCGAATGACCCAAACTCACCTAATTCAAGTTAGGCCCAAAACACACAAATAGGTACAAGTCCTATTTAAATCCAATTCCAACAATTAATTTAAATTCATCCAAGTTCCATTCTCAAGTTTTCATGCAAGAATTCATATTTTTTCCATTTTAGGTTTTAGTCAATTAAGTCACATTTCAATCAAAGTTGGAATTAAACATATAAAAGAGAATTAATTCAGATAAGTACGTAAATTAAACTCTATCGTAGCGCATACCTGTACGATTTATTGGACGGGGCGTCACACTTCCAATTTCACCTGATCCCTAGGCTTATTCAGAATGTAGGCAATGAACCCTGTAGCCCCGTCTCTAACCAATTTCTGAGCCTCTGAGAAGGAAAGTAGAGGTACCGTCTTCGAAGTCCAACCCGTAGTAACCTCTGAACCCAACTACACTTTTTTTGCCCGGTAATCTATTGTAGCACAGTGGTTGTACAACCAATCCATCCCCAAAATAGATCTGTATCTCTCCATCGGCATAACAATCAAATTTTTCAAGAACTCTCGGCCCTCTTTCAACCACATCTCAACCTGTATATCATCGCCCTTATAGAACTTTGGGGGACGCTGATTCTGAAACTCCAGTAGTATAGCTGAAATGGGGTTCTCCTGGGGTGCTACGGGTGCTGGTGGTGTTGGAGGGACCCTTTCCTGCAATCTCTGATCAATCAGCCCCAGTACTGCGTTCATAAAATCCTGAGGCTGTGCCTGAGCAGGTGGAGGAGGAGGTGATCTCTCATGATGATGGTGGCGGCGATGATGATGATGCCGATGTCTCGGAGATCGGTCACGACGATGTCTATCACTATCCATCCTGAAATCAAATCACTACACATGCGTGGTTTGATTAATAAATGCAAATGTGTGCATATAATTCCATAATGTCAATAAACACACGTTCAAAGAAGATCAAATAGCTCAAGTAATGCAAGAATTCATGTAAATCAAGTAATTCAATTAAATGCAGACTTTCAAGTAACAAGTAACCCTATGCCGTGCGACCTAAACTCACTTGACACGACTCGAGAACCTCAGTTTTGCAACCGGGCTCTGATACCACCTGTAGATGTAGCACCCTAAACCCCAAGGCACTACATCCCCCGCACTATAGCCCGATCCACATACGAAATGGACAATCCGTACATAAACCGAAACCATAGCGAACTGTGACAATCAAGAAAAAGAACGAGCTAGGCGGGACGCTCCCCAACATGCACAAACCAAGACAGGAAATTAAAAGTGGAAGCATTTCAATTAATACGTATAGATACCATATTTACCAAAGTATGTACATAATAGGTACCAACATTAACTATCAATACATTATTGTAGCACCCGAAGCGACGAGCCACCACATCCCCCGCACCTAGGCCCGAACCCACATATGAGATAGAAAGCCATACATGAGTCCAAGACTAAGCGAACGGGAACCTACACGCACCCGCTAAGCCAGGCGGAGCTAACACAAGACCAGAGCGCGCAAAATAATATTAATGCGGAAGCAAATAATCAAATCCAGGAAGATAAATCAACAAAATATACAAAATAGAAATTCATAAATAATTCATTAACCGAATGATAACATATACCTACTGCAATTTCCACAATCGAATCATATACTAAAGCACGACTGAATGCAAATGAAAATGCAATTCGAACTAGAAGACTTGAACCCGACCGACTCAAGACTCCGCCTAGCACTACCAACCTGCAAACTGAAGAGTTGAAAGGAGAGGGTCAGTCCACCGACTGAGTGAGGGGGCTGAACTCACACACACTATACGTAATAAGGAGCAGAGCACATATCAAAAGAAAGATTATGAACCGGGAGTAGGGTTTTGCATACCAAAACTGTTTTCAAATCAAACTTATACATATCTTATCTTATTCATAACTTAACAAACTGAGCATACTCATATCTTATTAAAAGAGAAAGCTCCTATCCCGTTTCATAATCAACATAACAGATCATAATCATATACCCGGCGAGTAAGGGTCTCCCACCTTACTTCCATATCGTATCATAACAGAAAACAAACAAATATCATAAACAATCCAACCCCAACACCATGTAGTTCGGGGAGCAAACCCTCACTAGTCATACAGATACAAACACACACGGGGTAGCTAACCCACACTGTGCCTTCCCCGGTTATCCACCAAGGGCTCAAGATACCATGCCTTCCCAACCTCCATAGGTCGCACGTAAATATCTCAAATGAGAACTTGCACAGGGGTCATAACCGGCGACCCCATGGTCGTCCCGGGTCTCCCTTACCCACGTCTCGGGGCCCAACACACCAGAACAGATCATAACAGAACAGATCATAACTCGCTACACACCAAACTTATCATATCGTATCAAAATCATACTTACGTACCTTATCGAAGCATACCTTACCTTGCAACTTAGCATATGCTATAGACGTACCTCTCCGTGTCATCCTAATCCGTAGCTAGCTTGAAGAAACACGGTTTGGAGCATAGCCTCGTTGCAAAACATTTCAAGCTTACATATGCTCGTATATATAATCCGAAAACCTTTAATCGTATGACAAATTCATAAACATATCATATAAACACATATCTATTATATAAATATAATAGAATAATCACATGCAGGCTTGAAAACAAGCACAGAGGGTTGTAGGTTGCTGTAACTGAAACAAAATCCTAAAACCTCACCTTTTACCAAGGCTGCTCACGAACGAGCGTTGACGACCAAGAAGAAGCTTAAATGGTGGAACCGACTCCTCCGGAACTCAACTCTGAGAAAACGAACATAAACTTAAGACTTAGACTCAATCACGGACCACTCAGATGCACGGCAATGCATATGAATGAAATGAATGCATATGAAATGCAAGAATACATTATTTAGATCATTTAAGTTCATAGCTCGTATAAAACGTATCAAATAAATTCATAAACGAAATTCATAAAATATAACAAATAATTTAAATCATAAAATCACATTTAGAGTACACATTTCATTCATAAGAATTCATATAAAATCATAGGGCCATATTTAATTTAAACATCAAATTAAAATACTTAAATTTCATAATAATTGTCTAACATATATTACATAAATATTATATATATATATTAAATACATATATACACGTATATACATATAACATATAGCATATGTTAGATAAAAAAAATTATATTCATACACATATATATACGTAGCAGCCATGAAGGATCAACTAATATGTAGTAAAGTCCATGCAAACGTTATCATGAAATCCTCCCATGCATTAGTTAAGTAAGCACATGCACAAGATCATAACCATGCAATCCACAAATCAACATGCAAAAGCTAGAAAAAAAAACAACACAGCTGCAAATTCATCTCCCCGCCCAGGGGAGATTTTCTTCTTTAAAGTACCCTCCCGGGTACTTTGATGCAGAAACTCTCTGCAGCACGTACCCGACCGGGTACTTTTCTTGAAGAAAATCTCCCCGGCCGGGGAGACAGTTTAGAGACGGAAATGGCAGACAAATGCCCCTGTTCAGCCCTGCAACTCACACCACTCCTCAACCACAGCATCAAGCCATGATAAGGAAGCAAATATCAGCAGCAATTCAGCACATAAACCTCCTTAAACCAGTTGAAAACGAACAGCAGCAGTTAAGGAAAGGAAATGACACCAATTCATACATATATCTCAACAAAAACTCAAGTATATTAATGGTATCTCACCCATATCACAACTACCACCAAATTCAGGTATATTCAACAATAAATGAAGCATAAATGATCAATGTTCTAGCTCCAATTCAAGCAAAACACCAAGGAATGAGATGGAATTCAAAAAAAAGAATATAAACCTAACTATTCATGTCTTGAATGAAAACTATATCAAACATGGATGAAAATCAGATTTTCTTGCATTAAAATGACCACTTAATCATGTACATATCAAATACAAGCTTACCCTTTGAAGATGGTGAAGGAAAAATGAAGATTAGAGCTCAAATTCTCTCTTAGGCACAAAGTGACGGGAATGGAGTGTTGCTGCTCCAAAACTCAGATATTTCTCCACCTTTTCTTGCATAAACCGAGATGAGGGAAGCATGGTATAATAAAGTATTGAGTTAGTGAGTTGTGGGTCCAAGAATAAAATGAAAAGGTTGAAAATTGAGGGACTTAAGTGCAAATTAGTGAAAGGTGGTCATATTCTTTCTGGGCAAATTCGGAGTATCAAACGGGTTTAGAAAAATGGGGGGCTAAGTTCCTGCGCTTTCAAATTTCGTTACGAGTCCGGCGCCACTTCCGGAATTTGAATCCGAATTCCCGAGCTCAAGATATAAATTTCGGAACACAAGGCGCGCTAAAACCAATTAGGCCCTCGAGTTCCCAAAACAAATAAATGGTGCGTTACCATTTCAAACATGTCCGAAAAAGTAAAACGAACATAAAACGAATTCATAGCTCACAAATCTCAAACATATTAGAAAAGCACGAAATTTCGATCTCAAATCGAACACAAACGCAACACATTTCTACAAATAAGCATATTATTCAAATAATTAAAATTAATTTTTCAAGAATTAACAATTAAAATAAAATTAAATCAAAAATTAAACGAATTAATTAAATAAAATTTTGTCAAAAAAGAAAATTTTCCAATTAGGTCCACGGTTTTCAAAAAGTTGCGATTAAGTCCAAATTCAACTTTTCAATTAAGTCCACTAATTTTAAAGTCATACAATTACATACTTAAATCACGTATTTCACGTAAATTCACGAAATTAGCATACTCGGGAATTAAATTCAAAATAGGAAAATTAAATACAAAAGTTAAGACATGAAAATTAAACAATCAGATCATATAATTCACTTAAACAATTAATTCAACGAATAAATTAAATCAAAAGAAGAATTAAAACGTCGGAGAAACCTCTCGTGACGTCATACCTGGCTCGTTGGAGAGACAGGGTGTCACAATCCTTCCCCCTTAAAAGAACCTGGTCCCCAGGTTAGCCTGCTCGAGTTTCAAGCTCAAGCAACTTTCCGTATTCACCCAAGTTCGAGGTTCATGACGTCCCGACGAGGGTTAGCCCGGTAAGGTCTTCATGCACCAGGGGTTTGATCACTTCTTGAAATGTTGATGGAGAAATCCCTCGCCGCTTGATCCGTACTAGGAGCAACTAAAATGTTTCACACGATAGGAGGGTCCAAGTTTGATTCATCACCCATCGTTTAATTCATTTCAACTACTCAAAAGCTCGGCTTTACACGAATGGCGTGGTTACCGAACCTCGACCACTCGCACCTTCTAATTCAAGAAGTACCTTTGCTGGAGTTCTAACTCACCATTTCTTGCTCGATCCAGAAAACCGTCATAACCATGACCCTCAGCTTACCGAAAAAACCCACACACTCGAGAAAAACACACAACCAGCACACACGCACGTAAGTAAACACACAACAATACCATAACAATCAAATATGCATGATGCACGTGCCATGAATGATATATGTACCGTTCACCATCTCTCGAAGCCCTTCACATTGATGAGATGGAGTGGAGAATCAAGGTTGATGTCTTAGAATTCGTGACCCGGATTCCTCTACCTTGGTTTTATTAAATGGATCCTTAGCTTGTTGATTCCATTCCATTTCCCTAATTGCCATGAGGGATTATTTAAGTTCCTTTCCACTTCTGGAATCTTTCATAACTCGTTTAATCTTGATTCATCCTAATTCAGTCAACCATTATCGCATCACGATCTTCGGTTGTCTTGACGTATCTCAACCCACTCCTTCTAGAACATCCTCATACCTTGTCTAATTTAAATCCCAGTTTCTCGACACCTGTCTTTTGTATTATAGGGTCCGGTGGAGAGGTAATCCTCAACGTCATCAAGTGGCACGCCCTGGTGTTCACTTATACACAATTTCCATTGCTCGTAAATCTTTTAAAGCCCAAAAGTCCCAAATTCTTTGATGCCCATGGAATTAACCTCTTGACCTCTTCTTGATAGTTGATCTTCCGTCGTTGTTCTGAATTTTTGTCTAGTTATCACCTTGATTGAAATCCTCCGATTCCACTCTTTACTGGATTACACTTGAGTATATAGTCTCCATCCCAAAATTACTTTATCTTTCTTTACCGTTTCCATTTGTTGCTTTATCTCCCAATTCATCTTCACAACACGACAATTCAGCTTGGATCTGGAAAGTAAACTCCAATCGGTCCACAACATAAAATTTCCTATTGCCCGAGCTTGATTTTCAGTAGATTGGTTTTAATTGGAACTCTTCCTTGATGGTCCGTAGTGCTCATCATCCCCTATCCCTATGATATTAGAACCTTATTTGTCGACTTTCGTTGCTTATCCCTTGAAGAACCTAATTTACCTTCTAGGAATTGAGTCCGAATAGAATACTTGTCCCCGGATCAAAGTTTCAATGCTTCCCTTAACACTCTCTTGATTAATCATCATTAAGGCATTCATCTCTTCCCGTACCATTCTTAGCTCCCTTGCTATTAATCTTCTAAATCCCTTGAATTTCCTCTTGCACCTTCTTTTTACCCCGGTTTTCACCATCACGAAGGAAGACTTCTCTCAATTGCAAGCTATCATGAAAACATTAAACTCATGCATGTCGGGTTAGGTTTGCCCATGCTATGCGTCACGTTGATCAAGAATTCAAACAAGGAAGCAACACGTAATGGCAATACGTAACACACATAACAAATAAGTATAAGGATACAATGGGGGATGGATGCTCGTGCAATGAATGTAATTACCTCCCGATTCCATTCTTCTTACTCGGCTCCTTCCTTTTAATTTCTTAGATTCGACCCGAACAGCTTCCCGGATACTCTTGATCCAAGCTTTAAACTCGATCCCGGTTCCCGTTTCTCAACAATCTTCTCTAATTCCTCCCAAGATTTGAACTAATTCTTTGGACTTCTTTAATTCCTTTCTAGTATTATAAGAACATGAGTCGACCTTTGATTTCCCTTAAATTATTTCAAGTTGTGTTTCCCTAACAAGATCTTCTTCCATTGAATATTTATACGCCCGAGGAAGGTAGAGCTATCGATCCTGCTTTAGTGCACCACCATCTACTCGGCCTTGATATTCAGGTTGAATAGCAAATCAATCGCTTCACCTCCTAAGGATTGGGTTCAATACGTGTTTCGGGTTCCACTTCTCGCTTCAATACTCTTCTTGATTATTCATCGTTGAAAAGACCTTTCTTCTCGAATTCTAAGCCAATACCTCAAGCAGGTAAGGAAGAGATTTACGTAATGTGGTACAAATTCTCTTCCTTTAATTACGCCCTTAACTTCTTGTTATAACTTCAACCGAATCTTCAGAGTCACCATTTTCTTCTTTTGATTATACCTCCAACTCCTTTTCCAACACTTCTTATTGCTAGGATTAGGTCCTCCACAATAAGTGCATGAGATTTGCTCTTCGAAAATGATGCGCTTCAATACGAACATAAGATCACTTCCTTCAAATCAAGCTATCTTGCCCTTCACCTTGGTGGATTGGTTATCTTTGTGAGAACTAAACAGTTCTGAAGAGTCTTTATCTCTACTTTATCCCAATTACAACTCAGGGGCCATGGTAGTTGAGAGGAGTGATTGACCTTTGTAGGATATTAACCTACAATACACAGGGGAGGTGAAACTACGATGCATGCGGTTAGTAAGTGATTATTGCACGTAAATGAAACAACTAATGCACATAAAGTATGCAACTACAACAATTAATGAAAAGAAAGTAGCGATTTTAAAACACATAATTCAATAAGGTCACCTATCTTAATGCAATGCACATGTTAGCACGTTGTTCCTACGCCGTACGACCTATACTTGACACGACACGACACGAGAACTCCGGTTTTGCAACCCGGAGCTCTGATACCACTTTAAGATGTAGCGCCCGGAGCGACGAGCCACCACATCCCCCGCACCTAGCCCCGAACCCACATATGAGATAGAAATCCATACATGAGTCCAAGACTAAGCGAACGGGAACCTACACGCACTCACTAACCCGGACGGAGCTAAGACAAGACCAGAGCGCGCAAAATAATATAAATGCGGAAGCAAATAATCAAATCCAGGAAGATAAAACCACAAAATATACAAAATAGAAATTCATACATACTTCATTAACCGAATGATAACATATACCTACTACAATTTCCACAATCGAATCATATGCTAAAGCACGACTGAATGCAAATGAAAATGCAATTCGAACTAGAAGACTTGAACCCGACCGACTCAAGACTCCGCCTAGCACGCCCAACCTACAAACTGAAGAGTTGAAAGGAAAGGGTCAGTCCACCGACTGAGTGAGGGGGCTGAACTCACACACACTATACGTAACAAAGAGCAGAGCACGTATCAAAACAAAGATTATGAACCGAGAGTAGGGTTTTGCATACCAAAACTATTTTCAAATCAAACTTATACATATCTTTTCAAATCAAACTTATACAAATCTTTTCAAATCAAACTTATACATATCTTATCTTATTCATAACTTAACAAACTGAGCATACTCATATCTTATTAAAAGAGAAAGCTCCTATCCCGTTTCATAATCAACATAACAGATCATAATCATATACCCGGCGAGTACGGGTCTCCCACCTTACTTCCATATCGTATCATAACAGAAAACAAACAAATATCATAAACAATCCAACCCCAACACCATGTAGTTCAGGGAGCAAACCCTCACTACTCATACAGATACAAACACACACGGGGTAGCTAACCCACACTGTGCCTTCCCCGGTTATCCACCGAGGGCTCAAGATACCACGCCTTCCTAACCTCCAAAGGTCGCACGTGAATATCTCAAATGAGAACTTGCACAGGGGTCATAACCGGCGACCCCATGGTCGTCCCAGGTCTCCCTTACCCACGTCTCGGGGCCCAACACACCAGAACAGATCATCACAGAACAGATCATAACTCGCTACACACCAAACTTATCATATCGTATCAAAATCATACTTACGTACCTTATCGAAGCATACCTTACCTTGCAACTTAGCATATGCTATAGACGTACCTCTCCGTGTCATCCTAATCCGTAGGTAGCTTGAAGACACACGGTTTGGAGCATAGCCTCGTTGTAAAACATTTCAAGCTTACTTATGCTCGTATATATAATCCGAAAACCTTTAATCGTATGATAAATTCATAAACATATCATATAAACACATATCTATTATATAAATATAATAGAATAATCACATGCTGGCTTGAAAACAAGCACAGAGGGTTGTAGGTCGCTGTAACTAAAACAAAATCCTAAAACCTCACCTTTTACCAAGGCTGCTCACGAACGAGCGTTGACGACCAAGAAGAAGCTTAAATGGTGGAACCGACTCCTCCGGAACTCAACTCTGAGAAAACGAACATAAACTTAAGACTTAGACTCAATCACGGACCACTCAGATGCACGGCAATGCATATGAATGAAATGAATGCATATGAAATGCAAGAATACATTATTTAGATCATTTAAGTTCATAGCTCGTATAAAACGTATCAAATAAATTCATAAACGAAATTCATAAAATATAACAAATAATTTAAATCATAAAATCACATTTAGAGTACACATTTCATTCATAAGAATTCATATAAAATCATAGGGCCATATTTAATTTAAACATCAAATTAAAATACTTAAATTTCATAATAATTGTATAACATATATTACATATATATTATATATATATTAAATACGTATATACACGCATATACATATAACATATAGTATATGTTAGATAAAAAAAATTATATTCATACACATATATATACGTAGCAGCCATGAAGGATCAACTAATATGTAGTAAAGTCCATGCAAAAGTTATCATGAAATCCTCCCATGCATTAGTCACGTAAGCACATGCACAAGATCATAACCATGCAATCCACAAATCAACATGCAAAAGCTAGAAAAAAAAATAACACAGCTGCAAATTCATCTCCCCGCCCAGGGGAGATTTTCTTCTTTAAAGTACCCTCCCGGGTACTTTGATGCAGAAACTCTCTGCAGCACGTACCCGGACGGGTACTTTTCTTGAAGAAAATCTCCCCGGCCGAGGAGACAGTTTAGAAATGGAAATGGCAGAAAAATGCCCCTGTTCAGCCCTGCAACTCACACCACTCCTCAACCACAACATCAAGGCATGATAAGGAAGCAAATATTAGCAGCAATTCAGTACATAAACCTCCTTAAAACAGTTGAAAACGAACAGCAGCAGTTAAGGAAAGGAAATGGCACCAAATCATACATATATCTCAACAAAAACTCAAGTATATTAATGGTATCTCACCCATATCACAACTACCACCAAATTCAGGTATATTCAACAATAAATGAAGCATAAATGATCAATGTTCCAGCTCCAATTCAAGCAAAACACCAACGAATGAGATGGAATTCAAAAAAAAGAATATAAACCTAACTATTCATATCTTGAATCAAAACTATATCAAACATGGATGAAAATCAGATTTTCTTGCCTTAAATGACCACTTAATCATGTACATATCAAATACAAGCTTACCCTTTGAAGATGGTGAAGGAAAAATGAAGATTAGAGCTCAAATTCTCTCTTAGGCATAAAGTGACGGGAATGGAGTGTTGTTGCTCCAAAACTCAGATATTTCTCCACCTTTTCTTGCACAAACCGAGATGAGGGAAGCATGGTATAATAAAGCATTGAGTTAGTGAGTTGTGGGTCCAAGAATCAAATGAAAAGGTTGAAAATTGAGGGACTTATGTGCAAATTAGTGAAAGGAGGTCATATTATTTCTGGGCAAATTCGGAGTATCAAACGGGCTTAGAAAAATGGGAGGCTAAGTTCCTGTGCTTTCAAATCTCGTTACGAGTCCGGCTCCACTTCCGAAACTCGAATCCGAATTCCCGAGCTCAAGATATAAATTCCGGAACACAAGGCGCGCTAAAACTAATTAGGCCCTCGAGTCCCCAAAACAAATAAATGGTGCGTTACCATTTCAAACAAGTCCGAAAAAGTAAAACGAACATAAAACGAATTCATAACTCACAAATCTCAAACATATTAGAAAAACACAAAATTTCGATCTCAAATCGAACACAAACGCAACACATTTCTACAAATAAGCATATTATTCAAATAATTAAAATTAATTTTTCAAGAATTAACAATTAAAATAAAATTAAATCAAAAATTAAATGAATTAATTAAATAAAATTTTGTCAAAAAAGAAAATTTTCCAATTAGGTCCACAGTTTTCAAAAAGTTGCGATTAAGTCCAAATTCAAGTTTTCAATTAAGTCCACTAATTTTAAAGCCATACAATTACATACTTAAATCACGTATATCACGTAAATTCACGAAATTAGCATACTCGGGAATTAAATTCAAAATAGGAAAATTAAATACAAAAGTTAAGACATGAAAATTAAACAATTAGAGCATATAATTCACTTAAACAATTAATTCAGCGAATAAATTAAATCAAAAGAAGAATTAAAACGTCGGAGAAACCTCTCGTGATGTCATACCTGGCTCGTCGGAGAGACTGGGTGTCACAATTATCATCTCTTATGTAATATATATATCCAAGTATCCAAAATGCGATAACAATGATTGTAACACGATATGTCAAAAGTTCTATACATGTAAGGTACAATGCTAGACTTGGTGAAATGCAAGACCTGACTCATCTCCCGCCTAGCACGAGCACGACCAAAAGTACCTGAAAAGTGAAGTATCAGTCTACCGGAGACTGAGTGAGGGGTAAATATATATAACATACGTCACATGCAAGTCATAGTTTCGGGTGAAGACTTGGAAATAAAATAAATATATAGTTCAAGAATACTTGTTCTTTGCCCGAGATTACGACTATCAGGTTTAACTTGTTAACTTATCAATTTCATGAAACATGTGGCCCCGGCGAGTAAGGGCAATTCTCCAACCTTTATACCAACGTGATCGATACGTGCATGCTTGAACCATGAAATAGGCGATCATGCAATTCATTAAGTGCACAAGTAGTAACATAATCATGAGTGAAAACAAGTAATAACCCGAGGACAACTAGTGATGTCGGATCTGTCCCCAGTCTCCTTCTTCCTCCGGGTGATAGTGGGTTTGCAATGCCCAACTATCCACGACATGGTGTACATCGGGATCATGACTCCCTATGCATGGAACTCCTTCCACCACTAATCTCCTAGTGGCTATGGGGGTGATCCCAATGAGGTGAGGATAATTCAAGAGTTACCCGTCAGCCCTTGCTTTCCCGGTTGGCTCAAGGACTACCCTCGGGCCCAAGTGCAATCATGACTTGCCAAAACATGCTTGAAATCGTGAACAATCATGGCTTGCTTGCTTGAAAATATTTATATTTTAGAAAACGTTTATAGGTATAATAGATTTTGGCCGAAAATGTCACATAAGGGTTGTAAGGTTCTAGGTACCTAAACAAAACCTCACCTTTACTACAAAATAAAACAAGGATATGCTCTGGGGAGCTTGCTGCTCGTCCACGACCTCGTGACCTGTGCAAACAAGACGTGTATACATGAGACATGACGCAAAATGGACCAAATAGAATGAACGATGGAAATACAATGAGACGACAAGCAATGAACAATGTAGCATGAAAATATCTTGTTTTGACATGTATTCTATCATATAATAGCAATTTGGGGTCAAAGAATGCATTGGATCAATGTGCTAAAAATCGATTTTTATGCAGTAACTTTTCTTCTGTCAGACGTGTCGTTCCGGCTTCCCTTTGAAAATGGGAAGGGTCGTTCCCGTGCCCCTTTAAAATGTGCCAGCGTTTTAAAATTTAAAAACGCGCCTCTTGCCGAGAACGGCCCTTCCGGTACACAGGCCAAAATAGGAACGGCCGTTCCCAGTCTCGCTGGCCTCCTATACACAGAAGCCTGGGAACGACCGTTCCCAAAATGCACTAAGGCGGGAAGGGCCGTTCCCAGTTTCTGCAAATTGTAAAACAGAGTAGAAACAGGGGATGGCTACGGGAAACATTAACAAAGCAGCAATGTCCCAAGTTTTGATCAATAAATGCAAGAATTTCTGGGCAACTACATGTATACATATTCAAGAGATGGTAATATATCATTCCAACACATAAATCATGAAAAATTGTCAAAGATTCCAAGTTTCAAGTTTATACTCAACTTGATCACTCAAGCTAAATTTTCCAAGAATTCAAGCTCTAGATCAAGATATAATCATGTAATCATGCTTCAATCAACAAATAATCCATTTACACTATAATTCACAAACCCTAGTCAATCCATACTTGAGCAAAAATCATCAACCATGCCAATACCCACCTTAAATTGAAAAGAAATGAAGAAGAGAGATGGAGATGATGATCAAGCTTCAATCTTCAATTACTTCTTGGAAATCTTGGATGAATTAGGATGAAATCCTTTCTCCCTTTTTGCTTGAAGAAACCGGGAGTGAGGGGAAGCAAATATGTGGGTAATTTTTGGATCAAAATGAGCTTGGAAGCTTGGCGATGGATATACCGTTACATGCCCTTTTTTAAATGTGTGAAATGCCACAATTTGTCATTTAATCCTCCCATTTATGAAGTTATGCAATCAAGGGTGTATAGTTTTGAAATATGATCAATTAAGTCCTTAAAAGTTTATGCAATTAAGTCCCTAAGTCTAAAGAAATAAACATATAGGAACAATTTCATCATTAAAGCACTCCTGGTAATTATTTCACGTAATAACTATTTTTCCATGACTTGAAATAATTTTTCCAATGATATGAAGTCAGGTATTTCACATAAATAATGTATCATGTATTTTATAAAATTATGAGATGTCACGTAGGAAAATAGAAATTTAAAGAATTAAAATAAATCCTACGCTCAAAATCTCACACGTGGCGTGCTTACTTGTTCATCCGGAACCGGGGCGTTACAAGGAAAGCCTCATAATAAACACATAACAGTACGCATATAAGTAGGGCTCCAACCCCAATTGAAATAAAGTAACTATGGGGCTTCGACCCTAATTGAAATCATCCATGTGCAGAATGTAAAATGTAGCACCCCCCTAACACTACAACTCCCGCACCGTACTACCCTCGAGTGGATGTGAGACCAAGCACTCGAGAAATACTACGACGAACGGTATAGACGGTACTTAAGTAGAGCGAAGGATAAAATGCAGTGGAATATAAAAGAATTTAAAACTTGCAACAAGCAACATGATAACACATATGACATTGTAAGGGGGTAATAAAATAGCTAGTGTACGGAGTTAATGTACAAGAGCAGTTTATTAGCAGTATATACGTGATCAGGATTAAATGCTCTTAATCTAAACCTGATCTAGTAAGTCTGTCACCTATAGCTTCAAGATACCTCTAGGTGTCGTTGTCTTCGCTCCCTCAAATCATGTGTTTGAAACAGGCGAGGAATTAGTCAAAGTGACTAAGTGGAGGAAGTTTAGATTTAGATATATGTAGTTATATATATATATAATGAAAGCAATAGGATACTGCAGATATGATACGGTTCATAAGTTTGAAACAGCGATAGGGGTACTTGGAGTTTATTTTATAAGTCATAAACCGTTTGATAAAAGATTTGTTCCGCCCGCAAGTAAGGAGTCTTCCTCCGGTCTCGTTAAAATGTTTGTAAATAGTACCGGGCTGATCAAGGCACCGGTACTTTAATAAAACTAAGTATGATAATAAATCCGCAACACCGTAGTGTCAGTAGGGGAGCAAACCCTACCGACAGTATGTAATATATGGGAGGAAGCTATCTCTCCTAGGGAGGTTGTCTCCCTTGTAAGTCTCTTGGCGTGGAGTAACTAACCTCCAGCTAAACCACTACCAAGAGTTAGTGGCGGTCTGTGGCACCAACAATACCTTCAGCCCGATGCCTTCCAGGTATTGCTCGACACAACTGCGCGCCGGGCCCATTTTGATAAATAGTAATGAGTTACTTGCTTAGTCGGGAATCAGTTCTTAGTATTAATAGGACCGAAGTATATAATGTCCGGTTAAGATCCTGATTCCGACTTAATGGTATTTTCCTCATAAAGAGGAATATTGTATTATTTTAATATGTATAGATAGGAAATCAAATAATAGGAGGGTTTGGAAATCATTTTATAATTAGATATAGGTATAAACATGATTCCAGTTGTAAATGATTTAACCCTCACCTAGTACTGAAATTCAAATAGGTTGGAACGGATCCCACTGTTCAGTGCAATTATTGCCTAAAAGTAATTACTACTGACTTAGAACTAGGTTCTTATTAATTTAATCAAATAATCACATAAGGTTTAGGAAATATAACATATTAGAGAATCTTATAACATTTAGAGATTATTTCGCGGTAAAATTTAATTTCAATTGTTTAAGGAAATTTAATTAATTAAATAAGTTTCATAAATTCTTTAACCACTTAAATATTTATTAATCATGTTGTGACCTTAATTACAGTATTAAGAATTAAATTTAGAAGTTAATTCAACAATGTAAGTACATTTTGAAATTATTTTATAATTTTATTAATTTTTTGAATTAATTTGGGAAAATCTTTATTTAAAATTCCAAAATCCTATTTTACAATTAATTTTAAATTAATTTCGAAATTAATTGGTTAATCGTTGACCAAAAAGTCAAAATTACTATTGAAAACATTTACTATTCAATTTCTTATGAATTAAACACTTTAGAACATAAAATTGAACACACACACACACACACACACACTATCACACGTGCACAAGATTTATTTCAAGAACATTATGAAGGTGTTCTTAAGCTTATGAAGATTTTCAAACTAGTTCATGATCACATTTAATAAATTTTAAATTCATAAAATATAATTAAATTCAAAAATAGCACTTTAATCATAAAATTAAATCTAAATAAATTGTTCTAACAATAAATTGAATCAAGCAAGAACATAATTATTTAAATACATATTCATATTATATCATATCATAAATCATGCAATTTAATTAAATAAAATTTCATAGTGTAGACACATTGTACATACAATTAACAATTATGCATATATTTCTTAAAAATAAATTCCTAAAGCATAATTTAATTAAACCTAAGCATGCTACTAATATTATTATATTAAAAACATAATATAAAGCATGAAATAATAAAAGAAAATTGCACCTTAGTGAGAGATTGGGGTTGTGGCCGAGAGAGACAGAGTGATATGATGTTGGTGTGAGTTTTATGTTATGAGCTCTAGGGTATTTATAGGTATGTCTTGGGGGCTTATGTTGCAATTTTGAAGACTTAATTAGGTGAGTCATGGTGGTGAATAAGCTAGGTTCATTTATTAGGGGATTAAGGTGTATACTTAGGTGTATATTTAAGATATAATTAATTTATCTAGTAATTATGACAAAATAAAACTAATTCTAAAATAGGATGAAAATGATAATAAAATCGTAGAAGAATTTCTAGGGTTTAGTTTGAAATGAGAGAAGTTGCAAAAGAAAGAGAATCGAAAGAGCTTTCTAATGGTTATAAACACGTAACGTTTGAACGTCTACATTTAAAGTAGTAGTCGTTCGGGAATTTTGAAAAATACGATAAAATTCATAAACGAAGCTAGAATGTGAATTGATTTCCGAGAAAGTGTCCATGATTCTTGAAATAATTTAAGGATCATTTTGGCTATAATATTGGATACCAAATGTTGTACGGTTTGAAAATTAGTTTTTACGGTGGAAATAGTACTTTGGGAAAAATAGGGAAAAATTTATAAATCAAGCTGGGATTGGAACTAGAGTTTGAAAAAGATCTTAAAATTTATAAAATAATCCAAGGTTCGCAATGGTTATAATATTGCAAAGGAAAAACGTTGAAATTCAGAAATTTCTAATTTACAGCAAAACTAGGGTTTTCCGGCCGGTTTTGATTTCTACGGAAGCCACGTTAAGAATTAGGGTTTGGGAATCATACCATAATTCATAAAATTTCGCAAGAATTCTATCGAACCCAATATTGGATAGGTAAAAGTGTCTCGAAAATTTCCTACAATTAAGGGTGAATAGTAACTAGGGGCCTAATTGGAATTTTTTTGACAAACAATTTTCAAAACGTATTTCGGGATGATGAAAGCTATAATACGAATTTGAAAAATATGGAAATCAGCTTTCTAAGGTTTCTTAAGGTATAGGTAAAGGTCTAGGGTTCGGTGAATGAATAGTGACATGGTTCTCTCAAGAAGGCACAAATCATAAATCAGAACATAAATGCACATAATTCACGTAAAATAGAAAGTGTAATGGACTAAGGCTATAAACGTTTTCCTCTTAACCCTTTACTTACCCATGCTATCCTGATCTCGAAAATCCGGGTTGTTACATAAAACATCCACAAGACTAACCCATGATCACCTACACTAGCAAAATCCGCTTGAAATTTAAATTTACCAACTAAATTTAAAATTCCCTTGACCGCAAGTTACAATAACTTAAGTAATTTGAATATAGTTAACTATTCAAGAATTTATTCAAAACACGAATTTGGATCAATTTGACAAAACAACAATTAATTCATAATTAAATTTTTTTGTCAAAAATATCATTCAAAGTGATATTCAATATTTTCTTGAAAAATAAGAACTTGACTTTAATTCATAAAAATCCCAAATTTATAATTATTTCAAAAATAATTAATTTTAAAATTAAAATCAAAATTTAAAAATAAAATCAGAATTTTACAAATTGGGATTTTAACGAAACCGAAAGCACGAGACGAGCACAAGCCCAAAAACATCGCTTGCGAGCCGAGCGGGACTGCCCGCACATGGGCGCTCCAGCAGGCAGTCATCGCGCACGCTCCTTGCGTATGCGTGCTTGGCTGTTGCGGGAAATCTCGCACGCTGCAAGGCTGTACACTCGCACCGCGCACGACGCGCAACTGTGCTGCGCTCGCGCGGCAAGACGCTGGGATCTCGGCGGTGGGCAGAAGTAGGCGTGCCTAGGCGAACTTGTAACACCCCAAACGTAGGATGCCACATCCCCCGCACTAGGACCCAGACCCGGTCATGAAATAGAAAGTCCATGCCCGAATCCGAATCATAGCGAACGGGAGACCAACTCACATGCTATGCTAGGCGGATATAACTCGACAGACTCAGAGTGCGGAAGCAATTCAAACATTCAAACAAGATAGCGGAAGCATTTAAACCAACATTCAAAACAAGTGACGGGTTCAACTAGCTTAGAAACCTAGTCCCGAATATCAAAGCATCATAATGTAATAATCATCAAGTGCCACACAGGGCCGAATAGGAATGCCACCCAGGGCTACCGAAAGGTAAAGTAAAATCTCAAGTCTGTAAATAATAACATGAGTAAAGTGTATGAAAGACAAATGCAATAACTAGAAAGACTAGACCGACGAAGTGTAACTCAAGGACTCACTCCCGCCTAGCAAACGCCAACAGACCTGCAACTAAAAGTGTAAATGAGGGGTCAGTCAACTTGACCGAGTGAGGGGGCTAACGCACACATATATATATATATATATATATATATATATATATATATATATAGCACAACACATAACAGAAGGGTGGACTCATGAACCGGAGATAGGTGTTGCATGCCAAAGACGTTTCCAAAAGTACCCAAAAGATAGTTATAAGTATAAGTTTTAGAAAACATTTCAGAAACTCTATCTCGATTCATGATTCCCAGACAGAACAGATCACATGCTCGACGAGTAGGAGCTTCCAACCTTTACTCCTAAGAACATATCAAACACAGAATACCAAAAATCAATCCAACCGTCACATCAGTGATGGAGAGGATGTACCGTCCCCAAACCATCTATAACAGACAAACCCTCAAGGGGTAGCGAACCCACAAGAGTCCTCCCCGGCTGTACACCGAAGGCTCAAGATATCACGCCTCCCCTATCTCCCTGAGTCGCGTAATGATATCTCAAATGGAGACTATGCACAGGCCGAGCCCTGACGGCCCTATACCGTCCCAGGGATTCCTTACCCATAGCTCCTCGGATCCATAACAGAACAGAAAAGAACAGATACCATATATCATGGCTAACTTGCTACGGAACAGATCATAACATAACATAACTTCTCAAAACAACTTACATATGCTTTCATATCTAATTTTCCAAAGCAGAGCTGATTCACAAGGTCATAAACATATCATATCCAACACATACGTATATATAATAGATATACTCGCTTGCAAGGGTTGAAATCAGCATATTAAGGTCATAGGTCGCATAACTATACAAAATCCTAAACCTCACCTGAGAAATGACTAGATACAAGAACTGACCAGACGGGAACATACTCGACCAGGTTGTCTCCGCCCTGGAGATCACTGTACAGAAGAGGAAACACAGCGTACTCGTGAGACACGACTCAAACATGAACCACACAGACGCACGACGATATTCATGAAGTGACATGGGGTGATCTGAATTGTTACGACATGCATATGAGATCATGAAACAACATTATATGTCATGAATGTGTTCATGCGCACAATTAATGTTCCACAGAGTAAATATACAAGCATCAAGTTCATATACAAGGCATAAATGCATGATCGAAGATGAGGAAGAATATTCGGACGAGTTAGTGGATTAAATAAGAATTATATTATATCAAGTAAGTTCACGCTCAATCACCCCATTTAATTAATTACACTCATTTGCACGATTCAAGAATTGGTCATATTATAAACATTAATTCATTTAACAATTAATAAAGTTCCCTTTTAAGTTGTAAGAGTTCATTTCAGTTTAAGAATAAAATAGTACAAACAAGACCATTAAATTGTAATTGGATCACCATAAATTCAATTGACCAAAATAGATAAAATCATGCCTTATTCCAGTAATGTTAAATAAGGTTATTGAAATGCACATACAACATGCACTCCCGCGCCACATTCAACATATCCAAAATTAACACAATCACACTACGGACACTTAATTTCAAAAAGAAAACAAACTGTATAAAAGAAAATAATTACACACACAGATTAGTCATTCTAATTAGTTAGCACATTCTAATTTACATATAGCTTGTAGCACAAAATATAATATATTTATGTACAACCTGCATAACATATAATATATATATATATATATATATATATATATATATATATATATATATAGATATATAGATATTTAATATATATAACACACGCACAAATCACGGTTGACAGACAAAAATAATTTCTAATGTATCCACAACATTCAATTACATGACAACATAAATACTCATTCACACCTTACTCAAGACACACACTCACAATTAATTCATTAGTCATTAGGATAGTACTGAACAACTTCCACGCACACACACATTCACAAATACCACTTATACCTATTATATATACAATTCCATTTATGTACATGTATACAACAAGCACCCACTAACAATTAATTTATTTAACTTAATTAAAAGAATAATTGAATAGCTAATAAGGAATTTGGTTTGATTCAGGAACTAATATCTAAGCCTTAAACCGAGTAAATTTAACTTCGTGATTGAACCCAAACTAGCCAATACAATCTATTATTAAACAAAACAAAACAATGATTTAAATAACAAATGCGTATCCGTAACTGTTAAACCCACAATGGAATGAGTTCATACAGTATTCCTTTTAAAAAAAAACATGTATTTACAACAATTGAATCTCCAATTTACTGCTCTAGCAAAACTGATATAAGAATCAATCCAACTGTAATTTAATAAAGCCAATTGCGTACAAGAAGTAAATTTTACATTCACAATTCAACAATTAATCCTATAATACAAGTTATACAGTAGATTAAATTAGAAGAAAAAGGGGTTTATGATTGAAGGATGAGCAGCAGCTGTAGCGGCGGTTGCTGCCTCAAATGGCGATGCTTGTGAATTGAGGGCTGATCGTCTTCTTGTGGCAAATGATGAAAACCGAAAAAGATGGTGATCGGTGTTCAAAAGGGGAGGGTCTGCAGAGGAAATGGCGCTGAAGGCTGCGCTTGATGTTGTTCCTGACTTAGCCGAGAGAGATTGAAATAACAAGGAAAAATGAGAGCAAAAGGGGCATTGGTTGTACCGGGTACATATCTGACGGCAAGGTGGCGGCGGCGTTAGGGCTGCTTCTTGTCGTCTGAAATGGGAGAGAAAGAGAGCAAGGTGTTTGTTGCTGGTCCTTACCTTCTCAGAGTTGGTACGAGAGAGAGAGAGTCAGAGATTGAAGGTGGTGGTGGTGGAGGCTGAGTCGCGGCGGAGCAAAGCTCTCGGAAGGCCAGGCTATTGCGACGTTGCTTGAACCAAAAGAGGAAGGTGTCGGATCTGTTGCCAGACTGCCATGGCTGTTGGTGTACGACGGTGGAAGATCTTACTGGGGAGGAGATGGCGGTAATGGGTGCCGGCCTGAAGAGAACTCGTCGGATCCGGAACAACCGACGCCGTGGTGAGCTTATGGTGGTTCGCTGGCGATGATGTGGCTGAGGAAGCAGGCGTTGCTGGTGAACGAGGGAGAAAGCGGAGAAGGGGTCGCTGGAATGGTGTCGGTGGTGTGGGATGCCGATGGGAATGGTGGTGGTTGGCGGTGGAGCTCGCCGAAGAAGAAGGCGTTGCAGGCGGTGGGTGTTGGCTCAGCATCTGCTGCGCTACTGCTCAAGGATGAATGGGAGGAGAGAAATGAAATGGCAGCACTAGGGTTTCTCATTGTCTAAGGGGACCAATCGTCCGAAATTGCAAACAAGTCCCCCAAGAAATTAGTTGATGCGATTAAGTTCACAAAATTGAATTAGGGTTCAATTAGATCCAATTAGAGATTAGAAAATTATAAAAGTACCCCAAGATTAAAAGTAGAGGCCAATTAAGTCCAAATTGAATTTCTCATAATTAGAAATAGATCCCCAACTTATTAATTTCAGATTAGCCCACATAATTTAAATTAAAGAGCAATTAGGCACTAAACACATATTTCAGTTAAGTCCACATCTTTCCATAGGATTACAATTGGGTCAATTAAACAATTAAAACATAAATAAAGCAATCCAAATAAATTCAAGGTTGATTAAATAACGTTCTAATCGTACGAAAACGGCATCGTATCTTTCTCTGAAAATGCGGGGTGTTACACCCTTCCCCCCTTAAGAGAACCTGGTCCCCAGGTTCCACTCCTGAGCTGAAAAAGCTTCGAGTTGATAGTGTCCTAACCTTTCTCGAGGAATTGCGTAAAACATAGCTACCGTTGTGAAGTTTACTCTCATTATCTTTACTGAACCTTTCTTGCAATGTCTCATTGTCATTGGGATCCGTTCGAGCACTGGACTGTTACTTTCATCAAGTTGTTCGACCATTTCCATAAGCTAAATAGTTGTCACTGCACTCAACTTCGATGGCGTCGTAAACTCGTCACTTACAGACCGTAGACGGGACAACACATGTCGCACCCACAACAAACAAGAGAGAATCCCATCTCTCAGCACGGAAGGTGAGAGAACCCCATCTCTCGAGCACAGATTTGAGAGAACCCCGTCTCTCAAGCACAGATTTGAGAGAACCCCGTCTCTCAGGCACATAATTTAGAGAACCCCGTCTCTCAAGCACAGATTTAAGAGAACCCCATCTCTCAGGCACAGAATTCAGAGAACCCCGTCTCTCAAGCATAGAATTGAGAGAACCCCGTCTCTTGGCCTAAGTCGGACAGATTCCAACATCTCCCAACATTCTAGTCTGAGAAAATCCAGCATTTCTCAAGCCGCTAGATTCAAGAGAATCCAGCATCTCTGAATATCTAAGTACAAGAGAATCCAGCATCTCTCGTCCACGAAACTTAGAAAGAATCCAACATCTTTCTATCACATAAATAGAGAGAATCCCACATCTCTCTAACACCTAATTAGAGGGAACCTAAGGTCTCTCTTGCACATAAATCCACTGATCAGTTATTCATACATACACACATCAGAGTAACACTTGACGAAAAGTATGTGATACATGTTTGTTGTACCTTATACAACTGATATCGGCATCCCTTGAGCATAAATTCAACACTCATACCTCAACTCAAGGGGGATATCGCGATGGAATCCCTGCAAAACAAGGTTACAGTATGTATATATGTTATATGCAAAGTTACTGAGCAATCGAGAGAGTTTTAAATCACATAGGCATGAATTGTTCACATAAGTACATAACTCATTCATTTCGGCAACGGTTCATAACGAGTAGAAATTTCAAGTTACAAATACTAGATCAGGTATCCAAGTTCTCTCAATTAAAATAACAATGGTCGTCACCCACATCAAGCAAAACAAGGTAAGAGTATTTAAGCGATGTATGTATGCAAATGCCATGAATGCTTCGCGTACCATTAACCGACGTGTAAAAATCTTGACAAGAAAGTCAAGATGAAGCAGTAGGAGTTGATTAAGCCGACAATGGTGCAACCCCCGTTATCTGAACTTCTTTGTCTTGACTCTTTTCATAGAGTGGTAACTCAGCACGCTCGTTTATCACCAAACCCCTTACTAGACCGTAATCCTTGCTCAACTAGAATTATCCTCAATTTCTCCCAAGAATTCTCATTTATGGGTTAAATCTTAGTCTGCTCATCTTCAAGGAGTTGTCCATGATTCGTTTGTCAATTAGATATTTACCTCAGAGTTTCGTTGGATGATCGTAGTGCTAAACACTTCCTAAAGTGCTAACAACCAATCTAGATTTTCGGCATCTAGGTGTACTATTCCCGCATCAACAATGTCTTTCATCTCATCTTGAAGAAACACCCAAAGAGCTAACAACCAATCTTGTCTTGTCGTTCGTTAACTCTAAACGGCACCAAAACCTTCAATACTCACCGATGGTTTGTAGCTCGTTGCTTAAGTAACATAGTTACCTATCCACATCCCTTGAACTTGATCGGATCTTATTTGATCGGATTCTTTTACATTGACTCTTTTCCATCAACAAGGTGACTACTTCCAAATAAACGAATCATCAAAATGAAAGCTCATCAAACTCCTTCAAATCGGTTCTACTTGAATAGATTCTTCTCCATTGACTCATTTCCTCAACAAGGTGACTACTTCCAAATGAACGAATCCTCAAGGTTAAAATTCGTCAAACTTCATCTTTCAATTAACTTTAAGATAGTAAGTCAATATAGCGATTCTCATTCCTTCAACTCTGAACCTTTTCATGAACATTAATCTTGGTAAAGAATCCTTTCATCTTTGAATTATGACGTGTTTTCGTTGTAGTACCAATAGGTAGTGTTGACGGAAGGAAATCTTAGTGTTGACTCATAGGGCACCCTGAAATTCAAACACTAAATTCGATGCATGCGGATTAAGATGCAAATGAAATGTAATAAGTATATCACGTAAATGCAACAATTAGTTGTAATTTATAAAGCACATAAAATAAGATGTTGCATAATCAAAGTCACAATGTGCACACAATCATATAATCACGAAATAATTCATGCCGAAGGGTCAAAGTATCAAGTCAAACAAATGCAATGCGCAGTTATTCCTATGCCGTACGACCTAGACAGACTCAACACGACTCAAGAGCTCGGTTTTGCAACCTAGAGCTCTGATACCACTTAAGGATGTAACACCCCAAACGTAGGATGCCACATCCCCCGCACTAGGACCCAGACCCGGTCATGAAATAGAAAGTCCATGCCCGAATCCGAATCATAGCGAACGGGAGACTAACTCACGCGCTATGCTAGGCGGATCTAACTCGACAGACTCAGAGTGTGGAAGCAATTCAAACATTCAAACAGGATAGCGGAAGCATTTAAACCAACATTCAAAACAAGTGACGGGTTCAACTAGCTTAGAAACCTAGTCCCGAATATCAAAGCATCATAATGTAATAATCATCAAGTGCCACACAGGGCCGAATAGGAATGCCACCCAGGGCTACCGAAAGGTAAAGTAAAATCTCAAGTCTGTAAATAATAACATGAGTAAAGTGTATGAAAGACAAATGCAATAACTAGAAAGACTAGACCGACGAAGTGTAACTCAAGGACTCACTCCCGCCTAGCAAACGCCAACAGACCTGCAACTAAAAGTGTAAATGAGGGGTCAGTCAACTTGACCGAGTGAGGGGGCTAACGCACACATATATATATATATATATATATATATATATATATATATATATAGCACAACACATAACAGAAGGGTGGACTCATGAACCGGAGATAGGTGTTGCATGCCAAAGACGTTTCCAAAAGTACCCAAAAGATAGTTATAAGTATAAGTTTTAGAAAACATTTCAGAAACTCTATCTCGATTCATGATTCCCAGACAGAACAGATCACATGCTCGACGAGTAGGAGCTTCCAACCTTTACTCCTAAGAACATATCAAACACAGAATACCAAAAATCAATCCAACCGTCACATCAGTGATGGAGAGGATGTACCGTCCCCAAACCATCTATAACAGACAAACCCTCAAGGGGTAGCGAACCCACAAGAGTCCTCCCCGGCTGTACACCGAAGGCTCAAGATATCACGCCTCCCCTATCTCCCTGAGTCGCGTAATGATATCTCAAATGGAGACTATGCACAGGCCGAGCCCTGACGGCCCTATACCGTCCCAGGGATTCCTTACCCATAGCTCCTCGGATCCATAACAGAACAGAAAAGAACAGATACCATATATCATGGCTAACTTGCTACGGAACAGATCATAACATAACATAACTTCTCAAAACAACTTACATATGCTTTCATATCTAATTTTCCAAAGCAGAGCTGATTCACAAGGTCATAAACATATCATATCCAACACATACGTATATATAATAGATATACTCGCTTGCAAGGGTTGAAATCAGCATATTAAGGTCATAGGTCGCATAACTATACAAAATCCTAAACCTCACCTGAGAAACGACGAGATACAAGAACTGAGCAGACGGGAACATATTCGACCAGGTTGTCTCCGCCTTGGAGATCACTGTACAGAAGAGGAAACACAATGTACTCGTGAGACACGACTCAAACATGAACCATACAGACGCACGACGATATTCATGAAGTGACATGAGGTGATCTGAAGTGTTACGACATGCATATGAGATCATGAAATAGCATTATATATCATTAATGCGTTCATGTGCACAATTAATGTTCCACAGAGTAAATATACAATCATCAAGTTCATATACAAGGCATAAATGCATGATCGAAGATGAGGAAGAATATTCGGACGAGTTAGAGGATTAAATAAGAATTATATTATATCAAGTAAGTTCACGCTCAATCACCCTATTTAATTAATTACACTCATTTGCACGATTCAAGAATTGGTCATATTATAAACATTAATTCATTTAACAATTAATAAAGTTCCCTTTTAAGTTGTAAGAGTTCATTTAAGTTTAAGAATAAAATAGTACACACAAGACCATTAAATTGTAATTGGATCACCATAAATTCAATTGACCAAAATAGATAAAATCATGCCTTATTCCAGTAATGTTAAATAAGGTTATTGAAATGCACATACAACATGCACTCCCGCGCCACATTCAACATATCCAAAATTAACACAATCACACTACGGACACTTAATTTCAAAAAGAAAACAAACTGTATAAAAGAAAATAATTACACACACAGATTAGTCATTCTAATTAGTTAGCACATTCTAATTTACATATAACTTGTAGCAAAAAATATAATATATTTATGTACAACCTGCATAACATATAATATATATATATATATATATATAGATATATAGATATTTAATATATATAACACACGCACAAATCACGGTTGACTGACAAAAATAATTTCTAATGTAACCACAACATTCAATTACATGACAACATAAATACTCATTCACACCTTACTCAAGACACACGCTCACAATTAATTCATTAGTCATTAGGATAGTACTGAACAACTTCCACGCACACACACATTCACAAACACCAGTTATACCTATTATATATACAATTCCATTTTTGTACATGTATACAACAAGCACCCACTAACAATTAATTTATTTAACTTAATTAAAAGAATAATTGAATAGCTAATAAGGAATCTGGTTTGATTCAGGAACTAATATCTAAGCCTTAAACCGAGTAAATTTAACTTCGTGATTGAACCCAAACTAGCCAATACAATCTATTATTAAACAAAACAAAACAATGATTTAATTTAAATCATTTAAATAACAAATGGGTATCCGTAACTATTAAACCCACAATGGAATGAGTTCATACAGTATTCCTTTTAAAAAAAACATGTATTTACAACAATTGAATCTCCAATTTACTGCTCTAGCAAAACTGATATAAGAATCAATCCAACTGTAATTTAATAAAGCCAATTGCGTACAAGAAGTAAATTTTACATTAACAATTAAACAATTAATCCTATAATACAAGTTATACAGTAGATTAAATTAGAAGAAAAAGGGGTTTACGATTGAAGGATGAGCAGCGTCTGTAGCGGCGGTTGCTGCCTCAAATGGCGATGCTTATGAATTGAGGGCTGATCGTCTTCTAGTGGCAAATGGCGAAAACCGAAAAAGATGGTGACCGGTGTTCAAAAGGGGAGGGTCTGCAGAGGAAATGGCGCTGAAGGCTGCGCTTGATGTTGTTCCTGACTTAGCCGAGAGAGATTGAAATAACAAGGAAAAATGAGAGCAAAAGGGGCAGTGGTTGTACCGGGTAGATATCTGACTGCAAGGTGGCGGCGGCGTTAGGGCTGCTTCTCGTCGTCTGAAATGGGAGAGAAAGAGAGCAAGGTGTTTGTTGCTGGTCCTTCCCTTCTCAGAGCTGGTACGAGAGAGAGAGAGTTAGAGATTGAAGGTGGTGGTGGTGGAGGCTGAATCACGGCGGAGGAAAGCTCTCGGAAGGCCAGGCTATTGCGCCGTTGCTTGAACCAAAAGAGGAAGGTGTCGGATCTGTTGCCAGACTTCCACGGCTGTTGGTGTACGACGGTGGAAGATCTTGCTGGGGCGGAGATGGCGGTAATGGGTGGCGGCCTGAAGAGAACTCGCCGGATCCGGAACAACCGACGCCGTGGTGAGCTTATGGTGGTTCGCTGGCGATGATGTGGCTGAAGAAGCAGGCGTTGCTGGTGAACGAGGGAGAAAGCGGAGAAGGGGTCGCTGGAATTGTGTCTGTGGTGTGGGATGCCGAAGGGAATGGTGGTGGTTGGCGGCGGAGCTCGCCGGAGAAGAAGGCGTTGCAGGCGGTGGTTGTTGGCTCAGCATCTGCTGCGCTGCTGCTCAAGGAGGAATGGGAGGAGAGAAATGAAATGGCAGCACTAGGGTTTCTCATTGTATAAGGGGACCAATCGTCCGAAATTGCAAAGAAGTCCCCCGAGAAATTTGATGCGATTAAGTTCACAAAATTCAATTAGGGTTCAATTAGATCCAATTAGAGATTAGAAAATTATAAAAATACCCCAAGATTAAAAGTAGAGGCCAATTAAGTCCAAATTGAATTTCTCATAATTAGAAATAGATCCCCAACTTATTAATTTCAGATTAGCCCACATAATTTAAATTAAAGAGCAATTAGGCACTAAACACATATTTTAGTTAAGTCCACATCTTTCCATAGGATTACAATTGGGTCAATTAAACAATTAAAACATAAATAAAGCAATCCAAATACGTTCAAGGTTGAATAAATAACGTTCTAATCGTACGAAAACGGCATCGTATCTTGCTTTGAAAATACGGGGTGTTACAGGACTTCTTGCCGCCCCACACGCGTACGGCTGAGCGCGATGTCGCCCGGCATGAAATCCGTTTCGGCCGTTCGTTTCGTAATTTCCAATATTCACAGAATCAGTTTTGAATTAAAACAGTTCTAAATAATCCGGATTAAAACAGCTTAAAAAACAGATTAATACGAAAATAAATTTTCATTAATTTTCAAGAAATAGTTTAATCCGACAGATTCGTATTTCAAACAAAAAACAAGAATACATAACATATATCCAGATTCAAGAATTTTCTGTCAAAATTTATAAAGTAGTAAAGATACAATACGAACGTTGCAAGGTGGCTCTGATACCACTTTTTGGAAAACAACAGAGTAAACGCAGCGGAAGTTTAAAATTTTTTCCAAAAAGGATCTAAAAGACTTGCAATGTTCGTATCGTAACGTTGGGACTCAAGAAACTCACACGAATTGAAGCTTTCTTCAAACGTATTGAGCCACCCTCAAACGTTCTTCATACGACACGAAAATCCCCGTTTCTTGATTCTTTCTTCGAGATTCCAAAGTAAAAATCCTCTAGAGTAATAATCCACACCAACCTAGATTCAAATCATGTTAGTGAGTATACTAGTACTGTAACATGTGTATTAAAGAAACAAGAAACGAGAAATAGAGAGAAAGATAATTATCCCCAAATTCCATGATGGTTGGAAGTGATTCTCAAATCACGTGTAAGGCAAAATCGAGCCCCCTTAGTCCCTTTTATAGTGAAGGGTTGGAAACCCCACTACAAGACAAATTGGCTGTTACTACGAAATCTTTTACTACGCCGTTTGAGATGTAGCGAAAAATAGTTATTTACTAAAAAAATGTTACCGTAACAAATACTTACAAAATAAGATGAGTATTTTCTACGGAACTTAATACGTAGCAAATAATTAATTGAAACTACGTCGTTTTGATAATTTTTTTATTTAAAATTAAAAATCTCATAATTTTGTCTACTAAATTGTTGGCTCTAAAACATTTTTTCTTCCCTCTCATTTTCTCACGCCATTTTTCATTATTCCATTTTTTGGAAGGGTTTTTGTTTTCTCAGCACTCATCGAAACCGATGTTCCCTATCCTGATTGTGCTAAGTTTTCACCGGAGCAACGAGAGCTCCGTAATGGTGGCGCCGAATATATTAGAAGTCGAACGGTGCTGCAGTTGCTACTCGATGGATGCAAGGTTGTATTTGTGGATAATTTGGACAATGCTTCCAAAATTGTCGTAAGGGTCAAAGAACTCGCCGAAAATATGGCTCCAACCTTACTTTCCACAATGTTTTGCATTTTTGTTATCAAGCTCTCATTTTTCGTGAATTGTTGTTTTTGGGTTTTTGGTTTATGGGTATCCTGAGTCCGATAGAAGCATTATCTTGGGCACTCATGACATTGGTTTGGGTGGGATGACTTGGTATGTGGGATTCTACGGGGATTCTTGTGGTGGGTTTGGGCTTGAGCTATGTTGCTATTATTATTTTTTATTTCTTGATTGCTAGAGTAAATCTTTGATTCTATGATTATGTTTTTTGTTTTGGCTTGTATTGCACTGTGGGGTAGATCTAATTTAGGGAAGTTGTGGCTCTATCGGTTTGCTTTTTGATGCTGATTGTTGTTTATCGTGTTAGGATTCTGACTTTATATTTGTTGATATATTAACTTAATCAGTTGATGTTGAAGTGATTGGTTAATTTTTCTTTTCTTGAGACTTCTATCAGTTTTTAATGCATATATCTCAACAATGATGAGTTAGAGAAATAATAGAAATAGCATGTGGAGGCTGAATGGTTATACTAAGCATGCACAGAAATTGCTGTATCGAGGTTGAATACATAAATACACAGAAATGATGAGTTATACTAATGATGAGTAAGATATCTTCAAAGAAATTGCTAAAGCTGCCCATCACTGAGGTCAGATACATAAACTTGCATGTGGAGGCCAAATGTGAGGTTGTCTATGGGAAGCCCCTCCCGACTCTTTGGAATTCATTGAAAAGCTTGCTTTAGAGAGTTTTATTTTCTTTTCTTTTTTTTTTTTTTCCTTTTCCTTTCATCTGGTTTACTTTTGGGTACAACAGGTTACTAGAGAGATATCGTACAACAGATATGAACTTAAGGAGTTTGTGCCACCAAAAACTTCAACTTATATAGGCCAATATGATATGCGCATCCCCAAAATGACAGTGAGGGAAACATTTGATTTTTCATCTCGCTGTCAGGGTACTGGTAGCAGAGCAGGTTTGTTACTTAATATGTAGAGGCTTAAATTTTAGGCACAAAAATAAATGTGTTAATAATGATGTGATATACTCTCTCCATCTTAGAAATTGTCCCTCAGGTATAGATACTTATATGAAGGTACTTTTAGTTTGTCTTCATTTTTTTTGAGTACTATGTTAATTGCCGCTGATATGTCTTTTTGGAAAGATCATTATCACTTGAAGTAATAGAAAATACACATTAAATATTTGATTGAACAAATAGAGGAGTGCGGCTTAAAATCAAAGAAAAAGGAAATTCCATTTCAATCTTCGAAAAAGAGTTTATTTAAGTGTACAATCATTGCAGAAACCTCAGGATTGTTAGGTAACATGTCATTATTCCCTAATAAGTTAAAGATTTGAACAGGCAATTTTTATGGAATGACAAAAGACCACTCTTCTGACAGACTACAAATTGAAGGTATTCTCTTGCAGGATGTAGTAATTAATCCATTCCTGGCTCAGATCTTTGTGTTAATAGTTTGCGCGGAATTTTATTTTAGATTCTTGGTCTTGATATCTGTTCCGACATACTCTTTGGAGATGCAATGACGGGAGGTATATCCAGTGGTCAGAAGAAGAGATTGACAACAGGCAACTTGTTATTCCTCTTTCTTATATATTTAATCCAAATAAGTAATTCCTGGAATTAACAGTAAGGACTAAATCTTTAATCTTATTATTCAGGCGAGATGATTGTTGGACCCAAAAAAACTTTATTTATGGATGAAATTTCAAATGGCCTAGATAGTCCAACTATAGTTACGTATCTTCAAGGACTCTTCATATGAAAAGAAGCTTAATTGGGTGTTTTATTGAAGAAATTGTTTTAACCTTTTTGTATTGTTTTATTTTTGTTGATTTTTAAAGATCGTAATTGTTTCTATTTATTTTTGGTTACTAGTTAGTGAGGTGTAGATAAAGATTTAGTTGGTTTTGCTAGTATGATATTCTACGATGCCGGACGTCATTACTTAAAGGACTGTTACATTGAGGGCTCTATAGACTTCATTTTTGGAATGACAAGTCTATGAACAAGGTAATTATTGATAAATAAACATTTGAGCAACTATATTTACTATCTATGAGGCGTGAGGTTTTGTGAAAATGCAAATTAATTTCATTCATTTGAATGTCTCTGTTTTTTAATAAATGTGTAGAAGTTTCAAAAATATTTTAAGAAACACAACTGATGAAACCATAATTAGGGATATCTTTGCCCATTTATTACTAATGTCATGGGTTTTATAATAAAATCCTCAAATTTGAGAAATTAATTTATAATTTACCCAATATCGAGTTAGCAAATATAATACTTTCTAAATATTTTGGTGATGTTGAAGTACATGCGAGAATTTGTGGTAAATGGATAATGAATTACTTTAAGTTTTAATAGTAATGAATAAAAAATCTTGTTGATTGTTGAAGAACTTAATTGCTTCTATTTGTTTTTGTCTATTTGTTTTTGTTTACATGTTAGTAAGTGTAGATAAAGCTTTGGTTGGTTTCGCTAGTATGGTATGCTAGCGAGCTATGTTATTATTATTATTTTTATTTCCTGATTGCTAGAGTAAATGTTTGATTCTATGATTATGTTCTTTGTTTTGGCTTGTATTTCCCTGTGGGGTAAATCTAATTTAGGGAAAATGCGGCTCTACTGGTTTGCTTTTTGATGTTCATTGTTGTTTATCTTGTTAGGATTCTAGCCTTCTATTTGTTGATATATTAACTTAATCAGTTGATGTTGAAGTGATTGGTTAAGTTTTCTTTTCTTAATTAGTATGTGTAGTTATGGCGGATGTGTGCCCCCCAAACGTGTGCATATGTATGTGCCTACATGCTTGAAAACTTGGAGAAACTTGAATAGATGGATTATGTGATTTATGTGGGAGTTAGGGAGTTGTTTTAGCATGGTTTTGTTGGAAGAAAATGGAAGAAAACCTGTGAAACTAAACTGCTCGATTGTTGTGATGAAGCCCTGCCACTGCAACAAGTTTAAAATGAAATTCTGAACTCGGACGTTCTTAACATGTTAAGAGTTTACCGCTGTCAAATTTCGTGTCGATACGAGTCTGTTTGATACCCGGAAAAAAATATGAAACGCTCTGTTGTCCCCTGTTCTCCGATTTGGATTTGTAGCTTGAACAGATATGGTAAACGTTTGAATTTTATAAAACTGTTTTACGTAGATATTTATGAATGTGTTGACTACATTCCTATAAAATTTCAGATTCATCTGACTTTGTTTGATATGGTAAATGTAATTTTTTTTAAAAATGTGTTGCTTCTTCAAAATTTCTGTTTTATGTCAACTTTGAACTGAAATCTTTATCTATACAGAAATATCTAGGAATTGAGGCTCATGCCATTTGAAAGATATGGTTGTCTAGTTTACTAAGAATTTTATGGATCGTTAAAATATCTTCCAAGCAGTAAGTTATGATGATTTTTCTACGATGTGTGCATGCTGAAAGTTTCTGCACTAGGAACTTTATGAGAATAACTGATGACCTTTGATTTAATTTACTTCGTATTTATTATAAATTGAATTCGATTAGTTATTTCACATGCCAATATGATGTAATAAATCTTATATGCTTACCTTGCGTGTTAAATGTGAATTATATACTGCATTTTTTGTGTTAACGTGCATGGTCGTCCGTCTTTTTTATTGTTGTTTGAGTCTGAATCTTGTGTTCTGCGTGCTCAGTTGTTTAGGGTTTCTCCGGGGGGTGTAAGTTAGCAGTTTGGGTTCTAGTGGCACCACTTTTGCTCGTGTTTTCCGTTCTCGTCGGTGTAAGGTGAGGTTTTAGGATCTTTTCTTTTAGTTAAAGCAACTTACAACCCTATGTGCTCGTTTTCAACCCTATGTGCTCATTTTCAAGCCTGTATGCATAAGTTTATTTTGATGTGGATTGTCTGCTATGATCTCTTTTTGGTTTTATTTTACTCATAAGAAATTTCTCTAACGCCGATTCCTACATAAAGATTGATGGGAAGCACCCTAAAACTTCATAAGTTTGATGGCCTTCATCATCCTTTCTTGAGCAGCAGAGAGCTGTCAATATCAGAGCTCCTCTCATAATAATTTGATAATGCTATAGCACTTGGAAATGATTCTGTTGATTCACTGGCCAGCTTGATATTTTAGGATCATTTGCTGAGGAAGATATTGGAAGACAAGGCATTGCTCTCTCATCAGTGGTTGCGAATGCAACAGCAAGTAGAGGATTGGAAGTAGCAGTTGCTAATCTCCAAGAATATTGCAAATGGTACAATATGCATCACATATTACTATAACTTTAGACTAATAAATATGATTTTGAAGCTCGAGAAGCTGATTGGTTTTCGGATGGTCCTGAATGAAGTTTTATTTGCTACTTAAAATTGTAGATGTTTATTGTCGAGAAGAATTAATATTAATATTATGTATTTTGTTTGTTGGGGAGAATGATTTATATATATTTATGTGTATCCTTGTTCGAATACTATTGATTGTAGGTTTGTATGGATAATGATATAACAATATATATTTGATGTATGTTGGTTGTATAATTTTTCATTTAGACATGGATCCATATTATTTATCTGTAGATTAATTAAGAAAATGTACATTTTTTATTAATCAAAAAATAAAAATAAAATTCTTTTATAATATTTGCCATGCAACTAGCGTGGTAAAAGATTAGAAAATTTTATTCATGATAAAGTATTCACTATGATATTATGGTCGTAGCAAATGTATTAGCTAAAGATTTTAAAATTTTTATTACGGAAATATATGCGTAGTAATTACTATATTTTTTGTTACGCATAGCACAATTGTAGTAAAAGATAGTATATTTCCTATTTTATCTACTACGTAGATATTACCGTCGCAAATGGTCAAATGTCGTAGTAAAAAGTATTTGCTACGGCATCATTACCGTAGCAAAATATTTGTTACGGCTGTATCAACTACGCCCAGAAATTCGTAGCAAACCCGTAGCAAAAAGGTTATTCTACGAATTTTGACCTGTTGCTACGCAAAATGAGCCGTAGTGAAAAGCAAATTTTCTTGTAGTGCCCTAATGTCTTGTAGGAGATGGTCTCCTACTTTGATTTTTCTCCTATTCTTTCTTTCTCTCCAAGTAAATTATATCTTATCTAATATAAGATATTTATTTTATAGAAAAAGAGCTCCTAACTAATTTAGGAATATTTAATTATTCTAGCAATAATTAAATATCTTATTCTAATAATATTTATTCTAATCATATTAGAATTAATACATTATTAGAATAATAAAATAGAAGATATTTATTTATTTATTTATTCTAATCAGATTAGAACAACTAAATAATTAAATACTTAGAATTAATTCTCCAATTAATTACATGAAGGACTTTAGAATTAATTCACTAATTAATTATAACGGGCTAAAATTAATTCTCCAAATAATTCTTTTTGGCTATATAATTAATTCTCCAATGAATTATATTTAGGGAATTATAATTAATTCTCTAATTAAAATTCACTAATTAATTATATTTGGGCTTGATAATTAATTCTCCAATTAATTAACACGTGATCCAATTTCACAAATGGATCACACGTCCCAAACAATGCTCTCGATCCACATGTGTACTTACATTGTTGTCTCATTTCGATTAACTATTTGATCTTTCCATAATACCCTTTGAACCCAGTATTTGTGTGTGACCCTCTAGGTTCAATTTGAGTTAGCAGTGAGCCTAATTAATTAATACACTTTATTAATTAATTACCTCACAGATCATACGACCATAGTCTAGTAATAGGTGTTTGACCCCTACCCGAAATGTGAATGTATATTCGAAAGAACCTTTCAGTCAATGACATCATGTGGGATACGATCCTTCTACCATCCTATCTCTTGATTAAGATCTAGGGCATGGGAATATGGAGAGCCCTACTAATCTTAATCTTAAAACAAAGTTTCCTTCATATTCCATTTGATCTCAATCCAAGAAAACCCCATTTTCTTGATATCTTGATCTAACCACCTTGTGCAAGGATTTTAGGATGGAATCATTAATGACTTGTGTAATAAGAGATCATCTTGCCTACAACAAGTGTAGGTCCTTTATTGATTCCTACAATTCTCATATGCCACTTGTGTAATCCCAACATAGGTCGTGGTTCAGGTGTCTATATGGCGACACCCTTTTGAGCCTATATCAAAGATTATAGAGTTAGCTCATATGAGACAATGTGGAATCTCAAGTCTAAGGATTAATTCCTCACGTCATTGACATGTAAGTTATTTCTTAATCTGGAAGTTTCTGGAAATTTCCTTTCCCATTTAGGAATGTTCTCACGCGGGGCACCCCCAGTGATGAAGTTCTTGTAACTATCACCCTTATGTATTATGAACGCATCAACCCATGCACTTATCACCTCATGAAATCGGGTGATCCTTCTTAAGGACATAACTGTTAGGAATAGTGTCGTAGAAAGCCGATTGTATATCCGTTTTGTATTTTTCCTTATTGTAATCACAGACAATCTTTGAATAAAATAACGAATTGAGGCAGCACTTCTTTATATGCTCTTGTTTTGTATGCGTTTACTTTAGTTGTGCATGTATGAGAACTCCCCTAATCCTGATGACTTTAGGACTCTACCATTTAGGTGACATGGTTCATGAAACGAGCCCTATATCACATAAGTTATGATTAGTAAAATACTCCAAGCCGATGAGTCCTACAGACAGTGGTAGTGTCAACCTGACTCCTCTGAGGCTTGCTTGTGGGATCACGCCCTTAAGAAGGACCACCTTGTTTCATGGAGGTACAAAGTGTATAGTTTATACGTGCGTGATACATGAGGGTGCTTACTTCCATAAGTAAGTTCACTGAGGTGCCCCGTGTGAGAAGATTCCTAAATGGGAAAGGAAGTTTCTATTTTAGGAAATGGAAACTTCCAGATCAGGAAATATCTCACGAGTCATTGATGTGATTAATTGATCCGTAGACTTGATGTTCCATATCACTCTATGAGTTAACTCTGTAGTCTTAGGTATAAGCTTTAAAGGGTGTCGCCTTAGACAACTGATTCAAGGGTTATGCTGGGATGCACAAGTGACTCATGAAAGTGAATGAGAATCAAGAAAGGACCTACACTTGTGTTTGCAAGGTGATCTCTTATTGTGTAAGTCATTCATATGCCATATGGAGTCCATGGCCAAGGCAGTAGATCAAGACATCAAGAAAAGGGTTTCTTGGATTGAGGTCAAATGGATATGAAATGCACTTAGCTTTAAAACCAGATTATTAGGGCTCTGATTATTCCCTTACCCTAGATCATGGTTGACAGATAGTAAGTAGGAGGATTGTATCTCATATGAGTCAATGACTTAAAGGTTCTGTCGAATCTGAACATTCCAATTCAGCTAGGGGTTAAACACCTGTTGCTAGACTATGGTCGTTTAATCTGTGGACTGATTAATTAATTAGTGAATGAATTAATTAGGGTCACTGCTAATTGAATTGAGAACCTAGAGGGTCACACATAACAACTTGGTTACATGAGTTGAGGCTTTCAAATGATTAAACGAGTTAATCAAGCCGAGTGGGTTCCACTCGTGTGAAACCACATGTGTGGGTCACGTGAGGAGCACGTGTCCTTGGGACACGTATCTCACACGTGTATATATATATTGTATATATATATTAAATAATTAAATGTGTTAATTATTTAATAGAATTTGGTTTAATTTTGAATTAAAAAGAAAGTCTTAGTTTGGAGAAAATTAATTAATTGTGAATTAATTAATAAGATAAAAAAATAAGTTATTTATTTATTAATAAACAAAGTATAAAATTATCCAAAAGGAGTTTGGATATTTTTAGCTCTCTTAAAAGTTGATTTGAATTAGAATTCAAAGTCAAAGTTGAAAATTACTTGATGATCAAGTAATAGGAGAGAGGGACCAAATCCTTAGTCCATAAGGGCTACGATTTTCGGCCAACCCTCCCCAATTATATATAGGGGAGCTCAAGCTCCCCTTAGAGAGTAATTGACAATTCTTTTGGTTCATGTGTTGAACACCATCCTTTCTCCAAGATATATTAAACCCTAGGTTAAGCCTAAACACTAACTAGAGAACTAACATCCTTACTAGTTAGATTGTAGTCAAGTTGGTGGACTATCTCTAGAGAGCTTCAAGTTAGAAGTTTTAAAGATTCGAGCTTTACCAAGGAGAGGGGATCAAGCCGCGAGAAGAGCGTTCTTGGGTGGCTTGAAACGCTTCAAGAAAGATTATTGAAAAGTAAGTTTCTAATCTCTACGAATTTGGATACACGATTGCGAGTCCTAAACCCTTTTGTTGGAAAATTTTTAAATTTTCGCTGCTTTCTGATTCCTGTTTTCCAACAATAACTACACAAGCAAGTCTCAACAGAGGCAAAGTCGACACTCCCATTATCTGTCGGCCTCATTGACTTGGAGAAGCTTCTAATATGGAGTTAAGAACTTGTTTCATGTGTCATTCCCATAATGACAAAGTTCTTAACGGCGTCATCGGATTAGGGAAGTTCTAGACATGCACACGTAATGGAAACACACAAAACATGTATTGGCACATAAGAAGTGTTAGCCTGTGATTATAATCATTCGTGTATTATTCAAAGATTTTCTGTGACATAGGGAAAGTCCCGAAGCATAATACCTTTCTAGGGCAATATTCCCAACACTTAATAGCAGCGTGATCTGTATATACCACAGTTTTAGAGCCTATCAAATAAGAATGAAACTTATCAAATGCATGTACAATAGCTAAGAGTTCTTTTTTAGTGGTGGCATAATTAAATTGTGCATCATTTAGTGTTTTGCTAGAATATGCGTTTCTCCCTTCTTTGACCAAGGACAGCCCCTATGGCCAAGTCAGTAGCATCACACATAAGTTCAAACGGTAAACTCCAATCTGGTACCATCATGATGGGTGCTGAAGTCAGTTCTTTCTTCAACTTGTTAAAGGTAATCAAACATTCATTATAGAAGACAAATTCAGCATCCTTTTGTAAAAGCTTGCAAAGAGGTAAAGTAATCTTAGAGAAATCCTTGATAAACCGGCGATAAAATCCGGCATGACCAAGGAAACTCCTTGTAACACCCCGCATCTTCATAGCAGGATACGATGTCGTCTTCGTGCGATTGGAACGTTATTTATTTAACTCTGCACTTACTTGAATTGCTTTATTTCATGTCTTAATTGTCTAATTGACTCAACTGCAATCTTATGAAAATATGTTGACTTAACTGAAATATTTGTTTTGTACCTATTTGTCCTCTAATTCGAATTATGTGGGTAAATTTATATGTTTTAGAAAAGTCATGAACTTAATTGCATTTTAATTTTAGGGTTTGGGCTTAATTGGACATTACTTTTTAAATCTTGGGGGTGCTTTTATAATTTAAATATCTTTACGTGGACTTAATTGATCTTATTGGAAACTGGAGGACTCAATTGCATGGCTTACACATTCGAGTGACCTGTTTGTAATTTCTGGAGAGAGACCTTTTTATGCCCCGAAACCCTATCTGCTACCATTTCACCCTTCTCCCATTTTCTCTAGTAGAAGCGGCGCAGTAGTTTCACCAGATCGCCAGCCACCACGCCACCTATCTTCACTCACCGGCAACACCTCTTCTCCAGCGACACCGCATCGCCGCCGCCTTCTTCTCCCATCTTTCTTGGACCGAATATTCTTCTCCCATTTAAGAAGACGAGAAACAGCAGAGCAACCATCTCTTTCTCCCTCTCAACAACAACCAAGCCGGCAACCACCATCTTTCCATTTCTGAACCACCACGGCCAGATATGCCCTTTTTCGCTGGTCATCATCTCCGAACTCTAACGCCACCACCCAGTCACCTCGTTACTGAAAGATCCCCACCGTGGCAGATGACCACCATCCACCAGCTTCGGACAGCCATGGAATCCGACAGCCTGCGATGAGACACCGCCAACTTCTTCACTCTGGCGTTTACTCTAAATCTCTCTCGTTCTAGATCTGAAAAAGGAAGGACCTCAAGGTTGCGCCACCTCTTTCTCATCTACCCCTACCGGCGAGACTTACCCCGGCCACCATCCTCTTCGCCCTCTTAGTCATATATGGAACAACCGTCGGCCAGCCACCGTCGACGACAACCATCTCTTTCTCCAGATTGATTTCAGCTTGCTTTTTCCCCAATTTCTTTTGTAAGCTTAAACCCAGATTCTATTTAATTTTGCAAGCATCATAAATCGTTTGTAATGTGTATAATTGAAACATGTATCCAATCGCATATTAAGTTTTGTAAATTATGAATTGACTCTCTGATGTTCAATCTTGTGAATTTCTGTTGTTGATTGAATATGTATATGGTTACGTTTGTATAAATGATTGGTAATGTGAGGATCAATTGGTTTAGGAATGAATTGATGATGGATATAACCCTCGTGTGTGTGTGTGTGTGTTTATGGTTAATCGAGAATTATAATAAGTATGTTAATCGGTAATTGTTGGTATTAGTGTAATTGGGGGCCTTGAAGTGGTGAATGTATAACTGACTGGATTTTAATTGGAAACATGATGACTAATTGGTTTAAAGGCTCTTAATTAATTAGCTGTCATTAAATTGAATTAATTAGCTTTTGTTTTGGTTTTGAGTGAATGAAGTGATAACTGTATGTTGTTAAACTTATGAAATACAGATCATATGTAATTGTTGTTGTATGAATAATGGGTACATTTCGGTTGCCAACATGAATTAGACCTACTTGCATTGTACTTTGATGGAGTATGTTTGGAGATGTGTATTTATGTCTTGATAAAGAAACGACTTTAAAGTTGAAGTGTACTAATATGTAGTTATGCTAATAATTTAATTAAGTGGGGGTTTAATACAATTAAAATGGGAAAACTTGAATTACGATATGAATTAGGTGGACGAGCATGTTTGTATTAATTGGGAGGACTTAAGCTTGAAACTCTTAAATCTATAATGAATTGTCTTATTAAATGAACTCTGGTAAATTGAATTTAATTTGGATTCAACATATTTGATTTGCTATGAAGCAGACATCTGGGGATATGTAAGAATTGGTATGTTTATATAATTAATTGCCTTATATTTTAATTAGAATTCTAGAGTTAAGAGTTAAGAATTGTTTTTACACTACTAATTGATTGATATTGAATTAAAGTCGTTTGTTTTGCCTTATTTTCACGTGTAAGTGCTTCGAACCATTTGATTTTCGATTATGCTCTTTATAAACATGCTTAGGTACTAATTCACCTATGTGATAATTGAGTTGTACGTTCAGGCGATATGCGGGACATTAATTGTGCACATGAACCTGTTCACTACATTCCATGACATTTTATGATCTTACTTACGTGACATACCATTTCATATTCCTCATATCAACTCATAATCATTGCCGTGCATCTTTGTGGTTCATATTTGAGTCTTGTCTCACGAGTACACTCTGTTCTCTTTTTCTTTTTTCCTGTTCAGTGATCTCCCGGGGTGGAGACAACGTGGTCGAGCATGTACCCATCTAGTCGGTTCTTGTATCTCGTCGCTTCTCAGGTGAGGTTTAGGATTTTTGTATAGTTAAGCAACCTATGACCTTAATATGATGATTTCAATCCTTGCATGCGGTTATATACTATATATGATTAGATATGTGTTGAATATGATATGATTATAACCTTGTGGATCATCCTTGGTTTTGGAAAAATTAATTATTAAGGCATATGTAAGCTACTTTTGGAAAATTCAGTTATGTTATGTTCTGTAGCGAGTTGGCCATGAAATATTGGCATCTGTCTGTCTGTTTGTTTATAGATCCGAGGAGCTACAGGTAATGGAGACCCCGGGACGGTTAGGGTCGTCGGGGTTTGACCATGTGCGTAGTTCCATTTGAGATATCAGTGCGCGACTCAGGGAGATAGGGGAGGCGTGATATCTTGAGCCTTCAGTGTACAGCCAGGGAGGACACTTGTGGGTTCGCAACCCCTTGTGGTATGTCTGTTCTGGATGGTTAGGGCCAACGCGAGGCTCTTCGATCACTGGAGTTGAGGAAGGATTTATTTATGTATTTCTATTTTGTTCTATTATGAGGAGTAAAGATTGGAAGCTCGTACTCGTCGAGCATATGATATGATTTGTTCTGGGAATCATGAATCGAAATAAGGTTTTTCTGGAAATGCTTTCTAAGTATAAGTATATCTTTGTTTTCAAATGTTTTGGTATGCAACCCCTTATATCCAGTTCATGACTCCACCCTTCTGTTATGTGCTATACTCTATATATAGTTTGCGGGTGTGCGTTAGCCCCCTCACTCAGTCAGTTGACTGACCCCTCTCTTTACAATTTTTAGTTTCAGGTTTAGCTTTTGGAGTTCGTTGGAACTAGGCGGTTTCGAGTCGAGTCTTACGTTTTGTCTGAGTCGAGTTATGTCTTTTTTGTTTGTTTTAAGCTTTGCATTCATCTCGGATTCATTTACATTGAAAATTGTATCAGTTTCACTTATTTATTTAATGAATGATATTCGGGACTAGGTATCTATGCTAGTTGAACCCGTCATTTGTTTTGTACGTCAATTTAATCGCTTCCGCTATCTGTTGATGATTGTTTAAATTGCTTCCGACTCTGAGTTTGTTGAGTTAGATCCGCCTAGCCTAGTGTGTGAGTTGGTCTCCCGTTCGCTTTGATTCGGACTCGGGTACGGATATTCCATTTCGTGATCGGGTTTAGATCTTAGTGTGGGGGATGTGGTGCCTCCCGTTCGGGGTGCTACACTCCTCACTCCCTTAATGTTCGTCGGTGGTGGTAACTTTGCAATCACTTGAATCTTCGCTTTGTCAACTTCAATTCCATTCTCTGAAATTTTGTTGCCAAGTACAATCCCTTCTTTCACCGTGAAGTGGCATTTTTGCAAATTCAACATTAAATTAGTCTCGTCACATCTCTGCAAAACATGGGTTAAATTCTGTAAACAAGATTCAAAAGAAGAACCAAATACAAAAAACTCATCCATAAAAATTTCAATGCTGCGCTCAATGAAATCAGAAAAAATAGCCATCATGTATCTCTAAAATGTAACTGGAGCATTACATAATCCAAACGGCATTCTCCTAAAAGCAAAAGTACCATAAGGACAAGTAAAAGTGCATTTTTCCTGAGCTTCCGGGGCTATAGCTATCTGATTATAACCCGAATACCCATCTAGAAAATAGTAATATGCATGCCCAGCTAATCTCTCTGACATCTGATCAATGAAGGGAAGGGGAAAGTGATCTTTTCTTGTTGCAGTATTAAGCTTCATATTGTTGGAAAACACGAATCAGAAAGCAGCGGAATTTAAAAAAATTTCCAACAAAAGGATCTTGGACTCGCAATCGTGTAACCAAATTCGTAGAGATAGAAAACTTACTTTTCTTTTATTCTTTCTTGAAGCGTTTCAAGCCACCCAAGAACGCTCTTCTCGCGGCTTGACAACCCGTCCCTCGAAAGTCTCTTTCTACTTCAGAATCCATTGTCGGGATAACAATCCACACCAACCTAGATTCAATTCATGTTAGAGATGTTCTTAACAATATAACATAAAGAAAGAAACATGAAACGAGAAAAGCAGGATTGAAACTCCCTTCGAAAACAGTTTTGCGAAAGTAGAAAACTGCCAGTCACAAAACCCTCGTGAAAAAATTCATCCTTCAGGATATGGACGAACGGTTTTCGCCATCTTCTTTGGTTCGATTTTTTCATTCGCTTCACGTCGGGTTCAGAATCGTTTCATCATCCCTTCTGATCGTTTTGCTTAATCCCCACTTTTGGTAAAGCTCGAATCTTCAAAACTTCTAACTTGAAGTCTCTAGAGATAGTCCACCAACTTGGCTACAATCTAACTAGTAAGGATGCTAGTTCTCTAGTTAGTGTTTAGGCTTAACCTAGGGTTTTATTTTATCTTGGAGAAAGGAAGGTGTTCAACACATGAACCAAGAATTGTCTATTAGCTCTAAAGGGGAGCATGAGCTCCCCTATATATAAGAAAGGGGAGGGACGAAATTCCTAATCCTTAATGGGCTAGGATTTTGGTCTCTCTCTCTCCTATTACTTGATCATCAAGTAATTTTGACTTTGACTTTGAATTCTAATTCAAATCAACTTTCAAGAGAGCTAAAAATATCCAAACTATTTTTGGATAATTTTATACTTTATTTATTTAAAATAAATAACTTATTTTATCTAATTAATTAATTCATAATTAATTAACTAGATTATTTTTCTCCAAAATAAGACTTTCTTTTTAATTCAAAATTAAACCAAAGTCTATTAAATAATTAATCACATTAATTATTTAATACATAAATAAATATACACATATATTTATACACGTGTGTGACACGTGTCACAATGACACGTGTCACTCACGTGAGCCACACGTGTGGTTTCACACGTGTGGAACCCTCTTGGCTTGATTAACTCGTTTAATGATTTTAAAGCCTCAACTCATGTAACCAAGTTGTTGTGTGTGACCCTCTAGGTTCTCAATTCAATTAGCAGTGACCCTAATTAATTAATTCACTAATTAATTAATCAGTCCACAGATTAAACGACCATAGTCTAGCAACAGGTGTTTAACCCCTAGCTGAATTGGAATGTTCGGATTCGACAGAACCTTTAAGTCATTGATTCATGTGAGATACAATCCTCCTACTCACTATCTCTCAACCAAGATCTAGGGCAAGGGAATAATCAGAACCCTAATAATCCGGTCTTAAAGCTAAGTGCATTTCATATCCATTTGATCTCAATCCAAGAAACCCTTTTCTTGATGTCTTGATCTACTGCCTTGGCCAAGGACTCCATATGGCATATGAATGACTTACACAATAAGAGATCACCTTGCATATGCAAGTGTAGGTCCTTTCCTGATTCTCATTCACTTTCATGAATCACTTGTGCAGCCCCAGCATAAGCCTTGAATCAGTTGTCTAAGGCGACACCCTTTAAAGCTTATACCAAAGACTACAGAGTTAACTCATAAAGTAACATGGAACCTCAAGTCTAAGGATCAATTAATCACATCAATGACTCGTGAGATATTTCCTAATCTGGAAGTTTCCATTTCCTGAAATAGAAACTTCCTTTCCCATTTAGGAATGTTCTCACACGGGGCACCTCAGTGAACTTACTTATTAAAGTAAGCACCCTCATGTATCACGCACGTATCAACTATACACTTTGCACCTCCATGAAACAAGGTGGTCCTTCTTAAGGGCGTGATCCCACAAGCAAGCCTTAGAGGAGTCAGGTTGACACTCCCACTGTCTGTAGGACTCATCGGCTTGGAGTATTTTACTAATCATGACTTATGTGATATAGGGCTCGTTTCATGAACCATTTCACCTAAATGGTAGAGTCCTAAAGTCATGAGGATTAGGGGAGTTCTCATACATGCGCACGTAATGGAAACACACAAAACACGTATTGGCATATAAAGAAGTGTTTGCCTATAATCAATCGTATATTATTCAAAGATTGTCTGTGATACAAGAAAAGTCCCAAAGCAGATTACGTCGAATCGGCTTTCTAGGGCACTATTCCTAACACATATAATCAATACAAACTCTCCACCTAGTGATTGTTCTAGTAGGAATCAATTCATTGTTTTCATTCTTAACTACAGTCATCCCCCCTTTCTTTAGTAAAAGCTGAACAGGACTAACCCACTTACTATCTGAGATGGGATGGATGATCCCGACATCTAACAGTTTAATTACCTCGGCTCTAACAACTTCTTTCACATTCGAGTTTAACCTGCGTTGGTGTTCTACAGAGGGTTTATGCTCATCCTCCATTAAAATTTTATGTATCCAAATAGTTGGGCTAATTCCTTTAATGTCAGAAATAGTCCACCCTGTAGCTCTCTTATGATTTCTCAAAACCCTTAACAAAGCATCTAATTGTATCTCAGATAATTCAGCAGAAACCACAACAGGCAATGTATCAGATTCACCCAAGAATGCATACTTCAAATGATTGGGGAGGGGTTTCAATTCCAAACTAGGAGCCTTGACGATTGAAGGAGGGGGAGTGGGCTTACCTGTATCCAACTCCTCATAAACAAACCTTTGCCGGAATGGTACGAATAGGGTTGCCTCGAGTTCCCTTGAATAGGCAACAATCTCTTCGAGCAAAACCTCCCCTTCTATTCTCTTTTCCATTCCTTGCAAACATAATTCAAGAGGGTCATCTCAATGTTATAATTGAAGTAGGACCCTCTACCATAAAACACTATTCTTTCATCACTGGTCTTTTCAACCCTTACAAGGGCGTTTTCTAAGATTCCAGTGGGGTATGTGATGGATCGGTCAGCTAATTACAATGAAACTATAGTTGGCTTCAAAGAATCCAAACCTAATTTTCTGCAAATAGACAAAGATATTAAACTCACACTAGCACTAAGATCACATAAGGCTTTATCGAAAGTTAAATTGCCAATAGTACATGGGATAGAAAAACTCCCTGGGTCTTTAAGCTTCGGGGAAAGCTTATGCTGAATAATAGCACTGCACTCCTCAGTAAGTGCAATTGTGGCATAATCCTCTAATTTTCTCTTGTTAGAGAGGATCTTCTTCAGAAACTTCACATAAGTCAGCATTTGTATTAGTGCTTCTGCAAATGGAATATTGATATGCTACTCCTTGAATATGCTCAAAAACTTCTCAAACTGTTTCTCTAACATCTGCTTCTGTAGACTTTGCGAAAAAGGAACTGGTGGCACATACTCCTTGGGTGCCACATTCACTTTTGGTTTTGAAGGGGGCTCTTCCTTTTTATCCTCCACATTGACTTTTTTGGGTTCAACTGCTTCTTAAACTTTCTCTTCAACAGTATTGTCTACACCTGAATCTGTAGGCAACTTTGATCCTTCGTATTCCTTACCACTTCTCAGGGCAATGGCTTTACAATTCTCGTTCGAATTAATCTCTGGACCTTTAAACTTCAAAGACTAGGCAATCTGACCAATATGAGTCTCTAAATTCCTGTTCTGATTTACCACCTGTTCTACTTGAGTTTCCAAATTCTGGATACCTCTCCGAAGATACGACTATGACCTTCTCAAGTGCAGGCTCCCATTCCTATTTCTGTTCCTGTAGAGGTTGAGTATGAGGGATGTACAGTGGGGGTTGTGGTTGCATTAGGTATTGGCCTGGTCTTTGGAGGATATTTTGAAGAGGTGGTGCTTGAGGTTTAAGTTGAAATTGTGGTCTACCGTAATGTGGTGGTTGGTGCTGCCAAACTGAATTGTGGATGTTTGAGTTATTTACATAATACACTTGATCTTGCACCTGTACACCTGCATTGGCATAAAGACATATGTCAACTGCATGTGGACCACTACATATATCATATATTACCTGAACTGGTTGGGCTTGTGTCCCAACTGCATTGACAGAAAGTTAGTCCAATTTCTTGTTGAGAGCCTCAAACTTGGCATTTATGGCGGTTAGACCATCTAACTCTAAGACTCCTGTTGTCTTCTGAGTTGGTTGGGGATGGTTCCTCTCATGCAGAAAAACATCATTTTGTGAGATATTATCTAACAGTTCAGTGGCAACTGTTCCAGATTTTGACAAGAAAGCTCCGCCAGCTGCAGCATCCATCGCTCCTCTGTAACTAAGTGACATCCCATTATAGAATGTCTTTATCAATAGCCAACCGGGAATGCCATGATGTGGGCACTTCTTCTGTGAATCCTTGTATCTTTCGCAAGCCTCACAGAAGGATTCCCCTTCCAGCTATTTAAAACCTTGAATATCATTCCTGTGCTTCATGGTTTTGCTCAGCGGAAAGAACTTAGCTAGGAAGGCCTGAGAAAGTGCACCCCATGTCTGAAAGGATTCAGGTGGCACAACACTCAACCACGCTTTAGCTCGTTCCATCAGTGAGAATGGGAAAAGCCTGACTTGGATAGCATCTGGCGTAACATTGTGGATCTTGAAAGTATCACACACCTTAAGAAAATACTCTAGATATGAAGTCGGATCCTCCAATGGTAATCCTGAAAATGGATTGTTCTGCAGCAAGTTGATTTTAGCTGGTTTAATCTCAAAGTTATTTGCTATAAGAGGGGGAAGATTTGCAATCTGAATCGACCCCGCATTTGGTAAGTTGTAATCTCTAATCGCAGGAGGAGGTGGGTCTTCAACTCCTCTACCTCCTGTGTTGGTCGGGTCTGCGACCATTGAATCTGCACAAGATCAAAGAAAAATCCTAAGATTAATACCACGATGATAGAAAACCACGAACATAAAGTAAAGTAATGGTCTAAAGCACTAGATCAAACTATTTAAGTCATATTGATTTAAAACGCCTTCCCCGGCAACGGCACCAAAAACTTGTTTGCTGTGATTTTATTAAGTTAAAATCAATCATGCAAGTGTACATTTAATATACGCGTAGCACAATAGGATCGTACCCACAGAGAAGGGAAATCAATCACTACTCAATATCTATCTCCAATCTAAAGACCGAACTTATTCAAGCTGTTATTTATCTATCTACTAAAATGAAATTTAAATAATTAACTCTAAGAAAATACAAATAATGGATTTAAACACGGATTAAACTCAGTAGACTAAATAGGCTGGGGAGCAATAATTCATACATTCAAGAGTCAATATAACACTCGTCTGACAAGTGAGATTCTATAACCTAGTCACTTATGTATGAATTATCCTCTGTGAAGGTATAACCGCATATTCAATTAAGGTGTAACACATAATATAGCAAGTTAACAACTCATAAGATGTGAGAAAGAATCAAGAACATCAAGCAAAACGTAAACGATAGACGAAACAAAACAACCGTTGCAGCACAACTCAAAAGTCCCTCAAAATAGGGTCGCGGCCGTGACCAAAAATAGGCATACACTAGTCACATCCGTGACCACCATCAGTAATAACAAAAATCTCGAAGTAGGGTAAAAAATGGGCCACGGTCGCGACCGCACTGTGTAGTCGCGAAAAAAGCCTTTCCCTCCCCTATTCGTCATCTTCAAAGCAGCACCAAAACAGAGGCAGCTCCAGCTAAGAAAGGAGTATGGAAATGCAACAAAAAACAACACAATACAACAACTATACACATAACAAACAAGGATACAACAAGATTGAATGCAAGAGATTAATTTCCTTCTGCAACCCCAAGTTTTACGAAAGTTTAACAATGGTGGAATGATAGGCAGCAACTTATCAGGAAATTTCATTTCATATTTGCATGGAAGAAGGTCTAGAGATCCTATATCATGCATCAATTCAAGAAATAAAGCAAGTATGGCATGAATTCTTCCAATATTGGCATATAACCTAACAGTTCATGTAAATGGTCATAACATACCCTAATCTCCATGAAAATCATCCAAAGAAGACTTAAAGAAAAGGTAAGGAAATGGAGGATCAAATTCTGATCTTACCTTTTGAATTTGATGAAGAACGGAGGTAGAACAAGCTTGAAATTGCACTTGGTGAATAGTGGCAGCCATTTCTCTTTTTCTCCCTTTTTTCTCTCGGTTGTTGCTTCTTATCTTCTTTCCTCCTTGGCTAAAATGAAGTAAGATGCTGAAAGAGAGATTAAGGGTTAAATAAGGGTCAAATGGTTTCAAAAATTGGTCGATTTAGTTAAGAAACGGGTCGGATATAAGCAAAACCAACGGGGGTGGCGAATTTGTCACATGGGGATCTGTTCGGGCAAAATACATGGGGTTCAAACGGGCTTACAAAATTATGAGGCCAAGTTCTATAGCTTCCCATCTTTGTTACGAGTCCAAGGCCTCTTCCGGAATTCGAATCTGAATTCCCGAGCGTAAGTTATGCCTTCTGGAACCCAAGGTGCGCTAAAACGCTCGAAAACAGTATCAAACGAACTCAAAAACATACAACGTGCACATAAATACATTCATAATATATATAATTCATGCATATCACATAATCACAAAATTAGAATCAAAAAATTTTCAAATTCCACGTACAAAGTTCAATTATAATTCAAATATTAATTCATAAAATTCAAGTATATCACATAAACAGTATAATAAGCATATAATTTGCATAATGAAATAACTAAAATGCGCAGGTAGCACTTCTCGTAACGGCATACCTGTACAGCCGAAAAATGGGGATGTTACATAAATCTTCAAAGTAAAATAAAAAACCTCAATTTCCTATAATCTACTCTCTTTGCGTAAAGTAATATGACTTAATCTTCATATTGGCCATAGACAAATACACGGGGCATACCCAGGCCTTAATAAAACAATAATATGGAAAGCCACATAATAAACACATAACAGTCACACATAAGTGGGGCACCAACCCCAATTGAAAAACGCAACTATGGGGCTCCAACCCCAAATTTAAACCATTCATATACATAAATTAAAACTTCACAAGACTAAAAACCCTTGATCACCTAACATGCATAAATTTCAAGAATTTTAATTTACAGAATTTAAATTTAGTCATAAATTAAAATTCTCGCTTTAAGTCCTAATGATCTAAAACACAACTTCGATGCAATTCTTGTTTATGAGTCTTTTCAAACAATCCAAGAAATACTAAACCAATAAAATTCCAATTAGTTTCTGAAAATTAATAATCTTATCTCTCCATTATTTCCAAAATAATAAGTGCAATTTTTCGTAAAACTTAAATCCGTTTTAATTTCATAAAATCCCATTTTAAAAATTAAAATATTAAATTTAATAAAATAAATTTTACAGAAATTAAATCGTGATCGGATCAAATAAAACACGAAACGAGACCGCGAAGCCAAAGCCACTCACACGCCTGCCCCAAGCCACGCGCGCTCTAGGCCTGGGCACAGCCGACAACGTGAGCTGCCTGCGTGCAACCTCGCTCGGGGCTGCTAGGCGGGATGGGCCGGAGCTGGGCGGTAGGCTCCCACGGCTACAGGAGGGTCAGTTGGCGTGCCTCAATGCTGGCAGTGATGGCTTCTACGTGGTTGCGGGAGGTGCTGGGGGGCGTGAGCGGGCGCGCCTGCTAGAGGTGCGCGGCGATGGTGGGGCTGGGCACGAGCCTGGGCGTGTAACACCTTAGCACGCCCAGTCTCACATTTTTGTGTTTCGCAATGTCAGTTTCAAAACCAAATCAATCCATAAAATTAAAACACGAGTTAATTAAATTTGATCCAAAACAGCTTTAATCAAAATTATCAGAAAACGTTTTTCAGAAATTTTAGGAAAAACACAGATTTAATTTTTCTGAGATTTCTAAAAAACTCATGAATACTCAATCGCATCTAAATCTAAGAATTTCTACCAAATTCAGAATAAAGAGACGAATAAGAAATAAGCCTTGCAAGGTGGCTCTTATAATACTTGTTGGGAAAAAGAAACAGTAACGCAGCGGAATTTAAAAAATTTTCCCAAAAGAAGATCGAATCTTGCAATTCTTATTCCCAAATTCGTAGGGTACTAGGAAACTCGCTTACATCGACGCTTTCTTGACACCTTTGAGCTGCCCACGAACGCTCTTCAAGCGGCAAGTCACCAAAGCTCCTTTGAATCTTTTAGGACTCCACGAAAGCAACCCTCTAGAGAGATAGTCCACAATAGCTTCGATCACGATCTAAACAGGGAGGATGCTAGTTCTATGTTCAGTGTTTAGGCTCTAGGGTTTGTGTGATATAATACGGAAAAGGAGAATTTTGCTATCATCTCTCAAGGGGTGCAAACCCCTTGTATTTATAGCTATGGGGTTCGAACCCCATCTCCTATTAGGGATAGGATTTTGGCCCACTAGCTATTATATTCCTTGCTTGGAGAGAAAGACTCTTACTTTGACCAATAGTCTTCTTTTGACCAACATATCAAGCAAGAATATAATATCTAACTCTTTTAGATATTCTAATTAATTTTATTTATTCATAATAAATAACTTGAACCTAATAATTAATTAATTCATAATTAATTATTTATTAGACTTCAATTCTCCAAATTAGAACTTTCATATTAATTCATAATTAAATTAAAGTCTATTAAATAATTAATCAAATTAATCATTTAATCATCACAACAAAGTGACACGTGTCACTTCGAGACACGTGTGCCACACGTGCGGCTCCTAACCATGCTCTTATTGGTTTGAGCAACTCGTTTAATCGATTTAAGCCTTAACCCTCACGACCGGGCATTTGTGTGTGAACCTCTAGGTTCTTAATTCAATTAGCAGTGACCCTAATTAATTAATCAGTCCACAGATCACACTACCATAATCTAGCAACAACTGTGTGACCGTAGCTGAATAAGAATATCTCAATTCGAAAGAACCTTTAAGTCATTGATATATGTGAGATAAAATCCTCCTATATCCCATCTCTCAATCCAGATCTAGGGCAAGGGAATAATCAGAACTCTAATAATCCCAATCCTAAAGTTAAGTGCATTTCATATCCATTTGGTATCGATCCAAGAAATCCATTTCTTGATCTTGATCCACTGCCTTGGCCAAGGACTCCATCATGACATATGAATGACTTACACCGTAAGAGATCAACTTGATAATGCAAGTGTAGGTCCTTTATCGATTCTCATATGCTTCCATGTGCCACTTGTGCAGCCCCAGCATAAGCTTTGAATCAATTGTCTAAGAAGGCACCCTTTAAAGCTCATACCTAAGACTGTAGAGTTAGCCCACAAAGCATCGATGTAATCTGAAGTTTAAGGACTACTTAATCACATCAATGACTCATGAGATATTTCCTAATCTAGAAGTTTTTATTTCTTGAAATAGAAACTTCCTTTCCCATTTAGGAATCTTCTCACACAGGACACTTTAGTGTACCTACTTATAATAAGCAAGCTCCCCCGTATATCGCGTACGTATCAATCAATACACTTTGCACCCCATGAGATAAGATGGTCCTTCTTAAGGGCGTGATCATACGAGCAAGCCTCGAACGAATCATATCGAAACTCCCACTATCTTTTGGACTCGTCGGCTTTGAGTGATTTCTAATCGTGACTTAAGTGATTTAGGGATTGTCTCATGAACTACTTCACCTAAATAGTTGAGTCTTATAAGTCATATTGATTAGGGAAGTTCTTATAGATGCACAACTAAAGTAAACAAACAATCAAACAAGAGCATATAAAGAAATGTAGGCTTTGTTCGTTTATTATTCAAACATTGCCTATGATTTACAAAAGGAAAAGCACTAAGAAGACTATTACATCGGCTTTTAGGGCACTATTCCTAACAAGCATCACTTAATTCGTGATATAATCAAGAGAGGGGATCTGCAAATTGAAAGGGTCACATCGACAGAGAACATGGAAGATCCACTAACTAAAGCTCTTAGTCAACAGGCTTTCGCAGGACATCTTTAGAAGATGGGACTTAGATTAGCACCTGAATAGCTTTGACAGGCAATTGGGAGATTGTTAGGAATAGTGTAACAGCCCGAAAACCCGCCTGTAGATATTGTCCGCTTTGCTATCCATAAGTCGGCATAGCCTCATGGTTTTGTTCTTCTCGGTGGAATTTAAGCCAAAGGCGCCCACCTAGGAAAAGGCCTCTATAGGGAAGAGGTATCCACCCCCTTATAAGGAAGGCTTAGTTCTCCTCTTCCTCCGATGTGGGACATTACATCCACCCCCCCCATAGGAGCCCAGCGTCCTCGCTGGCACACCGGGCTGAGCCCTGGCTCTGATACCATTTGTAACAGTTCAGGAGGACTTCGTTCTCCTACCCGAGCGATGTGGGACATTACAAATAGTGCCCTTAAAGCAACATTTATCCTTTACTATTTTCTTGTAACATCACAAACAACCTTTGAATAATAAATGAAATGATTTGGTTGATAGGCTATCACTTCTTTATGTGCTTATTTATGTCTGTTTGGGTTTAACTGTGTTTTGCATGCTTTGAACTCTCCTAATCCTTTAAGGCCGTTAAGAACATTGCCTTTATGAGAACGACACATGAAACAAGTTCTTAACTCCATAGGCGAGGATCATAAACTTCTCCATGTCGATGAGTCCGACAGACAGTGAGAGTGTTGACTTTGACTCCGTTGAGACTTGCTTATGTGATTATGTCCTTTTGAAGGATCACTTAGTTTCATGGAGTGATAAGTACATACGATGATGCGTTCATAATACATAAGGGTAATTGATACAAGAATTTTATCACTGAGATATCCCGCGTGAGAACATTTCTAAATGGGAAAGAAAGTCTCCTAGAAACTTCCAGATTAGGAAATATTTCACTGGTCAATGACGTGATTGATATTCCTTTGACTTGAGATTCTGTAATATCTTATATGAGCTAACTCTGTAATCTTTGATATAAGCTCAAAAAGGTGTCGCCGTATAGACACTTGAACCACGACCTATGCTGGGATTACACAAGTGGCATATGTAGAATTAGTAAAATCAATAAAGGACCTACACTTGTTAAAAACAAGAATGATCTCTTACTGATTAAGTTGTTCGTAGTCCATTAAATGTTAAACCCTTGGCCAAGGTGGATAAAAGATCAAGACTTCAAGAAAATGGGGTTTTCTTGGATTGAGATCTCAATGGATATGAAACAAACTTAACTTTAAAGATGAAGAATAACAAGGCTCTGAGTTTATTCCCATGCCTTAGTTCTTGATTGAGAGTTGGAGTTGTAGGAGGATTGTATTTCACTGATTGTCATTGGCTGAAAGGTTCTTCGATTCATTTCGTTACTCGGCTAGGGGTCACACAACTATTGCTAGATTATGGTAGTGTGATCTGTGAACTGATTAATTAATTAATTAAGTGTCACTTCTAATCGAATAAGGAACCTAAAGGGTCACACACATATGCCAGATCACGAGGGTTATGGTATGATGTTAATTGGATTAACATGGATCAAAATATTGATTGAAATAGAGCATTCACACATGGACTATTGGCACGTGTCACGCAACCTGCGTGGTTGCCACGTGTCACATACACGTAGCTTCAAGCGTAGCTCCAAACGTGTGATTTATTTCGTACGTGAATTCATTTCTAGAATTAATTAGTTAAATTATAATTAACTAATTTTGGTCTTTTAATTAATTATGAATTAATTGTTAAGTCCAATCTCAAAATAATTAACCCAATAAATAATTAATTATGAATTAAGTTATTTATTGAATAAATTGATTTTTTACTTTATATTAGATAAAGGTTGAAAAGTCAAACTTCCTATTGTAGGGGAGAGAGAAGGATCTCTTGCAAGTCTTGGTTAATTAGTGAGCACGAAATCAAAGTCCACTAGGTTTGGGAACCCTAGGGATTTTTTAACCCCACTAGTATTTATAATAGGGGTGGTGCTTCTCTTACTTTTAGACCAATGTTCCTGAAGCATTAATTATTTTTGAGAAAAAATTAAAAAGAAAAGTTTTCAAAGTAAATCCTAACCAAACACAAGCCATAGAATCAGCATTCTCAGTAGCTTGATCATGTGCGAGGACTAGTGTGGATCCGTATTGTTGTTTTAAGTTAAACCAATCGTGCAAGTATACAGGGAAATATATGCGTAGCACAACAGGATCGTACCCACAGGGAAGGGAAATGAATCACCACTCTATAACATCCCGCTCGTCCGACCGTACAGGTATGCCTTATCGAGAGTGTTATGTGCGCATTTAATTACTTAATTATGCCTTTAAGTGTTTAATTAATTGCATAAGTGTTTATTTGAATATTTATTTATATTAATTGTTACGTGTTTAAACGCTTTTCCCCGTTTGATTCCTTTCTTTATCCGTATGTTCCCCGTATCTGCTTCTAATTATGTGAAATTATGTGACAACTGTTATGCATGAATTAAATGTTTTGAGAACTTGTTTAAGTGCTCGTTAATTGTTTTTGAGTTCGTTTTATACGGTTCATAAACCGTTTTATTTGTTAAGGGATTCGAGGGCCTAATTCGTTTAGCGCACCTTGGGTTCCGAAGGGCGTAACTTGAGATCGGGAATTCGGATTCGAATTTCGGAAGAGGTGTCGAACTCAAAACGAAGAATGAAAGCTAGAGAACCCAAATTTGTAATTTCCTAACCTCGTTTGATCCCCCGTATTTCGCCCGTATTAAGCCTCGCGTGCATTTTGACCTCTTACATTAAAATGACCATAACTTCCTCATTTGTTGACCAAATTAGGTGATCTTTAGGCCCACTTGCTCATAACTTAATCCGTTTTCTTACCTTATCCTTTTCATTTTGGTTTTCGGCAGAAAAAGGTGAGAGAAGCAGCAGCAAACCGAGAGAAGAGAGAGAGAAGGAAGCTTCATACCATTTTTCGATTTCCACGCTCGTTTCTCATCCATTTCAGCTCAAATTTGAAAGGTAAGTCCGGTTTTATATTCTCCATATATTGATATTTCTTTCAAGCCCATAATTGCTAATTTCTTGGAGTATTTTGCATGATATGGCTAACAACATGAATAATAAGGTTTTTAGAGACATTTGATGAATTTGCTTCAATTCTTGAGCTTTCTTTGAATTTAATCCATGGTAATTGAACCTTATACATCATATAATATTTTTATGGACCGAATTTACATGCTAGATTAGGATTCATGAGAGTTTGATTCAAGAAATTTGGGTTTTTGTATGAATATGTGTATGCTTGGCCCCTTCTTCATTTCCTTGCAATTTGGTTCTGTTTTGGCTTGATTTATGGCATGTATTTGATGTATATTTGCTACATAATGTTTCCCTTACATGATGGCTTGAGTTAGGATGGTTTTAGTTAGGTTTTGGGTGAGTTTTGGAGCTATTTCTTCGTTCTTTTGCTGTTGTCGCTCGCGACCAAAACATGAGTGTTTTGGGTCGCCGCCGCGACTTCTTTTTGTCCAACTTTCGAACAGGAACAGTGGTGGCCTGGTGTTGGAGGTGTGGTCGCGGCTTGTTTGCGCGACCCCTTTTGGGGGCAGTTTCCAACTGCTCCCTCCCTTTCTTGTTCCGTTTGTTGTTTCTTCGTGTTTTAAGTGTTTTCCTTGCTTCTTTATTGTCTTGTATGCATGAATAACTTGTGTATTATGTGTTATGTGATTAATTGTGAATTTATTACGTGACCTCGTTGATTTTATACGCGATGAATGGCGATATGCCTCATACGTTCTCTAACGTGCATGCATGCAAGAATATGACAACTATTTGAGTTGTATGATATCTATTTGCTTCTCTTATGATATGTATGAATCATATACATGCTAATTAATTTGTTAAGCTTGTTGTATGAAATAAATGAATTTGTTTAACGTGAAATGAATAGCCTATGTGCTTCATATGTGCTTAAACGTGCATGCATGAGTCCTTGTAATTTGAATTGCTTTGTATGGTACTTTCTTGCTCCTTTCATAACTTGCATGCATAGTTAATTTAATATATGGCATGATATGTGTGTTACGTGAAATTCATGAATGCATTTAACGTAAATTATGGAATTTAATACGTGGTATGAGTCTACATACGCTAAATGATCTCTCATTGTGTTTCTTATACATCATTTGCATTCATATTCATATGCCGAGCGTTTAACTGGTTCATATTGAGTCTAAGTATGTCCTTTGTCCTTTGTTTTGTCTTTAGGTCCGTTTCGTGGTTGATGAGGAGGTGTTGTAGGAGAGTTTTGGTTCGTTGCGTTCGGTGTGGTCGTCAAGGTGAGGTTTTCTTCTTTTTAGTTAAATGACCTACAACCCTACATTTATTTTCAAGCCCACATGCAATATACGTATATATATAATTATGTAAATACGTGTTCGATTAGTATTTTGTGGGATTTGCCCCTTTTGCTATGAGATATTAAGAAAACGCTTTTATATATATACATAGCCTATTTTATGTTTATTTGATTTGAAGAGGGATGGTGTGTGTGAACGTTTTGAAAATAGCGAGAGATACGACTTTGGATATAAGTCGGAAAATTCTGAAATTTCGAAATTAATAAGACTTTGAATTCTAAACTCTGAAATGGGCCCGGGGAAGTGGTATGTGATTCTCTGGTCGACCATGGGGTCGCCGAGCTCTCTCATCAACACAACCCCATTTTGATATAGGGAAATTCGCCCATCCTCGAGAGTTCGAGGGGAAGGCGGTTTCTCGGTTACCCGCGGTCACCGAGGAGCGGGTAGGATCCCCCGACTCATACATTCTGACGAGAGAACGGGGTTGAGTGAACGTTAACTCATCCCCAAACGGTGAAATGGTAGATTGTTTGTGATCTTTGCTTTATTTTGATTCTGTTTCTGCTTTGAAGGCAGTTAGGTGGGTTTGAACTCGTTCTCGCCGAGTCATTGATTTCTGCTTCTGTTTGTTGTTCGTGAAATGGGAGTGGATTTGGATAACTGCTAAAATCTGGTTATTTTGGGCTTTTACCCTAAAATCTTTTATATATTTATTATCACGGGCTAAAATGATTTAGATTGCAAAAACCACACCCCGGTTCATGAACTTTCTGATTTAAATATGCTCTTGTAACAACTCGTATCAGGACCTAGCTAGAATGTAACACCCCGGAGTGAAGGGCACCACATCCCCCGCACCATAACCCAACACGTGAAGCGAAATGGAAACTCCGTCCACGTATCAAGCCACGGCGAACGGGCGACAAAAAAAAAAAAAAAAAACAACCTAAGCTAGGCGGTCTGGACCCTACTCAGAGCGCGCAAAACAAATTCGCGGAAGCCAACAACTAAAAAAAAAACTTATAGCATGCAAGCATAAATCACATCGTGTTTTCCACATAACACTCATACAACCTTGGATACAAAACAATTATACAAAACTGAGTAGCAAAATTAATACATATTTCAAAACTAACAAATTGCGTAAAATAAACGAAATACAATGCACGAGACTCAAGCTCTCCAAAACAAAGACTCAAGAGAACAGCCTAGCTCCAACTTCCACAAAACGAGAACCTGCAACCTCGAAACAAAGGGGAAAAAGATAGAAATAGTGAGGGTCAGTCCTAGAGACTGGTGAGGGGGTTAAGACACGCACCCATATATATACGTAATAACAAAGCATAAACAAAGATGAAAGGATTCATGAACCGGGAATGATTTTTGCATTCTAAAACATTCAACCCGTGGTAATGTATATAAAGAAAGAAGTTTAGGGCCGAAGGCCAAATCAAGTCAAGTTTTAGAGTTTAGAAATTCGCCCCAGTTTCACAACCATAACGGATACAGAAGCATAAGCATAAACATAACAACACGGCGAGAACGAGTTCTCAAACACTTACGCATACCAAAGAAAAACTCATAAAACAATCCCACCTTTACACCATTGGGGAAGAGAGGTGCCCCTCTCAACCCTCCACAGAACGAAACTTGTGAAGCGGAGGATCCCGCCCGGTTCCTTCGACGGCCAGCCAAAATGTGCTCCATCGGCATAGGAGAACTAAGTCTCTCGTTGGTGGAGAAGTGCACAGGGGTCGTAACCGGTGACCCCATGGTCGTCCCGGGTCTCCCTTACCCACAACTCCGGGGCCCATCACACATACACAGATACTTTCGCTGATCATACTTATCAAACTTACCATACGAAACTTATCCACAAGTCATATCACGCTTACACACACACACTCTTATCAAGGCTTGTCAAAATAAACGAAAATAGAGCTTATATACTTATAAAAGCGTTTTTAAAGTCTCAAGACAAATGAGACAAATCCCACAAAATACGTATCCAAACACATATCTATATAAATATACTTATATAAATCGCATGCGGGTTCAAAATACAAATAAGGTTTTAGGTCATAATAACTAAAAGGAAAGAAAACCTCACCTTGTCGACCAAACTGAACAAAAACGGACGGAAAGCAAACCAAAGGACCTCCTCCTCAACAACGGAACGATCCTAAGAGCAAAACAAAGAGCAAGCGGCAAACTTAGACTAAATATGAACCATATTGACGCTCGGCAAATGTATATGAATGCGAGTGATGCTTATGAAGCTTAACAAATCGACAAATAATGCATACGAGTTCATATTTATTCATAAGTCTCATAAATCATGTCAAACAAATCCCTAAGTTTCATATAATAATCTTATCATATAATACAACATGTTACCAACGTATTTGTGACGCCCCGATTTTTCAGAAGTAAAGGTATGACGTATGTGTTTACAAATTTGCGCAAAATAATTGTCTTTACGTGTTTTATATTTAATTTTATTATAAATTGTTATTATTTCATTTTATTGTAATTTATTTTAATTCAATACTATTTTAAAATAATTTTTATTTTAAATATATATATAAATATATATGTATTTATAATTCGTTAATTGTTGGTTAATTTAATAATTAATGTTAATTAAGTATTATGCTAATTAATCATGCTTAACTATATTAACTAATTTATTTAATTAATTACGATACTTTAATATATGTTTATATTCTAATTTGATTTATTTATTAAAATTTTATTTATGTATGGATTTGGAATGAAATGTGCAAGCATTGCCTTAATATGTGCTTGATTGTTCATTTTGTGCATCGTTATTTTATGAAATGATATCGAAATATCGTGAAATTGTAATATGGCGTAAATATGTGTGTTATGAACATGCTTATATTCTCGGTTTATGTTTTCGAATTCATGTGACATGTTAACGAATTTAATTTGATTTTGGAATCCAAGTCGGGGGGCTAACGAGCACTTAGCGCACCCTTGGTTCCCTATTTAATATCTTGAGCTAGGAAACTCGGATTCGAGTTTCGTCAACTTCGCTGAACTCGCAACGAAAATTCGAGTTTAGTAAACTTAGCCACATATTTTTCCAGAATCATTTGAACCTCCGAAATCCAACCGAACAACCCACACGGAGCCAAAACTGCCACATTTCACCAAAATAGTCATATCTCTTACCATACTTGACCAAATTAACCATGGTTTGAACCTATGGGACCCTAACTCAACCATCTAGCTGATCATTATCCTCCCCAACCGAACTAATCTCTCTTACTTAGAGAAATTCAGCCCTCTTTCCTCTGTTTTCCAGAAATCCCGTAGCTCAAGCCAATTCTTGAGATTCGAGCTCAAATGTCTTCCAAACCTCCATTAATCCACAAGTTAAGCTTGGTTATGTTATGTACATCCATTATGAGTCATTTTCATTCATTCATCCCTAAATTTGAGCATGATTTCGTGAGCTTTTGGCAGAAATGGATGTATAGATTTAGGTTTTGAGTTTTTGGTTGATCTCTTTGAATCCTTGAGCTTTTTGGATGATTCCAAGCATGAAAATGATTGTCTTGATCTCTTCTTGGCATTTATGGTAATGTATTAGCTGGTAGTTGAAGCATTCATGAGCTATCATTAATAACATATTGAAGGTTGATGGTGTTGCTCTGTTTTCGGCTAGTTACTTGCGTCAGTTTCTTTGCTGCGTTTGAGGAGTGTTTGAGGCTTGATTTTGTTGAGTTTTATTATCTATTTAATATCCTTACTTACCTGATCTTGTTGGGAGAAGTTTGAGTTTGTTTCTGCTCTGTTTCGCCATGGCTGCTGCGTTAAATTGTTGCTGTTGCGCAGGTCGCGCCCGCGACCTTAATTGCCTGGAATTTGGGTCGCGGCCGCGACTGAACAGTACGCTGCTCTCGTATTCTGAAAATTGGGGAAAAATTTGGAAAATTATGGGTAGCGGCCGCTACCATTTCATGAAGAAAATGGGTCGCGGCCGCGACCCCTGTTTTTCTGAAAAAATTTCCAGTCTTCGAACTTGCTGTGTAATGTTAACTGTAACTTTAATTCCTTTCCTTACCTGCATGCATGAAGTTGGACGTGTAAATATATAAGTATATGTATTGCATTTCATGCATAAATCATAATTTAATTGATGGAGTGCATGCGTGCATTAATTGTAAATTTCCATTTTAATATATGCATGCATGATATTCATGCATACGTGCATTACATATATGTATATATATATCTATATAAATATTAATATTAAGTTTAAATAATGATATATATATATATATATATATATATATATATTAATTATGGTTTAATTTGTTTTAAATTTTAGAATTTAATTGTTATTTATTTCATGTTTATTTAATTTCGACCTTTAATTGAAAGTAATTAATTGCCTATTTTCTAATTATAAATGCAATATATTACGTGTTATGATTATTAAATGGAATTTTAGATTAATTGATATGCATTATGAATGTTATGAATTTATGAATTCGAATGAGATATATGAACGAATGGTTTGATTATATGTCCTAAATTCCTTAATAGTGCACATGAACATTTTTATGATATAACATGATCTTTTATGCATTCATATCTTGATCATTTCATTGCCGAGCGTCTTAATTGGTCATTTTGAGTCTCACTTTACCTTTCTTGCACATATTTTGATCCCGTTGGAGACGAGGCCAATCCTTGAGACTTTCGTATCTTCTTTTGTCAGTACAAGGTGGGTTTCTCTACTATTTAGATAAAAAGACCCAATATATCCTTATGTGCAAAGTTTTATCCAAAGTAAGAGTTATCTATTTATATAACGAGTCACTTTTGGGTAAATGATTTCAAACGTATAATCCCTTTTTCTTTTAATATCCTACCAATTGTTTTGGCGAGTATTGATTGATTGCACTGATTGGGGCCAGGGGTTCTTGGTGTGAGTGGCTATCCGAGGAAGCATGGGCTGACGGTGATCCCTCACACTAGTTCCCACCAAACTACAGCGGTACCGGACCTCGTCAGGAGATTGGCGGGGAAAGGGAGCTGAGTGCCAGCTGGGGAGTCATGTAACCCCTTTTGGCCAATGATTGGGTGGCCGGGTCTTGTAAACCCGTCCACCAACCCGGAGGAAGAAGGTGTATATGACCGATTGAATAGAATCGATTGATTGTCCACAAAAGAAGGATATGCATGAAAGACTTAATGAATGAATGATTATTGAATTACACATGGTGTTGGTTGGAGTTGATGCACGCCCACTCGCCGGGCCACTAATGACCTATTGTAAAATTGATCATTATAATCCCTTCCGATGGTTCCTCTATTTTACCTACTTGGGAACCGTTTCTAAAACCTCACTTGGGATTATAATTTGCATGTGATTGTTTAAATTCCGTTATATATTATATTTATGCCAATGTTTTATACCCACCAGTCCCTTTTGGACTGAACCCGTTTGGTTTTCAGCTGTTTGGTGCAGGTGTCGAGGGAGCTAGGCGGGAATACGAGTCCTAGGTCTTGCATTCATCTCTAGCTCTGTATTTGGTCTTACACTTGCATCTCACACTTTTGATTATTGTATATGGATATTATATTGGAGCGTACACATGTTTTGGGCCGTGATGGCATGCGATGATGTATATGAATTATATTTTGGAGCTTGGATGCTCATGGTATATATATATGGTATATGTTCGTTTATTGCTTCCGCTTTAATGTTAAATTCTTTTTTTATGGTTCAAGGGTTAGTCCCGCCTAGCATAGAGTGTGTGTTTGTCCCCGTTCGCCGTGATTTAGCTCGGGTATGGATCGTTCATTTCATATTCTGGTGGGGTCTCGGTGCGGGGGATGTGACACCTTGCACTCGGGTGTTACATCCTTAAGTGGTATCAGAGCTTGGGGTTGCAAAACCCGGGCTCTAGTGTCGGGTGAGTCAGTTTAAGTGGTTCGGCTTTAGGGACTACTTGACAATGTGAATGCATATGCATCCTTTCAGTGCTTCTGTGCTCTAATTGTTGAAGTTTGAGTGAATTAATTGCATTTTCATGCATGGACTAAGAGAAGCATGGATTTCAGTGTTTCTTGATCAGGATGCCTCCGCGTAGACATCGTGAGAGATCACCGGGACGACAAGGACATCGTAATCGTTCTCCTATACCACCAGAACAACAACCACAGCCGCCGCCGATGGACATGGGAAACATTATGGAAGCCGTTTTCAATTATGTTGAGCATAGGAGAGCTCAAGCTCCACCACCACAACCCGTTTAGCAACCGGCTCCACCAAACAACAATCATAGGGATCCTCATGGGGTGTTTTTGAGTTACAATCCCCCTAGGTTTTCTGGTTCTATTGATGATGCGGTTTCAGAGGGGTGGTTGACTCGATTGGAAAGGATTTATGGGGTTCGGCAGTTCACTACCCAACAAAGGGCTCAGTTTGCTGTATTCCAGTTGGACGGAGAGGCGTATGATTGGTGGGAGAGAACAACGGAAAAGTTGGAGGCTGTTGAAGAGGAGATTACATGGGATGTATTTAAACGGGAATTTCGGGAGTGCTTTCTACCCGAGGTTGTCCGGGAGAGAAAAGAGCAAGAATTTATGGATCTGAAGCAAGGAAATCGTTCTGTGGCTCAGTACATTGCAGTTTTTAACCGACTTGGGAAGTATGCTCCACATATTACCCGGGATGAGAAGAGGAAGGCGAAGAAGTTTATTGCTGGGTTGAGACAGGATTTGAGACACGGTCAAGTGGGCAATAATTTTTTATCTTTCTCAGACACGGTGCAAAGGGCCTTAGGAGAAGAAGAGGAGTATAAAAAGAAGGATCCAATCTTCAAAGCACCAATGGGACAAGGTAGAGGCTCAGCTTCGGGATCGAGTATGAGATTCAATCCGGGAAAAAGGCCTATGACTTCGGCAGCTCCTCCTCAGAAAGAATATTTCAAGAAGCCACGAACTGGAGGTCAGCATGCTCCTCAGGCTACTCGAGAACCTCAAGCATTACCAGCTCCTACGAGAGATCGACGAGATGTACCTCCATGTACTCTTTGTGGAGGACCGACCCACTCTTATACCAATTGCAGAATAAGATTGAAGTTGTGCTTGATTTGGGGGAAGGGAGATCATATGGCTTTCGCATGTCCTGATAAGAAACCGAGGTTTCAAGCTGGGGTACAAAGGCCAATGATCCAGGCCCGTGCTTATGCCCTTGAGGGCGAGGAACAAAATGTTAAAGCTGATCCAAATGTCGTGGTGGAAGGTACCATTTGCATTCATAACACGAGCATTCACGCATTATTTGATCCGGGTGCCACGCATACTTTTATATCTTCTGACCTATGTGTTTCTCTGTGCCTACCTGTTATTTGTTCAAATTCTTGTTATTATGTGAGTTCGCCTCTTGGAGGTAGTTTGCAGACAGACCGGGTTGTTAGAGGTTGTTCAGTTTTGATAGAGGGGAAAGATTATCCGGCAGATTTCATTGTTATGCCTATGAAGAAGTATGGGGTAATCTTCGGGATGGATTGGTTATATCGGCACCGGGCCGAAGTTGATTGTTTTAAAAAGAAGATAAAATTGGGAGCAGAGTTGATTGGAGAAGTGGGGTCGAAGAATGTACCTCTCTTATCGTTTATGGAAGCTCGCAAGTTAGTGAAAGATGGAGCCACGGGATTTATTGCCTATCTCCTTAACAAACCAAAGGATCAATCAAGTTTTGAGGATACGGACGTGGTAAAGGAATATCCCGACGTATTTCCGGAAAATTTAGGCTCTTTACCACCGGATCGGGAGATCGAATTTGTTATTCATTTATATATGGGATCAGAACCTTATTCTAAGACGCCGTATAGAATGGCTCCGGCAGAGTTGAAGGAGTTGAAGATTCAACTCGAAGAATTACTCAAGATTGGATATATTCAACCAAGTTCATCTCCGTGGGGTGCTCCGGTTCTCTTTGTCAAGAAGAAGGATGGATCGTTGAGAATGTGTATAGATTACCGGGAGCTTAATCGGATGACTATCAAGAATAAGTACCCGTTGCCCCACATTGAGGATTTATTTGATATGTTGTAAGGTTCAGGGGTTTATTCGAAATTTGATCTAAGGCAAGGCTACTACCAATTGAAAATCCGGGAGGAGGATATACCAAAGACAGGATTTAATACCCGGTATGGGCATTATGAGTTCGTAGTGATGCCCTTTGGTTTGACAAATGCCCCTGCAGCATTTATGGATATGATGCATCGGATTTTTCGGCCGTATTTGGATAAATTCGTCGTAATCTTCATTTATGACATTCTCGTGTATTCCATGACCCCGAAAGATCATGCTAGGCATCTCGAATTGGTATTGGAGACATTGAGAGAGCACCGGTTGTATGCAAAGTTTAGTAAATACGAGTTCTGGATCGACCGGGTTGCTTTTCTGGGTCATATCGTCTCAAGTAAGGGTTTGGAGGTAGATCCTTCAAAGATCGAGACAGTTATTCAGTGGCAGAGTCCGAAAAATGCTTCCGAGGTCAGAAGTTTCTTGGGTTTGGCTGGGTATTATCGGAGATTTGTTATGGACTTTTCTAAGATTGCAGCTCCTTTGACTCGTTTGACAAAGAAGGAAGTCAAGTTTGCTTGGGATGAGGCGTGTGAGGCAAGTTTCCAACTCTTAATGGAGAAGTTAACTACTGGACCAATATTAGCACTCCCCGAAGGCACTGAAGGATAGATGGTTTTTACGGATGCCTCGAAAGATGGACTAGGATGTGTGTTGATGCAGAAGGGTAGGGTGATAGCCTACGCCTCGAGGAAACTGAAGGATCATGAACAGAATTATCCCACTCACGATCTCGAGCTAGCGGCAGTGATCTTTGCTTTGGGGAAGTGGAGACAATACTTATATGGAATTCCTTTCGAGATCTTTTCTGATCACAAAAGTCTTCAATACTTGTTTTCTCAGAAGGAGTTAAATAAAAGACAAAGGCGATGGATGGAGACTTTAGCGGATGACGAGTGCACAATCCGATACCATCCCGGAAAAGCTAATGTGGTCGCGGATGCACTTAGCAGGAAGGCTAGTGTGTCTAGTGTGAAAGTGGAAGTTGGATATGAATCCGAGTCTTTCGAGTTAAGAGCAAGTATTCGGAATATTACAGTACAACCGGATCTTCAACCAAGATTATTTGAAACTCAGAGAAGAGATCCCGAAGTTCAGAAGTTAGCTCAGAGAGCTAGAGATGATCCCGAATGTCCATTTGGGTTCGATGACACGTGTAGCGCCTCCCCAACACTACAACCCCGCACCGCAATACTCCTTGAGTGGAGGTTAGACCCAACATTCAGGAAATACTACGGCGAACGGTCAGGATAATATATGAATGGAGTATGTGACACAGTGCAGCGGAAGATAAAGAGATTCAACTTTACCAATGAGCGGGGAGGTTAACGTACAATGAGCAAGGATTATCATTATTGATCAAAGTAGTTCGCAAAAGAGTACAACGGGTTGACATGCAAGGACAAAGTATGAGATGGTTTGTTTCTGCAGAGAGTAGGCTCAAGACAATGCACTCTTAGGATCGGATCCAACCTACGGTTGTAGTGCTTCAAGATACCTCTAGTTGTCGTTCATTGATTCCTGAAATCATGCATTTTAAAAATAGGCGAGAGGGTTAGTCAAAGTGACTAAGTGAAGGGGGTATAATAACTTATATGTATATGTGTATATATATATATGTATATGATCAAGAAGATCTTGATTTGAAATAATAGCAATAGGATATAGCAAATAGGAAACAGTTCATAATAATTGTAAAAGAGGGATAGGGGTAGTTTGGAATATTTGTAGAAATATGAACCGTTTGTAACAAGAACATTATTGCCCGCAAGCTAGGCCTTTCCACCCATAACTCCTTGAATAGTTGGTAAAATAGTATCGGGCTGATCAGGCTCCGATACTTCAATAAAATCCAGAATATTAACTCCACTACTCCTTGATGTCAATAGGGAATCAAACCCTAGAGACCACGAACTAGATTCGGGAGGCAGCTATCTCTCCCTCATCCCTTGGTGTGGAGTAACTAACCTCCAGTTAAACCACTACCAAGAGGTGGTGGCAGTCCGCAGCACCAACAATACCCTCGGCCCGATACCTTCCGGGTAATTACTCGCTACGGTTACAGCCGGGGCCCATAACAGGAATCGAGAACAATATTTTGCTTGCATAACCCGGAATCAATGTTTTGATAAAATGGACTTGAAATATATAATGTTCTAGAAAAGCATTGATTCCGGCAAGAAAGTATTTTTCCCTTAAAAGGGATAGTGTAGTAAAGTAATATATATATATATATATGGCAGTAAATCAATATGATGGGTAGGCTTGAAAATAGTTTTTATATAGATACGTATGTATAGGCATGATTCCAGTTGAAAACATTTTAACCCTCACCTATACCGGTAGACAGACATTGTAATGTGGATTCCAGTGAGCCTGAAAGTATTAACTACTATAGGCTTAGAACTAGGTTCTTAATGTTAATCAAATAAGCACATAAAACACATAATGTTCATGCATAAAAAGGATTACATCAAGTAAACACAGAAATTATGTCATGTTAAAGAATTCCCGATAGACTCTAATTTCAACCGTTTAAGGGAAGTTAAGTAATTAATCAGGTTTCATGAATTCTTTAACCACTTAAATATTTATTAATCACATTATAATCTTAATTATAACATTAGAAATAGAACTTAGAATTTAATTTGACAATGTAGGTTATATTTCGAAAATAATCCATAATTTACCGATTTTTTGGAAAATTCGGATAAAATCTTTATTTAAAAATTCCAAAACTAATTTTATAATTATTTTAATATTATTTTCGAAATTATCAGCTTATGGGTTGACCAAAAAGTCAAAATTACTATTTAAAACATTTACTAGTCAATTTCTTATGAATTAAACACTTTATAACACAAAATCGAACACACACACTCACACACTATCACACGTGCACTTAAAATTGTTCAAGAACAACATGAACATGTTCTTGAGCCTATTTGAATATTCAAAGAGGGTGTGTAACATGTTCAATTACATTCATATTCATAACATAAGATTGAAGCATAATATAGCAAAATATATGAATTCTCTATGAGAATAATTCTAAATAAATTATTCTAGGCATGAATTTAATCAAACAAGATCATAATTATTTAAACACATATTCATATCATATCATATCATAACTCATGCATTTAATTAAATAAAATGCATATATCTTATCACATTTTTCCTAAACTAGCATAAATAACATATATTCCATAAAATAAATTCCTAAAGCATAATTTAATTAAATCTAAGTATGCTATGACTATATTATACTAAGAACATAATATAAAACATGAAATAATAAAAGAAAAACATACCTTAGAGAGAGAAGGGAGAGAGTGGCGTGAGAAATGGAGAGAAGAGAGTGATTTTGTGTGTTGATTTGTGAGGTATAAATGAGACTTAAGGGGGGTATTTATAGGTAGTCATGAGGGGTTTCTAAGCAATAAATGAGAGTTTATGGGAGATGTGGTTGCTTATGATTTCAACAAATGCTTAGTAATAAATTAGGAGATGTGGTTAAATTACATTTTAAACAAATGCTATTTAATTAACTAAATAATGTGGAGATATTACATTCATTTGTTTAATCCTTCTAGAAGATCATGTGGTCATGGATGATGTCATTTTGATTAAAAATAAATGTAAAAATAATATAAAATTTATTCAAGAGTCGAGAGGTAAAAGATTGAAGTAGTGAATTAATGAAAGAATGGGTGAAAAATGAGCTTTGTTTTGATTATAAATGTGAAATATTTAGAGCTTTCGTTTATAAATTATGAATATGAAAGATGATGAAAATCAAGAGAAAATTATATAAACGAAGCTATGATAGAGTTTAAAGATGGGAAAAATCATTATAATGTAGAGGAAAATTCAAGGATCGTTTCAAGTATAATTTCGACTATTGAATAAAAGCTAATTTGTTCAAAATAAAATGATGATTTTTGGAAAGGAAAATATTTATAAAATATGCTATGGTGAAACCGAGTTTTTAGTAAATGCATGAAAATTCATAAAATAATTTAAGGATCGTTTTGGTTATAATTTTGAATATCAAAAAGTAGATGAGTAGGGATTTATTGATGATCGAATCATAAGCTAGGGTTTTTGCCGGTTTTTGATACTACGGGAGCTAGGATGGGAATTATGGTTTACGGAGAGTATCACGATCCTCGAAATAATGTGAGGATTCTTTTGGTTAAAATATTGGGTAGTGAAAGTGTTTCGGGAAATGTAGGAATATTTTTGAGCTGTAGGGGTATTTTCGTAATTTTCAACTTGCCCCTGTTTCGGGCTGTTACAATCCTTCCCCCTTAAAAAGAATCTGTCCTCAGATTCTCCTCGTGTTTCATAATAACTTAAAGTAATGTTGGTATCCTCCATCCATGATAAGCAGGTTTCCAAAAGAGAACTTACTTTTAAACACATAAGGCAGTTGTTCAAGTAAGAAATTTGAATGCGCACATAAGTGATGCAATGAATGCATGGCGCCAGGATCAGTAACTGGCGTGTTTAGAATGCATACCTTTAACAACTTTGGGGATGACAATTTTAAGCTGCAACCACCCTTATAGAGATAATATAATGCATGGTAGTTGAAAATGATGTGCAGATGATCGCAAAATTAAAATTTGCAAGTAATAGCAATTAACAGACAAAACATCCTTAGCGAAGATAAAGCAATATAAAGGCACAGGAAATTAATAAGTTAGTTTTCGGTCCTACTGGTATCTTGAAGCAATTCTAATAACTTAGGATTTGAATGAATAAGTGAAGTATTTCCATGACTTAGGAATACTAGTATGATGAAGGAGATGTAGATCTTGTAACCAAATCTACCAAGAATTTGATAATTGAAGGATTTGATAGAACTTGAGATTTTGGTATGGATTAAGACTGTATACTTGACTTGATCGAAGAAGGGTTTAGTACTACAATTGTAACAAATCACATGCTGGTCGGCCGCCCCAACAGTGATTGATCACGATTTCAGCACTAAAGACACGAGAGTACATATGAGATTTTATGAATGATGAACCCCAGATTTCCGCAACCTGGGGCTCTGATACCACTTTAATTGTAGCGCCTCCCCAACACTACAACCCCGCACCGCAATACTCCCTGAGTGGAGGTTAGACCCAACATTCAGGAAATACTACGGCGAACGGTCAGGATAATATATGAATGGAGTATGTGACACAGTGCAGCGGAAGATAAAGAGATTCAACTTTACCAATGAGCGGGGAGGTTAACGTACAATGAGCAAGGATTATCATTATTGATCAAAGTAGTTCGCAAAAGAGTACAACAGGTTGACATGCAAGGACAAAGTATGAGATGGTTTGTTTCTGCAGAGAGTAGGCTCAAGACAATGCACTCTTAGGATCGGATCCAACCTACGGTTGTAGTGCTTCAAGATACCTCTAGTTGTCGTTCATTGATTCCTGAAATCATGCATTTTAAAAATAGGCGAGAGGGTTAGTCAAAGTGACTAAGTGAAGGGGGTATAATAACTTATATGTATATGTGTATATATATATGTATATGATCAAGAAGATCTTGATCTGAAATAATAGCAATAGGATATAGCAAATAGGAAACAATTCATAATAATTGTAAAAGAGGGATAGGGGTAGTTTGGAATATTTGTAGAAATATGAACCGTTTGTAACAAGAACATTATTGCCCGCAAGCTAGGCCTTTCCACCCATAACTCCTTGAATAGTTGGTAAAATAGTATCGGGCTGATCAGGCTCCGATACTTCAATAAAATCCAGAATATTAACTCCACTACTCCTTGATGTCAATAGGGAATCAAACCCTAGAGACCACGAACTAGATTCGGGAGGCAGCTATCTCTCCCTCATCCCTTGGTGTGGAGTAACTAACCTCCAGTTAAACCACTACCAAGAGGTGGTGGCAGTCCGCAGCACCAACAATACCCTCGGACCGATACCTTCCGGGTAATTGCTCACTACGGTTACAGCCGGGGCCCATAACAGGAATCGAGAACAATATTTTGCTTGCATAACCCGGAATCAATGTTTTGATAAAATGGACTTGTAATATATAATGTTTTAGAAAAACGTTGATTCCGGCAAGAAAGTATTTTTCCCTTAAAAGGGATAGTGTAGTAAAGTAATATATATATATATATATATGGCAGTAAATCAATATGATGGGTAGGCTTGAAAATAGTTTTTATATAGATACGTATGTATAGGCATGATTCCAGTTGAAAACATTTTAACCCTCACCTATACCGGTAGACAGACATTGTAATGTGGATTCCAGTGAGCCTGAAAGTATTAACTACTATAGGCTTAGAACTAGGTTCTTAATGTTAATCAAATAAGCACATAAAACACATAATGTTCATGCATAAAAAGGATTACATCAAGTAAACACAGAAATTATGTCATGTTAAAGAATTCCCGATAGACTCTAATTTCAACCATTTAAGGGAAGTTAAGTAATTAATCAGGTTTCATGAATTCTTTAACCACTTAAATATTTATTAATCACATTATAATCTTAATTATAACATTAGAAATAGAACTTAGAATTTAATTTGACAATGTAGGTTATATTTCGAAAATAATCCATAATTTACCGATTTTTTGGAAAATTCGGATAAAATCTTTATTTAAAAATTCCAAAACTAATTTTATAATTATTTTAATATTATTTTCGAAATTATCAGCTTATGGGTTGACCAAAAAGTCAAAATTACTATTTAAAACATTTACTAGTCAATTTCTTATGAATTAAACACTTTATAACACAAAATCGAACACACACACTCACACACTATCACACGTGCACTTAAAATTGTTCAAGAACAACATGAACATGTTCTTGAGCCTATTTGAATATTCAAAGAGGGTGTGTAACATGTTCAATTACATTCATATTCATAACATAAGATTGAAGCATAATATAGCAAAATATATGAATTCTCTATGAGAATAATTCTAAATAAATTATTCTAGGCATGAATTTAATCAAACAAGATCATAATTATTTAAACACATATTCATATCATATCATATCATAACTCATGCATTTAATTAAATAAAATGCATATATCTTATCATATTTTTCCTAAACTAGCATAAATAACATATATTCCATAAAATAAATTCCTAAAGCATAATTTAATTAAATCTAAGTATGCTATGACTATATTATACTAAGAACATAATATAAAGCATGAAATAATAAAAGAAAAACATACCTTAGAGAGAGAAGGGAGAGAGTGGCGTGAGAAATGGAGAGAAGAGAGTGATTTTGTGTGTTGATTTGTGAGGTATAAATGAGACTTAAGGGGGGTATTTATAGGTAGTCATGAGGGGTTTCTAAGCAATAAATGAGAGTTTATGGGAGATGTGGTTGCTTATGATTTCAACAAATGCTTGGTAATAAATTAGGAGATGTGGTTAAATTACATGTTAAACAAATGCTAGGTAATTAACTAAATAATGTGGAGAAATTACATTCATTTGTTTAATCCTTCTAGAAGATCATGTGGTCATGGATGATGTCATTTTGAATAAAAATAAATGTAAAAATAATGTAAAATTTATTCAAGAGTCGAGAGGTAAAAGATTGAAGTAGTGAATTAATGAAAGAATGGGTGAAAAATGAGCTTTGTTTTGATTATAAATGTGAAATATTTAGAGCTTTCGTTTATAAATTATGAATATGAAAGATGATGAAAATCAAGAGAAAATTATATAAACGAAGCTATGAAAGAGTTTAAAGATGGGAAAAATCATTATAATGTAGAGGAAAATTCAAGGATCGTTTCAAGTATAATTTCGACTATTGAATAAAAGCTAATTTGTTCAAAATAAAATGATGATTTTTGGAAAGGAAAATATTTATAAAATATGCTATGGTGAAATCGAGTTTTTAGTAAATGCATGAAAATTCATAAAATAATTTAAGGATCGTTTTGGTTATAATTTTGAATATCAAAAAGTAGATGAGTAGGGATTTATTGATGATCGAATCATAAGCTAGGGTTTTTGCCAGTTTTTGATACTACGGGAGCTAGGATGGGAATTATGGTTTACGGAGAGTATCACGATCCTCGAAATAATGTGAGGATTCTTTTGGTTAAAATATTGGGTAGTGAAAGTGTTTCGGGAAATGTAGGAATATTTTTGAGCTATAGGGGTATTTTCGTAATTTTCAACTTGCCCCTGTTTCGGGCTGTTACAACACGGGACTCTTAAGGTTTAAGAACAGGATTGTGGTTCCGGATGAATTGAAGAGGATTCTTTTGGAAGAAGCTCACAGATCAGGGTATTCGATGCATCCCGGAGGTAATAAAATGTACAAGGATTTGAAGCAGTTCTATTGGTGGAATGGACTTAAAAGGGATGTAATTAAATTTGTGAGACATTGTCTGACTTGTCAAACCGTGAAAGCCGAGAATCAGAAGCCATCGGGGCTACTTCAACCGCTACCTATCCCAGAATGGAAATGGCAACAGGTGGCGATGGATTTCGTTTCGGGTCTTCCTAGAGTGAAGGGTGGTCTTGATGGGATTTGGGTGATCGTGGATAGACTAACGAAATCGACACATTTTCTGGCTGTTCGGATGTCGGATAAGGTACCTAAGTTAGCTAAGAAGTATGTTGATGAAATTGTCCGACTTCATGGGGTGCCTATCAGTATTGTATCAGATCGAGATCCGAGGTTCACTTCTAGGTTTTGGCAAGAATTGCAAAGAAATCTTGGAACAAGGCTCCAATTCAGCACAACTTTCCATCCTCAGACAGATGGCCAGTCGGAAAGATTAATCAAATATTTGGAGGATATGTTGAGGGCTTGTGCATTGGATTTCTCGAGTTCGTGGAATGAGCAGTTATCTCTGATTGAGTTCGCCTATAATAACAGTTTTCAGGCTTCGATAGGAATGGCGCCTTATGAAGCCCTTTACGGACGAAAGTGTAGATCCCCCTTATTCTTCGACCTTGAAGAGTGGAATTGGACGAAACAAGAGGGAGTGAAACGAGGAGAACTGAAGGAGAAACCTTCTAAAGCCGTGCAAGCTGCAATTGATAAGGTTCAAATAATTCAACAAAGAATGAAAGCAGCTCAAGATAGACAGAAAAGCTATGCGGATCGACGAAGAAAGGATCTTCAATTCGAAGTTGGTGATAGGGTGTTCATGAAAGCTTCGCCGCGAAAAGGATTTTCGAGGATTGGAAAAGGAGGTAAGTTGAATCCTCGTTATCTGGGTCCGTATGAGATTCTAGAGAAAATTGGAGATACTGCTTATCGCTTGAATCTACCTCCGAGTTTGACGGGAATCCACAACGTATTTCATGTCTCCCAGCTTCGCAAGTATTATCCGGATGAGTCCGAAATCCTACCCGAGGAAGAGGTAGAAATTGAGCCTAACCTCACCTTCGTTCAAAAACCGGTTAAGATTTTGGATCGGAAATTTCAAGAATTAAGAAACCGGCAAATCCCACTAGTTAAAGTGTTATGGAGAAGTGATAAGACAGAAGAGGCTACGTGGGAGACAGAGGATAAAATGAGAAAGTTCCATCCCGAATTATTTCCGGGCAATCAGTGAATCCGAGGACGGATTCTTTTAAGAGGGAGAGGTTGCGACGCCCCGACTTTTTAGAAGTAGAGGTATGACGTATGTGTTTACAAATTTGCGCAAAATAATTGTCTTTACGTGTTTTATATTTAATTTTATTATAAATTGTTATTACTTCATTTTATTATAATTTATTTTAATTCAATACTATTTTAAAATAATTTTTATTTTAAATATATATATAAATATATATGTATTTATAATTCGTTAATTGTTGGTTAATTTAATAATTAATGTTAATTAAGTATTATGCTAATTAATCATGCTTAACTATATTAACTAATTTATTTAATTAATTACGATACTTTATTATATATTTATATTCTAATTTGATTTATTTATTAAAATTTTATTTATGTATGGATTTGGAATGAAATGTGCAAGCATTGCCTTAATATGTGCTTGATTGTTCATTTTGTGCATCGTTTTTTTACGAAATGATATCGAAATATCGTGAAATTGTAATATGGCGTAAATATGTGTGTTATGAACATGCTTATATTCTCGGTTTATGTTTTCGAATTCATGTGACATGTTAACGAATTTAATTTGATTTTGGAATCCAAGTCGGGGGGCTAACGAGCACTTAGCGCACCCTTGGTTCCCTATTTAATATCTTGAGCTAGGAAACTCGGATTCGAGTTTCGTCAACTTCGCTGAACTCGCAATGAAAATTCGAGTTTTGTAAACTTAGCCAAATATTTTTCCAGAATCATTTGAACCTCCGAAATCCAACCGAACAACCCACACGGCGCCAAAACTGCCACATTTCACCAAAATAGTCATATCTCTTACCATACTTGACCAAATTAAGCATGGTTTGAGCCTATGGGACCCTAACTCAACCATCTAGCTGATCATTATCCTCCCCAACCGAACTAATCTCTCTTACTTAGAGAAATTCAGCCCTCTTTCCTCTGTTTTCCAGAAATCCCGTAGCTCAAGCCAATTCTTGAGATTCAAGCTCAAATCTCTTCCAAACCTCCATTAATCCACAATTTAAGCTTGGTTATGTTATGTACATCCATTATGAGTCATTTTCATTCATTCATCCCTAAATTTGAGCATGATTTCGTGAGCTTTTGGCAGAAATGGATGTATAGATTTAGGTTTTGAGTTTTTGGTTGATCTCTTTCAATCCTTGAGCTTTTTGGATGATTCCAAGCATGAAAATGATTGTCTTGATCTCTTCTTGGAATTTATGGTAATGTATTAACTGGTAGTTGAAGCATTCATGAGCTATCATTAATAACATATTGAAGGTTGATGGTGTTGCTCTGTTTTCGGCTAGTTACTTGCGTCAGTTTCTTTGCTGCGTTTGAGGAGTGTTTGAGGCTTGATTTTGTTGAGTTTTATTGTCTATTTAATATCCTTACTTACCTGATCTTGTTGGGAGAAGTTTGAGTTTGTTTCTGCTCTGTTTCGCCATGGCTGCTGCGTCAAATTGTTGCTGTCGCGCAGGTCGCGCCCACGACCTTAATTGCCTGGAATTTGGGCCGCGGCCGCCACTGAACAGTACGCTGCTCTCGTATTCTGAAAATTGGGGAAAAATCTGGAAAATTATGGGTAGCGGCCGCTACCATTTCATGAAGAAAATAGGTCGCGGCCGCGACCCCTGTTTTTATGAAAAAATTTCCAGTCTTCGAACTTGCTGTGTAATGTTAACTGTAACTTTAATTCCTTTCCTTACCTGCATGCATGAAGTTGGACGTGTAAATATACATGTATATGTATAGCATTTCATGCATAAATCATAATTTAATTGATGGAGTGTATGCATGCATTAATTGTAAATTTCCATTTTAATATATGCATGCATGATATTCATGCATACTTGCATTACATATATGTATATATATATCTATATAAATATTAATATTAAGTTTAAATAATGATATATATATATATATATATATATATATATATATATATATATATATATATATATATATATATTAATTATGGTTTAATTTGTTTTAAATTTTAGAATTTAATTGTTATTTATTTCATGTTTATTTAATTTCGACCTTTAATTGAAAGTAATTAATTGCCTATTTTCTAATTATAAATGCAATATATTACGTGTTATGATTATTAAATGGAATTTTAGATTAATTGATATGCATTATGAATGTTACGAATTTATGAATTCGAATGAGATATATGAACGAATGGTTTGATTATATGTCCTAAATTCCTTAATAGCGCACATGAACATTTTTATGATGTAACATGATCTTTTATGCATTCATATCATGATCATTTCATTGCTGAGCATCTTAATTGGTCATTTTGAGTCTCACTTTACCTTTCTTGCACATATTTTGATCCCCTTGGAGACCAGGCCAATCCTTGAGGCTTTCGTATCTTCTTTTGTCAGTACAAGGTGGGTTTCTCTACTATTTAGATAAAAAGACCCAATATATCCTTATGTGCAAAGTTTTATCCAAAGTAAGAGTTATCTATTTATATAACGAGTCACTTTCGGGTAAATGATTTCAAACGTATAATCCCTTTTTCTTTTAATATCCTACCAATTGTTTTGGCGAGTATTGATCGATTGCACTGATTGGGGCTCGGGGTTCTTGGTGTGAGTGGCTATCCGAGGAAGCATGGGCTGACGGTGATCCCTCACACTAGTTCCCACCAAACTACAGCGGTACCGGACCTCGTCAGCGGGGAAAGGGAGCTGAGTGCCAGCTGGGGAGTCATGTAACCCCTTTTGGCCAATGATTGGGTGGCCGGGTCTTGCAAACCCGTCCACCAACCCGGAGGAAGAAGGTGTATATGACCGATTGAATAGAATCAATTGATTGTGCACAAAAGAAGGATATGCATGAAAGACTTAATGAATGAATGATTATTGAATTACACATGGTGTTGGTTGGAGTTGATGCACGCCCACTCGCCGGGCCACTAATGACCTGTTGTAAAATTGATCATTATAATCCCTTCCGATGATTCCTCTATTTTACCTACTTGGGAACCGTTTCTAAAACCTCACTTGGGATTATAATTTGCATGTGATTGTTTAAATTCCGTTATATATTATATTTATGCCAATGTTTTATACCCACCGGTCCCTTTTGGACTGAACCCGTTTAGTTTTCAGCTGTTTGGTGCAGGTGTCGAGGGAGCTATGCGGGAATACGAGTCCTAGGTCTTGCATTCATCTCTAGCTCTGTATTTGGTCTTACACTTGCATGTCACACTTTTGATTATTGTATATGGATATTATATTGGAGCGTACACATGTTTTGGCCCGTGATGGCATGCGATGATGTATATGAATTACATTTTGGAGCTTGGATGCTCATGGTATATATATATGGTATATGTTCGTTTATTGCTTCCGCTTTAATGTTAAATTCTGATTTTATGGTTCAAAGGTTAGTCCCGCCTAGCAAAGAGTGTGTGTTTGTCCCCGTTCGCCGTGACTTAGCTCGGGTATGGATCGTTCATTTCATATTCGGGTGGGGTCTCAGTGCGGGGGATGTGACACCTTGCGCTCGGGTGTTACATCCTTAAGTGGTATCAGAGCTTGGGGTTGCAAAACCCGGGCTGTAGTGTCGGGTGAGTCAGTTTAAGTCGTTCGGCTTTAGGGACTACTTGACAATGTGATTGCATATGCATCCTTTCAGTGCTTCTGTGCTCTAATTGTTGAAGTTTGAGTGAATTAATTGCATTTTCATGCATAGACTATGAGAAGCATGCATTTCAGTGTTTCTTGATCAGGATGCCTCCGCGTAGACATCGTGAGAGATCACCGGGACGACATGGACATCGTGATCGTTCTCCTATACCACCAGAACAACAACCACAACCGCCGCCGATGGACATGGGAAACTTTATGGAAGCTGTTTTCAATTATGTTGAGCATAGGAGAGCTTACGCTCCACCACCACAACCCGTTGAGCAACCGGCTCCACCAAATAACAATCATAGGGATCCTCATGGGGTGTTTTTGAGTTACAATCCCCCTAGGTTTTCTGGTTCTATTGATGATGCGGTTTCAGAGGGGTGGTTGACTCGATTGGAAAGGATTTATGGGGTTCGACAGTTCACTACCCAAGAAAGGGCTCAGCTTGCTGTATTCCAGTTGGACGGAGAGGCGTATGATTGGTGGGAGAGAACAAAGGAAAAGTTGGAGGCTGATGAAGAGGAGATTACATGGGATGTATTTAAATGGGAATTTCGGGAGTGCTTTGTACCCGAGGTTGTCCGGGAGAGAAAAGAGTAAGAATTTATGGATCTGAAGTAAGGAAATCGTTCTGTGGCTCAGTACATTGCAGTTTTTAACCGACTTAGGAAGTATGCTCCACATATTACCCGGGATGAGAAGAGGAAGGTGAAGAAGTTTATTGCTGGGTTGAGACAGGATTTGAGACACGGTCAAGCGGGCCATAATTTTATATCTTTCTCAGACACGGTGCAAAGGGCCTTAGGGCAAGAAGAGGAGTATAAAAAGAAGGATCCAATCTTCAAAGCACCAATGGGACAAGGTAGAGGCTCAGCTTCGGGATCGAGTATGAGATTCAATCCGGGAAAAAGGCCTATGACTTTGGCAGCTCCTCCTCAGAAAGAATATTTCAAGAAGCCACGAACTGGAGGTCAGCATGCTCCTCAGGCTACTCGAGCACCTCAGGCATTACCAGCTCCTACGAGAGATCGACAAGATGTACCTCCGTGTACTCATTGTGGAGGACCGACCCACTCTTATACCAATTGCAGAATAAGATTGAAGTTGTGCTTGATTTGTGGGAAGGGAGATCATATGGCTTTCGCATGTCCTGATAAGAAACCGGGGTTTCAAGTTGGGGTACAAAGGACAATGATCCAGGCCCGTGCTTATGCCCTTGAGGGCGAGGAACAAAATGTGGAAGCTGATCCAAATGTCGTGGTGGAAGGTACCGTTTGCATTCATAACACTAGCATTCACGCATTATTTGATCCGGGTGACACGCATACTTTTATATCTTCTGACCTATGTGCTTCTCTGTGCCTACCTGTTATTTGTTCAAATTCTTGTTATTATGTGAGTTCGCCTCTTAGAGGTAGTTTGCAGACAGACCGGGTTGTTAGAGGTTGTTCAGTTTTGATAGAGGGGAAAGATTATCCTGCAGATTTCATTGTTATGCCTATGAAGAAGTATGGGGTAATCTTCGGGATGGATTGGTTATATCGGCACCGGGCCGAAGTTGATTGTTTTAAAAAAAAGATAAAATTGGGAGCAGAGTTGATTGGAGAAGTGGGGTCGAAGAATGTACCTCTCTTATCGTTTATGGAAGCTCGCAAGTTAGTGAAAGATGGAGCCACGGGATTTATTGCCTATCTCCTTAACAAACTAAAGGATCAATCAAGTTTTGAGGATACGGACGTGGTAAAGGAATATCCCGACGTATTTCCGGAAAATTTAGGCTCTTTACCACCGGATCGGGAGATCGAATTTGTTATTCATTTATATCCGGGATCAGAACCTTATTCTAAGACGCAGTATAGAATGGCTCCGGCAGAGTTGAAGGAGTTGAAGATTCAACTCGAAGAATTACTCAAGATTGGATATATTCGACCAAGTTCATCTCCGTGGGGTGCTCCGGTTCTCTTTGTCAAGAAGAAGGATGGATCGTTGAGAATGTGTATAGATTACCGGGAGCTTAATCGGATGACTATCAAGAATAAGTACCCGTTGCCCCACATTGAGGATTTATTTGATATGTTGCAAGGTTCAGGGGTTTATTCGAAATTGGATCTAAGGCAAGGCTACTACCAATTGAAAATCCGGGAGGAGGATATACCAAAGACAGGATTTAATACCCGGTATGGGCATTATGAGTTCGTAGTGATGCCCTTTGGTTTGACAAATGCCCCTGCAGCATTTATGGATATGATGCATCGGATTTTTCGGCCGTATTTGGATAAATTCATCGTAATCTTCATTGACGACATTCTCGTGTATTCCAAGACCCCGAAAGATCATGCTAGGCATCTCGAATTGGTATTGGAGACATTGAGAGAGCACCGGTTGTATGCAAAGTTTAGTAAATGCGAGTTCTGGATCGACCAGGTTGCTTTTCTGGGTCATATCGTCTCAAGTAAGGGTTTGGAGGTAGATCCTTCAAAGATCGAGACAGTTATTCAGTGGCAGAGTTCGAAAAATGCTTCCGAGGTAAGAAGTTTCTTGGGTTTGGCTGGGTATTATCGGAGATTTGTTAAGGACTTTTCTAAGATTGCAGCTCCTTTGACTCGTTCGACAAAGAAGGAAGTCAAGTTTGCTTGGGATGAGGCGTGTGAGGCAAGTTTCCAACTCTTAAAGGAGAAGTTGACTACTGCACCAATATTAGCACTCCCCGAAGGCACTGAAGGATACATGGTTTTTACGGATGCCTCGAAAGAGGGACTGGGATGTGTGTTGATGCAGAAGGGTAGGGTGATATCCTACGCCTCGAGGAAACTGAAGGATCATGAACAGAATTATCCCACTCACGATCTCGAGCTAGCGGCAGTGATCTTTGCTTTGGGGAAGTGGAGACACTAGTTATATGGAATTCCTTTCGAGATCTTTTCTGATCACAAAAGTCTTCAATACTTGTTTTCTTAGAAGGAGTTAAATAAGAGACAAAGGCGATGGATGGAGACTTTAGCGGATTACGAGTGCACAATCCGATACCATAAAGCTAATGTGGTCGCTGATGCACTTAGCAGGAAGGCTAGAGTGTCTAGTGTGAAAGTGGAAGTTGGATATGAATCCGAGTCTTTCGAGTTAAGAGCAAGTATTCGGAATATTACAGTACAACCGGATCTTCAACCAAGATTATTTGAAACTCAGAGAAGAGATCCCGAAGTTCAGAAGTTAGCACAGAAAGCTAGAGATGATCCCGAATGTCCATTTGGGTTCGATGACATGGGACTCTTAAGGTTTAAGAACAGGATTGTGGTTCCGGATGAATTGAAGAGGATTCTTTTGGAAGAAGCTCACAGATCAGGGTATTCGATACATCCCAGAGGTAATAAGATGTACAAGGATTTGAAGCAGTTCTATTGGGGGAATGGACTTAAAAGGGATGTAATTAAATTTGTGAGACATTGTCTGACTTGTCAAACCGTGAAAGCCGAGCATCAGAAGCCATCGGGGCTACTTCAACAGCTACCTATCCCAGAATGAAAATGGCAACAGGTGGTGATGGATTTCGTTTTGGGTCTTCCTAGAGTGAAGGGTGGTCTTGATGGGATTTGGGTGATCGTGGATAGACTAACGAAATCGGCACATTTTCTGGCTGTTCGGATGTCGGATAAGGTACCTAAGTTAGCTAAGAAGTATGTTGATGAAATTGTCCAACTTCATGGGGTGCCTATCAGTATTGTATCAGATCGAGATCCGAGGTTCACTTCTAGGTTTTGGCAAGAATTGCAAAGAAATCTGGGAACAAGGCTCCAATTCAGCACAACTTTCCATCCTCAGACAGATGGCCAGTCGGAAAGATTAATCAAATTTTTGGAGGATATGTTGAGGGCTTGTGCATTGGATTTCTCGAGTTCGTGGAATGAGCAGTTATCTCTGATTGAGTTCGCCTATAATAACAGTTTTCAGGCTTCGATAGGAACGGCGCCTTATGAAGCCCTTTACGGACGAAAGTGTAGATCCCCCTTATTCTTCGACCTTGAAGAGTGGAATTGGACGAAACAAGAGGGAGTGAAACGAGGAGAACTGAAGGAGAAGCCTTCTAAAGCCGTGCAAGCTGCAATTGATAAGGTTCAAATAATTCAACAAAGAATGAAAGCGGCTCAAGATAGACAGAAAAGCTATGCGGATCGACGAAGAAAGGATCTTCAGTTCGAAGTTGGTGATAGGGTGTTCTTGAAAGCTTCGCCGCGAAAAGGATTTTCGAGGATTGGAAAAGGAGGTAAGTTGAATCCTCGTTATCTGGGTCTGTAACACCCTAAACGGAGGATGCCACATCCCCCGCACTAGGATCCCCGACCCGGTCATGAAATAGAAAGTCCATGCCCGAATCCGAATCATAGCGAACGGGAGACCAACTCACACACTAGGCTAGGCGGATCTAACTCGACAGACTCAGAGCGCGGAAGCAATTTAAACAATTATCATCAGATAGCGGAAGCAATTAAATCAACGTACAAAATAAGTGACGGGTTCAACTAGCATAGATACCTAATCCCGAATAATAGATCAACAAACAGGACAAGTGACGGGTTCAACTAGCATAAATCCCTAGTCCCGAATATCAACATAAAGTAATAATCATCAAGTGCCACAAGGGGCCGAATGAGAGTGCCACGCAGGGCTACTGAATAGTAAAGTATAATCTCAAGTCTACAAGTCAAAGCATAAGTGTATGAAAAGACAAATGCAAATAGAAAGACTAGACCGACGAAGTGCAACTCAAAGGACTCACTTCCGCCTAGCAAACGCCAACAACCTGCAACTAAAAGTGTAAATGAGGGGTCAGTCAACTTGACCGAGTGAGGGGGCTAACGCACACCCACAATATATATATATAAGGAGCATAGCACAGAATAAAAAGGATGGACTCATGAACCGGGGATAGGTGTTACATACCAAAACGTTTTGAAAGAACCCGAATAAGATATAGATATAAGTTTAGAAACCATTTTCCAGAAAGACTCTATCCCGATTCATAATTGCATAACATAACATAATCAACTGCTCAGCGAGTACGAGCTTCCAACCTCAACTCCTCATAACGTAAATCAAAATCAATCCAACCTCTACACCAATGATGGAGGAGATGTACCGTCCCCATACCATCGAGAATAAACCGTCTAAAATAGACTCACCCTCAAGGGGTTGCGAACCCACAAGAGTCCTCCCCGGCCTTAGCCGAAGGCTCAAGATACCACGCCTCCCTCATCACCCTAAGGTCGCACAATGATATCTCAAATGGAACTACGCAAAGGATAAATGCCCCGACGGCCCTAACCGTCCCGGGGGTACCCACTTGGCAGCTCACCAGGATCGATCCACACACAGATCACAACGAATCACAACATAACAGATCACGACGGATCACATACGCCAATCTTTCATGGCAATCTCGCTACAGAACATAACGTAAAGTACTTTTCAAAACAGCTTATATATGCTTTCATATTTACTTTTCCAAACAGATTTGATTCAGAAGGTCATAAACATATCATATCCAACATATATGTATTTATAATAGATATACTCGCATGCAAGGGTTGAAATCAGCATATTAAGGCCATAGGTCGCGTAACTATACAAAATCCTAAACCTCACCTCGTGAAAGTAGAGTCTGAGAGTGTGAAGGGCCAAACACTCTAAACCTCAGGCCCACCGGTACCACCAAACTCTGTGACAAAACATACAGAAGCCCAGACTTAGACTCTATATGGACCAAACAAGACGCACGGCATTGCTCAACATGATCGTGGTTATGTATAAGTGTTCATGTTGTGCTTGGGTAAGGTGTCGTGGTCATTCAAGGCATATCAATGCTCAACAAGGTCATATTTACAAACAACCAACACGCAATTCCATATCCAAAGATGCAAGATCAATTTAGGAAGTCAATGTATTCACAAAATGCATATTAAATCATCCAATGTCACAGGGTTCAATTATAATATTAGAATTAAGCATCAAGTTCATGTCGAGTTATATAGTGCATAAGTAAGAGCAACTTCATCATATAAACATACAAAGTCGTTGTACGTAGATGGCATGCTTGATACATTTATAAAGAGTGCATTTAATTCACTTAAGATCATACTTTACAACTTCACAACCTGTTTGGTACACAAGCTCAAGTCACATTCATAGTTTCATAAATATTACACTTACATCCCCTAAGTTATTTATAAAAGTTTAGAATTATTACACATACATCCCCTTAGTTGATTACTAAGCATAATTGTTCGTTTAAAGTGTTTATACAATTATTCAACTAGGAATTAATTACTTACAAACATGACAATTATCAATTTATAGTAATTCATAATATACCATTTTCGAGTAGTAAGAGTAAATCAAGATATTACAATTCTAACTCCTATCATGCATAAAGTCTCAAGTTGTTCAAGCAGCTTTCATGTATCTCAATTTAATATTGGAAACACAATTTACAATAAACATAACATTGAGAACGTCTCAAATCCATATAGAGAAATCACAACATGTTCGTTCTTCTAAAATATCATTCAAGTTCATTTAGTCACATAAAAGATTAGTTTCTAAATATTACACTAACACCCCTTCATATCTAAACACGTAGTATAAATTCATCACATCGGGATTCAAATTGTAAATCGAAACATTTATGCATATCACAATCCATTCAACAGATGTTTTCATATACGATTAGAATACATCTCGATCAACAAACCAACAATAACCAATTTATTTGCACTTAAAAAAATTAATTCAAATAGTCACAATTACGCAAAATAATTCGTAATAAATAGATCGAGTGTCCGATTAACGAACGAAAAGTGGCGTTGAACTCACCACAACGAGACGAACATTCCGACCAGACGCCGCCGGAACGCCACCACTGTAGCTACCGGAATTTGGCCGGAACACCGCCGGGCCGCCGCCGAAGGTCGCCGGAAAAATCCCAAAAAATCATTCCTGAATGAAGTCTTCATGCCCGTTTCGAATCCTCAATCAATTTCTGGAAATTCCAAGCCGATTGTCGTAGATCTGAAATCTAAGAGCACGAAAACCCTAAATCTTCAAACTCAAATTACTTCCAAACCGGTGAACCAAAATGCGATCCGTAAAAGCCATTGTCTTACCCATGACGAGCTCTTCGAAAGCCCTAAGGTTGCTCGCCGGAAAAATCCTCGGAGCTAGCACCGCCGTTGCACCGCCACTTTGCTGCCGTGATCCGCCGCCAAACCACAGAATCTGGAGTCGCCTGATCGCAGGCCACTAGTTCTCGTCGTTCCGAACAATTTTCGTGAAGAGCCCGAGACCAAAAGATGGCCGGAAAAGGCCCCCGTTGGCCGCCGAAGTTTCTGCCGCCGCCCACATCGCCGGAACCACCACCTACGGCCAAGATCTGGTAAAATTGATGCCGGAAATGGACTCAGGAGGTCGAAAAACCTTGGGAACCATCAAGCCCCGTCGAAAAACCCCGCCGGAAGGCGGCGAAACCCGCCGCTACAGTAACGGCCGCCGCGATCTTCAGGCGGCGCGTGCGGCGCCGTCTCTGCTCCGATGGCCGCGCCGCCGACTTCAACAGCTGCGCCGGGAAGTCCTCTTTCTGGGTGTCCGGCGCGTGTAACAAAGAGGTGGCCGGAAAATGCCGCGAAACGCCGGCGAAGTGGCGGCGGTCTGACAGCTCCGCCGCTGCTACTGAAATCTGGCCATAACTCCATCACCGTTCGTCGTTAGGCTGTGAAATTGGTACTCTTGCATACGTCTCGTCGATATAATCGAAATGGACTATTCGTTTGTTGAATTCCGTCGAGAAACGATCGAGTTATGGGCTCGTAACCGAAGCTGCGATAGTCACCGCGGGAGAGAGAAAGTGGGAGAGGAGAGGAGAGAGAGAGAGAGAAAAGGGATTGGGAGAAATGTGTCTTGTGCACAAGCTATATACAACCGGGTATCCTTATCGCGTTGCAAAGAGAAATATCGCGTACAAATAATCGTAAATAAAATCGGTAAAGTTACGACTAAACATTCAAGCTCCGCATAAATTTTATAAATTACAATGAAAGAGAGAGATTTACCAATTAGAGTTTAATTCAATTTAATTTTAGAAACTTTTCGTATAATTTAAGGGCACTTTGTAAAAACATGATTGACAATTAATCTCAAGGAATTCAAGTAAACCGAAATTAAACAAGTTAAGTAACATGATGGATTTAAAATCAACTTGACAATTATTTCATGGAATAAATTTGAATTAAAACAAATTAGATAGTTAGGGTTAAATATGCGCGTAATTAATCAAGTTGCAATTAATCTTAGAATAATTCGAATGAACACATATTAAATTGGATTTACATTAAATCACATAATTCAAGAACTCTTAAATTAAACACACATAAGTGTAGAGACTTACTTGTTGATGTCGTAAGGACACCCTTCGAGAAAATGGGGCGTCACAGGTCCGTATGAGATTCTAGAGAAAATTGGAGATACTGCTTATCGCTTGAATCTACCTCCGAGTTTGACGGGAATCCACAACGTATTTCATGTCTCCCAGCTTCGCAAGTATTATCCGGATGAGTCCGAAATCCTACCCGAGGAAGAGGTAGAAATTGAGCCTAACCTCACCTTCGTTCAGAAACCGGTTAAGATTTTGGATCGGAAATTTCAAAATTTAAGAAACCGGCAAATCCCACAAGTTAAAGTGTTATAGAGAAGTGATAAGACAGAAGAGGCTACGTGAGAGACAGAGGATAAAATGAGAAAGTTCCATCCCGAATTATTTTTGGGCAATCAGTGAATCCGAGGATGGATTCTTTTAAGGGGAAGAGGTTGTGACGCCCCGACTTTTCAGAAGTAAAGGTATGACGTATGTGTTTACAAATTTGCGCAAAATAATTGTCTTTACGTGTTTTATATTTAATTTTCTTATAAATTGTTATTATTTCATTTTATTATAATTTATTTTAATTCAATACTATTTTAAAATAATTTTTATTTTAAATATATATATAAATATATATGTATTTATAATTCGTTAATTGTTGGTTAATTTAATAATTAATGTTAATTAAGTATTATGCTAATTAATCATGCTTAACTATATTAACTAATTTATTTAATTAATTACGATACTTTAATATATGTTTATATTCTAATTTGATTTATTTATTAAAATTTTATTTATGTATGGATTTGGAATGAAATGTGCAAGCATTGCCTTAATATGTGCTTGATTGTTCATTTTGTGCATCGTTCTTTTATGAAATGATATCGAAATATCGTGAAATTGTAATATGGCGTAAATATGTATATTATGAACATGCTTATATTCTCGGTTTATGTTTTCGAATTCATGTGACATGTTAACGAATTTAATTTGATTTTGGAATCCAAGTCGGGGGGCTAACGAGCACTTAGTGCACCCTTGGTTCCGTATTTAATATCTTGAGCTAGGAAACTCGGATTCGAGTTTCGTCAACTTTGCTGAACTCGCAACGAAAATTTGAGTTTAGTAAACTTAGCCACATATTTTTCCAGAGTCATTTGAACCTCCGAAATCCAACCGAACAACCCATACGGCGCCAAAACTGCCACATTTCACCAAAATAGTCATATCTCTTACCATACTTGACCAAATTAACCATGGTTTGAACCTATGGGACCCTAACTCAACCATCTAGCTGATCATTATCCTCCCCAACCGAACTAATCTCTCTTACTTAGAGAAATTCAGCCCTCTTTCTTCTGTTTTCCAGAAATCCCGTAGCTCAAGCCAATTCTTGAGATTCAAGCTCAAATCTCTTCCAAACCTCCATTAATCCACAAGTTAAGCTTGGTTATGTTATGTACATCCATTATAAGTCATTTTGATTCATTCATCCCTAAATTTGAGCATGATTTCGTGAGCTTTTGGCAGAAATGGATGTATAGATTTAGGTTTTGAGTTTTTGGTTGATCTCTTTCAATCCTTGAGCTTTTTAGATGATTCCAAGCATGAAAATGATTGTCTTGATCTCTTCTTGGCATTTATTGTAATGTATTATATGGTAGTTGAAGCATTCATGAGCTATCATTAATAACATATTGAAGGTTGATGGTGTTGCTCTGTTTTCGGCTAGTTACCTGCGTCAGTTTCTTTGCTGCGTTTGAGGAGTTTTTGAGGCTTGATTTTGTTGAGTTTTATTGTCTATTTAATGTCCTTACTTACCTGATCTTGTTGGGAGAAGTTTGAGTTGGTTTCTGCTCTGTTTCACCATGGCTGCTGCGTTAAATTGTTGCTGTCGCGCAGGTCGCGCCCGTGACCTTAATTGCCTAGAATTTGGGTCGCGGCCGCGACTGAACAATACGCTGCTCTCGTATTCTGAAAATTGGGGAAAAATCTGGAAAATTATGGGTAGCGGCCGCTACCATTTCATGAAGAAAATGGGTCGCGGCCGCGACCCCTGTTTTTCTGAAAAAAATTTCCAGTCTTCGAACTTGCTGTGTAATGTTAATTGTAACTTTAATTCCTTTCCTTACCTGCTTGCATAAAGTTGGACGTGTAAATATATATGTATATGTATAGCATTTCATGCATAAATCATAATTTAATTGATGGAGTGCATGCATGAATTAATTGTAAATTTCCATTTTAATAAATGCATGCATGATATTCATGCATACGTGCATTACATATATGTATATATATATCTATATAAATATTAATATTAAGTTTAAATAATGATATATATATATATATATATCTATATATATATATATATATATATATTAATTATGGTTCAATTTGTTTTAAATTTTAGAATTTAATTGTTATTTATTTCATGTTTATTTAATTTCGACCTTTAATTGAAAGTAATTAATTGCCTATTTTCTAATTATAAATGCAATATATTACGTGTTATGATTATTAAATGGAATTTTAGATTAATTGATATGCATTATGAATGTTACGAATTTATGAATTCGAATGAGATATATGAACGAATGGTTTGATTATATGTCCTAAATTCCTTAATAGTGCACATGAACATTTTTATGATATAACATGATCTTTTATGCATTCATATCATGATCATTTCATTGCCGAGCGTCTTAATTGGTCATTTTGAGTCTCACTTTACCTTTCTTGCACATATTTTGATCCCCTTGGAGACGAGGCCAATCCTTGAGGCTTTCGTATCTTCTTTTGTCAGTACAAGGTGGGTTTCTCTACTATTTAGATAAAAAGACCCAATATATCCTTATGTGCAAAGTTTTATCCAAAGTAAGAGTTATCTATTTATATAACGAGTCACTTTCGGGTAAATGATTTCAAACGTATAATCCCTTTTTCTTTTAATATCCTACCAATTGTTTTGGCGAGTATTGATTGATTGCACTGATTGGGGCCCGGGGTTCTTGGTGTGAGTGGCTATCCGAGGAAGCATGGGCTGACGGTGATCCCTCACACTAGTTCCCACCAAACTACAGCGGTACCGGACCTCGTCAGGAGATTGGCGGGGAAAGGGAGCTGAGTGCCAGCTGGGGAGTCATGTAACCCCTTTTGGCCAATGATTGGGTGGCCGGGTCTTGCAAACCTGTCCACCAACCCGGAGGAAGAAGGTGTATATGACCGATTGAATAGAATCGATTGATTGTGCACAAAAGAAGGATATGCATGAAAGACTTAATGAATGAATTGATTATTGAATTACACATGGTGTTGGTTGGAGTTGATGCACGCCCACTCGCCGGGCCACTAATGACCTATTGTAAAATTGATCATTATAATCCCTTCCGATGGTTCCTCTATTTTACCTACTTGGGAACCGTTTCTAAAACCTCACTTGGGATTATAATTTGCATGTGATTGTTTAAATTCCGTTATATATTATATTTATGCCAATGTTTTATACCCACCAGTCCCTTTTGGACTGAACCCGTTTGGTTTTCAGCTGTTTGGTGCAGGTGTCGAGGGAGCTAGGCGGGAATACGAGTCCTAGGTCTTGCATTCATCTCTAGCTCTGTATTTGGTCTTACACTTGCATCTCACACTTTTGATTATTGTATATGGATATTATATTGGAGCGTACACATGTTTTGGGCCGTGATGGCATGCGATGATGTATATGAATTATATTTTGGAGCTTGGATGCTCATGGTATATATATATGGTATATGTTCGTTTATTGCTTCCGCTTTAATGTTAAATTCTGATTTTATGGTTCAAGGGTTAGTCCCGCCTAGCATAGAGTGTGTGTTTGTCCCCATTCGCCATGATTTAGCTCGGGTATGGATCGTTCATTTCATATTCGGGTCGGGTCTCGGTGCGGGGGATGTGACACCTTGCGCTCGGGTGTTACTGTATTCATACCATGCAAGGAGCAAGGATTGATCATGCAAGGCATATAAACGGAATATGAAGTCACACACGCACGTTAGAGGAGCATATCATACATATGAAGCCATAATTTGAAAACGAGCACATAAATCAAATCATAAATTCATATAACATAAGTTAACACAGAATACATTAAGCTAACAATGCATATAGGTCAAAAACGGGACAAGAGAAAGCAATTAAAAGCAACGAAATGATGAAAGAAACTCCCCCGAGGCACCACCGTGACATATGACACGGCCATGTCCAAAACACAAACGAAACGGACACGGCCGTGTCCGATTTAAATAAATCAGATGCCCAACTCGAGGCCTTGACACGGCCGTGTCAATACTCAGCACAAACTGGACACTGCCGTGTCCAGTTCAAATTTCTTAGGGAATTTCTTAGGCCTCAAGCACACACATAACATGCATGAAACCAACACCAAAGCATCACCAAATCATGCCTCAAAACGCAGCAACAAGCAGCTCAAAATTCATGCACCAAATTTGTCACAAAGAATGAAGGAACACAGCAGGCCATATACCTCAAGTCTGGGACTAAAACAAGGGATAAAAGCTTGTAAACACATAGCTAACATGTAAAGCAACTCATATACTTCATGTACATGCAATTTCAAACCAGGAAGAGCAGAATATATTCTCATATATATAGCTGAAATGAAGCATGAAATCAAGCTAAAACCCAGCATATTCATAGAGGAACATGGGTAACACATAACCATGCATTAATGCACAAAATTGGATGCAATAATCCATCAAGCAAACCTCAAAACATGACAGCAACTTGGTGAAAATAAGCAGATTTGCAGCAGCAGTTTCTAAAGTGCAAGAACTCAAGTTTGTGGCCAAAATAAAGCATGAAATCAGGGCAAAACGAAGCACATTCATACAAAAACATGTATATTATATAACCAAGCACTAGCACATGAAATTGGAAGCAAGAATTCAATCATTTCAACTCAAAAACGTGACAGCAGTTGAGTTCGCACATAGCATACATATAGGCTTCATGTTTCGGTTTAGGAGCTGAAAATGGATCTAAAAGCTTGCAAGAGCAGGGCTAACATGTAAACCAATTAGTATACAACATCTCCATGCAAATTCACACGAATTGGAAGCCATTAACTTAAGCAACAAAGCACAAATCCATACAGCCGTTCCAAAACAGGGGAGCAGATTTCTAGCTTAGGTTTGAGGCTAAAAAACTCATAATTTCTTCAAAGGATCTCAAGAGAAAATCATCAAAACATCATATACTATCAGTTAAGTATCAAATGATCAAAGAAAAGAGTCCATATACTTCATTTTAAAGCAAGGAAATCAGCCACAAAGCAAGCTAGCACATAAGAGTAAAATCCCCAAAAGTCCCTCTTCAAGCTCCCATCCCAACCCTAATTAAATCTGATACAAAACAAGTATTAAATGGATCAAAACTTGTATAAAAGGGTAGAGAATACAAAAATATACATACCTTGAAATTTTGAAGAAGAAAGATGGTGATTTGAGCTCAAAATTCACAAAAGGGCCAAAGCTTCTCTTCTCTTCTCCTCTCCTCTCTTGTCTCGATCTGTTGCTTCTCAAAATGGGGGAGTTTGGATCGGTTTTCAGAGATATCAAGGGTTAGGCTTAGGTTGAGTTAAATTGGCCCCACAAGTACATGACTAGTCAAAGAAGGTGGCTTTAGCGCAAGCTGTTCATTCCGGGTGAAAAACGAGGGTCTAAACTAGCTTAGGAAAATACCAAACCACGTTCAAAAGTTTCCTTTCTTCGTTACAAGTCCAACGCATCTTACGGAATTCGAATCCGAATTCCCGAGCCCAAGTTATGGCCTCCGAAACAAGAGGCGTGCTAAAACTAGTTAGGCCCTCATGTCCCTCATCGAAACCCAAAGGTTTAAAACCTCAACAAATGAGCCCGAAAACAAAAAACGAGTATGCAAACACATTCATAACTCACATATATCACGCATATCAAAATTTCACAAAAATCGGAATTGAATTCCGACACATAACGAGCAAATTACGAGCATGCAAACTTAAACGTTAAAATTCAAAGTTCATAATTATAAACAATTAATTTCATATAAATTCAAATAATCATATAAGCATTAAAATAACACTTAAATACGTACTTAAATAATTTAAATGCGCATAAAACTCTCCAGTTACGGCGTACCTGGAAATCCGAATGATTGGGATGTTACATGGAACCAGTAAATCAAAGAGGACAAGAATGCGTTTATATACCTTGGTTCACCTTTACAAATGTTCATGCATTGCATTCTTATGTGAACAATGTGCATTCATTTGTCGTATTGTGTTTGAAGGGGAATTTCGTTACCGTGAACCAAATTTACTATTTATTTCCCGAGCCTACCTTGTCCTAACATCTCATTGGAACCGTAGAGGTTAATAACTCATGTTTCCCAGTCATATGAACATGTTTTCCAAGCTTCGAAATCCTTTCTTGATCATTAGGGGTATTTTGGGAATTTTTGTCAATAGTACTATTCATTTTCTGAACCAGCACTATGCCATTTTATTCGAGAAACCCTAAAGAACCTATACCTATCTTCCTAGAATTTTTCAACTCTCTTTCCAATGCTTTGAGATTTCGTTTATGTGTCCAGAGCAATTTAAGAATTTATTTTCAAATAAAAATTTCCGTCGGTAGAATATATTTCCTTCGATAGGATGATTTAACCTTTGAAACCATCACCATAACGTTCCTCGAGTTTTTCTACATTTTTGGAAAGCCTTCCGGACCTTCAAATTTTATCCTAGTATTTATTTCATAATTAAAATAATTTTCGAAATTCAAGAAAATCACATCTTCCGGAGCTTATAACTTTTAAACCGTACGTCCGATTTTGACTTGTGAGTAACCATTTCGAAGCTAATTTTATGTCCTAGCTCTTGGACACTTTTTATAATGCCCCGTGTTTTCACACGTGAAGGTAAGAGTTACGTGCGCATTTACATTTAATTATATGATTTTATTATATTGATTTATTAATTGAATTCGTTCCTAATTTGATCTAATTGTTTAAATTTTATATGAATTCCAATATGTGCTAAGAATATATGAACGGAATTGTGAGAATGTGAATTTCATGAATTCGGTGTTATTTGAATGAAATTATGTGTTTCGTGTAATCGTGGACTTGATTGTAACTTATTTGAATGTTTTGGACTCAATTGGAAATTGGGTTTGGGCTTAATTGCCACTTTTTGAAAGTTTAGGGACCAATTTGTATATAGGCAACCCTGAACGGTTTTCGCGATATCTTGAGGTCCGGACCTCGAAATCGAGATCCGTGACCGGCGTTGAACTTGTTTCGACGTTACCTATCCATTAAACTTGACCTTATACTTTTTCGATACCGTTTGAACCTTCGACAACGAACTTTTCCACAACCTCGACCCTATAATTGTTTGAACCGTTTACTAAACGAACCGGACTTGAACCGACCCGTATTTTACCCATTTAATCACTAAATATCAGCATTCTTATCTTCTTTCTCCATTTCATTCATCGATCATCACGATTCCAAGAGGGAGAGGAGAGAAAGCTTCAAGAAACCCTTGTTTTGATCAACCAACTTTGAGCTCAAGATTAACCAATCTTCCAATCTTCTTCCAAGGTAATAAGTCATTTGAAATCTCCATCTTCTCCTCTATATGTTCATCTAAGTGAAACATGATAGAAGTTGGGGAATTGTTATGGTTTGAATGAAAGCATTATTTGGGGTTTGATCTTGAACTTGGAATTCTAATGGTTTTAGGTGATAGTTGATGCATGGAATGTGTTGCTTGTAGCTTCCTTATCATTTCTAGATGCTAAGATTTTGTGTTGGTTATGTATTACATGATTTGCTATTAATGGAGCTTGAAGCTTCCATGTATGAAAGCTTGTTGTTGAGTGATCTTTTACCAATCTTTTGCATGAATTCATGTAAGTATGAATGGATTGCATGATATATGTGAATTATATGGCTTAAGATCATGTCTAAGTGTGTATAAGAGCTTCCTTATGGCTGCCCCTGTTTTGCAAAGCTTTTCCCTCTAGAAACAGAGCTTATGCTCAGTTTTCTCTTTGAAAACGATGAGCTGACACGACTGAAAATGGACACAGCCGTGTTGGGCTCTCGACTTTGTTTTTTTTTCTGAATTTAACCTCGGACACGGCCGTGTCCAAATGCTTTGAAAACTCAACACGGCCGTGTCAAGCCCTCGACTCTGATTTTTTGGATTTTTAAACCTCGGACACGGCCGTGTCCGTTTCCTTTGAAAACTCAACACGGCCGTGTCATTTGAAATGGCAGCTTTGGGGAACCTCTTTTCTTGCTTTTATCTCATTTATTGCTCGTATTGGTGGATTATATGTAACATGATTATATTGAAGCTATGTTTTATGATTGATATATGATATTGATAACCTTATGAAATACAAGTATGAAAGTATGAACGATATCAACGGGAATGAATACGGTTTTACCGTATATTGAACGAGACTTGTTGAATTATGTGTTTAATTGGATTCTATGACATTCATGACCATATTTGAACATATTATTGCATTTTAAGCATTCCTTAACATGGTATTCAATAGCCGAGCGTCTAATGTGGTCATGATTGAGTCTCACACTACCTTTGTCACACAGATCTTGATCCCGTGGGTGACGAGGTCGAGCAGTGAGAGCTTTGTCGGGTTTTTTTTGTCTACCAGGTGGGTTTTTCTTCTATTAGATAACAATATGACCCCGAACACCTAATGAGCAAGATTTTGGCCAAAACCCTATATAGGTATTTATACCAAGTTTTAATGAGCAAATGTTTTCGAACCAAAGCCTTTTTCTTGAATATCCTACCAAATGTTTTGGCGAGTAATGAATGAGTGATCATAATGAATGGGGGCCCGGGACTTAGTGTAGTGGTGAACCGGGGAAGCATGGGCTGACGGGAATCCACATATACTAGTTCCAACAATTTCGGCAACCTGGATTTCACTAGGAGATTAGTGACTGAAAGGGGACCCACGCTTTTGGGGATTCATGTACCCCTCTAGCATTAATGAATGAGGGTTCGGGCCTTGCAAACCCGTTCCCTACCCGGAGGAAAAAGGAGTCTATGAATGAATGAATGAATGTTCTAATGAATGTGCAGGAAAGAAAGAATGCATGAACGAATGAATGAATGAATGATTAATGAATTACACGAGGTGGTGGTTGGAGATAATGCACGCCCTCTCGCCGGGCCACGAATGACCTAATGAATGAATGAACGGTTATAATCCTATTCGTTGTATTTATTTTCCCACTTGGGGAAAAAGGATTCAAAACCTCGAATAAGGATTATAATTTGCATGTACGTGTTTAAATTCCGCAATATTATGATATTATGCCTATCTTTTTATACCCACCAGTCTGTCTAAGACTGAACCCGGAGTTGTTTCAGTTGTTTTTGCAGGAAGGAGGATGCTAGGCGGGATACCAGTCAGGGAGAGTCTTGCATCGTGTCTAGCCTTTCCTTTAGACGCATATGATTACATTAATGATCACTTTTGGATTTTGTATGTATGGAGCGTACTTGTAGTTGGTACCTATACGTATCTTACTTGAACATTAAATTGGTACATAGAGCATATAGCTCAATATATGAAATACATGTTGGTACCTAGAGCATCTAGCTCAATATATAATATATGAATGATTGCTTCCGCTTTTCTATTGCTCTGTTGTTACTTTGATTGTTGTTGGGGTTTAAGTTATAAGCTAGTCCCGCCTGGCTTAGCGTGTGTGTATGTCTCCGTTTGCTATGATTCGACATGTGTATGGAAATCCATTTCGTATACGGGTCGGGTCATGGTGCGGGGGATGTGACGTCTCGCGCTCGGGCGTTACATCCTTTGAGTGGTATCAGAGCCCAGGGTTGCAAAACCAGGGTTCTAGTGTCGTGTTGAGTTAGTAGGTCGTTCGGCTGTAGGAATTACTTGTTAATATGGAGCATTTGCATTTTATATGATAAGGTGTTTTGATTCCTGACTTGAATGATTGACTGAATTCGTTGCATTGTCACGCATGAACTAAAATTAGCATGCATGTTAGTGTTTGAATTGACAGGATGCCTCCGAGAAGACATCGGGAAAGGTCTCCGGATCGTCATCATCATAGAGATCGTTCCCCTAATCCTCCACAGCCGCCTATGAATATGGAGCACTTTATGGAGGCAGTATATAACTACGTGGAACATAGAGGGGTTCAGGATCCTCCAGTATAACCGCAGGCTGAACAACAAACACCTCCTCCAAATAACCCGAGAGATCATCATGGGTTGTTTTTGAGCTATAACCCTCCAAGATTTTCAAGTTCCGTAGATGATGCTATAGCGGAAGGATGGCTCACAAGGATTGAGAGGTTTTTAATGTTCGCCAATTTACCTCTCAAGAGAAAGCTCAATTTGCTATTTTCCAACTGGATGGGGAGGCATATGATTGGTGGGAACGTACTAGAGAGAAGCTTGAGGTGGAAGGAGAAGAAGTCAATTGGGAAGTCTTTGTAAGGGAGTTCAGAGAGGCTTTTGTTCCTGAAGTTGTTCGAGAAAGAAAAGAACAAGAATTTATGGATTTAAAGCAAGGAACTCGCACGGTGGCCCAGTATCTTTCTCTTTTCAATAGACTTGGCAAGTATGCACCCCATATTACAAGGGATGAAAAGAGAAAGGGAAAGAGGTTTATAGCTGGATTGAGACAGGATCTGAGGCACGGGCATGCAGGCCATAATTTTGACTCTTTTGCTGATACGGTACAGAGGGCACTGGTGTTGGAAGAGGAGTACAAGAAAAAGGACCCCATACCTCGCATGCAAATAGGACAAGGATCGGGATTTGGAAAAGGGAAAAGACCTATGGTGGCTCCCTTACAGCCATTTCAAGGGCAAAACAAGAGGTTTCGACCTACAGGAACTGCACCGCCAAAGCCACAAGCACCTCCGGCTACTTCTGATCCTCGACATGATAGGTCACCATGCTTATATTGTGGAGGCCCGACTCACACCTACAACACTTGCAGAAGGAGGTTGGGACAGTGTTTGATTTGTGGAAAGGCAACACACATGGCCAATACTTGTCCAGATAAGACTCCGGGATATCAACCGGGAGCTCAGAGGCCGATGATCCCAGCTCGTGCATATGCCCTTGCGGGTGAAGAGCAAAATGTGGAAGCCAATCCCAATGCTATGGTGGAAGGTACGATATGCATCCATAACACGAACATACATACATTATTTGACCCTGGCGCTACTCATTCTTTTATATCTTGCAAATTAATTGGTACTTTGTGTTTGCCTGTTATGTGTTTGAATGCTTGTTATGTGGTGAGTTCGTCGTTGGGTGGAAGTCTTGAGACGGATCAGGTGGTCAAAGATTGTGTGTTTGGGTTTGAAGGCAGAGAATATCGAGCAGATTTGGTGGTAATGCCGATGAACAGATATGGAGTGATTCTGGGAATGGATTGGTTGTTTCGGTACCACGCCACGGTTGATTGTTTCACCAAGACAGTTAAGTTGGGAGAAGAAGTGACAGTGGGAAAAGAATCAGAGATTGCACCTCTCTTGTCGTTTACTGAGGCTCATAAGTTGATAAGGAATGGGGCAACGGGATTTATTGCCTATATCTTGAATAAGCCGAAAGATCAGGAAAAACTCGAAGAGACAGAAGTGGTGAAGGAATATCTTGAGGTGTTTCCCGAAGTTTTAGGTTCTTTGCCTCCGGATCGAGAGATCGAATTTGTAATAGACTTATATCCGGGATCTGAACCTTATTCTAAGACTCCTTACCGGATGGCACCGACAGAGTTACAGGAGTTAAAAGTTCCTGGAAGAACTTCTTAGGAATGGTTATATTCGACCGAGTTCATCACCGTGGGGCGCGCCGGTTCTCTTTGTTAAGAAGAAAGATGGAAACTTGAGGATGTGCATTGACTACCGGGAGTTGAATCGGATGACGGTAAAGAATAAATATCCATTACCTAATATAGAGGATTTGTTTGATATGCTACAAGGATTAAGAGTGTATTCCAAGCTTGATTTAAGGCAAGGATATTATCAGTTAAAGATTAAGGAGGAAGATATTCCTAGGATAGGATTTAATACCCGGTATGGACATTATGAATTCGTGGTGATGCCATTTGGATTAACTAATGCGCCGGCAGCTTTTATGGACATGATGCATCGGATTTTCCGGCCGTATTTGGATAAGTTTGTTGTGATCTTCATTGATGATATTTTGGTGTACTCAAGGTCAGAAGAGGATCATGCTCGGCATTTGAGATTGGTATTGGAGACTTTAAGAGATAATCAGCTTTATGCCAAGTTCAGTAAATGCGAGTTTTGGATTGACAGGGTGAGTTTCTTGGGACATATTATTTCGAGCAAAGGATTAGAAGTGGATCCTTCGAAAATAGAGGAAGTTTCACAGTGGCAGAGTCCTAAGAATGTTTTTGAGATCCGAAGTTTCTTGGGTTTAGCCAGTTACTATCGAAGATTTGTTAAGGATTTTTCTAAGATTGCGGCTCCGTTAACCCGATTAACCAAGAAAGAGGTTCGGTTTAAATGGGATGAGAAGTGTGAAGCTAGTTTTCAGATCTTGAAGGATAAGTTAACTTCTGCACCGATACTTACACTTCCGGATGGTATTGAAGGGTTTACGGTGTATACGGATACTTCCCATGAAGGCTTAGGTTGTGTTTTGATGCAGAATGGGAAAGTAATTGCTTATGCCTCTAGGAAATTGAAAGAGCATGAGAAGAGTTATCCCACTCACGACCTGGAACTTGTAGCGGTGATTTTTGCCTTGGGGAAGTGGAGACATTATTTGTATGGAACTTCTTTTGAGATTTTCACCGATCATAAGAGTCTTCAGTACTTATTCTCTCAGAAGGAGTTGAATAGAAGGCAACGAAGGCGGATGGAGACTCTCGAGGATTATGATTGTGTGATTAAGTATCACCCGGGTAAAGCTAACGTGGTCGCGGATGCATTGATCAGGAAGGCTAGTGTATCCCATCTGAAGGTAAATATTGGACAACCAATGGAATTGGTTAAGATAAAGGCTCGTATTGGTAACATCTCAGTACGTCCAGAGTTAAGACAACAGATATTCGAGGCACAACGCACGGATGTTGAGATTCAGAAGTTGATAGAGAAGGCTCGATCAGACTCCGAGTGTCCGTTTGGATTCGATGATACGGGAATCTTTTGATTTAAGAACAGAGTGGTAGTTCCAACGGAGTTGAGAAGAGCTATTTTGGATGAAGCTCGTAAAACTGTGTATTCGGTACATCCTGGTGGAAACAAGATGTATCGGGACTTGAAATAGTATTATTGGTGGAACGGGTTGAAAAGAGACGTAGTGAATTATGTGAAGCATTGTCTGACTTGTCAGCTAGTGAAAGCTGAGCATCAGAAGCCGTCAGGATTGTTACAACCATTACCTATTCCTGAATGGAAATGGGAACAGATAGCAATGGATTTTGTATCGGGTTTACCTAGAGTGAAAGGTGGATTCGATGGGATTTGGGTAATCGTGGACAGGTTAACCAAGTCAGCGCATTTTCTTGCAGTTCGGATGTCAGATAAGATAGGTAAGTTGGCTAAGAGGTATTGTGATGAGATTGTTCGGTTACATGGAGTGCCAGCTAGTATTGTTTCAGACAGGGATCCGAGATTCACTTCCAAGTTCTGGCAAGAGTTACAGAAGTGTGTGGGAACTAAGCTTCAGTTCAGTACAGCTTTTCATCCACAGACTGATGGGCAATCTGAAAGGTTAATCAGATATCTTGAAGATATGTTAAGGGCGTGTGCATTGGATTTCTCGAGTTCATGGAATGAACAACTGCCCTTGATTGAGTTTGCCTACAATAATAGTTATCAAGCTTCTATAGAAATGGCACCGTATGAGTTTCTTTATGGAAGAAAGTGCCGATCCCCGTTGTTTTTCGATTTGGAGGAATGGAAGTGGAGTAAGCAACAAGGGGTACAAAGAGATGAAAGGAAAGATAAACCTTCTAAGGCGATTCAGGATGCTATTGAAAAAGTTCAGATTATTCGACAACGGATGAAAACAGCTCAAGATCGACAGAAAAGTTATGCAGATAAGCGAAGGAAAGATCTTGAATTTGAAGTTGGGGATAGGGTATTCCTGAAAGCTTCACCTCGGAAAGGATTTACCCGAATTGGAAAAGGAGGAAAGCTGAATCCCCGATATTTGGGACCTTATGAGATTTTGGAGAGAATCGGAGATACAACTTATAGATTGGATTTGCCTCCAAGTTTAACGGGTATTCACAATGTCTTCCATGTATCACAACTTCGGAAGTACTATCCCGATGAATCCGTGATCATACCGGTTGAGGAAGCAGAGATTGAACCGAATCTCACTTTTGTTCAGAAACCAGTTAAGATTTTGGATCGGAAATTTCAAGAACTTCGAAACAGACGATTTCCCTTGGTGAAAGTGTTGTGGCAAAGTGATAAGACGGAAGAAGCCACGTGGGAAACGGAAGAGAAAATGAAGAAGTTCTATCCTGAGTTGTTTCCGACCGAGCAATGAATCCGAGGACGGATTCTCTTTAAGGGGAAGAGGTTGTAACGCCCCGTGTTTTCACACGTGCAGGTAAGAGTTACGTGTGCATTTACATTTAATTATATGATTTTATTATATTAATTTATTAATTGAATTCGTTCCTAATTTGATCTAATTGTTTAAATTTTATATGAATTCCAATATGTGCTATGAATATATGAACGAAATTGTGAGAATGTGAATTTCATGAATTCGGTGTTATTTGAATGAAATTATGTGTTTCGTGTAATCGTGGACTTGATTGTAACTTATTTGAATGTTTTGGACTCAATTGGAAATTGGGTTTGGGCTTAATTGCCACTTTTTGAAAGTTTAGGGACTTATTTGTATATAGGCAACCCTGAACGGTTTTCGTGATATCTTGAGCTCCGGACATCGAAATCGAGATCCGTGACCGGCGTTGACCTTGTTTCGACGTTACCTATCCATTAAACTTGACCTTATACTTTTTCGATACCGTTTGAACCTTCGACAAAGAACTTTTCCATAACCTCGACCCTATAATTGTTTGAACCGTTTAATAAACGAACCGGACTTGAACCGACCCGTATTCTACCCATTTAATCACTAAATATCAGCATTCTTATCTTCTTGCTCCATTTCATTCATCGATCATCACCATTCCAAGAGGGAGAGGAGAGAAAGCTTCAAGAAACCCTTGTTTTGATCAACCGACTTTGAGCTCAAGATTAACCAATCTTCCAATCTTCTGATTTGAAATCTCCATCTTCTCCTCTATATGTTCATCTAAGTGAAACATGATAGAAGTCGGGGAATTGTTATGGTTTGAATGAAAGCATGATTTGGGGTTTGATCTTGAACTTGGAATTCTAATGGTTTTAGGTGATAGTTGATGCATGGAATGTGTTGCTTGTAGCTTCCTTATCATTTCTAGATGCTAAGATTTTGTGTTGGTTATGTATTACATGATTTGCCATTAATGGAGCTTGAAGCTTCCATGCATGAAAGCTTGTTGTTGAGTGATCTTTTGCCAATCTTTTGCATGAATTCATGTAAGTATGAATGGATTGCATGATATATGTGAATTATATGGCTTAAGATCATATCTTTTGCTTGAGTGTATAAGAGCTTCCTTGTGGCTGCCCCTGTTTTGCAAAGCTTTTCCCTCTAGAAACAGAGCTTATGCTCTGTTTTCTCTTTGAAAACGATGAGCTGACACGGCCGTGTCAGCTTTGAACTGAAAATGGACACAGCCGTGTTGGGCTCTCGACTTTGTTTTTTTTTCTGAATTTAACCTCGGACAAGGCCGTGTCCAAATGCTTTGAAAACTCAACACGGCCGTGTCAAGCCCTCGACTCTGAATTTTTGGATTTTTAAACCTCGGACACGGCCGTGTCCGTTTCCTTTGAAAACTCAACACGGCCGTGTCATTTGAAATGGCAGCTTTGGGAACCTCTTTTCTTGCTTTTATCTCGTTTATTGCTCGTATTGGTGGATTATATGTAACATGATTATATTGAAGCTATGTTTTATGAGTGATATATGATATTGATAACCTTATGAAATACAAGTATGAAAGTATGAACGATATGAACGGGAATGAATACGGTTTTACCGTATATTGAACGAGACTTGTTGAATTATGTGTTTAAATGGATTCTATGACATTCATGACCATATTTGAACATATTATTACATTTTAAGCATTCCTTAACATGGTATTGCATAGCCGAGCGTCTAATCTGGTCATGATTGAGTCTCACACTACCTTTGTCACACAGATCTTGATCCCGTGGGTGACGAGGTCGAGCAGTGAGAGCTTTGTCGGGTTTTTTTTGTCTACCAGGTGGGTTTTTCTTCTATTAGATATCAATATGACCCCGAACACCTAATGTTCAAGATTTTGGCCAAAACCCTATATAGGTATTTATACCAAGTTTTAATGAGCAAATGTTTTCGAACCAAAGCCTTTTTCTTGAATATCCTACCAAATGTTTTGGCGAGTAATGAATGAGTGATCACAATGAATGGGGGCCCGGGACTTAGTGTAGTGGTGAACCGGGGAAGCATGGGCTGACGGGAATCCACATATACTAGTTCCAACAATTTCGGCAACCTGGATTTCACTAGGAGATTAGTGACTGAAAGGGGACCCGCGCTTTTGGGGATTCATGTACCCCTCTAGCATTAATGAATGAGGGTTCGGGCCTTGCAAACCTTTTCCCTACCCGGAGGAAAAAGGAGTCTATGAATGAACGAATGAATGTTCTAATGAATGTGCACGAAAGAAAGAATGCATGAAGGAATAAATGAATGAATGATTAATGAATTACATGAGGTGGTGGTTGGAGATAATGCACGCCCTCTCGCCGGGCCACGAATGACCTAATGAATGAATGAACGGTTATAATCCTATTCGTTGTATTTATTTTCCCACTTGGGGAAAAAGGATTCAAAACCTCGAATAAGGATTATAATTCGCATGTACGTGTTTAAATTCCGCAATATTATGATATTATGCCTATCTTTTTATACCCACCAGTCTATCTAAGACTGAACCCGAAGTTATTTCAGTTGTTTTTGCAGGAAGGGGGATGCTAGGCGGGATACCAGTCAGGGAGAGTCTTGCATCGTGTCTAGCCTTTCCTTTACACGCATATGATTACATTAATCATATGATCACTTTTGGATTTTGTTTTTATGGAGCGTACTTGTAATTGGTACCTATATGTATCTTACTTGAACATTAAATTGGTACATAGAGCATATAGCTCAATATATGAAACACATGTTGGTACCTAGAGCATCTAGCTCAATATATAATATATGAATGATTGCTTCCGCTTTTCTATTGCTCTATTGTTACTTTGATTGTTGTTGGGGTTTAAGTTATAGGCTAGTCCCGCCTGGCTTAGCGCGTGTGTATGTCTCCGTTCGCTATGATTCGACACGTGTATGGAAATCCATTTCGTATACGGGTCGGGTCATGGTGCGGGGGATGTGACGTCTCGCGCTCGGGCGTTACACTTTTCCAACTCCAAAAATACACAGGAGAAAGGTGAAATTACCGGATTACCCCTGCTGTAACAATTATACTAAAGAGCAAACCTATTTTTGGAATTTTCATAAGAAACCCCACCTTAAGTCCCTAAAGTAAATATTTATTGCACTTTGGTCCTTCCCAACAACTATAAATAAATGTGTTGGGGTCTCATTTTTGCTCATTCCGTTCTCTTTTCTCCCCCCCCCCCCCCCCCCCCCCAGTGGCTGAACCCCTCCCCCTTTGTAAGGTATATTTTCTTATTTTTTTTATGTTTTAATTAGTTTAATTATGTTTTAATTTATGTTTTATTTTACGTTTTAATTTATTTATTAATTATGCTAGGTTTAGGTTCTAATATATGTTTTATTTTATGCATGAATTATGTGTTTTATTTATGTTTTAAATATTCATGAATTTATGAATTATGTTTCTTATAGTATAATTTATTATGAAATGTGTTACATAATTTAATTTTGTCACAAATTAATTATGTGACAATTATTCTAGCATGTTATATGTTACATTTTAATTATTTTATGATCATACTTAGGTAATTTAATTTATTACATGATTTAATTTAATGTTACATGTTGATTAATGTTACATAATTAAAGTATAACCTATAGTTTAACATGTTACATGTTTAATTAATTGTTACGTCTTTATACTTGACCAATTGATATATGTTATGGTATACATGTATAATATACGTATACGTATTTGATTCCAATATGTATAAGTACGTGTATACTTTCATATAAATACTATGTGTATTTTCAAAATAAATACGTATGTACTTTTGTATAAATACCGTATGTACTCTAGTATAAATACCGCATGTATTCTTGTATAAATACTGTATGTACCCTGTATAAATACTGTATAAATACGGTAGGTATCCCCTGATGAGGTCAAAATATGCTTGGGCCACGCTTTGACACATGGTGCCACCTGTAGCTGATAAGTGGCCTATCAATCCCCAAAGCAGATCTCCTCCGAGCGTCATTCACCCTCGGGTATTAAGACCCATGAGCGACACGTGTCATCACCGTCACATGACACGTGGCTGTCATAGCCGCTCACCAACGAGCGCTCCTTACACTACAAAGCAATACCCGAGTTGTAACGCCCGAGCGCGAGACGTCACATCCCCCGCACCATGACCCGACCCGTATATGAAAAGGATTTCCATACACGTGCCGAATCATAGCGAACGGAGACATACACACTCGCTAAGCCAAGCGGGACTAGCCTATAACTTAACCCCAACAACAATCAAAGTAACAACAGAGCAATAGAAAAGCGGAAGCAATCATTCATATATTATATATTGAGCTAGACGCTCTAGGTACCAACAGGTAATTCATATATTGAGCTAGACGCTCTATGTACCAATATTTAATATACGATACATATAGGTACCATATTATGTACGCTCCATACATATACAAAAATCCAAATGTATCAAAATGTAGACATAAGTGAGTGTAAAGGAAAGGCTAGACACTATGCAAGACTCTCCTCCCGACTCGCATCCCGCCTAGCATCCCCTTCCTGCAAAAGCAACTGAAACAACTCCGGGTTCAGTCTTCGACAGACTGGTGGGTATAAAAAGAGAGGCATAATATCATAATATTGCGGAATTGAAACACATACATGCAAGTTATAATCCTTATTCGAGGTTTAGAAGCATTTCTCCCAAGTGGGAACTAGATACAACGAATAGGATTATAACAATTCATTCGTTCATTAGGTCATTAGTGGCCCGGCGAGAGGGCGTGCATTATCTCCAACCACCACCACGTGTAATCCATTAATCATTCATTCATTCGTTCATTCATTCATACATTACATCCTTTCGTGCACATACATTCGATCGTTCATTCAATCGTTCATATACTCCTTTTTTCTCCGGGCAGGGAACGGGTTTACAAGGCCCGAGCGCTCATTCATTAATACTAGAGAGGTACATGAATCCCCAAAAGCACGGGACCCCTTTCATTCACTAATCTCCTAGTGAAATCCAGGTTGCTGAAATTGTTGGAACTAGTATATGTGGATTCCCGTCAGCCCATGCTTCCCCGGTTCACCAATACACTAAGTCCCGGGCCCTCATTCATTGTGATCATTCATACATTTCTCGCCAAAACATTTTGGTAGGACAATCATAATAAAGGCTTTCGATTAAAAACATTTGCTCGTTAAAAACTTGGTATAAATACCTATATAGGGTTTTGGCCAAAATCTTGCACATTAGGTGTTCGGGTAATATCGTTAACTAATAGAAGAGAAACCCACCTGGTAGACAAAAAGAACCCGACAAAGCTCTCACTACCCGACCTCGTCACCCACTGGATCAAGATCTGTGTGACAAAGGTAGTGTGAGACTCAATTATGACCACATTAGACGCTCGGCTATGCAATATCATGTTAAGGAATGCTTAAAATGCAACAATATGTTCAAATATGGTCATGAATGTCATAGAATCCAATTAAACACATAACTCACCAAGTTTCGTTCATTATACGGTAAAACCGTATTCAATCCCGTTCATATCGTTCATACTTTCATACTTTCATTCATAAGGTCATCAATATCATATATCAATCATAACACATAGCTTTAATACATTTACGTTGCATGCAATTCACAAATGCTAGCAACTTACGCAAAACAAGCAATAAAAGAGTTCCCCCAAAGCTGCCATTTCAAATGACACGGCCGTGTTGAGTTTTCAAAGGAAACGGACACGACCGTGTCCGAGGTTTAAAATCAGAAAAATTCAAAGTCGAGGGCTTGACACGGCCGTGTTGAGTTTACAAAGCATTTGGACACGGCCGTGTCCGAGATTAAATTCAGAAAAAATCAAAGTCGAGAGCCCAACACGGTCGTGTCCATTTTTAGTTCAAAGCTGACACGGTCGTGTCAGCTCGTCGCCTTCACAAGAGAAACAGAGCATAAGCTCTGTTTCTTCGAGGGAAAAGCTTGCAAAACAGGGCAGCGACAAGGAAGCTCTTTTATTGCACTAAGACATGTACTCAAGCCACAAAACTCATATATATCATGCAATCCATTCATACTTACAAGAATTCATGTATAAAATTGGCAAAAGATCACCCAAACACCAGCTTTCAACCATGGAAGCTTCAAGCTTCAATAATGGCACAACATGCTATACACAACCAACATGAGATTCAAGATATAGAAATGATGAGGAAGTTATAAGGTTCATATTTCATGCATCAATCCCCAATTAAACCATGAGACACCAAGGTTCAAGCTCAAACCCTCTATTCATGCTCATACTCAACACACAAGAATCCTTCACTCATGCCAAGCTATTCATAGATGAAAAGATAGAGGAGAAGATGGAGAGTTTAAATCCTAACTTACCTTGGGAGAAGATGGAGGGTTTCTTGGAGTTTCTCCTCTTCTCTCTTGAATGATGATGATCGATGAATGTGATGGAGCAAGAAGATAGGAATGCTGATATTTAGTGATAAAAATGGGTAGAATACGGGTCGGTTCAAGACCGGTTGGTTTAATAAACGGTTCAAACAATTATAGGGTCGAGGTTGTGGAAAATTTCGTTGTCGAAGTTTCAAACGGTATCGAAAAGATACAAGGTCAAGTTTAATAGATAGGTAACGTCGAAACAAGTTCAACGCCGGTTACGGATCTCGATTTCGAGGTCCGGAGCTCAAGATATCGCGAAAACCGTTTAGGGTTGCCTATATACAAATAGGTCCCTAAACTTTCAAAAAGTGGCAATTAAGCCCAAACCCAATTTCGAATTGAGTCCAAAACATTCAAATAAGTTACAATCAAGCCCACGTCTTACACGAAACATGTAATTTCATTCAATTAACACCAAATTCACGAAATTCACATTCTCACAAATTCATTCATATATTCATAACTCAAATTAGAATTCATATAAAATTTAAACAATTAAATCAAATTAGAAACAAATTCAATTAGTAAAACAAAATATAACTCATATAATTAAATGTAATTGCGCACGTAACTCTTACCTGCATGTGTGAAAACACGGGGCGTTACACGAGTTCACCAAAGTAGTCATCCTCGATCGCTCACTCCCCTCGGATGGGCTTCCGCATGCAAGCAAACCAAGGGACCAAGCTCCCCCCTTTCTCATTACCTTGGCACGGATCCACCCTCGGATCCGCTGTCCCATCAGGCTCATGGTTGACACGAGCGCGCTCATCGCCCTCGTCACCAACCTAAAACGGCTCTCTGACACCCCGTACATGCCCGCGCAGCTACCACTGTTGCCAACACTCACTCTCACCAGCTTTTGTAGAAGATTCCTCCTAGGTTTCTCTCGCAACGCCACGTGTTAGGGCGACATTCAGCCAGGACCACACTGTGAAAATGACCAAAAGGTCCCTGACCCTCAACTATAAATAGGAGTCTTCATCTCCTTCACTGTAAGCAACCTCCATTATTGCACTTTTGCAATTTCTTTACTTTCTCTTTCAGATCATCATCTGACTTGAGTATCGGAGACCCAAACTGGGAATCACCCCCAGTTCCCCCAACTTGGCCTTCTGACTTTGCTTTGGTGTTTGTCCTAGCAGGTAGAACCCCCCATCTTTTCCGACGATCAACGACTGGTTTCCTTACCTAAACAAATTCTAAAGTGATTGGACTCTGTACCCCATATTCAGACCCATCATCCCCGTATAAATACCGTATACATACAGTATAAATACAGTACACATACTATATAAATACACGTATATATACAGTATAAGTACAGTATACATACAGTATATATATCGTATACTTGAATAGTGACCTTTGACCATTGACCTTGACCTTTGACCCCTGACCTTTGAATTTGACCGTTGACTTTAACCTTGACCAAGAATTTTGACTTTTAACCTAAATGATCGTTTTTAAGAGAGCCGAATTCATCAGTCAAAGCCTTTTTCGAAATTCTCAAAAACAGGGCATCAAAGTAGGTTTCAAAGTTCACATTCCTTTTCTAAATAAGATTGTTTTATGACTCTAAGAATATATCCTTAAGTTCTTGACACGAGTTTTCAATTGAGACTAATCGTTTACTCGAATCCTTTCTTCGAAAAGAGTATTCCTTGTTCAAGCCTTTTGCTTTCTCGCCAATCTTATATTCCATTCTTAGTTAAATGATTCTCCTGCATTAAATGGTGTTACTCTCCTATGTACTGCATTACATGAATCCAATTATGCCTTCATGCTTTGATGATTATTGAATAATTATCATGATATCTCGCCACATGATATGATATGCTTTGATAATGTTTTGTCCTGTACATGTGATATCGTTATGAGCCATTGAACGACTTGAGGTCGTCTCTAATTGTTTATGTGACTATATGGTTTGTGGATAGGAACTTAATCATTCACCACTCACCGGTGAACTCCGGATTTTCTGTGGCTCTGGTATTATTGCATAATATCGTTTCTATAGGTGATGTTTAAACTATTTCAACTGGAACCATGAATATTCCTACGTATTCAAATGATTTTCAAAATCAACGCCTTCGGGTGCAAAGATTCTTATCTTTCAAGTTAAACGCTTTCCCATTTTGGGGCAAGACTTCAAGTTTAAAGCTAATGATTTTTATATACGTTCTGTTCAATACTACTGTCTTGATTAAAGTTCCAGTTCTTGAACTCTGTGTGCTTTTTCACTTTTGGATATTTTGGATAATGCAAGCCTTGAAATCATGTCTTGTGGGGCCTGACTGTATGGTTGAGTAGTAGACCGGGAGGCGTTCGCCAATGTCTACTATGATACTGGCCGTCCTTGTTGATCATGATGATGGTTATAACCGGAGGTTGGTTATACCACACCATGATCGGGAGAGGTGGATGTAATTCTTCCCATTCATGTTTACGTCATCGTGGGGTTGCACCCTGGGCGCGACAACTGGAAGAAGAAGGATGGTGCATGCGATCATGGGTGTTGGGATCCTAACTGGTCTCGATACCAATCCTGTTAAATGTTTTCTGGGAGTAAAGGTTGGAGACTGCCTAGCTTGCGGGCAAACTTTGGTTTTAAAGTCTGGTTCATACTTTTGGAAAATATCCTGTACCCGGTTCCCCGTTTATAAAGTACATATGAACCAGAACCTCTGATGTGTGTGCATGTGTGTGCTTTCTTGGAAATCTTGTTTCAAAGTAATGTTTTCAAGTACGATCCTGAAAAAAAGATTCTGAACTTCAATTTTAAAGTAAAATTTCAAAGTAAATCCTTTTTTGAGAACCTAAAGTTTTAAGTACTTATATTGTTTCAAAAGTCAAGCCTCACTTAGTCCTTTTGACTAATACCTCCACCTTGTTTTCTGACCTCATGGTTTCAGGTTCAGTGATCGCTTGTTCGCTGGTATCTTGAAGTATAGGAAATCCTTTGTTGTGCTCTTGTGGTCAGGTTCTTTTGAACCATCTTGGACACCACCCCCGGATGATCATGTAGTGTTCAATTAGGTACTTATCGGTTTAGCCTCCGGTGTCCTCTGTTACTTGTTGTAGCACCCCGCACGTGAGGCACCACATCCCCCGCACTAAGGCTCAACACGAGTAACGAAATTATAAATCCGCACCCGTATCAAACCCTAGCGAACGGGAGACAAACATAAAAACCTTCCTAAGCCAGGCGGAGCTAGACCCTGCAACGAATACCAATCCACAATATATAATGCAAGGCCAAGCCCAACCACAAACATACAAACCATAAACGGAATTTGGGCTCTTCAGGCCTCTTTTAAATCATAACCAAACCCAGTAAAAGCAATTCAATAATAATTACATAGTTATTCAGTTCATAAAACTGCAGAATCAAATCGAACATAAATCCAATACATGAATGAGTGCAGAGACTCTCCTAACCTAACTCGATCAACTTAAAACTCCAAAACCTCCGCCTAGCTCGAAACTCCAAAGATCAAGCCTGCACACTAAAAGATTGGGGAGGGAGAGGGGTCAGTCTCTAGAAAACTGAGTGAGCAGGAGCGATACGTATATATATAAAACATGCACATGCAAGTCATAAATTCCGAACAAGGTTTTGTTTGCAATTAGTTCCCTAAAAGGGCAAGAGAATGATTAATCAATGCTCGGATTTTATGACTAATTCATATTAAATTAATTCCATTCATAAAGCATACATAAATATAAGGCTCGGCGAGTGAGCGTGCACAATCTCCAACCAAACTCCGACCGTGTACGACAAATATCAGTAATATATTGATTAGGCGATCATACAATATATTATAATACACACAGACCATAAATCATATCATAAAACATATTCGTTTGGGGGATCCGGATCCCGGCATTCCCGCACGGTGCATAATCATATCATAACATATACATAAGAAAAGCCTAATTCTTAACCAACCTTCTTCCTCCGGGTGGTGGACAAGTTAGCTAGACCTGACCACCGATATATACATAGGCCAATGGGGGTACATGAATCCCCCAAGGGCACGCAGCTCCCATTCCTCGCTAAACCTCCTAGCGAGGGCCGGTATCACCGTAGTTTGGTTGGAACTAGTATATGGGATCCCCGTCAGCCCTTGCTTCCTCAGTTAGCCACATATACTAAGTCCCGGGGCCCGTGAACATAACAGCTTAGCATAATCTCGCCAAAACATATCAGTACATACATATGATACATACTATAAGAAATCATACCTTACCGTGTAATTCGGCATATGCTATGTACGTACCTCTCCGTGTCATCCTAATCCATAGCTAGCATAAAGACACACGGTTTGGAGCATAGCCTCATTACAAAACCATTTTTAAGCTTATATATGCTCGTACGTATAATTCAGAAGAGTTTACTCGATAACTTCGTTTGAAAACCATATATATATATATATAATCATACGGTTTTGGCCAAAGCTTATCACATAAGGGTTGTAGGGTTTGTTACATAGCTAAAACAAAAACCACCCTCACCTTAACCGTGAAGTAACAAGGATCGAGCACCAAGTGCCTGACGATCAAAAGCTCTCCACCCTGGAGACAAACTGTACAAAAGACCACAAGACGTGTTCGTGAGACTCAAGACCCTAAATGAACCATATATGACGCACGGCAATGCTCACACATGATATGAAGACATAAAGATCATATTAAGTCATGAAAATCATATAACCAATTTATTCACTTGTTCAATCATAAATCATTCAATTCGTACTTCCAATCCAATAATTCAAGAATCCAAATGAGGGCACAGAACATGTTCAAGCTCTTCCATAATGTTACCATATACTTCATATTACATAACATAGCATATATTCAAGGTTGGGCAACAAGAAGAAGTGATAAGATATAGAAAATAAGCGAGGCGATTCATAAACGACACATAAACACCCATAACCGGCATAAAGTAAAAGCATGCCTATAGCACATCCAAATGCCATGAAATTAAACCAAAATACTCCTAACACATAGTACAACAAGTTCATAGTTTAAAACAAATATAAACATTTATAAACAATTACGTCACTTTATTGTAAAATGAAAAACTGGGGCGTTACAATCTCTCCCCCTTAAAAAGAATCCGTCCTCGGATTCAAAACACGCTTGAAATCAAACAATGAGAGATTCCCCGTCTCTCACAAACAACAAGGAGAGAGCCCCGTCTCTCAAGCAACAATGAGAGAACCCCGTCTCTACAACAACAATGAGAGAACCCCGTCTCTCACAAGCAAAGAGAGTACCCCGTCTCTCAAACAAAAATAAGAGAATCCCCGTCTCTTAACCGAAAATAAAGCAAGGAAGTCTCCAATACTCCCAAGCAACTCACGCAAAACCAAATTTGAAATCACGTAAGGCACCCAAAGTAAGTAATAAATGTCGCCCACATTAATATCCAATTATTCCAAGTAATTTAACACAATACAAGATTACAACACCTAACATAAAAGTTATATAAGTTAAAATTGCATGGATGCATGTATCATGAATGCTATAAGTACCGTTCACCGAAGTTTCAAAGTTTAGAACTGAGAGTTGTCGTTGTCCAGTGTAGGATCCGTCCTGAAGATAGCTCCGTGGTCAGTTTGTCTTGAACCTCTTCAAGGTTCCTCGGTGAAGCTATTGATAAATCCTTTAAGGATCATACTCTTGGATCCGTTCTGACTTGTACTATTTCCAGTCTTCACCATTTCCCGCAATCTTCGTTCGACCATCCCATTCTTTTTAATTAACCGAGCTTGATTTCCCGAATGCCCTTAGATCATCTGTCTCGAAGTTAGACCTATAGCTTCTATCTTACTCATACCAAAATTTAAAATACCCTCAAGGATAACTACTCCTGACAATCTTGACGATCCGATCCCTACCTTGGGTATTCGGCATTAGGACCTACCTTAACAAATCCATTCCTTCCCTTTTGACCCCTTCAGGTTATATTTGGCATCTAGCTCCATTTTTCTTGAATCGAAGATAGAGTGTTCTTGATGCGTTTTGAAGTTTGATGTAAATCCTCCAATGATCATCTTTTCCCATTTGGTCCCTTCTTAAGTTTCCTTCTAGATCACCTTTGATAGAACCGAGAACTTAATAATTTTGTCTCGGATCCCTTAATACTTTTACTGAATAAATTTTGATCGACGACATCCCCTCATATAATTGATTGATCAAATTTTCCTTTAGTTAAATCCATCTTAGGAGGTTACAGAAACTCCCATAAAATTTCATCCTCCATTTTATCTCTCGGTCGTGCTCTCCCCCTTAAATTTCTGTTGTCCCGGTTTGAACTCCATTGATTTTTCTTTTATCGAAATTCTCGATGAGTAAATCCCATTTCTCTTGATGTCCGAAACTCCTTCCTTATTCTTGTCTGGAACTCTAGTTTCACTTCTCCTTCTGAATTCTCGTTTCCATGAACCTATCCCCTAATGAGAGTTCTCATTTCCCAAATTCATCTTCCTTCTAATGTCATCCTATTATTTCTCTTCCTCATAACTCAGATGCAGCTCGATTGAACTGATACTTGATAGTTGAGACGAAAGGACTTCCTATCGAGTAAACACTAAAATGCATGTTGGGTTAAAATGACAATGCATGGGTCACGTTTACATCACGCAGTTATACAACACATTAGCATAACAAAACCAATTAGAAATGCACAAATAACATAAGATCAAGAGAATAAATAATTAATGTAAAATATGATGCACGTGCTATGAATGCTTTGGAACCTGTCACCAATGGTGTAAGTAGTTAGCTCGGTAGCTTTTCCTCGTTCCTCCAATCCCGAGTTTACTTTAACTTGGTGATTATCCCTTGCCTTTCCCACGGTCTTCAAGTTCTCCATGCATCTTTATAAATCAACTTGTATCTTTCACTTCCAAGGAGTTAGTGTCCAATCTGTTCTCTAAATTCGACCTTTATTTCCAATCGTCGTCTCAATCAAGAACCCCGCGCTTACCCTTTCGAAAATTCAATTCACCTCCCACTGCTTACATTTGACCGCATGATTTCCTTTCAAGGAATGGTTATCTTTCTTTACCGTTTCCATTTGTTGCCCCATATCTTCCAATTTAACCTCACAACATGACAATTCAGCTTGGATTTGGAAAATGAACTCAAATCCTGTTCCCCATATCGCCACCTTCCCTCTATTCGTGTTTCCCCAACTGCTTGCCTTCTAGAACCCGACTTTTAATCACTAGGCTTAGTTCGAAGTCCTTCTTTGTAGACCCTTGATGCATAACCTTTGCCGGACCCCTGTTGTCTCTACTCCTCTTAATTTCTAGTACCTCTTCCCTGGTCCAAATCCGAGACCAATATATCTTCAAGGTTTTGTTCATTTCATTCCTTAGGTTGAAAGATCTTGCTGAATCCAATGAAAACACTCCAAGTAGCAGATTCTCATAATTTAGTCTTTTGAGTCCCAACAATCCCATTCCGAATCCTCATCCTTGACTCTAGCTCCATTTGGGAAGTCTCACATCTCTAAATCTCTACATTCTTCCCAGAATATCCTGCCCATCTTCCATGTCTCAGAAAAGTTTGCAATCGATCTTCTTTATCGTCGAACTTGGCCGTGGTTTGATATTATCTCCATAACCTATAAATCATAGCTTACTTCAAGAGTAGATGCATGCGATTAGTGCATGCTCATGGCACATATTCAATACGAAAGACAAGAATCCATATAAAATGCAACAAGTAATTCAACAAAATTCTTAAGGAAACCAAATTCCATATTCAAGATCGATGCAATGCACATAATATCACATAGTCCCTATGCCGTTCGACTTAGACTGACTCCGGCACGACTCAAGAACACTGGTTTTGCAACCGGGCTCTGATACCACTTAAGGATGTAGCACCCCGCACGTGAGGCACCACATCCCCCGCACTAAGGCTCAACACGAGTAACGAAATTATAAATCCGCACCCGTATCAAACCCTAGCGAACGGGAGACAAACATAAAAACCTTCCTAAGCCAGGCGGAGCTAGACCCTGCAACGAATACCAATCCACAATATATAATGCAAGGCCAAGCCCAACCACAAACATACAAACCATAAACGGAATTTGGGCTCTTCAGGCCTCTTTTAAATCATAACCAAACCCAGTAAAAGCAATTCAATAATAATTACATAGTTATTCAGTTCATAAAACTGCAGAATCAAATCGAACATAAATCCAATACATGAATGAGTGCAGAGACTCTCCTAACCTAACTCGATCAACTTAAAACTCCAAAACCTCCGCCTAGCTCGAAACTCCAAAGATCAAGCCTGCACACTAAAAGATTGGGGAGGGAGAGGGGTCAGTCTCTAGAAAACTGAGTGAGCAGGAGCGATACGTATATATATAAAACATGCACATGCAAGTCATAAATTCCGAACAAGGTTTTGTTTGCAATTAGTTCCCTAAAAGGGCAAGAGAATGATTAATCAATGCTCGGATTTTATGACTAATTCATATTAAATTAATTCCATTCATAAAGCATACATAAATATAAGGCTCGGCGAGTGAGCGTGCACAATCTCCAACCAAACTCCGACCGTGTACGACAAATATCAGTAATATATTGATTAGGCGATCATACAATATATTATAATACACACAGACCATAAATCATATCATAAAACATATTCGTTTGGGGGATCCGGATCCCGGCATTCCCGCACGGTGCATAATCATATCATAACATATACATAAGAAAAGCCTAATTCTTAACCAACCTTCTTCCTCCGGGTGGTGGACAAGTTAGCTAGACCTGACCACCGATATATACATAGGCCAATGGGGGTACATGAATCCCCCAAGGGCACGCAGCTCCCATTCCTCGCTAAACCTCCTAGCGAGGGCCGGTATCACCGTAGTTTGGTTGGAACTAGTATATGGGATCCCCGTCAGCCCTTGCTTCCTCAGTTAGCCACATATACTAAGTCCCGGGGCCCGTGAACATAACAGCTTAGCATAATCTCGCCAAAACATATCAGTACATACATATGATACATACTATAAGAAATCATACCTTACCGTGTAATTCGGCATATGCTATGTACGTACCTCTCCGTGTCATCCTAATCCATAGCTAGCATAAAGACACACGGTTTGGAGCATAGCCTCATTACAAAACCATTTTTAAGCTTATATATGCTCGTACGTATAATTCAGAAGAGTTTACTCGATAACTTCGTTTGAAAACCATATATATATATATATAATCATACGGTTTTGGCCAAAGCTTATCACATAAGGGTTGTAGGGTTTGTTACATAGCTAAAACAAAAACCACCCTCACCTTAACCGTGAAGTAACAAGGATCGAGCACCAAGTGCCTGACGATCAAAAGCTCTCCACCCTGGAGACAAACTGTACAAAAGACCACAAGACGTGTTCGTGAGACTCAAGACCCTAAATGAACCATATATGACGCACGGCAATGCTCACACATGATATGAAGACATAAAGATCATATTAAGTCATGAAAATCATATAACCAATTTATTCACTTGTTCAATCATAAATCATTCAATTCGTACTTCCAATCCAATAATTCAAGAATCCAAATGAGGGCACAGAACATGTTCAAGCTCTTCCATAATGTTACCATATACTTCATATTACATAACATAGCATATATTCAAGGTTGGGCAACAAGAAGAAGTGATAAGATATAGAAAATAAGCGAGGCGATTCATAAACGACACATAAACACCCATAACCGGCATAAAGTAAAAGCATGCCTATAGCACATCCAAATGCCATGAAATTAAACCAAAATACTCCTAACACATAGTACAACAAGTTCATAGTTTAAAACAAATATAAACATTTATAAACAATTACGTCACTTTATTGTAAAATGAAAAACTGGGGCGTTACACTTGTTTTCACTAGTCATATTTTTCCCTGACACTCTATCGAAATATCTCCTTCAATACTCAATCCCTGTACAATCCTTGTACTTGGCTACTAGCCTCTTTTGTCTCCTGATTTATGTTTTGAAAGTTTAAATTTCTCATATTTTCGCTGCAATGTTCCCTTTTAGTACCCTGACCTTATAATGTTTTTTTCTTTCGCCGGCGTGCTTCTTGGGTGCTAGGTCTCCTAGTCACTTGAGAGGTACGACAGTGCGGGGTTGTGGCCTCTTCGGGGTGCTACAACTCTGTTCTATTATTTATGTACGTGTGAGTGTGTTAGGCCCCCCCTCGTCAATCATTAGGACTGACCCCTCCTTGTTGTTCTCTTTTCCCCTTTCTTTTGGTTCTTTTGAGTTACAGGTGCAGGTTGTCGGTACGATCTAGGCGGCGGTCTTTTATTTTCGAGTGTTCGAGTCGTTAGTAGAGTCTCTTGCATACCTTGCATTTTCTGTATTGATGAATACTGGAATTTTGTATAAGCTATGACTTTAATTCTTAAACTTTGGTATATGTATGAATTAATTTGAACGATTTAGACTTAGCATGTTTAACTTGATTTATTTTATCCTTATGTTGAAAGCATGTATGTTTGTGTATTTGAAATCCTGGTGCTTCCGCATGTGTATTTGTTTATTTCGCGCACTTTGAATTAGGGTTTAGACCACCTAGCCTAGGTGAGATTTTGTTTGTCACCCATTCGCCGTAGCTTGGGGCATGTGCGGAGTTCTATTTCAGTACAAGTGTCGGGCTAGGTTGCGGGGGGTGTAGTGCCTTTCGCTTCGGGGTGCTAAAACCTAAAGTGGTATCGGAGCTCCCGGTTGCAAAACTAGAGCTGTAGCGTCGTAACGGGTTTGTCTAGGTCGTTTGGCTTAGGATTATGTGCTTGTTTGCATTCATTCTCACTTTTATGTGAATTATTTGAATTATTTGCATTAATTGTTTATACGAACATGCACTAAACACCGCTCTGCCCCTACCGTACTCCAGCTTGGTAGTTTCCACCGCCTGTCCATGGTTGAGCCCTGGGATTTGTTCAAACAACTATTCAGAGTTCCTAGAGCTCCTTGTAAAGCTTGTTGGAAAACTGCCCAAACACGAATTCTTGAACAGCGAACAACCCGTTCAGATATTGGTCAGAGCAGGCATATGCCAAACGTGAATACCCCCTGGCTTTTGGTTTTTTCATGTTGTCAAAGAGTTGAACAATGGTTTTTCGTGTTGTTAAAGATTTGCTGCCCCTACCGTACTCCAGCTTGGTAGTTTCCACCGACCTCCTGATAAAAAAATCAAAATCCAATTTTTATAAAAAAATTTCAAATATTCAAAAGAATAAGAAGTTCGAAATTCTTAAACAACGCATACATCGATATTTTGGAATTATTTTTCCTGTTTCAGGATGGCATTTTAATCTCGATATAAATCATCGAAAGGAATACAAGGGAAACAAGCGACCCCGATCTACAAGAGATTTAAAGAGTTCAATCCGTCGAAGTGGACCGGAGGTGAAGAAGCTAGAGCAGAAGAATGGTTGTACGAGATACTAGAGATTTGGGAAAATTGTCCGGGATTATCACAAGAGAAGGTCGAGTGTACTTCTCATTTATTTCAAGGCCAAGCTTCAAATTGGATAAAAGTATTAAGATCGACAGTGGAAGAATCCGGAAAAGAGCTTACTTTGGAGATATTTACTCGGGAATTTTGTTACAAGTATATTCCTCCAAGTGTGATGGTTAGAAGACTCCAAGAATTTTTGAATCTCGAGTAAGAATTGAAGAAAGTGGACGACCTCATAATGGAACTCAAAAGTTCGGGAGCCGACAAAGATTTCCCTAAGGTTCGGAGTTATTTACAAGAACGTAGAGATAATATTCTTCAAGTTTTTCAAGCCTCATCGGTGCACGAATGGTCCGAGGAAGTTAGAAGAACAGTTCAAGTCAAAATGGATAATCATAAGATGGAGTCTCACTCCTCTTATATGGGACAATATTTGGGTTTGATTTCTAGGTCAAGCAAGAGACCCGTACCTCAAACGGAGCTTCAAGAATTTGAAAGTGCCAACATCGACAAGAAGAAAAAGAAGAAAATTCAATCATCAAAGAAGGATTTGATGCCCTTTCCGTTGGAGATGATTTAATGATCTTATTGTCAAAGCCCAAATCATACGGAAGAGGTTTGTAGGAAGAAATCAGGAAGGTGTTACGTATGTGGAGATTTGGGACATCTAGCAAACGGGTGCCCGAAGAATAGGAATTCGAAGCCAACGAAAAGCCGTGGTTCGAAGGCTTCAAGTTAAGCCCGAGTTGAAGCAAGTGGAGATAAAGATTTGGATGCCAAGTTCGACGTTTCCGTTATGGTGAAAGGTACACCAAACATTCATGGCATTTTACACATGCATCTTTTATTTTATTTCTGGGAAACCCATTTGTTTGTTTTTCTTCTTGTTTCTTTACTTTCCGATGCTTCTTGTTATTGCTTTTGTTGCTTGTTTTTGTTGCTCTCGTTGTTTCCTTCTATGTAGACTCTCTTTTAGAGAGAATTTTGTAAGGTTAGTGTTTGTAATAGCCAAAGGTGCTTTGTCCCACATCGGATTGGAGGTGGGCTTGAAGCCACTTTATAAAGTGGTGGATCCCCCTCCCCTTGTAGAGGCCTTTTCCTGGGTGGTTCCCTTCGGGGTCTGGTTCCCACCTGGGAGAAACAAAACCGTGAGGGTGGTTCCCTTCGGGGTCTGGTTCCCATCCAAAGCGGACAATATCGAACGACGGGTTTTCGGGCTGTTACAAATGGTATCAGAGCCGGGGACCCGGATTCGGTGTGCCAGCGAGGACGCTGGGCCCTCTTAAGGGGGGTGGACTGTAATAGCCAAAGGTGCTTTGTCCCACGTCGGATTGGAGGTGGGCTTGAAGCCACTTTATAAAGTGGTGGATCCCCCTCCCCTTGTAGAGGCCTTTTCCTGGGTGGTTCCCTTCGGGGTCTGGTTCCCACCTGGGAGAAACAAAACCGTGAGGGTGGTTCCCTTCGGGGTCTGGTTCCCATCCAAAGCGGACAATATCGAACGACGGGTTTTCGGGCTGTTACAAATGGTATCAGAGCCGGGGACCCGGATTCGGTGTGCCAGCGAGGACGCTGGGCCCTCTTAAGGGGGGTGGACTGTAATAGCCAAAGGTGCTTTGTCCCACATCGGATTGGAGGTGGGCTTGAAGCCACTTTATAAAGTGGTGGATCCCCCTCCCCTTGTAGAGGCCTTTTCCTGGGTGGTTCCCTTCGGGGTCTGGTTCCCACCTGGGAGAAACAAAACCGTGAGGGTGGTTCCCTTCGGGGTCTGGTTCCCATCCAAAGCGGACAATATCGAACGGCGGGTTTTCGGGCTGTTACAGTGTTCGAGAGTTCTTGGTGAGTTGAGAGGGCCGAGCTTCCGGTGGTTCTTTTGAAGGCGCCTTATTCTAGTTAGGTACGGTGTTACCGTAGGCGTTGGTGGTTGCTTTTGGAGGTCCTTTTTGGGGCTTAATGATATTTTCGGGTACTAGATCGAAGGCTAGCCCATTTATATCCTTTGAGGAGCGGTTGGTTATTTCGGGACGGTGCGACGAGCTTTGTGGCTTACTTTTGGGTTAACCAAAGGGTCGAGCCAAGCTTGAAGAGACGAAGACCGGAGTAAGACCTTCTTGATGATTCCTTAAAATTCGGGATTTATCAACACTTGATAGGGACATTGAGACGGTCGTGGTCTTTATCCCGGAGTTGGACCCTTTACAGAAGATTTCCTACCCGTGGACTCTAGTTTGGGCGTTGGAGTTCAAGGTGTGGTCGATAGGCTCTTAGAAGGTGGTTTCATCACAATGAGCATTTCTTCGTAGAGTGCTTAGTCCTATCTAAGGAAGAAGGCAGGACTTTAAGATGAGTATAAACTACCGTGAGCTACACGGGTCAACCGTGGAGGAAGAATACCCTTTTCTTGCTTCAAGGAGTTGGAGGTTCGCGGTTCTTCAGAGTTTCGTGGGTGGCTCCGAGTGCGGCTCCCACAAAGGTATTGTCGACTACGTGTACGGGTGGAAGAACCAAGAATTGCCTCAGAGGATAAGTCTCTAGTGTTACTGGGATTCGGCAAGAGATTCATCTTTCTTTAGGCAACCATCCCGTGACATGAAAGATGTAGAAGAGGCATGGTTTTGAGTGGATAAGGCTTTTGAAAAGAGTTGCTTTTGGAACAATCTTTGCTTACCCGAGGGTACTCAAAACTCCTCTGTTATGATCGAGGTACTAAGGAAGAGTTCGGTTGTGCGTGCTAATGGAGAGCTGGAGCCTAAGTCTCTAGAAGTGTTTGGTCACGAGACTAAATTCACTCGTAGTTCGAGACTTGAAGATCCGGTTGTGAGGTTTTGGCATAAGAAGAGGTGTTGCAAACTTTGTATAGCAATATCTAAGTGCCATAAGTGGATGACCAAATAGCGAGAATCCTTCCGGCTTGGTTCTCCAACTACTTTCGAATTCATGTTGGAAGTGGGAGTAGACGACTAAGGACCTCGTGTCCGGTCTGCTAATGTTAAGGAGAATTTAAGAGATTCGAGAGGTTGCTCATTTTAAATGAGTTGATCCGTGTTCTCTTAGTGTGGTTGTTCGCTGAGAGTTCGAGAGCTTCGTGGTTTGGAGGAGAAGATCTTTTGAGTTGAACCTCGTTCCTAGAGTCGTTCAAGGTCTTGCTGTGGACCTGAGGATAGGTCCTTTTGAAGGAGGGGAGTTTGTAACATCCCGCTCGTCCGGCCATACAGGTACACCTTATCGAGAGTGTTACATGCGCATTTAATTGCTTAATTATACCTTTAAGTGTTTAATTAACTGCATAAGTGTTTATTTGAATATTTATTTTTATTAATTGTTACGTGTTTAAACGCTTTTCCCCGTTTTATTCCTTTCTTTATCCGTATGTTCCCGTATCTGGTTCTAATTATGTGAAATTATGTGACAACATGTTATGCATGAATTAAGTGTTTTGAGAACTTGTTTAAGTGCTCGTTAATTGTTTTTGAGTTCGTTTTATACGGTTCCGTTTTATTTGTTAAGGGATTCGAGGGCCTAATTCGTTTAGGGCACCTTGGGTTCCGAAGGGCGTAACTTGAGCTCGGGAATTCGGATTCGAATTTCGGAAGAGGTGTCGAACTCAGAACAAAGAATGGAAGCTGGAAAACCCAGCTTTGTAATTTTCTAACCTCGTTTGATCCCCGGTATTTCGCCCGTATTAAGCCTCGTGTGCATTTTGACCCTCTTACATTAAAATGACCATAACTTTCTCATTTGTTGACCAAATTAGGTGATCTTTAGGCCCACTTGCTCCTAACTTAATCCTGTTTCTTACCTTCTCCTTATTATTTCAGATTTCGGTAGAAAAAGGGGAGAGAAGCAGCAGCAAACCGAGAGGAGAGAGAGAGAAGGAAGCTTCATGCCATTTTTCGATTTCCACGCTCGCTTCTCATCCATTTCGGCTCAAATTTGAAAGGTAAGTCCGGTTTTGTATTCTCCATATCTTGATATTTCTTTCAAGACCATAATTGCTAATTTCTTGGAGTATTTTGCATGATATGGCTAACAACATGAATAGTAAGGGTTTTAGAGCCATTTGATGAATTGGCTTCAATTCTTGAGCTTTATTAGAATTTAATCCATGGTAATTGAACCTTATACATCATATAATATTTGTATGGACCGAATTTGCATGCTAGATTAGGATTCATGAGAGTTTGATTCAAGAAATTTGGGTTTTTGTATGAATATGTGTATGCTTGGCCCCTTCTCCATTTCCTTGCAATTTGGTTCGGTTTTGCCTTGATTTATGGTATGTATTTGATGTATATTTTCTAATAATGTTTCCATTACATGATGGCTTGAGTTAGGATGGTTTTGGTGAGGTTTTGGGTGAGTTTTGGAGCTATTTCTTCGTTCTTTTACTGCTGTTGCCCGCGGTCGCGGCCGCGACCAAAACATGAGTGTTTTGGGTCGCGGCCGCGACTTGTTTTTGCCCAACTTTCGACCAGGAACAGGGGTGGCCTGGTGTTGGAGGTGTGGTCACGCCCGCGACCACATTTGTGCTTGTTTGCGCGACCCCTTTTAGGGGCAGTGTCGAACTGCTCCCCCCTTTTCTTGTTCTGTTTGTTGTTTCTTCGTGTTTTACATGTTTTCCTTGCTTCTTTCTAGTCTTGTATGCATGAATAACTTGTGTATTATGTGTTATGTGATTAATTGTGAATTTATTACGTGACCTCCTTGATTTTATACGTGATGAATGACGATATGCCTCATACGTGCTCTAACGTGCATGCATGCAAGAATGTGACAATTATTTGATTTGTATGATATCTATTTGCCTTTCTTATGATATGTATGAATCGTATACATGCTAATTAATTTGTTAAGCTTGTTGTATGAAATATATGAATTTGTTTAACGTGAAATGAATAGCCCATGTGCTTCATATGTGCTTAAAGGTGCATGCATGAGTCCTTGTAATTTGAATTACTTTGCAAGGTACTTTCTTGCTCCTTTCATGACTTGCATGCAAAGTTAATTTAATATATGGCATGATACGTGTGTTACGTGAAATTCATGAAGGCATTTAACGTAAATTATGGAATTTAATACGTGATATGAGTCTACATGTGCTAAATGATCTCTCATTGTATTTCTTATGCATCATTTGCATGCATATTTATATGCCGAGCGTTTAAGTGGTTCATATTGAGTCTAAGTATGTCCCTTGTCCTTTGTTTTGTCTTTAGGTCCGTTTCGTGGTTGACGAGGAGGTGTTGTAGGAGTGTTTTGGTTCGTTGCGTCCGGTGTGGTCGTCAAGGTGAGGTTTTCTTCTTTTTAGTTAAATGACCTACAACCCTACATATATTTTCAAGGCCGCATGCGATATACGTATATATATAATTATGTAAATACGTGTTCAATTAGTATTTTGTGGAATTTACCCCTTTTGCTATGAGATATTAGAAAAACGCTTTTATACATATACGTAGCCTATTTTATGTTTATTTGATTTGAAAAGGGTTGGTGTGCGTGAACGTTTTGTAAATAGCGAGAGATACGACTTTGGATATAAGCCGGAAAATTCTGAAATTTCGAAATTAATAAGACTTTGAATTCTGAACTCAGAAATGGGCCCGGGGAAGTGGTATGTGATTCTCGGGTCAACCATGGGGTCGCCGAGCTCTCTCATCAACACAACCCCATTTTGATATAGGGAAATTTGCCCATCCTCGGGAGTTCGAGGGGAAGGCGGTTTCTCGGTTACCGGCGGTTGCCAGGGAGCAGGTAGGATCCCCCGACTCACACATTCTGATGAGAGAACGGGGTTGAGTGAATGTTAACTCATCCCTAAATGGTGAAAGGGTGGATTATTTGTGAGTTTTGCTTTATTTTGATTCCGTTTCTGCTTTGAAAGGAGTGAGGTGGGTTTGAAGTCGTTCTCGCCGAGTCTTTGATTTCTACTTATGTTTGTTGTTCGTGAAACAGGAGTGGACTTGGATAATTGCTAAAATTTGGTTATTTTGGGCTTTTACCCTAAAATCTTTTATATATTTATTATCCCGGGCTAAAATGATTTAGATTGCAAAAACCACGCCCCGGTTCATGAACTTTCTGATTTAAATATGCTCTGTTCTATTATTTACGTACGTGTGAGTGTGTTAGTCCCCCTCGCCAGTCATTAGGACTGACCCCTCCTCGTTGTTCTCTTTTCCCCTTTCTTTTGGTTCTTTTGAGTTGCAGGTGCAGGTTGTCGGTTCGAGCTAGGCGACGGTCTTTTATTTTCGAGTGTTCGAGTCGTTAGTAGAGTCTTTTGCATACCTTGCATTTTCTGTATTTATGAATTCTGGAATTTTGTATAAGCTATGACTTTAATTCTTGAACTTTGGGATATGTATGAATTAATTTGAACGATTTGGACTTAGCATGTTTAACTTGATTTATTTTATCCTTATGTTGAAAGCATGTATGTTTGTGTATTTGAAATCTTGGTGCTTCCACATATGTATTTGTTTATTTCGCGCACACGGAATTAGTCTAGACCGCCTAGCCTAGGTGAGATTTTGTTTGTCACCCGTTTGCCGTAGCTAGGGGCGTGTGCGGAGTTCCATTTCGTTACACGTATCGGGCTAGGGTGCGGGGGGTGTAGTGCCTTTTGCTTCGGGGTGCTACACACTCAATATCTCTTTCTAATCTAAAGACCGAATGAATTCAAGTTGGTTATTAATCTACTAAAACGGGAATATAACAATTAACTAGAAAAAAACACAATTACTATTTAGTGCACGTGGATTAAACTCAACAAACTAATTAGGCTGGGGAGTCATGACTATGTATTCACGATTTAATATAATACTCATTTGACAAGTGTAATTCTACAACCTAGTCACTTATATTTGTATTATCATTTTTCAAGGTATAATCAAGTATTCAATTAATTTCAACGTTGTTCACACAATCATTAACAATTAGTCAAACCAATAAGATCAAGACTAGTGCAAATCAAGTTCTAGCAACTTGGCAAGGAATAAGAATTACTCGTTGTATAGGTTAAGAACCAAATCTCTTTGAATTCCTAAACCTTCTAGTTATGAAAACAATCTCAATTACCATCAATTTCTCAATTCCTAGGTAATCGTAGATTATGCTAAAGGTGATCAGGTCGTTGCAATTCAATTCAAACCAGTTTTCAAACTAAGAATTACCACAAGTCATTCAAGCATCATATCAAACACTTAGTACACATTCATCATCACTCCCCTAGCCCTAGGGGTTTAGCTACTCATAATTAATTCCAAGCTCATAAAAATAAAGTAAATCACATTAAAGGGATTCATATTCATCAAGTCAAAACAAAGTCTCAAAAATAAAACCCTAAACATTCATAAATTCAAGAAAATGAATCTAACGTGTAAACCGGATTAAACCAAAACTTAGAGGAATTAGTTTCAGAATTAAAGCAATAAATAAACAGGAAAAACTGAATTTTTTTGAAGAATTCGATCCTTTCATCTTCTCGAAATTGTTTAAACAACTCTTCCTACAACTCTGTAATTCTCTCCCAAGCTAGGTCACGAACTGAAGAAGCTCTCCAAAAAGACTCCTAAACGCCCATAAATAGTTGTTCCCAAATCTGACTCGCCGCCCTAGGTAACGGGCGTTACCTTCTTAAGGACAAATCCCATTAACGCCCGTTACAATCTGAAATCGTGATTGCGTTTTTAGAAGTGGTAACGGGCGTTACCACTGTCCTTCTGCCCGTTACCCCTCCTGTGCCAAAAGTCTTCTCCTACTGCCTCTGGTAATGGGCGTTACCAGAATACTTCTATCAGGGAGTAGCGGGCGTTACTCCCCTACTTCGCCAAAAGTGATGCTTCTGGGTCTGTTAACGGGGGTTAACAAATTTACTCTTCCAAAGAGTAACGGGGGTTACTACTATTTCCTCCAAAAATGAGTGAATTCGCCTCGTTTTGCCATTTCTTAACTCGAACTCCTTAAACACGTAAATGGAGCAAAATAAACAAATAAACGCATCAACCGACACAAAACTATACTCTAATTAACGTTTAAATCCATTCGAATTATACACTCAACAAATTCCCCCACACTCGCCTATTGCTCATCCTTGAGAAATATGAAAATAAAGAAAACACATCCCTATCAAACCTCGGCTTTAAAGCAATCATCAAACCTTCGCCTAAACAAGTCTAGCTCATCAAATCAAGTACTCATAAACACGAAATCATCAAAAATTGTATGAAAAGTATACCCTTGTGTAGTGTGTGGTTTCAAACGAAATAATGTACAAAGATTAGAATGAAAAATTCGAGTTTTTTGCTTGTATACCCCCCGTGCTATGCCTAATTAGCACTCCAAACCCTGTGATTTCAAAATTCTCAAAGAGAACCCTATGATTATATAAATTAGCACTGAAAACCTAGTGATGGTATTAAAGTTAGCACTCAAAACCCTACAACCACGGCTGTAGGGTTTGAAATTCTAACTGAGTGCTAATTTATTACAATCATAGGGTTCGCTTTGAGAATTTTCAAATCACAGGGTTCTGAGTGCTAATTAGGTATATCACAGGGTTTTTGGTGCAATAAACTCTGCAAAATTCGCAACTTTCACCTAAGTTCTAATCATCAACTTCAGAATACACTCTTCGCACCTATCTCCACTAATGGAGTTAAATCAAGACTCGGGATCGGTTGGCCTTTTGCGCTTGTAATGTAGGCTTTGGGTAAGGTTATGGAAGTTTTGGATCAAGTGACTACTTACCAAGCTTACGTCATTCAATCTTTACACACGCGACACTTTCAATTGGCCATTAAACACTTCCCCCACACTTAGACACTTACATCCCACAATTTCAATTTCACACTTCGCATAATTTTTTCTTCTCTTTTCTTTTGCTATTTCTTTTTTTCCATATTTTTCTTTTTCCACAGCTTTCTCTCTCTTTTTTTTCTTTCTTTACATAAATTTCTCACTTTCAATCCCAAGAACAATCAAAAGGGGATCCAAAAATAGACATTCACTATAAAATGAAACGAGTAAGCCTTGGTGTAAAATTAACAAGGTGGGTTATATTTTTTTTGTTGTGCATTAGGCTTATAATGTGGCTACAAAAATCTTTGCACAACAATTAGGCTCAGCAGGGTCAAAAAGGATCACGTTATTGAGTGAGAAACGGCTAAGAGAAAGGCTTATAATCCTCCGACAACGAATGCCTACTTCACTTCCCTAATCTTTCATCAACTCAAAATTTCGCCTCAATAGGACTAAAATGCATCCTAATCAATTTTTAGACTCATTTGAAAATCATCAATTCACCTTCCTAAGCAAAGTATATTATCACGTTCACAAGTGCTCAAAATATAAGGGCATACTACACACTAATTATCCAATTTCATGCAAACTTCCCTCATTTCAAATAGCCTAACTCATTCTAACGAAAGCTCAACAATCAAACTTCAAAGAAACAGTTCAAAACGGGGAACATTTTTAAAATTTTCAAAATTCTCAATTTCTCACAATTCACAATCATTCATGCAATTCACAATCATGACCATAAACACACATGAATTCATAAAATTCTCAATTTCTCACAATTCAGAAGCATTCATTCAATTGACAATCATGACCATAAACACACATGCATTCATAATCCCCCTCCCCCCCCCCCCCCCCCCCCCCCGCGCCCACATTTATTCTTTGCAATGTCCACATGCAAAATATAAGTGTGGGGGATCAAAGAAACTCCCTCAACAATTGACGACCAGGCAACGTGCTAGCAAAGCTTCCAAAATCTGAATACGTGACTAGAAAAACACGGACCAAGTGCAAAGGCAATTGATAATCAACATGCATCCAACAAATAACAAACAAGTCACAAATCCAAATAAAGAAAGGTCACATTGCATAAAAATCCAAGGACTTCAAAAGAAAGTAGCAAAGAAATAAGGGTATCAAAAGTATCAGAATATCAAAAATTACATACCCAAAGAAAGAGTCAATATAGCAAGGGGAAAAGGGATGGCAGAATTAAGGCGCAGGCGGCTACTGGGACCCTCTGAAATACTGATCAAGATGAGCATAGAACCCCTCAAACTTGCATCCACATGAGCTTCCCATTCATCAAATCTCTCATCCACATAATGCGCCAAATCCTCAATCCTTGCGTGCATGGCTGTCATATCAGCTCGTAGTCCAACCAATTCTGTGCTAAGACCTCTCACACTAGCCAGAGCACCTTCATCAGCTCATCAACAACAACTGGCACCACACGGCGAAGGACCTGAAACTTGTTATCCAGCCTATCAGGAATCTGAGTTAAAAGCTCCTTCTGCACGTCAGAAAGCTCCTCAAAACAAGCCTTACCCCAATTATACATCTGCAATAACCTATCTCTATCTCGGATTGGCCACCATGGCAAAACTCGCTCCCTGAGTCGTCCACTCTCTCATTCAATAGCTATACCCATGTTCACCAGATACTGCACCAAGATCAAAACCAAAATCAATGGTCAACAATCCCCTTGGCCTCCAATCCACCTCAAGGGAAAACATAGTCACAAACGCTCCTTGGGTTATCATCCCGGTAGCTCTCCCCGCAATCTCTCTTAGTCCCCAGAGGAACTCAGTCGTGCCATCAAATTTTATGCCATCCTTCATCATTGACATGATCCCCAGCTCCATCTCATTGATGTGGTTGTCACTCCCGTGTTAGGCACAAAATCCTGTAGCTAAAATCCTATGCACGATCACCCAAGCCAATGAATCTAAGTAGCTATCCCTTGTGTTATGGGGGGAGTAATTCGGAACACCCTCACGTAGCGGAGAGGACCTCCACACTGCCTCTCTCTCAACCGCATCCCATTTAGGCAATGAAGTAGTAGCCTGACCTGGGAAACGTAGGATTTCCCTTATCCTTCCCGTTTCCTAAGCATGAGTCACCCAACCACCCAAAGAGAATACCAATGTGTTATCCCTGGGCTAAAGTCCATCGTGGTGAAGAAGGAGGCGGTCAACTCCGCATATGTGATATCCGTCTTGGTGAGAAAAGGTAACCAACCAATATTGTTAAAAAGTCTTTTCACCTCCTCCCAAACTCCAAGTCTCTCCATCCATGCTTCCTTAAAGAACCGAGTAGATATGATACCTCTTATCAAATTCCTTCCATGCGGATTACCCAAATTATTCACGGTCGCATTGACCGACTCTCGCGGTTGATGGCCCATGGGGAGAAGAGGTAGTGAATGGCTCAATGGGTCGAGGACATATAGAACATCCCATGGTACCTAAAATAACCATTACACCGAGCCAAAGCAGACAAATATCAATTACAATCCACTCAGACAATATATCAAACACCTTGTGGGCAATATATTCGGATGTGCGTTTTGGCTCAAATTCTGCAACCTACCCTACTCAAACCAATACTACGCTATAGTATCACAATTCAAGCTCGAAGTTTTCCATAATCAACCTTACAATTTGGATTCAAGGGCACTTAGAGATTAGGGTTCTTCAAGAGTCCAACCAAATTCAATTTAGAATCACTTCATATCATCCATCCTAACTCTAGTATGCAAAATCTCTCCAAATTCATCACTTGCATCCTAAGATTCATCCTAAAACTTCAATTTAAATCCGGCGCTTCAATTATTAGATTGAAAGAATTAAACTAAAATTCATGCCAAGTGTGGGGATTACTTACCAAGACTCAAGAGGAAAGAGAGTGTGTGATTATGGTGGTGGGCCGCCAGAAATCAGCCGGTGGTGGCCCTGTGCAGTGGCGGCGTGGTGGCGCTTGGTGAGGGAAAGCTAATGCTGCTCTTCTAAGGGATAGATGAGAGTGCATCTGTATCTTATATGTTTGTGGGGGGAGGGAATCTGAAATTGGGAAGGAATTGGAAAAAAGAATGCAAAAACGTGTTTTCCTTCCCTTTTACAATTCCGCGACCTACCTAGGTATCGGGTGTGACTTGATTCATAAGGGCTAGGAGTAACGCCCGTTACCCCTCCTGTCCTAAACTCCTGTACCTATTAACAGGCGTTACTTAAAATGACCTGAAAAGGGGTAACGCCCATTACTAACTCATTTCGGCCCAAGTTACAATTTTGTCCCAAACATAATTCGGCCGGTGTTTAATCACGCTAATTAACACAAATTAACTCATGAAATTCAATCAAACCATAGTGCACCAATTCCGAAAACATGTAGACATCTCATACACATATTGCAAGAAAATCCCAACAATTCATTCTCCACACGAGCACAGTCAATCTCATATACGCACACAAATGAAAATAAATGGACCTTAGCATCAACATTAATGCTCGAATCACAATCCCAGCTTCCATTCTAGACCTTAAACTCCTCACAGCGCGCCTCAACTATCCTGCAAAACGAGATAGAGAACCAAAATTAAAACGAGAAAATGAGACCGAAAGAAAAGAAAACAAGGAAGGAAGAAAGAAAGGGGAGAGAAAATAGTTCTAAGTTATAGTTGTTAGCTTGACTTTGGAATCCGGATTATGGATTAAAATTCCAGACGTGACGAGTCACATGGTGTGACCTAGTTCTTACTACTCACAACACCGGAGCTTGATTCCCACGTATCTAATTCCAACACATTCTTTTTATTTGCTTGTTGGCACTTCGGTTCCTTCCCCCTTTTAAACGGATCTAGTTTCTCCTGGGTTTGTACCATTCTCACCGGAGGCTCAATTATGGCCTCGATCTTGCAACACACATTCGGAATCAGTGGTGGTTTCATGGGACTAAAAATCCTAAACTCCATTCTTTCCTTCCTTATGAGGAACGTGAGAAGTCCATTTTTAACATCAATATTTGCTTCGGTCGTGGTTAGAAATGGCCTCCCAAGAATCAATGGCATACTCTCATCGTTCTCAACGTCAAGAACCACAAAGTCATTAGCGATGTAGAATTTACCCACTTTTACCAACACATCTTACAGAATACCTACTGGGTATTTCACCGATCTATCAGCTAGTTGGAGCATCATATTAGTCGGGACTAGCTCCTTCACTCCCATTTTCCTGCAAGTAGATAAAGAGATTAGACTCACACTAGCTCTTAAATCACATAAAACATTACGAAAGTGTAAAGAACCAACAGTTAGGGGGATAGAAAAACTCCCGGGATCCTTGAGTTTTAGAGGAAGCCTCTCTTGAATAATGGCACTACACTCCTTGGTGAGTGCCACAGTGGCGAAGTCATCAAGCTTCCTTTTCCCTGAGACCAAGTCCTTCACGAATTTCCAGTATGTGGGCATCTGAGCTAATGCCTCTGCAAATGGGAGGTTAATGTGAAACTGCTTGAATAAATTGAGAAATTTTTCGAATTGCTTCACCATGTTCTGTTCACGGATTCGTAAAGGGGGAAGAGCCTGTGGCGCAAAATCTTTGGGTGCCACATTCTCTTTTGGCTTTGAAGGGGGCTCTTCCTTTCTCTCCGCTATGTTCACCTTCTCAACCTCAACTACCTCTTCAGCTTTCGCACCAACTATGTTGTCTACATCAGAGCCTATAGGCAACTTTGGTCCTTCGTATTCCTTACCAGTTCTTACAGTGATGGCCTTGCAATGCTCCTTAGGATTATTTTTAGTTTGACTCAACAACATTCTCGAGCCCCTCATATTCAAAGATTTGGCAATCTGACCAATTTGAGTCTCTAAATTCCTATTCTGATTTACCACCTGTTCTACTTGAGCTTCCAATTTCTGATATCTATCAGTAGAGACACTTATAAATTTCTCAAGAGCTGCTTCCCAGTCCTGCTTTTGTTCCTATTGAGGTGGTGGGGCATGGTATGGAGCCGGTGGTCTCGGTTAAAACTGAGGCCTAGGGTGAAATTGTGGTCTAGGTTGAGGTGGTGGTTGTTGGACATTCTGATTATTAGACCAAGAAAAATGGGGATGATTCTTCCATCATGGGTTGTAGGTATTTGAGTACGGATCATTCACCGGTTTGGAATTATTTGCATAGCTCACTTGCTGTTGCACCTGTTCACATGCATTGGTATAAGGTCACATGTCAAATGCATGTGGACCACTACAAATTTCACAAGTTACCTAAACTGGTTGGGTTGGTGTCCCAACTGCATTCACAAAAAGTTGATCCAATTTCTTGCTAAGGGCCTCGAATTTGACATTGATGGCGGTCATACCATCCAACCCTGAGACTCCTGCTAGCACCTTGATTGGTTGGGAATGACTCCTTTCATGCACAAAAACATTTTTTTGTGACATGTTATCTAAATAGTTTATTGGCGACCGCTTCAGATTTTGACAAAAAAGCTCCGCCAGCTGCGATATCCATTGCTCCTCTAATAGTTGGGGACATCCCATTATAGAAAATCTGTATCAAAAGCTAACCCAGGATGCCATGATGAGTGTAGCACCCGGGACGATAGGCACCACATCCCCCGCACTATGAGTCTAATCCACATATGAAATAGGCAGTCCACACATGAATCGGACTCACAGCGAACGGGTGACAATCAAAAGTACAGTCCTGACTAGGCGGAAGCTAACCCTGGAACCATCAACGAAACCCAAAATGCGGAAGCAAGGAAATCATTTATGTAATATTCATGAAACAAATGAAATCCAATACGAATATAAATACGGGTTCCACTAATTAGTACACCTGTCCTAACCTGTCCCGAATCAATAACAATTCAATAAGAGCACACCGGTCATCAATAATAAATAAATAATTATTCAATACAGTATTTAAAGACAATATGATATGCAGTGAGTATAAATGAGTGAGACTAGAACCATGACTCGACACTCTAACTCCGCCTAGTAACCAACGCCTGCAAAAGAAACTGGAAAAAGGGGGAAGGAGAGGTCAGTCTCTAGAAGACTGAGTGAGCTGGAGCAATACATATAATATAGAAACATGCACATGCAAGTCATAAATCCCGAGCAAGGTTTTATTTAAAGTTAGTTCCCAAAAAGGGCAAAAGAATGACTAAGCAATGCTCGGACTTTACGACTATTCATATTAAATTAATTACGTTCATAATTCATACATAAACATAAGGCTCGGCGAGTGAGCGTGCACAATCTCCAACCAAACTCCGACCGTGTACGACAAATATCAATAATATGTTGATTAGGCGATCATGCAATATATCCTAATACACACAGACCATAAATCATATTATAAAACATATTCGTTTGGGCGATCCGTGTCCCGGCCTTCCCGCACGGTGCATAATCATAACATAACATAACATAATCATAAGCATAATCGTAAATCATTTCCAACCTTCTTCCTCCGGGTGGTGGACGGGTTTGCAAGGCCCGACCACCGAAACATATCAATATGGCTATGAGGTTCATGAGGCCTCAAAGCCCGGTTAGTGTTTCCCCGTCAAGAGCCTCCCTTGACGAAGTCCGTTTCGCCGTAACATAGTGGGACTAATGTACGGGATCACCGTCGGCCCGATGCCTCCCCGGATAGCCATATACACTAAGTCCCTGGGCCCATGCAACCATAACATACATAACATGATCTCGCCAAAACATATCAATTCGTAAGAATCATAACATATTCATAATTCCTTTGGAAAAGGTTTCATGATCATAATTTACTCGATAAAGTCATTTGAAAACCATATATATATAATCATAAGGTTTTGGCCAAAGCTTTTCACATAAGGGTTGTAGGGTTTGTTACATAGCTAAAATAAAAACCACCCTCACCTGGAACCACGAGACCAGAAACAGGAGCAATACGGGTGCCTATTCAATTTGGAAGTCTCCGCCCTGGAAACAAACTGTACAAGAGAAGGAACAGTGTGTACTAGTGAGAATTGACTCAATATGACCAAATAGGACGCTCGGCAATGAGATGATTATGACATGAGCGTATAAAAGATAAAATTATGTTATGAAATGTTCATGTGCACGATTAAGAAATTTAATTCATATAATCAAGTCATTCCATCATTCGTTCACGTTCGTTCAAATCATAATTCACATTTTCAATAAACTTAATTCAAGAATTTCAATTAAATTTTAGCATAAAGTAAATCACATATAAAATTAGAAATTCGATAATTAAATACATTCAATCATATTTACAATTAGAAAATAAACAAGTAAATAAATTCAATTAAATTTAGGAAATTAAATAAAACATGAATTAGATAACAATTTAAATTCTAAAATTTAAACAAATTAAATCACAATTAATATATATATATATATATATATATATATATATATATATATATAATGCACGTATGCATGTAAATCATGCATGCATATTTTAAAATGAAACTTCAAAATTTATGCATGCATGCACTTCATCAATTAACTTATGATGCCTGAAATGCTATACCTATACATATATATTCACGTCCAAACTCATGCATGCAGGTAAGGAAAGATTTGAATTACAGTTTAAACACACACCAACAAGCACGAACTGAAATTCCAGAAAAACAGGGGTCGCGACCGCGACCCATTTTCTTCATGAAATGGTAGCGGCCGCTACCCATAATTTCCAGCATTTTTCCCCATTTTCAGAATACGAGAGCAGCTGTACTGTTCAGTCACGGGCGTGACTGAATTACGAGCAATAATGGTCGCGGGCGCGACCTTGCGACAGCAACAATTTTCACGCAGCAGACATGAAGAAACAGAGCATAACCAAAATCAATCTTCTCCCAATAATATCAGGTAAGTATGGACATGAAAAGAACAATAAAACTCAGCACAAACAAGCCTCACACCTCCTCAAACGCAGCAGCAAATTGATGCAGTACGTAGCAGCGGAAAACAGAGCATCACAACAACCTTCAATATCTCATGAATGATAGCTTATAAAAGCTTCAACTACCAGCTAAAACATTACCATAAATGCCAAGAAGAGATCAAGACAATCATTTTCAAGCTTGGAATCATCCAAAAAGCTCAAGTATGGAAGAAGATCAACCAATTTCAAACCTAAATCTCTATATGTTTATTTCTGTCAAAAGCTCACGAATTCATGCTCAAATTTAGGGATGAATGGATGAAAATGACTCATGATGGATTTACATAACATAACCAAGCTTACCTTGTGGATTAATGGAGGTCTGGAAGAGATTTGAGGTTGAATCTCAAGAGGTTGGCTTGGCTACGGGATTTCTGGAAAACAGAGGAAAGAGGGCTGATTTTCTCTAAGTATGAGAGACTATTTCAGTTGGGGAGGATAATGATCAGATATATGGTTGAGTTAGGGTCTCATAGGTTCAAACCATGGTTAATTTGGTTAAGTATGGTAAGAGATATGGCTATTTTGGTGAAATGTGACAGTTTTGGCGCCGTATAGGTTTTTCGGTTAAATTTTGGAGGTTGAAATGAGTTGGGAAAAATATGTGGCTAAGTTTACTAAACTTGAATTTTCGTTGCTAGTTCAGCGAAATTGACGAAACTCGAATCCGAGTTTCCTAGCTCAAGATATTAAATTCGGAACCAAGGGTGCGCTAAGTGCTAGTTAGCCCCCGATTTGGTTCCACGATTCAAATTAAATTCGTTAACATATCAAATGAATTCGAAAACATAAACCGAGAATATAAACATGTTCATAACACACATATTTACGTCATACTACAATTACACGATATTTCGATATCAATTCAAATAAGAACGATGCACATTTTCAACGAATTCATGAATTAATCAAATAAATGAAATTAAATTCAAACCTATATAATCTAGTCAACGATGCAATTAGAATAAATTAATTAATATGATTAAACATGATTAATTAACATAATACTTAATTAACATTAATCATTAATTAATCAGCCATTAACGAATTATAAATATATATATATATATATATATATATATATATATATATATTTAAAATACAATTTATTTTAAAAAGAATTATTGAATTAAAATGAATTATAATAAAATAAAATAATAATAATTTATAATAAAATTAAATATAAAACACGTAAAGACAATTATTTCGAGCAATTTTATAAACACATACGTCACACATTTACGTCTGAAAAGTCGGGGCGTTACAACCTCTCCCCCTTAAAAGAATCCGTCCTCGGATTCACTATCTGCCTGAAAACAATTAATGAAGGAAACCCGTTCCTCACAAACAACAAGGAGAGAATCCCCGTCTCTCAAACAACAATGAGGGAACCCCGTCTCTCAAAAGCAACAAAGAGAGAACCCCGTCTCTCAAAAATAGCAAAGAGAGCACCCCGTCTCTCGAACGAAAATAAGAGCAAGGAAGTCTCCAATACTCCCAAGCCACACACGCGAAACCATAATTAAAATCATGTAAGACACCCCAAAGCAAGTAACAGACATCGTCCACGTTGGTTATCAATTGCTCTAAGTAATTTAACATGATAAGATATCAAAGCGCATAATATAAAAATTATTGGAGTTAAGTTTGTATGGATGCATGTATCATGGATGCTAGAAGTACCGTTCACCGTAGTTGCGAAATTTAGAATTGTAAGTTGTCGTTGTCCAGTGCATGATCTGTCCTGAAGATAAACTTAGTGCTTAACTTGTCTTTAACCTCTTCAGGGTACCCCGGTGAAGCAATTGATGAATCCTTTAAGGATTATACTCTTGAATCCCTTCTGACTTGTACTGTTTCCAATTTTCACCATTTCCCATAATCTTTTTTCGACCAACCAACTCCTTTTTAATTGACCGAGCTTGACCTCCCCGAATACCCCTAAATCGTTTGTCCCGAACTCAGGTCTGTAGTTATTACCTTTACCATATCGAAGTCCAACATATCCCCGAGGATAACCACTCTGAACAACCTTGATGATTCAATCCCGGCCTTAAGATGGTTATTCTTATGGTCTCTCTCAATACAAATCCTTTCCCATCTTCCGTTCCCATGGTCCGTTCATTCCCTTTGACCCCCTGAAGGTTATATTCGATAATTAGTCCCATTTTCTTAAATCGAAGACAGAAGGCTCTTGACAATTCCTAGGTTTTGATTTAGATTTCTCAATGTTCATCCTCTTCGGTTTTGTTTCTTCTTTAACTCCTTCCAACTCATTGGACCAAGCTTTATTGACAACATCTCTTTCTTTGTTAATTCAAATTGATTCCCTCTCGATAAGTCAACTAGGGAGTTTCCTTAACTTCTCCGTAACTCCTCCATCTTCAAATCGACTTACACATGTAGAAAATTCAATAAACTATCTTCTCAATTCCTCGTGGAAATCTTCAGCCCGAATTTAGTGGTCTAACCTTCATTTTAATGGCCAATCGTTAAAGTCGTCTTATTCATTTTCGCTCACTAACATAACCCCGGATCTTCCTAATTGCACTTCCGTTATCTCTATTATTTATTTCTTCAGCCACAACTTCAAGTAATATTTTTTTTTTTCTTGGTTACGCTCTCCCCCTTAAATTTTCTATCGTTATACCTTGAACTCCATCAATCCATCTTTCACCGAAATTCTTGATAAAACAATTTCATTTAGGGGAAAAAATTTAACGAACATAGCAACCCCCTTCTCTATTCTTGTTCCACCCAACACCCCAAGCCACTCTAATTTCGCTTCTTTTTCTGAATCCCATTTCCATCAACCTGCCCCTTATTTGAAGTTTTTTATTTTCTCCAACATTACCTACCTATGCAACTCCATTATTTCCTTTCATCTGAATTCTGAGGCGGCTCAGTTAAAATGATACTTGATGGATGAGATGAAGGAACTTCCTATCAAATAAACACTAAAATGCATGTCGGGTTAAAATTGACGATGCATGTGTCACGTTTTCATCAAGCAACTATGCATCACATTAGCGCAACGAAACCAAATAGAATTGCACGGATAATCATAAGGCCAGAAGAATAAATAACTAATGCGAAATATGATGCACGTGCTATGAATGCTTTGGAACCTGTCACCAATGGGGTGAGTTGTTAGCTCGGTAGCTTTCTCTCGTTCCTCCAAACACGAGGTTACTTTGACTCGTTGATCATGCTTCATCTTTCCCACGGTCTTCAAGATTTCCAAGAATCCTGTGCATCACTTATATCTTCCACTGTCCGGAATTGAAATTTCATGATCCCTGATTCCTTCGACATCCACTGAGTTAGCCTCTGCATTTACCCCCACGGATCGACCTTCAACCTTGCTCAAACTCTCTTACAAAATGAATCCCCAATATAATTCTGAACCCTACTTCTCGCCATCACCGTGATCAAGTCTCCCGCGCTTATCCGTTATGAGTTTAATTCACCTCCAATTGCTTATACTTGAGCGTAGGATTCTCTTGCAAAGAGTCTCTCCCCGAGAATAATCCTTCAACCAGTCTTTGCTTTCCTTTATCGTTCCCATCTTAATCGAAATCCAAAGCACTCAAATCCAACTCTTCCCAGTCTTAACTTCGACAAACTTGATTTCAAATCGCTGGATTTAATCAGAAATCCTTCTTTGTCGACCCTTGGTGCACAACTCCTACCGGACCCATTTTATCTTAACTCCTTTTTTTTTTTTAATTATTAATACCTCTTCAATGATCCAAATCCGGAATCAGAATACTTTCAAGGTTTGTTCACTTCATTCATTAGGTTGAAAGATCCCGTTGCTTCCAATCAAAGGCACCTTATATGGAAGAGCCGTATATGTCAATCTTCTAAGTCGTAGCCATCTCATAATCAATCCCTATTTCACCAAGTATCCTTCTACCACCGCATCTCTTAATTTAAACCTTCCATTCCGAATCGTAATCCTTGAACTCTAGCTCCCTCTAGAAAACCTCACATCTCGAATTCTCTACCTTCTTCCCGGGTGTATCCCTCCTAGCTTCCACGTCTCAGGAAGAGCTAGCAATAGATCGTCTTTATCGTGGAACTTGGCCGTGGTTTGATATTATCTTTATAACCTGTAAATCATAACTCATTTCGAAGGTACATGCATGCGATTAGGGCATGCATATGGCACATATTCAACACGAAGGACACGGATCCGGTATAAAATGCAACAGGTAATTCGACAAGATTAAAAAGAAAGACAATTTCATGTTCAAAATCGATGCAATGCGCACATTATCACGTAGTTCCTATGCCGAACGACCTAAACTGACTCACCCGACACTAGAGCCCGGGTATTGCAACCCTAAGCTCTGATACCACCTAAAGATGTAGTACCCGGGACGATAGGCACCACATCCCCCGCACTATGAGTCTAATCCACATATGAAATAGGCAGTCCACACATGAATCGGACTCACAGCGAACGGGTGACAATCAAAAGTACAGTCCTGACTAGGCGGAAGCTAACCCTGGAATCATAATCGAAACCCAAAATACGGAAGCAAGGAAATCATTTATGTAATATTCATGAAACAAATGAAATCCAATACGAATATAAATACGGGTTCCACTAATTAGTACACCTGTCCTAACCTGTCCCGAATCAATAACAATTCAATAAGAGCACACCGGTCATCAATAATAAATAAATAATTATTCAATACAGTATTTAAAGATAATATGATATGCAGCGAGTATAAATGAGTGAGACTAGAACCATGACTCGACACTCTAACTCCGCCTAGTAACCAACGCCTGCAAAAGAAACTGGAAAAAGGGGGAAGGAGAGGTCAGTCTCTAGAAGACTGAGTGAGCTGGAGCAATACATATAATATAGAAACATGCACATGCAAGTCATAAATCCCGAGCAAGCTTTTATTTAAAGTTAGTTCCCAAAAAGGGCAAAAGAATGACTAAGCAATGCTCGGACTTTACGACTATTCATATTAAATTCATTACGTTCATAATTCATACATAAACATAAGGCTCGGCGAGTGAGCGTGCACAATCTCCAACCAAACTCCGACCGTGTACGACAAATATCAATAATATGTTGATTAGGCAATCATGCAATATATCCTAATACACACAGACCATAAATCATATTATAAAACATATTCGTTTGGGCGATCCGTGTCCCGGCCTTCCCGCACGGTGCATAATCATAACATAACATAACATAATCATAAGCATAATCGTAAATCATTTCCAACCTTCTTCCTCCGGGTGGTGGACGGGTTTGCAAGGCCCGACCACCGAAACATATCAATATGGCTATGAGGTTCATGAGGGCTCAAAGCCCGGTTAGCATTTCCCCGTCAAGAACCTCCCTTGACGAAGTCCGTTTCGCCGTAACATAGTGGGACTAATGTACGGGATCACCATCGGCCCGATGCCTCCCCGGATAGCCACATACACTAAGTCTCTGGGCCCGTACAACCATAACATACATAACATGATCTCGGCAAAATATATCAATTCGTAAGAATCATAACATATTCATAATTCCTTTGGAAAAGGTTTCATGATCATAATTTACTCGATAAAGTCATTTGAAAACCATATATATATAATCATAAGGTTTTGGCCAAAGCTTTTCACATAAAGGTTGTAGGGTTTGTTACATAGCTAAAACAAAAACCACCCTCACCTGGAACCACGAGACCAGAAACAGGAGCAATACGGGTGCCTATTCAATTTGGAAGTCTCCGCCCTGGAAACAAACTGTACAAGAGAAGGAACAGTGTGTACTAGTGAGAATTGACTCAATATGACCAAATAGGACGCTCGGTAATGAGATGATTATGACATGAGCGTATAAAAGATAAAATTATGTTATGAAATGTTCATGTGCACGATTAAGAAATTTAATTCATATAATCAAGTCATTCCATCATTCGTTCACGTTCGTTCAAATCATAATTCACATTTTCAATCAACTTAATTCAAGAATTTCAATTAAATTTTAGCATAAAGTAAATCACATATAAAATTAGAAATTCGATAATTAAATACATTCAATCACATTTACAATTAGAAAATAAACAAGTAAATACATTCAATTAAATTTAGGAAATTAAATAAAACATGAATTAGATAACAATTTAAATTCTAAAATTTAAACAAATTAAATCACAATTAATATATATATATATATATAATGCACGTATGCATGTAAATCATGCATGCATATTTTAAAATGAAACTTCAAAATTTATGCATGCATGCACTTCATCAATTAACTTATGATGCCTGAAATGCTATACCTATACATATTTATTCACGTCCAAACTCATGCATGCAGGTAAGGAAAGATTTGAATTACAGTTTAAACACACACCAACAAGCACGAACTGAAATTCCAGAAAAACAGGGGTCGCGGCCGCGACCCATTTTCTTCATGAAATGGTAGCGGCCGCTACCCATAATTTCCAGCATTTTTCCCCATTTTCACAATACGAGAGCAGCTGTACTGTTCAGTCGCGGGCGCGACTGAATTACGAGCAATAATGGTCGCGGGCGCGACCTTGCGACATCAACAATTTTCACGCAGCAGACATGAAGAAACAGAGCATAACCAAAATCAATCTTCTCCCAACAATATCAGGTAAGTATGGACATGAAAAGAACAATAAAACTCAGCACAAACAAGCCTCACACCTCCTCAAACGCAGCAGCAAATTGACGCAGTACGTAGCAGCGGAAAACAGAGCATCACAACAACCTTCAATATCTCATGAATGATAGCTTATAAAAGCTTCAACTACCAGCTAAAACATTACCATAAATGCCAAGAAGAGATCAAGACAATCATTTTCAAGCTTGGAATCATCCAAAAAGCTCAAGTATGGAAGAAGATCAACCAATTTCAAACCTAAATCTCTATATGTTTATTTCTGTCAAAAGCTCACGAATTCATGCTCAAATTTAGGGATGAATGAATGAAAATGACTCATGATGGATTTACATAACATAACCAAGCTTACCTTGTGGATTAATGGAGGTCTGGAAGAGATTTGAGGTTGAATCTCAAGAGGTTGGCTTGGCTACAGGATTTCTGGAAAACAGAGGAAAGAGGGCTGATTTTCTCTAAGTATGAGAGACTATTTCGGTTGGGGAGGATAATGATCAGATAGATGGTTGAGTTAGGGTCTCATAGGTTCAAACCATGGTTAATTTGGTTAAGTATGGTAAGAGATATGGCTATTTTGGTGAAATGTGACAGTTTTGGCGCCGTATAGGTTTTTCGGTTAAATTTCGGAGGTTGAAATGAGTTGGGAAAAATATGTGGCTAAGTTTACTAAACTCGAATTTTCGTTGCGAGTTCAGCGAAATTGACGAAACTCGAATCCGAGTTTCCTAGCTCAAGATATTTAATTCGGAACCAAGGGTGCGCTAAGTGCTCGTTAGCCCCCGATTTGGTTCCACGATTCAAATTAAATTCGTTAACATATCAAATGAATTCAAAAACATAAACCGAGAATATAAGCATGTTCATAACACACATATTTACGTCATATTACAATTGCACGATATTTCGATATCAATTCAAATAAGAACGATGCACATTTTCAACGAATTCATGAATTAATCAAATAAATGAAATTAAATTGAAACCTATATAACCTAGTCAACGATGCAATTAGAATAAATTAATTAATATGATTAAACATGATTAATTAACATAATACTTAATTAACATTAATCATTAATTAATCAGCCATTAACGAATTATAAATAAATAAATATATATATATATATATATATTTTTTTTTAAAATACAATTTATTTTAAAAAGAATTATTGAATTAAAATGAATTATAATAAAATAAAATAATAATAATTTATAATAAAATTAAATATAAAACACGTAAAGACAATTATTTCGCGTAATTTTATAAACACATACGTCATACATTTACGTCTGAAAAGTCGGGGCGTTACAATGAGGGCACTTCTTCTGTAAATCCTTAAATCTCTCCCAAGCCTCGTAGAAGGACTCCCCGTCTAACTGTCTGAAAGCTTGGATATCATTCCTGTACTTCGTGGTTTTGCTAAGCGGGAAGAACTTGGCTAGGAAAGCCTGAGAAAGTGCGTCCCAGCTCTGAAAACATTCATTCGGTACAAGACTCAACAATGCTTTAGCTCGTTCCCTTAATGAGAATGGGAAAAGCCTTACTCGGATGGCATCGGGTGTGATATTATGGATCTTGAAAGTATCACACACCCTGATAAAGAACTCAAGATGTGATGTGGGGGTCCTCTGGTGGTAACCCTGAAAACGGATTGTTCTGCAGTAAATTGATTATAGTTGGTTTGATCTCGAAGTAGTTTGCTGCAATCGCTGGGCGGGTTGTACTCTGAATCGCCCCAGCATTCGACACATTGTAATCTCTAATCACTGGTGAAGGTGGGGGTTGTGGATCTTCAACTCCACCGCCTCTTGCGTTGTTCAGGTTTTCGACCATTGGGTTGGTCGTGGTTTTCTTGTCTTTCTTTTGCTTCCTCCTAATTGTGCTAAGTGTTCTCTCAATCTTCGGATCGTAAGGTACTAGTTCCGGACCTTGAGATCGTCTCATGCACCTTGAACCTGCACAAAGGAAAAGAAAATCCTCAGTTCAATTCCACAATGACAGAAAAGTACGAACATAAAGTGAAATAATGGTCTAAAACACTAGATCAAAATATTTAAGCAATATTGATATAAAACGCCTTCCCCGACAATGATGATAAAAACTTCTTATGATTTTAATTTAAACCAATCGTGCAAGTGTACATGGAAATATATGCGTAGCACACCAGGATCATACCCATAGGGAAGGGAAATCAATCACCACTCAATATCTCTTTCTAATCTAAAGATCGACCGAATTCAAGTTGGTTATTAATCCACTAAAACGGGAATAAAGCAACTAACTGGAATAAAACACAATTACTAATTAGCACACGTGGATTAAACTCAGCAAACTAATTAGGGTGGGGAGTCATGACTATGCATCCACGATTCAATATAATAATCGTTTGACAAGTGTAATTCTATAACCTAGTCACTTAGATTTGTATTATCCTTTTTCAAGGTGTAACCAAGTATTCAATTAATTTCAACGTTGTTCTCACAATCATTAACAATTAATCAAACAAATAAGATCAAGACTAGTGCAAATCAAGTTCTAACATCTTGGCATGGAATAAGAATTACTCGTTGTATAGGTTAAGAAAAAAATCTCTTCGAATTCCTAAACCTACTAGTTATGAAAACAATCTCAATTACCATCAATTTCTCAATTCTTAGGTAATCCTAGATTATGCTAAGGGTGAAGAGGTCATCGCAATTCAATTCAAACCAGTTTTTAAACTAAGAATTACCACAAGTCATTCAAGCATCATATCAAACACTTAGTACGCATTCATCATCAATTCCCTAGCCCTAAGGGTTTGGTACTCATAATAAATTCCAAGCTCATAAAAATGAAGTAAATTGCATTAAAGGAATTCATATTCATCAAGTCAAAACAAAGTCTAAAAAACAAAACGCTAAACATTCATAAATTCTAGAAAACGAATCTAACATGTAAAATGGATTAAAGCAAAACTTAGAGGAATTAGTTGGATAATTAAAGCAATAAATAAACTGAAAAAACTTAAATTGTTTGAAGAATTCGATCTTTTCGTCTCTTCGAAATTCTCTGAACAACTCTTCCTATAGCTCTGTAATTCCCTCCCAAGCTAGGTCACGAACTAAAGAAGCTCTCCAAAAAGACTCCTAAATGCACATAAATAGTTGCTCCCAAATATGACTTACCCCCTAGGTAACGGGTGTTACCTTCTTAAGGACAAACCCCATTAACGCTTGTTACAATCTGAAATCGTGATTGTGCTTTTATAAGTGGTAACGGGTGTTACCACTTTCCTTCTGCCCAGGGGTAATGGCCGTTACCCCTCCTACGCCAAAAGTCTTCTCCTACAGTATCTGGTAACTGGCGTTACCAGAATACTTCTATCAGGGAGTAACGGGCGTTACTCCCCTACTTCGCCAAAAGTGATGCTTCTAGGTCTGTTAACGGGGGTTAACAAATTTACTTTTCCAAAGAGTAACGGGGGTTACTCCTATTTCCTCAAAAAATGCGTGAATTCACCTCGTTTTGTCGCTTCTTAACTCCAACTCCTTAAACACCTAAATGGAGCAAAATAAACACATAAACGCATCAAGTGACACAAAACTATACTCTAATTAACGCTTAACTCCATGCGAATTATGCACTCAACAATACGCGTTGGAGGATTACCTACTTTGGGATCTAATCGAAGGACGTTCGAGGGCCAATTTGCTTGAAGGGTGTTTGATAGGCGATATCAACAACACAAGAAATCTTCTATCTTCGTAAGTTTTTTGAATCCCTCTTAGACACGATACGAAAATTGCAAGTTTTAAGATCTACTTTTGAAAAAAAAAAATTTAAAATTTCGTTGTGCACTCTCTATGTTTTTCCAACAAGTGGTATCAGAGCCACCTTGCAACTTTCGTATCGCATCGTTACTGCTTTTGAATTTTGACTAAAAATTCTTCAATTTAGGTATAAGTTACGTATTCTTGGTTTTTGTTCGAAATACGAATCTGTAGTGTGATACCCCGTCTGCCCGCACGTATAGGTTTGTACCACGTGTGAGTTTAATTTCCGTATTTACACTTATTTTCATATTACTTGAATCTATTTCCTTTATTTGATTCTTATATGAATTATTTGATATGAATATGCTCTATTTGAACCTATTGATACGAACTCCACGTACTTGCCGTGAAACCCTATATCAATACTTGGAGTTCTTGAATCTGATCGTCCAATTCAAGGTTGAAAATAAGAGGAGTGTGACCCGTTTGCTATATTGAGCAAAGAACCAACACTATCAGATTGTAAGTAACGCACCCCGTCGACTATAAGGAGTCGAGAAATAACGTTATCCGGGAAAGGGGTTTGAAACCCTAATGTCGTTCAGCAAAGAACTTGAGAGAAAAATCTCACTTGAATGAAAATTCAATAATTTTACTTCTTGATTGAAAGAAAAACAAGTTACAATGCTGAATATAAAGATGCATGCATGGAAACCTAAGAGACACTAGAATACTAAGGGACACAAGCTATTCCCGCCACTTGCCATGAAGGCTTACAAAAGTGGGCTTAAATAAACTAATATGCAGCTAAATAATGATAAAATAAAGGCCCAAATAATACTATAATAGGCTTAGGGCCGAATTACATCATTTCCACACTTTGGACTTTAGGAATTGGACATAAAAACATTGAAGTATTTTGAATTTGGTTCAGCAGCCCATCTTGAAGGTTGGAGTCCAGTTTGAGCAAATTCGTTTAAGAGATTTCCAACTTCCTCTTGGATAATTTTGGCCCGAGCTCTTGTAATTGGACCACCATAACTTTGTTCCTTTTGTATGCTATCTTCTTGAGTTGTGGATCGGTCCATCTCTTCATTAGGGACAAGATATGGCCGCGGTTCATCATGATTCACATCATTCCCCCCTTCTTGAAAAGGATTCGTCCCCGAATCTGAATCTGCATGAAAGGGAGATAAATCAGCAACATTAAAGGTGGAACTTACACTATATGTATCCGGGAGATCAATTTTGTAAGCATTATCATTGATCCTTTTCAACACTTTGAATGGTCCGTCCCCCCGTGGGTCAAGTTTGGACTTTCGCTGATGATTGAATCTCTCTTTCCTAAAGTGAACCCAAACCAAGTCTCCTTCCTTGAAAACAACTTTCTTTCGTCCCTTGTTGGCTTGAATCATAGCTTGGTTGTTTCTTTTGAGAATGTGAAGCCGAGCATCCTCATGCATTTTCTTCACAAGTTCAGCTTTCTCCTTGCCATCTAAGCTTACAAGTTCATTCATAGGTAAAGGAAGCAAATCTAAAGGAGTTAAGGGATTAAAACCATAAACAAGCTCAAAGGGTGAGAAAGAAGTAGAAGAATGTATTGAACGGTTATATGCAAATTCAACAAATGGAATACACTCAACCCAATTCTTTGAATATGTTTTAAACACAGCTCTTAAAAGAGTTCCCAAGGTTCGATTCACTACTTCCGTTTGTCCATCCGTTTGAGGATGACAAGTGGTGGAAAATAACAGTTTTGTTCCCAATTTTCCCCACAATACTCGCCAAAAGTGACTTAAAAACTTCACATCTCGATCACTTACAATTGATTTTGGGATTCCATGAAGTCTTACTACTTCCCGAAAGAACAATCCAGCCACATGTGTTGCGTCATCAGTTTTATTACACGGAATGAAATGTGCCATTTTAGAAAATCGATCAACAACAACAAAAATTGAATCCTTTCCATTTTGTGTTCTTGGCATTCCTAGCACAAAATCCATAGAAATATCAGTCCACGGATGCGTTGGAACAGGCAAGGGTGTGTAAAGGCCGTGAGGTTTAACTCGTGATTTAGCCTTTCTACAAGTTACGCATCTATGACAAGTCCGTTCAACATCCCGTTTCATATGAGGCCAAAAGAAATGTTCCTTAAGTATGCTCAAAGTTTTTAAAACACCAAAATGTCCCATTAATCCTCCCCCATGAGACTCACGGATTAGCAACTGACGCAAAGAACAATTTGGAATGCATAGCTTGTTTTCTCTAAACAAATAACCATCTTGAACATAAAATTTATCACAAGGCTTTTGTTCACAAGATGCAAATATTTCAGCAAAATCAGAGTCACTCAAGTATAGTTCCTTAATATGATCAAATCCCATGAATTTAGCACTTAAGGTAGAGAGAAGAATGTACCTTCGTGATAAGGCATCAGCAACAACATTATCCTTACCTTGCTTGTACCGAATCACATAAGGGAACATCTCTATAAATTCAACCCAGCGAGCATGCCTTCGGTTCAAACTTCCTTGCCCCTTCAAATGTTTTAATGACTCATGATCCGTATGAATGATGAACTCTTTCGACCACAAGTAATGCTGCCACGTCTCTAAGACCCTAATTAAGGCATAGAGCTCCTTGTCATAAGTAGAGTAGTTCAATGCAGCCCCATTGAGTTTCTCACTAAAGTATGCAATTGGTTTCTTCTCTTGCATGAGCACAGCACCTATACCAACACCCGAAGCATCACATTCGATTTCAAAAGCTTTAGAAAAATCCGGTAAAAGTAAAAGAGGAGCAGAACTTAGCTTTGTTTTCAATGTTTGGAATGCCATTTCTTGAGCTTCTCCCCACTTAAATCCCACGCTTTTCTTGATGATTTCCGTTAAGGGGGCAGCTATGGTGTTGAAATTGGGCACGAATCTCCTATAGAACCCGGCCAAACCATGAAAACTCCTTACTTCCGTGATGGTCTTGGGCGTAGGCCACTCTTTGATTGCCTTAACCTTTTCTTCATCTACCTCTATACCACCTGCACTCACAACAAATCCAAGGAACACGACTCTATCCATGCAAAAGCTACACTTCTTAAGATTAGCATATAACTTTTCATGCCTTAGTACCTCAAGTACTAACCTCAAATGCTCAATATGTTCATGCAAATTACGGCTAAAGATCAGTATATCATCAAAGTAAACCACTACGAATTTACCAATATAAGCACGCAATACATGATTCATCAATCTCATGAAGGTACTAGGTGCGTTAGTTAAGCCAAAAGGCATTACTAACCACTCATACAATCCATGCTTAGTTTTAAAAGTTGTTTTCCATTCATCACCTTCTTGCATTCTTATTTGGTGATAGCCACTTTTCAAATCAATTTTAGTGAAGATGGTAGAACCATGCAATTCATCAATCATATCATCAAGGCGAGGTATGGGATAACGATACTTTACCGTGATCTTGTTGACAGCCCTACAATCCACGCACATTCGCCAAGTACCATCCTTTTTTGGCACCAAAAGAACTGGAACAGCACATGGACTCATGCTCTCACGCACATATCCTTTTGCAAGCAACTCTTCAACTTGTTTTTGAAGCTCTTTTGTCTCTTGAGGGGTGCTTCGGTAAGCTGGTCGGTTTGGGATGGCAGCCCCGGGGATGAGGTCGATTTGGTGTTCTATTCCTCGTATAGGAGGTAAACCGGGTGGTATTTCCCCCGGGAATACATCCTCAAACTCCTGCAAGAGAGAAGAAACAACACTAGGCAAGGGAGGGGTTTCATTAGATGAAAGAAATATGTTTTTATACATCATCATCATCACAAGCTTTTCTTTTTTTATCACCCCCTCAATCTCTTTTTCTTTTATAAAGAAACTCACTTTTTTTCTTTCTTTCTTTTCAACTAGTTTCTTTTCTCCCTCTTCTTTTCTGTTACACTCTTTTTCTTTTTCCTTCTCCTTTTCTTTTTCATGCTCTTTTTCTTTTTCTTTTTCACATTCTTTCTCACTATTACAATCACTTTGTTTTGAAGAAGCTGAAATGGATTTCTTAATTTGGCACTGTTCTTCATACACTTGGCTTGGTGGTAAAGGTGCCAAGGTGATGTTTCGCCCATCCTTGGTAAAACTATATCGATTCTTGTAGCCATCATGAACTGTTCGTCTATCAAATTGCCATGGTCTTCCGAGCAATATATGGCCAGCTTGCATTGGTACGACATCACAAAGAATCTCATCCATGTATTTGCCAATTGAAAAGGAGATAAGAACTTGTTTTGTTACCTTCATTTCACCATGTTCATTCAGCCATTGGAGCTTATAAGGTCTCGGGTGCTTCAAGGTTTTAAGGCCGAGCCTTTCCACCATCAATTTACTAGCCACGTTCACGCAACTCCCGCTGTCAATGATCAGCCCACACACTCGCTCCTTAACATGACACAGTGTGTAAAAGATGTTTTCCCTTTGTTGTTCATCTTTGTCCTCAAGAGCTTGGATGTGCAAAGCTCTTAGAACCACCAAACTTTGCCCCACAACCGCATGCTCAACATCACTTGCCTCATCCGATGTTTCAAGGCCTCCATTATCACCCTCACTTTCGGTTTCAAGTTCTCCATTGTCTAACAAGATCATGGCTCTTTTGTTTGGACATTGAGACATTATATGGCCTGCTCCTTGACATTTAAAGCATTTAATATCACGATTGCGATGTGTAGAGGTGTTACCTTTCTCAAACGAACCCTTTGTTGTAGGTGGATCCTCCTTTGGTTTTGAAGGCTTTTCGGCTGTTTTTGGAGAAGAATTCCACTTTGGTTTACAGGTATTTGAATCATCACGCCTAACCACAGTCCTTCCTTTCTTAAATTGTCTCTCCACCTTGATAGCCATATGGACCACTTCCTCAAGTTCAACATAGTGATGAAGTTCCACTACATTGGCGATCTCTCGGTTGAGACCACATATGAACCGAGCCATGGTTGCCTCACGATCCTCCTCAATATTTGCTCGAATCATTGCCATCTCCATTTCTTTGTAATATTCCTCTACCGTTTTGAACCCTTGCCTCAAACTTTGCAACTTAAGGTGTAGGTCCCGATAGTAGTGAGGAGGTACGAACCTCTTCCTCATAACCACCTTCATCTCATCCCAAGTTTCAATAGGGTACTCACCACTTCTGCGTCTACTTATCACCACTTGATCCCACCATACAATAGCATAGTCCGTAAAGGATACGGCTGCAAGTTTTACCTTTTTCCCTTCCGAATAGTTGTGGCAGTCATAAATTAACTCCACCTTTCGTTCCCATTCAATGTAAGCTTCCGGGTCATTTTGTCCTTTGAAGGAAGGAATAGAAAGCTTGATAGATCCGAGGTTATTGTCAATTACCCCTCTTCCTCTTCGTTGTTGTTGGTATCTTGGACGTCTATGATCTCTCCTTGAAGAGGCATTTGATGCAGCCTCATCTAAGTCATCTTCCTCATCATCAAATCCATCACGAGGATTGATACCCAAATCGGCTGGTCGTCGGTTTGGTCTCCTAGCCGGGAGAGCATTTTGTTGTAATTCAGTCACCCGTTCATCATTTTGATCCAATCGATCCCGGATCTCACCAAATTGTACGTTCAACCTATCAAATTGTTGTTGCATTGCACGGAGGACAAAGTTAACGTCCATTGGAGGCTGTTCATTTCGTTCTTCCGTCATGTTTTAAACCTGCAAGAAAATCGTTAGTAAAAATCACCTCACAACACTCCCTCACGTGTTTGCCCTCATTTAGAGTCACTCACGCTCGTGTATCACTCAAAAATATGGCTTTTTCCCTCTTTTGTGCTCACAACTCAAGCCTTTTACCACTCTTTTCTCTCAATTCTTGAAGAAAGACACAAGAAATTTCAGATCCCTCAACCAAATAATCCTTAAGATGAATGAATCAATAAGGGTGCTAAAATTGTCACAAACGAACTGTTACAACTAAAAAGATACAAGCAAACAAATCCACATGACTTATGATTTGAGATTACAAAGAAAATGACTGAAACAATGCTGGTCTCTTTTTTTTTTTTTCGTTTTTTTTTTTTTTTTTTTTTTTTTTTTTTTTTTTTTTTTTTTTTTTTTTTGCAGCAATATAACAACAATGAAAAGAAATTATACAAAAGATAAAAGATACGGATACATAACCTTGGATGGAAACCTAAGCTCTAGATACCAAATGATACGAACTCCACGTACTTGCCGTGAAACCCTATATCAATACTTGGAGTTCTTGAATCTGATCGTCCAATTCAAGGTTGAAAATAAGAGGAGTGTGACCCGTTTGCTATATTGAGCAAAGAACCAACACTATCAGATTGTAAGTAACGCACCCCGTCGACTATAAGGAGTCGAGAAATAACGTTATCCGGGAAAGGGGTTTGAAACCCTAATGTCGTTCAGCAAAGAACTTGAGAGAAAAATCTCACTTGAATGAAAATTCAATAATTTTACTTCTTGATTGAAAGAAAAACAAGTTACAATGCTGAATATAAAGATGCATGCATGGAAACCTAAGAGACACTAGAATACTAAGGGACACAAGCTATTCCCGCCACTTGCCATGAAGGCTTACAAAAGTGGGCTTAAATAAACTAATATGCAGCTAAATAATGATAAAATAAAGGCCCAAATAATACTATAATAGGCTTAGGGCCGAATTACATCATTTCCACACTTTGGACTTTAGGAATTGGACATAAAAACATTGAAGTATTTTGAATTTGGTTCAGCGGCCCATCTTGAAGGTTGGAGTCCAGTTTGAGCAAATTGGTTTAAGAGATTTCCAACTTCCTCTTGGATAATTTTGGCCCGAGCTCTTGTAATTGGACCACCATAACTTTGTTCCTTTTGTATGCTATCTTCTTGAGTTGTGGATCGGTCCAGCTCTTCATTTGGGACAAGATATGGCCGCGGTTCATCATGATTCACATCACCTATGATATGAATTCTTCAGACACGTGTGAACTTTGGATTTTGAACTTGAATTCCAAGCATGCTAAATTCATGATTGATGTGGCGTATGTGATTTTAGGACTTAATTGTATGTTTTAATTATGTTTTGGACTTGATTGATCTTGAGAGGAATCAATTGCACTTTTGTTTAAACTTTTGAGCCATTTTGCAAATTGGCCACTATTGAGTCATTAATGCGTAACTTGAGCTCGGGAACTCAGATTCGAGTTCTGTCTTTGCCATTGGACTCGAATCAACGATTCGAACCCAATGGAACGAGCTTTGTACTTTTTTGATGCCATTTCGACCACCGACGATGTAGATTTCCGCCACCCGCACGTAGAACGCACCTATGAGCCACTTGTGAGCTCAGCCACTCATTCCTTTGTACTTTCTTTGACCTTATATACCAAAAATATGATCTCTCTCTCTCTCTCCCTCTACCCCTGATTTTTGAACCAACCCTCAAGAGAAGCAACTCAAGCTTTCCTCCATTTTTATGACCTTCAAGCTCAAGTTTAGGCTATTTCTTGCTCCAATCTTTTAAGGTAAGTTAGGATTCTTGTTCCCCTTTCTTGTGATCATTTTGCCCAACATGAAGCATGTTTTGTGTTGGAGATTTCATGGATTTGCCATACTTGATGAATAGTAAGCGTTTGAGTTCTTGAATGAATTTTCATATCATTTTGTGATTCCTTTCGATTTCAAGCATGATTTATGACCTTAAGACCTCCATAAATGCTTCTTTGATCTTGTATTATGTGTTAGTTGATTTATATCTAGGTTTCCATTAACGAATCTTGAAGGTATGAAATGGTGGTTTGAGTTCTTGAGCCTCTTGTGCATTTTGATGTAGCATGTTTATATGAACTTATATCATGTATTCGAATGCATTTAGTTGAACTTTGGGTTGGTTTCTTGTCTTTTTCCTTCTTCCTCTCACTTTACCCTGTTGCTACTTCGAGTTTTGTTGCCTGACCTGAATCTATGACCATGGATTTGTTCCTTGAAAATAATCCATGGGGGTGGATTTGAGGCAGTCCCTTTTGGGGATCGCCTGACCTGAATCCATGACCGTGGATTCCCCTTTGAAAATATCCCACGGCTATGGATTCAAGGCGGCGGCTCCCTTTGCTCTGAACTTTGTTTTCTTGTTTCTTTTCGCTTGTTTGTTTTTATCCTACCCCTAATATGATCCATATGCTTTGCTAACATGTATTATTACGTGTTAACTTACTTGTTTTAGATTTTTGGATTCATTTGATATGTTTCGATTGAGTTATGATTCGATATGCCTAAGTGCGAACTTATATGATGTGCATCGCATCATTTCCATCCATATGCATTTCATTTTGAGTAAGTATTTTCTCTTGTGTTTAGATTGCTCGAGTGGAGCCGGTCCGTAGGTGTTCTTTGAGCTTGTTCATTTGGTTTGTTCGTTGAGAAGAGTTTTCTTTCTTTTAGTTATTACGACCTACAACCCTAAATGTGTTCTAAGCCTGCATGTGACCTATATATATATATATTTAGATACGTGTTTGGTATGTACTTTGTAGGAATTAGCCCATTTGCAATGAAACCATTTGAAAACGTTTATATATGTATGTTAAAAATGTGGCTTAAATTAATCTTTAAAAATGTTCAAGAAAGTTCCATGATAGCGCTGAGGTGGCACTGAGACAGCGATGAGTTGTTAACAAGTTCTGGCTGAGTTGTCGCAAGGTTGTGAACAAGTTGTCGATGAGCTAGCACTAAGTTGGTGTACAAGTTGTAGTCAAGTTGTCAACGAGTTAGAATTGAGCTAGCGTCGAGTTATCAACGAGTTGCCACTGAGTTGTGATACAGTTGTCGCTGAGTTGTCATTACTATTCATATGACGGTTGGAACTTTTCTATAAATAGAAGACTTCTTATTCAGTTTTGAGTGAGCCAAAAAGAGAGATAGAGTCTAGAAAGCCTAGAGAGTCGAAGCAAAGTCCTATGCTTGGTGAAAGCTTGTTGTGAGGCTTGTAAATTAGAGAGTTGGGAAACACTTGAGAGCTAATTCTTGTGATAGAATTGTGAGGTTCTTTATGGGTGTTGGGTTAATTAGAGGATAGGTTTTTCTCTAATTGTTGTAAACTCTCTGTTATAGTGGAATCACTCCCCTTGTTTGTGGATGTAGGCAAATTCTGTCGAACCACGTAAATTCTCGTGTCCTACATTTTCGTTCTCTATTCTATATCTTTTATTATGGTCAATTCAAGAAACAATATACCATCAAGATCCAGGGTGCTATCCTAACAAACTGGTATCAGAGCACAGGTTGTTGGTATATTTTTCGGCTATTTCGTATTAAGATAGGATGTCGACTACTAAATTTGATGTCGAGAAGTTTGACCGAAAGATCAACTTCACGCTATGGCAAGTAAGGATGCGTGCAATCCTTGTATAGAATGGAGTTCAAAATGCTTTAGGTGTAAGCCCGGAAGGTATGACAGACACTAGACGGGAGGAGATGGACGAGAAAGCTTGCTCGGTGATTCAATTATCTTTGGCAAATGAAGTTTTGTGGGAGGTGATCTCCGAAAGAACGACAAAGGCACTATGGGAGAAATTGGAATCTCTATATTTGAAAAAGACTCTGATGAACAAGCTTTATAAGAAACAGTGCTTGTATTCACTCAGAATGAGTGAAGGTACATCTCTAAGTTCTCATATTGATGAGTTTGAATCTATAATTATGGATTTGCAAAACCTAGATGTTACAATTGATGATGAAGATAAGGCCTTGTTATTGTTGTGTTCGTTACCTCCTTCATATAGACATTTTAGAGAAACTATGTTATATGGTAAAGATACAATTTCTTTGAAAGATGTCAAATTTTCTTTCGAAACTAAAGAAAAGATTGACCATGATATCACCGAACAAATAAGTGATAGTCAGGCACAAGGTCTATATGCAAGGGGGAGACTTAAAGAAAGAGTAACCAACAAAGTTAGGCCGAAATCTAGATCGAAATCCAGAAATAGATCTATTGTATGTTGGCACTGTAAGGAACCAGGGCACTTTCGCAAAAACTGCGATAAGCTACAGAAGAAAAAGAATGCTCCACAGGATAAAAGTAACGACTCTGGCGAGGCCAATGTTGCTGAAGACAGCGGTGATACCGATGTGCTTCTTGTGACAGAGAAGCATGCTAAATTTAATGATGAGTGGATTATCGATACAGGTTGTTCTTATCATATGTGCCCTAGTCGGGACTGGTTTTATCATATGAGTCTATTGATGGAGGAGTTGTTTTTATGGGAAATAATGCACCCTACAAAACAATTCGCATAGGAACAATTCGAATCCGGATGCATGATGGAATTGTCAGAACATTGACTGATGTAAGACATGCACCTGACCTGAAGAAAAACCTCATTTCATTGGCACCCTTGATGCCAATGGGTGCAAGTTTTCAGCTGAAGGTGGAGTATTGAAAGTTAGCAAAGGTGCACTGGTGGCGATGAAGGTTAGAAAAGCAGGATGCCTGTATGTATTACAAGGCTCGACAGTGATAGGCTCTGCAACAGTTTCTTCACCATCAATGCCAGACTCTGATATTACAAAGTTATGGCATATGATGCTCGGGCATATGAGCGAGAAAGGTTTGACCTTGTTAAGCAAACGAGGACTTTTTATAGCATAATAACCAAGTGATACAATCAAAGGCCAACACGGCTACCAAATATTTACAAGTAATCTCCAAAATAGATTATACATAATTTAAAATAGATAAGTATGTGATGCTAGAAAAAGAAAGGCATGCTAGGACCAAAATAAAGACTCCACGTAGACCTTATTCCCCGCCTAGCATAACCTGAAAACGACTAAAAACACAACGTGGGGTGTTAGTCCAAGAACTTAATAAATATATCACATGCACATGCAATCCCTAACTCCGAGTTAGGTTTTGGAATAACCCAAATGGGAAGTTTAAATCAAGCATTGCTCGGAATTACGGATATCATATTATTATTTGACAAATCAAAACATCTTCTGGCCCGGCGAGTGGGCAACTCTCTAACCTTACTCCCATAATGTGTGCATAAAACTTAATTAAGCATTTATGCAACATAATCATAATAATCATATCATAATCATAATCATAATCATGAGAAATAACCATAGTTTTCCATCCTTCTTCCTCCGGGGTGGTGGAAGGGTTTGCAAGGCCCAAACCACGTCATGGTATAATATCGAGACGGGGGATCATGACTCCTACCCTGTAGCACCCCGCATGGTGGGTCACCACATCCCCCGCACCTAAGCCCAATCCACATACGTGACGGGAAAACCCGTACATAAACCAAGCAAAGGCGAACGGGACACAGACAGACACCCCCCTAAGGTAGGCAGAGCGTAGACCCTGCACATTAACAAACTAACAAAACGAATGCGTATGTGGAAGTGATTCACACGATCATACATAAAGTATAAGCAGCAGGTGATGGGTTCGACTAACATAGATCCCTAATCCCGAATACAACATAAATCATAATGCAAACGGGTTCAAACTGTTTCCTAGAATCCTGTCACAAAATATATCATATCGAAATAATCATAAGGTATAAATACAAACATTCAGATCCACACAAATATAAAAGTGCGTATGCAAGGACTCAAACTTGACAAAAGACTCGACAGACTCCGCCTAGCTCGAACTCCATGTAAACCTTCACACTAAAAACAAAAGGGGAGAGGGGTCAGTCACACATACTGAGTGAAGGGCTACCCATACACACTACGTACGTATAAGGAGCAAAGCACATTCAATTACACATGGTTCGTGAACTTAGGGATAGTTTTTGCACACCAAACTTTACCCGTGATACATACATATAGGGATTCTTATCAAAACATAACTTAACAGATTCATACGTATTAAATCTTATCAAACATTTCATAACTTAACTTATACTTTCAAAGGATTCATATTTTATTTTAACGAGAGTCTATCCCCGTTTCACGAACTTGACAGAGCATACAAACATAACTTGGTGGGTACGAGTCCTAAATCCCATCCTGGGCTCTTCAGACAGAACATATCAGGCATATCAAACAAACCTCCTTTCTCCGGTGATGGAAGGGTTGTGCAACCCTAACCATCCAGACAGGTAAGGGTAGTGCAAGCTATTCCAAATCCTCAGGATCTCCATCACTTACCAAACCTTCTGGTGGGATCAGGGGTAATCCGAATCAAACTGTGGAGATGTGAACAGTGGTGATAACCGGCGACCCCATGGCCGCCCGGGTCTCCCTTACCCACAACTTTGGGGCCCAACATACCAAAACATATCATATCAGAGCATAACATAACCTGCTATAGAACTTAACGTACCAAAACTTATAAACATACCTTACCTTGCAACAACTATACTATACATACCTCTCGGTGTCAAATCCATAGCATATCCATAGCTCGTAGCTCTTGGCTCATGAGAGGCATACGGTATGAACCATAGTTAACGTTGCAAACATAACAAACCAGAACAAACCAAAACTGTAGCACCCCGGAGCGCAAGGCACTACATCCCCCGCACCATAGTCCAACACGTGTAACGAAATGGGGACTCCGCACACACATCAAACTATGGCGAACGGGAGACAAACAAAAATCTCACCTAGGCTAGGCGGTCTAGACCCTAATTCAGAGCGCGTAAAATAAATAAAACAAATATACGGAAGCACCAGGATTCAAATAAACAGATATACATGCCCAGAATAAAAACATAATACATATATCATGCCCACCCCTGGCCAATTAAACTATACAATAATTCTCGAATTTTAAACATCAATATATACCAGTATTCATATTCTTAAAATTACCTAAATTTATTAAAAGAAATGCATGATACTCGACTACAGACTCAAAGACTTCAAAATACGACCACCGCCTAGCTCGGACCTCCAAAGAGCACCTGAAAACTCAAAAAAAAACAAGGGGGGAAAAAGAAACAACGATGAGGGGTCAGTCCTAACGACTGGTGAGGGGGCTAACACACACACATACATATAAATAAGAGCATAGCATATTTAAACTAAAGAATTCATGAACTGGGGCGTGGGTTTTGCATTCTAAATCATTTTATCCTATGATATTATATATAAGGAAAAAGGTTTAAGGCCGAAGGCCAAAATCAACCAATTTTAATAATTAGAAATCCACTCCCGTTTCACGAATCAAGTTCATAATCAAAATCAAACCACTCGGCGAGAACAAGTTCAAACCCACTTAGCCCCTTCATATTCATAATCAAAACGAAACATACAAACTCACAAACAATCCTCCTTCTCCGGTTGGGAATGAGGATGGCCATCCTCATCCCCCGTATTCTCGATATAACACTGAGTTGGGGGATCCTGCCCGCTCCTTCGACGGCTCACTCACCATCGGACAAAAGGAGACCCGCCTTTCCCTCGACCTCCCGAGGATGGGCCAAGTCTCCCCGTTGTGGAGTTGCGTTGATGAGAGAACTTGGCGACCCCGTGGCTGACCCAAGATCACATACCACTTCTCCGGGGCCCATATCAAATGTCAGAATTCAAAGTCTTATAAATTTCAAAATTTCAGAATTTTTCGACTTATAATCAAAGCCGTATTTCTCGCTATTTTCAAAATGTTCACCCACACCAACCCTTTTCAAATCAAATAAATGAAAAACAGGTTACGTATCTATAAAAGTGTTTTCCAAGTAATTCATAGCAAAAGGGCCAATTCCCGCAAAGTACTAATCAAACATGTATTTACATACTTATATATACGTAAGTCACATGCGGGCTTAAAATACATATAGGGGTGTAGGTCACTATAACTAAAAGGAAGAAAACCTCACCTTGTCGACGAAACAGAAACGAAAGGAACCAACGGACGCCTAAGAGACCACCTCTTCAACCACGGAACGAACCTAAGGACAAAATAAAGACAAAATATAAACTTAGACATGATATGAACCACCTAGACGCTCGGTAAATGCATATGTATGCAAATGATCCTTAAAATGCAATAAGTGTCAATTTGGCCCATTTATGCCATATTCAAAAATATCGAATTATACAGAACATATCTCACGTTAAACAAATGTTTAATTCACATATCGAACATAACACATTACATGTTAGGCATGCATGCATTCGATAAAAGATTCAAACAAATATCAAACGAGGCAAAGAAACAGCATATTGAATATTTAGAATTGAAAACAATTAAATTAAATACATGAATACAAAATATATAATTTCATAAGTAAAAAGAAACGCACACACACGGACATCACACAAACACATACATAGAAGTATAATACATAATATTTTTACATCCATCATATTGATATATTACATATATATTCACGTATAACATACACAAATATTATTTTCCCACACATGCATTCATTACACAAAGCACTATATGAATATCTATAATCACGTACAACATATAATATATTACATGCATGTAACAAATTATGTATATATATTCTACATACACAAACATGCAACACCTACAATAAAAATATAAGTATATATATATACCCACCACGCATTCATGCAAGATAAAGCCCCCCAAAGCAAATTAAAGAAAGAAAGAAAAATGAACAAGTAGCAGCTGCAGCAGGACACGAAATCATCCCTAAAAGGGGTTGCCGTCGCGACCCCAAAGCAGCTTCCCCGCGACCACCAGCTCCTCCAACATCCTGTCACTATAGATCTCGAACCTGGGCCAAAATGGGGTCGCGTCCTCTTTCGGTCGAGGCCACGACTGCTCTGTGCAGTCGCGAAAATAGAGTTTCAGCCCTGTTCTTCGTCATCTCCAAAGCAACAACCATAGCAGCAACTTCAAGCAAAGAAAAGGCACGGAAAAGGCAACAAAATACACACAAAGCAACAGCCATTCAAGCCAAGAACGAAGGGGAAACAAGATCAAAGGCAAGAAAGCACATAACATCTTCATCTTCAAGTTTCTCATTTATTCATCAATGGTGGTTCGGTTTTAAGCCAATTTCCAAGGAATTTCAGATCATAATCACATAAAAGGATGTCAAGAGATCATATATTATTCATCAATTCAAATTATAAAGCAAGCTTGGCAAGAATTCATCAAAGAGATGCTTATAACCTAACTATTCACATCACTCACCCAAAACATGATCAAACATGGATGAAAATGGACCAAATCAGATTTAAAAGAAAGGCAAGAAGATGGAGGTTCAAAATCCGGACATACCTTTCGAATTTGAGGCGAAAAGGAGGTCGAACAAGCAAGAAATGGCAAGACGAATAGTGGAGCCCCTCTTTTCTTCCTTTCTCTCTTGGCTGCTACGTTTCGGCCTCTCTTCCTCTTTTCCCCTACTTCTAACAGAGATGAGAGGGAGAGAGTGAGATAAAGGGTTAAAAAAAGATAAAATGGATTAAAAAACGGGTCAATTCGGTTAAGAAACGGGTCGGATATGAGCAAAATGGGTGAAGGTCGCAAATCTGGCACAAGGGCTCGGTTTCGGGCGAAATACGGGCTATCAAACGGGCTTAGAAAAATATGAGGCCAAATTCTCTAGCTTCCATTCTTCGTTACGAGTCCGACATCACTTCCAGAATTCGAATCCGAATTCCCGATCTCAAGATACGCCTTCCGGAACCCAAGACGCGCTAAAACAAGTTAGGCCCTTACGTCCCTAACGAATAAAACTGTTCGAAAACCGTAACAAACGAACACAAAAACATGCAACGAATATAAAAACACATTCATAATTCATATAGTTCATACATGTCATGTAATCATAAAAATTAGAAATAAAACCGGCACAAACGGAGCACGGAGAGCATAAACGTTCAAATAATTTAATTAAAGTTCATATAAAATACAAATATTAAATCAGATAATTCAAGTATTTCACATAAGGCATAAAATAAACACGTAAATCACGTAATTAAAATAATTTAAATGCGCACTTAGCACTCTCGAACCGCGTACCTGTACGGCCAAACGAGCGGGATGTTACAAACTCCCCTCCTTCAAAGGACCTGTCCCCTGGTCCTAAAGTAGAGTCTTGATTGCACCTCGAACGAAGATAAATTCCAACTCCTGTTGAGCCACTCTAATCGGTCTTCAAGTGGCCTCTCGGATTGAAATCCCGCCATGAAACTCGGTGGAAGTCTTCAATCCAAAGAATCTTCTCTTCTAAACCCCGAAGCTCTTGGAACTCGTCTGCCAACCGCACTAAGGGAAAATAGGTTAACTCATTAAACTAAGCAACCCCTCGAATCTCTTAAAATCTCCTTACTATTAGCAAACTGGACAAGAAGTCCTTAGTCGTCTGCTCCCACTTCCAAATAGTATTCGGAAGTAGTTAGAGAATCCTGTCAATTCTCGATGCTCAATCTTCAACCTATGGCACTAAAATATTGCTACACAAAGTTTACAATATTCCTGCTTATGCTACTACACCGAACCGACTCTTCAAGTCTTCGAACAAACTCGAACCAAGAGTGGAAATAAGCTCGTGACCTTGCACTCTTGAGGCGTAGGCCACACTTTCTTGCTAACCCATAACCAAAGCCTTCCTTAATGCCCCGATTGTAACCAATGTAGCCTCGAGTACCCTCGATTAAACAAAAACTGATGCCGAAGGTAACTCACTTCAACCGTCTCTCTTCCCACTCAAACCGTACCTCTTAAAGGTCGTTCATGTCACAGGATGATCGTCTCTACAAAGATAAATTCCTGTTGAATCCCGACAACACTAGAGACTTATACTCTGAGGTACTTCTCGGTTCTTCTACCGGATCACGTAGTTGGTAATACCCTCGTAGAAACCAAACTCGGAGCCACCGACGAAACTCTGAAGAAGCGTGAAGATGCCACTCCTCGAATGTAGCACCCCGCACGTAAGGCGCCACATCCCCCGCACTATGGCTCAACACGAGTAACGAAATGGTAAATCCGCACCCGTATCAAACCATAGCGAATGGGAGACAAACAGAAAAACCCTCCTAAGCTAGGCGAAACTTAGACCCTGCAAATATAACTAATCAACAAGACATAATGCAACGGAGAACTAAATCCAAACACATGCATTGGCCACGGGCCTGTAGAAATTAAACACTCGAACTACAGGTAGACTTGGGCTCCTCAGGCCTCTTTAATTCATATCAAAGCCCGACAAGGCAATTCAATAACAATTACATAAAGATTCAAGTTCATAATATTACAAAATCAAATCATGCATAATTTTAATACATATGCGAGTGCAGTGACTCTCCTAACTTAACTTGACCAACTCAAAGACTCCACACAACTCTGCCTAGCTCGAAACTCCAAAGCCAAACCGGCGCACTAAAATGTTGGGGAGGGAGAGGGTCAGTCTCTAGAAGACTGAGTGAGCAGGAGCGATATACGTATATATAAAACATGCACATGCAAGTCATAAATCCCGAGCAAGGTTTTTGTTAAAATTAGTTCCCAAAAAGGGCAAGAAAAAGGCTAAGCAATGCTCGAACTTTACAACTAATCATATTAAATTTATTAAGTTTATAATTCATACATAGCATAGAGGCTCGGCGAGTGAGCGTGCATTATCTCCAACTAAACTTCGACTGTGTACGACAATTATCATTAATACATTAAATAAGTGATCATGCAATATATCATAATACACTCAGATCATATATCATATCATAAGACATATTCATTTGGGCAATCCGTGTCCCGGCCTTCCCGCACGGTACATATCAATCATAACATAATCATAAAAGAAGTTCCAACCTTCTTCCTCCGGGTGGTGGACGGGTTAGCAAGACCCGACCACCGCACACATAGGCCAATGGGGTTTCATGACTCCCCCAAGGGCACTCAGCTCCCATTCCCCGCTAAAACTCCTAGCGAGGGCCGGTATCACCGTAAAACATACTGCAACTAGCACATGGGATCACTGTCGGCCCATGCCTCTCCGGATAGCCACATGTACTAAGTCCCTGGGCCCGTGAACATATCATACATGCATAATCTCGCCAAAACATTTGATTCATAAGAACATAACATATTGCAGAATTCATTTGAAAAGGGTCTACTCGATCAATATCTACTCGATAACTTTACTTTAAAAGTAACGTATATATATACATAAGGTTTTTAGCCAAAGCTTGTCACATAAGGTTATAGGGTTTAATATGTAACTAGAACGAAAACACCCTCACCTGAAACATGGCGATACAAGGATACGGGTTACCGAGTGCCTAGTTGATCAAGATTTCTCCACCCTGGAGAAAAACTGTACAAAAGACAACGTAACGTGTTCGTGAGACTCAAGACTCCAAATGAACCATATAAGACGCACGACATGCAATGAACATGATATGAATGCGTAAAAGATGATATTATGTCATAAAAATCTTCATGTGCACTATTAAGGAATTTAAGGCATATAAATAAGCCATTCGTTCATTCATTTCATTCAAATTCAAAAATTCACAATTCATATCAATTTAATCTAAGAATTCATATAATAACCATAGCACGTATTATTTCACGTTTACAATTAGAAATTAGCAAGTAAACATATTCAAATAATAATTGGTAATTTAAATACGTGAATTAGAATTCAATTAAATTTTAAAATTGAAATAAATCGAATAATACTTAAAATATATAATAAATACATAATAAATATGTAATAAATATATAATAAATATATATACCCATATATACATGCAAATCACTTAACAAAAATAACATGCATGCATTTCATGCACAAACAAACTTCATGCATGCAATACTTCATGCATAATTATATTTATTACATACCTAATATATATATATATATATATATATATATATATATATATATATTATGCATGAAAAAATAGAGATATATATGTAATAATAACACACACAAGTACAATTACATGCATGCACACACCACAATACATACTATTCACACACACACCCATGCATGCATGACATACACACACAATATAAATATATATATACAGCAATACACACATGCATGCACATTTCTAAGCTTTCACCATCTCTGCACATAACTCACGCACACCCTTGCACCAATGAAGAACAGCAGCAGCAAGGACTGAATAAACAAACACACACATGCAGCAATAAAAGAAAATGAAGAAGCAGCAAAAGAAAGAAGAAAAGAGAGAACCAACAGGGGAAGAAGAGAAAAAGAACAGAAGCAGCTCGCGGCAGCTACCTGCCCGGGGTAGCCATCCCTTATCCAAACTCCCCGGCTGGGTAGAGGGTACAGAAAGTTTTTGCAACAGGAGTACCCGGCCGGGTACTCCCCAAGAACAAACTCTCCCCGCCCGGGGAGAGTGTTACAGCAGCAGTAGAAGGTAACAGCGGCAGCAACGAAACAGGGGAGGGAAATTGGAGGTATAAACCAGGCCAAAACTCACACACAACTTACAACCAGTGCAAGCTAACATTCCAGGAATAAAAAGGCTACAAATGCACAGCATGCAAGCCTGAAAACAACCTCATAATATGCAGCAATCAACAAGAAACAGACACAAGTTCATGCGAGGGAAAAACAGGGCAAACCAAGAAGGAACAGAGCAAGGTATTCCAAGATCAAACAACCATCATTCTTACAGAAATTGACCTAATAAGAGACAGCATTTAACACCAAAATGAAGCACAAAAGCTAGCAGCAGTTCGGTACGTGAAGGAGAGCAAATTTAAGTTTGAAGTTCATTCAATACATAACCATTTCATTAATGATATCTCAACCAACTCTTAACCACCAACCAATACAAGCATACTCAGTCATAAATGAGGGAAAAGGATCATACATGCTGCACCAAAACAAGTCAGAGGTCAAAGGAATTCAAGGAATCAACAAAACACCTTAAAACCTAACTATTCATTCAAATTCTCAAAACCCCATGAAATCCGACTCAAAATTAGGGATGAAAGGATCAAAATAACCAGTGATGCATTTGTAACATAATCCTAACTCACCTTGTTAATTGGATGAAAGTTGATAGAGATTTGAGCTCCAAAATCTCAAGGATTTGCACAGTGATGGGAAACTGGAATGCAGAAGATTTGGCTGAATTTTCTGCCTTGTGTGAGGATTAGTTCAAACTGGGGAAGTTAAGGGATGGTAGAGGGTTGAACTAGGGTTAAAAGGACTCCAACCATAGTTAATTTGGTTAAGAATTGAAAGAGTTATGGCCATTTTGGTGGAATGTTGTAGTTTTGGTGCCGTTTCGTTTTTCGGTTGGATTTCTGAGGTTCAAATGATTTCGAAAAAATATAAGCCTACGTTTATTAAACTAGAATCTTCCATACGAGTTCAACGAAGTTGATGGAACTCGAATCCGAGTTCCTGAGCTCAAGATATCACATACGGAACCAAGGGTGCGCTAATTTCTCGTTAGCCCCCGATTTGGTTCCATGAATCAAATTAAATTCGTTAACACGTCAAACGAGTTCGAAAACATAAACCGAGCATATAAACATGTTCATAACTCATAAATTTATGACATACTAAATTTCCACGACATTTCGATATCATTTCATATAAGAACGAAGCACAAATAGAACACTCATGCGCAAAACATTCATGAATTCATAACATTATAAATTAATTACTAAAATTTAAATTCCATTTTAAATAAATTTAAAGTCAACGAATAACATGTTGAAATTAATTAACAGAATTGTAGATATAGTTAATTAACATTAAACCTTAATTAAGAATTTAAAATACTAAGTAACGAATTAAAATAAAATGAATTAAATTAAAATAATAACAGTTTATAATTTAAATTAAATATTAAACATTTATAAACAATTAATCATATAATTAAGTAATTCAATTTACGCAATTTATAAACACATACAACATATTTAAACGAATGAAAAACCGGGGTGTTACAATCTCTCCCCCTTAAAAGAATCTGTCCTCGGATTCACTGCATGCCTAAAACAATCAATGAGAGATTCCCCATCTCTCACAAGCAATCAGGAGAGAGCCCCGTCTCTCGAGCAGCAATGAGAGAACCCCATCTCTAGCAAGTAAAGAGAGTACCCCGTCTCTCAAACAAAATAAGAGAATCCCCGTCTTTTAGAAACAACGAGAGCACCCCGTCTCTCAACCAAAATAAAGCAAGGAAGTCTCCAATACTCCCAAGCAACACATGCAAAACCATAATTAAATTCACGCAAGACACCCCAAAGCAAGTAACAGATATCATCCACGTTGATTATCAATTACTCCAAGTAATTTAACTTGATAAGAAATCGGAGAACATAACAAAGAAATTATTTGAATTAAATTTGCATGAATGTATGTACCATGGATGCTATAAGTACTGTTCACCGTAGTCGCGAAATTTAAAATTGTGAGTTGTCGTTGTCCAGTGTATGATCTGTCCCGAAGATAAACTCAATGCTCAGTTTGTCTTTAATCTCATCAGGATACCCTTGCAAAGCAATTAATAGCTCTTCTAAGGATTTTATTCGTTATTCCCTTCTGATTTGTACTGCTTCCAGTCTCCTTCGACCCTTCACCATTTCCCATAATCTTCATTCAACCAACCAACTCTTTTTAATTAACCAAGCTTGACCTCCCCGAATACTATTAGATCATCCATCCCCGAAATTGGATTCATAGTTATTTCCTTACCCAAATCAAAACCTAACATACCGTCAAAATACTACTCTTGGCTTCCTTAAAATTTTTGTTCTTGACCTTAATATATCATCCAAATCTTTCCTTATTCTTCCATTCAATTGACCCCTTCTTACTCTCTTTAAACCGTCAGGGTGAAATTTGGTATTCTGCTCCTGCAATTCTTTAATTGGAGATAAGATGTTCTTGATGATTCTTAAGATTTGATTTAGGTTTTCCAATGTTCCTCCTTGCCGGTTTTGTCTCTTCTCGAATCTCTTTCCAAACTTACTGAACCAACTTTATTGACAGTATCCCTTCCTATGATAACTTAAATCGGTTCCCTCTTGACAACTCGACTAAGGAGTTTCCTTAACTCCCTCATAACTCCCTTATTTCCAAGTCAAGCTGACCTACATAGAAATATTCAACAACTATCTTCTCTAGACCTTATGATAATCTTCAACCCGAATTTGGTGGCTCAATCCTCACTTTAAGATTTAACCTTTAAAGTCGTCTTATTTGCTCACCACCATTAGGATTTTCAGGTCTTCCTTAATTTTGCATCCCCGTTGTCGCTACTAAAATATTTCTTCGATCCCCACTTCCATCTTCGAATTTATCTCTCGGTCATGCAAAATTTCTGCCCTTACCTGTCGAACTCCCTTAATCCTTCTTTCATCGAAATTCTTAATGAATAATTTTCATTAGGGAGGATTTTAATCAAAATGGCAACCCGAAGGTTTTGCCTTTTAACTTCCCTTCCAATTCTCTTGGTGTCCAGAACCCCTTTCCTACTCTTGTCCGATCCGAAGACCCCGAAGCCAACTCTAGTCTCGCTTCTCCTTCTGAATTCTCGTTTCCATCGACCTATCCCTTACTTGAAATTCTTTATTTTCCTGACATCACCTTCCTTGTAACGTACAATTCGATTATTTCTTTTCCTCTTCACTCCGAGGTGGCCCGATCGAAGAGATACTTGATAAGTGACATGAAAGAATTTCCTATCAATTAAACACTAGAATGCATATCGGGTTAAAATGACGATGCATGTGGCACACTTACGACAATTAAATATACAGCACATCAGGGCAACGAAATCAATTAGTAATGCACACGCGAATATAGGTAAAGAAAAATAAATAATTGATGTGAAGTATGATGCACGTGCTATGAATGTTTTGGAACCTGTCACCAGTGTGATAACTTGTTAGTTCGGTAGCTTTACTCGTTCCTCCAATCACGAGGTTACTTTGACTTGCTGATTATTCCTTGTCTTTCCCACGGTCTTCAAATTTCCCATGAATCTTGGTGCATCACTTGCGTCTTCCACGATCCGAAATTGAAATTTCACAATCCCTGATTCCTTCGACATCCACTGAATTAACATTTAAATTCTCCCCGAGAATCACTCTTCAACTTTGCCCAAGTTCTCTTATACCAATGAAGCCTATTTCTCATCATCACCGTGATCAAATTTCCCGTGCTTATCCGTTATAAGTGGAGATTAGTGAATTGAACTCGTTTTCCAAATGCTTCCACTTGAACGTATGATTTCTTTCAAAAAGGTCTTTGCTTTTCTTTGTCGCTTTCATTTGTTGCTCCATATTTCCCATTTCAACCTCACAACATGACAATTCAGCTTGGATTTGAGAGAAAAGAACTCAAATCTTGTCTATAGTATAGTCACCTTCCTTGAATTTGTGTTTATCACCTTCTTGCCTATCTTAAATCCCTTCCTGACTTGTCTTCCATCTTAATCGAAATCTAGGACACCCGAATCCGAACTCTTCTTGATCGTGGTTTCTACAACTCATGTTCTAATCAATAAGTTTATTCAGAACCCTTTCTTGATGACCCTTGGTGTCAGACTCCCACCGGACCCCTTTTTATCTTGACTCTTCAATAATCCGAGCCCTGAACCAAAATACCTTCAAGATTCATTCCTTAAATGGAATGACCCAGTTAAATCCGATTATCGCGTCCTATGTAAGAGAGATATATACATAAATCTTCGGAGTCTGAGACATTCCTCGAACAGCTCTTATTCCATCAAATGTCCTTCTGCCCTGCATCTCCACAACGATCCTCCATTCTGACTCTAGCCCTTAAATCTAACTCCATCTATGAGGGCCACGTATCCCGAATTCTCTATATTTTTCCCCCCTGATGATTCTTCCTATCTTCCGGGCCTCAGAAGAATTTGTAACAGATTGTTGTGATCATAGAACTTGGCCGTGGTTTGATATCATCTTCAAAACCTAGAAATCATAACTCATTTCGAGAGTATATGCATGCGATTAGTGCATGCTCATGACACATATTCAACACTAAAGGCAAGGATCCATATAATAATGCAGCAGATAGTCCAACAAAATTCAAAAGGAAAGCCAAATTTCATGTTCAAGATCGATGCAATGGACACATTGTCATATAGTTCCTAAGCCGTACGACCTAGACTGACTCAGACACGACACGAGCACACTGGTTTTGCAACCTGGCTCTGATACCACTTAAGGATGTAGCACCCCGCACGTGAGGCACCACATCCCCCGCACTATGGCTCAACACGAGTAACGAAATGGTAAATCCGCACCCGTATCAAACCATAGCGAATGGGAGACAAACAGAAAAACCCTCCTAAGCTAGGCGGAACTTAAACCCTGGAAATATAACTAATCAACAAGACATAATGCAACGGAGAACTAAATCCAAACACATGCATTGGCCACGGGCCTGCAGAAATTAAACACTCGAACCACAGGCAGACTTGGGCTCCTCGGGCCTCTTTAATTCATATGAAAGCCCGACAAGGCAATTCAATAACAATTACATAAAGATTCAAGTTCATAATATTACAGAATCGAATCATGCATAATTTGAATACATATGCGAGTGCAGAGACTCTCCTAACCTAACTTGACCAACTCAAAGACTCCACACAACTCCGCCTAGCTCGAAACCCCAAAGCCAAACCTGCGTACTAAAAGGTTGGGGAGGGAGAGGGTCAGTCACTAGAAGACTGAGTGAGCAGGAGCGAAATACGTATATATAAAACATGCACATGCAAGTCATAAATCCCCGAGCAAGGTTTTATTTAAAATTAGTTCCCAAAAAGGGCAAGAAAAAGGCTAAGCAATGCTCGAACTTTACAACTAATCATATTAAATTTATTAAGTTTATAATTCATACATAGCATAGAGGCTCGGCGAGTGAGCGTGCATTATCTCCAACCTAACTCCGACCGTGTACGAAAATTATCATTAATACATTGAATAGGTGATCATGCAATATATCATAATACACTCAGATCATATATCATATCATAAGACATATTCGTTTCGGCAATCCTTGTCCCGGCCTTCCGTTACGGTGCATATCAATCATAACATAATCATAAAAGAAGTTCCAACCTTCTTCCTCTGGGTGGTGGCCGGGTTAACAAGACCCGACCACCTCATACATAGGCCAATGGGGTTTCATGACTCCCCCAAGGGCACTCAGCTCCCATTACCCACTAAACCTCCTAGCGAGGGCCGGTATCACCGTAAAACATAGTGGAACTAGCATATGGGATCACCGTCGGTCCATGCCTCCCCGGATAGCCACATGTACTAAGTCCCTGGGCCTGTGAACATATCATACATGCATAATCTTGCCAAAACATTTGATTCATAAGAACATAACATATTGCATAATTTATTTGAAAAGGGTCTACTCGATCAATATTTACTCGATAACTTTACTTTAAAAGTAACGTATATATATACATAAGGTTTTTGGCCAAAGCATGTCACATAAGGTTATAGGGTTTAATATGTAACTAGAACGAAAACACCCTCACCTGAAACATGGCGATACAAGGATACAGGTTACCGAGTGCTTAGTTGATCAAGATTTCTCCACCCTGCAGAAAAACTGTACAAAAGACAACGTAACGTGTTCGTGAGACTCGAGAATCCAAACGAACCATATAAGATGCACGGCATGCAATGAACATGATATGAATGCGTAAAAGATGATATTATGTCATAAAAATGTTCATGTGTACTATTAAGGAATTTGAGGCATATAAATAAGCCATTCGTTCATTCATTTCATTCAAATTCAAAAATTCACATTTCATATCAATTTAATCTAAGAATTCATATAATAACCATAGCATGTATTATTTCACGTTTACAATTAGAAATTTGCAAGTAAACATATTCAAATAATAATTGGTAATTTAAATATATGAATTAGAATTCAATTATATTTTAAAATTGAAATAAATCGAATAATACTTAAAATATATAATAAATACATAATAAATATGTAATAGATATATAATAAATATATATACCCATATATACATGCAAATCACTTAACAAAAATAACATGCATGCATTTCATGCACAAACAAACTTCATGCATGCAATACTTCATGCATAATTATATTTATTACATACCTAATATAAATATATATATATCACGTAACACACACACATACATATATATATATATTATGCATTAAAAAATAGAGATATATATGTAATAATAACACACACAACTACAATTACATGCATGCACACACCACAATACATACTATTCACACACACACCCATGCATGCATGACACACACACACAATATAAATATATATATACATCAATACACACATGCATGCACATTTCTAAGCTTTCATCATCTCTGCAAATGACTCACGCACACCCCTGCACCATTGAAGAACAGCAGCAGCAGCAAGGACTGAATAAACAAACACACACACGCAGCAATAAAAGAAAAGGAAGAAGCAGCAAAATAAAGAAGAAAAGAGAGAAGCAACAGGGGAAAAAGAGAAAAAGAACAGAAGCAGCTCGCGGCAGCTACACACGCGGGGTAGCCATCCCTTATCCAAACTCCCCGGCCGGGTAGAGGGTACAGAAAGTTTCTGCAACAGGAGTACCCGGCTGGGTACTCCCCAAGAACAAACTCTCCCTGCCCGGGGAGAGTGTTACAGTAGCAGCAGAAGGTAACAGCGGCAGCAACGAAACAGGGGAGGGAAATTGGAGGTATAAACCTGGCCAAAAATCACACACAACTTACAACCAATGCAATCTAACATTCCAGGAATAAAAAGGCTACAAATTCACAACATGCAAGCCTGCAAACAACCTCATAATATGCAGCAATCAACAAGAAACAGACACAGGTTCATGCGAGGGAAAAACAGGGCAAACCGAGAAGGAACAAAGCAAGGTATTCCAAGATCAAACAATCATCATTCTTACAACAATTGAGGTAAAAAGAGACAGCATTTAACACCAAAATGAATCACAAAAGCTAGCAGCAGTTCGGTACGTGAAGTAGAGCAAATTTCAGTTTGAAGTTCATTCAATACATAACCATTTCATTAATGATATCTCAACCAAATCTTAACACCAACCAATACAAGTATACTCAGTCATAAATGAGGGAAAAGGTTCATATATGCTGCACCAAAACAAGTCAGAGGTCAAAGGAATTCAAGGAATCAACAAAACACCTGAAAACCTAACTATTCATTCAAATTCTCAAAACCCCATGAAATCCGACTCAAAATTAGGGATGAAAGGATCAAAATAACCAGAGATGCATGTATAACATAATCCTAACTCACCTTGTTGATTGGATGAAAGTTGATAGAGATTTGAGCTCCAAAATCTCAAGGATTTGCACAGTGATGGGAAACTGGAATGCAGAAGCTTTGGCTGAATTTTCTGGCTTTTGTAAGGATTGGTTCGAACTGGGGCAGTTAAGGGATGATAGAGGGTTGAACTAGGGTTAAAAGGACTCCAACCATATTTAATTTGGTTAAGAATTGAAAGAGTTACAACCATTTTGGTGGAATGTGGTAGTTTTGGTGCCGTTTCGTTTTTTGGTTGGATTTCGGAGGTTCAAATGATTTCGGAAAAATATAAGGCTAAGTTTATTAAACTAGAATCTTCGATACAATTTCAACGAAGTTCACGAAACTCGAATCCGAGTTCCCGAGCTCAAGATATAACGTACGGAACCAAGGGTGCGCTAATTGCTCGTTAGCCCCCGATTTGGTTCCACGAATCAAATTAAATTCGTTAACACGTCAAACGAGTTCGAAAACATAAACCGAGCATATAAACATGTTCATCACTCATAAATTTACGACATACTAAATTTCCACGACATTTCGATATCATTTCATATAAGAACGAAGCACAAATAGAACACTCATGCGCAAAACATTCATGAATTCATAACATTATAAATTAATTACTAAAATTTAAATTCCATTTTAAATAAATTTAAAGTCAACGAATAACATGTTGAAATTAATTAACAGAATTATAGAGATAGTTAATTAACATTAAACCATAATTAAGAATTTCAAATACTAAGTAAAGAATTAAAATAAAATGAATTAAATTAAAATAATAACAGTTTATAATTTAAATTAAATATAAAACATTTATAAACAATTAATCATATAATTAAATAATTCAATTTACGCAATTAATAAACACATAAAACATATTTAAAAGAATGAAAAACCGGGGTTTTACATCGAAGCTAGCGAAAGGGTATTCTCTTCTCCAATGGTTAAGCCGTGTAGCGCACGGTAGTTTATTCATCTTAAAATTCCTTCTTCTTGTTTAGGTAGGATAAGAGCACTCCACGAAGAAGAACCCGCATTGATGAAACTACCTTCTAAGAGCTTATCGACCACTTCTTGAACTCCAAGATCCACGCTAGAGTCCACCGGTAGGGAATCTTCAAACAAGGTCCAACTTCGGGATAAAGATCACGACCGACTCAATATCCCTATCAAGTGGTGATGAATTCCACTTTCAAGGAAACGTCAAGGGGATCTTACTACGATCTTCATCTCTTCAAGCTTGACTCGACCCTTCGGCTAACCCAAAAGTAAGCCACGAAACTTATCGCACCGTCCCGAAATAACCAATCGCTCCGTGGAGGATATAAACGGGCTAACCTTCGATCTAACACCCGAAAATATCATTGAGTCCAAAAAGGACCTGTAAAAGTTACCACCAATGCTTAAGGTAACCCCGTACCTTAACCAAGCGCCTTCAAGAAGAACCACCGGGCAAGCTCGACCCTCACATCTCCCCAACACTCCCGGACACTCAACTCACCAAACTCTCTCTACAAGAAGAGAGTCTACACGAAAGGAGTAAAGCAACAAACAAACAATAAACAAAAAGAAAAAGAAGCAACTAGGAAGGAAAAGTAGCGCAAAGTTAAATAAAGGATACATGTATGAAATGCTATGAATGTTTTAGTGTACCGTTCACCATGGAAGAGATATCGAATTCCGGTGTCATTTCCTTTACTTTCCAAAGTTGCATCTTATACTTGAACCGGGATCTTGAAGTCATGGAATTTCTTTGAAGTTCTCAAATTCTTGTTCCTCGGATAACTCCCACCGAATCTTCAATGTCTCTATACTTGAAGCATTCCCGATTCCTTCCTACAACTTCTTTCATGCGATTCGAGCCTTGGCCATTCGAATATTACTTAATTCCATTGAGAAAACATTGATTCCCTCTTTGATGATCGAATCTTCTTATTCTTGGTATTGGTGATATCTTGTTATTCTTTGAAATTTCTCTTATTTTTTGGACCTCTTATCACTTCTTTCGATTATCCTTTCTTGAAACATTCTCCTGATAAATGGCACCTGAAATAATTTCCAAATTCCTCTTGAAGTTGGTCTCCCCTCTTCGGCATTAGACTCTACTCTAAATTGGTGTTGAAGATATCTTGAAGCTCTTGCAATTGCTCTTGGGTTGCAAACCTCTTTATCGGACTAAAACTCGAACCTGGTTCCTATCACACATAAGAAGTGCGAAACTCGAACCAATGTTTACTTATTTCTTCGTAGCCCTGTGTATTGCCTCCTCGGACTATGCATGTATTCTTGAAATTTGAAAATTGATTGAATTCCATCTCTATTCTCTTAAAGTAATCCTGAACTTTAGAAAAATCTTCATCGACACTTGTTCCCTCAAACTTCAATCTAAAATCATCCATCTTCTTCAACTCTTCTTCGAAATTGAAGAATTTTCTTGAAATCTCTTATCATTAAACTCAGAGGGATGTACGTATGATAGAACTCTCGAACAAAATTTTTCCTACTTCAACGCCTTCCCGGATTCTTCAAATTTAACCTCATTCCCTTGAAACACTTGAAGTTTGAATTTGAAATTTAGATGAGGAAATACACCTCACCCTTCTTGGAGCATTCCCGCTCAAATCTTCCAAAACCATTCCATCTCAGATCCCTTTTCTCGATCTTGGCATCATCGCCTTCAACTAACTTCATAAAATCAAAACCCCTAAAGCTTCTCATAAACCGAAAACACTTATAACCTTTGCCCTTTTCCCGGTGACCTTCGTCGATTGGAGCGATATCCTGAAATAAGAGTAAAATTTCCAAAAATATCTATGCATGCAGGGTTTTGGTGCATATTCATGTGAACTATTAACACAAATATTTACAAATAATTCAATTAAGTCACATAAATATGAGAGTGAATGCAAACAAGTACATAATCCTAAGCCGAACGACCTAGATAAACTCACACGACACTAGAGCTCCGGTTTTGCAACTCGCTCTGATACCACTTAAGGATGTAGCACCCCGGAGCGCAAGGCACTACATCCCCCGCACCATAGTCCAACATGTGTAACGAAATGGGGACTCCGCACACACATCAAACTATGGCGAACGGGAGACAAACAAAAATTTCATAATTTTCCGACTTATAATCAAAACCGTATTTCTCCCTATTTTCAAAATGTTCACACACACCAACCCTTTTCAAATCAAATAAACGAAAAATAGGTTACGTATATATAAAAGTGTTTTCCCAAGTAATTCATAGCAAAAGGGTCAATTCCCGCAAAGTACTAATTAAACATGTATTTACATACTTATATATACGTAAGTCACATGCGGGCTTAAAATACATATAGGGGTTGTAGGTCACTTTAACTAAAAGGAAGAAAACCTCACCTTGTCGACGAAACGGAAACGAAAGGAAACAACAGACGCCTAAGAGACCACCTCTTCAACCACGGAACGAACCTAAGGATAAAACAAAGACAAAAGACAAACTTAGACTCGATATGAACCACCTAGACGCTCGGCAAATGCATATGTATGCAAATGATGCATAAAATGCAATAAGATGTCAATTTGGTCCATTTATGCCATATTTAAAAATATCGAATTATAGAGAACATATCTCACGTTAAACAAATGTATAAATTCACATATCGAACATAACACATTATTATACATATTAGGCATGCATGCATTCGATAAAAGATTCAAACAAATATCAAACGAGGCAAAGAAACGACATATTGAATATTTAGAAATTGGAAACAATTAAATTAAATACATAAATACAAAATATATAATTTCATAAGTAAAAACAAACACACACACACGGACATCACACAAACACACACATAGAAGTATAATACATAATATTTTTACATCCATCATATTGATATATTACATATATATTCACATATAACATGCACAAATATTACATTCCCACACATGCATTCATTACACAAAGCACTATATGAATATCTATAATCACGTACAGTATATAATATATTACATGCATGCAATAAATTTTGTATATATATTCTACATACACACACATGCAACACCTACAATAAAAATATAAGTATATATATATATACCCACCATGCATTCATGCAAGACAAAGCCCCCAAAGCCAATTAAAGAAAGAAACAAAAAGGAACAAGTAGCAGCGACAGCAGCATGTCACGAAATCATCCCCAAAAGGGGTCACCGTCGCGACCCCAAAACAGCTTCCAGGTGGTCGCGGAGCGACCACCAGCTCCTCCAACATCCTGTCACTGTAGATCTCGAACCTGGGCCAAAATGGGGTCGTGGGCGCGACCCCAAACATTCTTCTTTCGGTCGCGGCCGCGACTGCTCTGTGTAGTCGCGAAAATGAAGTTTCAGCCCTGTTCTTCGTCATCTCCAAAACAACAACCCTAGCAGCAGCTTCAAGCAAAGAAAAGGCAAGGAAAAGGCAACAAAATACACACAAAGCAACAGCCATTCAAGCCAAGAACAGAGGGGAAACAAGATCAAAGGCAAGAAAGCACATAACATCTTCATCTTCAAGTTTCCCATATGTTCATCAATGGTGGTTCTGTTTTAAGCCAATTTCCAAGGAATTTCTAATCATAATCACATAAAAGGATGTCAAGAGATCATATATTATTCATCGATTCAAATTATAAAGCAAGCTTGGCAAGAATTCATCAAAGAGATGCTTATAACCTAACTATTCACATCACTCACCCAAAACATGAACAAACAGGGATGAAAATGGACCAAATCATATTTAAAAGAAAGGAAAGAAGATGGAGGTTCAAAATGTGGACATACCTTTCGAATTTGAGGCGAAAAGGAGGTCGAACAAGCAAGAAATGGCAAGATGAATAGTGGAGCCCCTCTTTTCTTCCTTTCTCTCTTGGCTGCTACGGTTCTGCCTCTTTTCCTCTTTTCCCCTACTGTTGACCAAAATGAGAGGGAGAGATTGAGATAAAGGGTTAAAAGAGGAGAAAATGGGTTCAAAAATGGGTCAATTCGGATAAGAAACGGGTCGGATATGAGCAAAAGGGCGAGGGTCGCAAATCTATCACAAAGGCTCGGTTTCGGGGAAAATACGGGCTATCAAACGGGCTTAGAAAAATATGAGGCCAAATTCTCTAGCTTCCATTCTTCGTTACGAGTCCAACATCACTTCCAGAATTCGAATCCAAATTCCCGATCTCGAGATATGCCTTTCGGAACCCAAGGCGCGCTAAAACAATTTGGGCCCTTAAGTCCCTAACAAATAAAACGGTTCGAAAACCGTAACAAACGAACACAAAAACATGCAACGAATATAAAAACACATTCATAATTCATATAGTTCATACATATCACGTAATCACAAAAATTAGAAATAAAAACGGGCACAAATGGATTAAAACAGAGCACGTAGAGCATAAACATTCAAATAATTTAATTAAAGTCATATAAAATACAAATATTAAATCACATAATTCAAGTATTTCACATAAGGCATAAAATAAACACGTAAATCACGTAATTAAAATAATTTAAATGCGCACTTAGCACTGTCGAAACACGTACCTGTATGGCAAAACGAGCCGGATGTTACAAAAACAAGCAAACATAGGCTCGTACATAGCGTATCGTACATGCAAAGTCTTAGCAAATTCATAAACTTACATACTTCGCACATATTTACTTATACTTAACGTTATAGTTTGCATGCATAGAAAACAAGCACATTTCATAGGGTTTAACTATAATCTAACCTCACCTTATACCAACAAAAGCGAGAACAACACAAGTGATCCACCCCGGAATCAAAACGGCTCACGAAACACCACCCCGTGTGCACCTGAAAAAACTGAAGACAAAAATACAGAACTTAGACTCAAGGATGAACCACATAGACGCACGGCGTATCCATAGGCACTTAAAAGAGGCAAACACGCAGGCAAGATTTATAGTCAAACTCATTTCACACAAAAGGATGCATTTCACAAAGTGGAGATACCTAGCAAGGTGCATATGTGCTTCGTGCAAACAATTCAAATTACTTAAGCGACATAAAAATGTAAATAAGAACAAATAGATACACATACATAAGTTATAACAAGTTAGGAATGAGGTTGGAGATGAAAAGGTGCAAGAAAAACGGAAGAAAAGCATAAGAAATGGTTCCGAGCAAAAACGGTCAAAAGTTGAAAATTTTCCGAAACGGACAAGCAGTAGGAAAATGATCATAGTTGAGTTTGAGAATTAGGAATTAAGTTTTGTTTCGGACGAATCATAGATCTTTCAAATGGTATATGGTTCGAATCATGGTTCAAAGCGAGGCGAAAATGGCGTAGGTTCAATGTTGGACGAAAGCAGAATTTCGACGAAGAGGCGACACAATTTTCAAACGGTTATATCTCACAATCTAGATCGAATTTTGAGGTGATTCCAATTGGAGAATGTTCTAGACTCAAAAAGGTTTCTACACTTCAAATTCAGGCCAAACAGAGTGCAAAAGAAGGTTGCACGGCCGTGTCAAAATTGGCCTGGAAGCCGTGTCGGAACAAAAAAATTCCAACTCGAAGGCTTAACACTATCGTGCTGGAAATGAACTGAGAGTTGACATGGCCGTGTTGGGTCGTCTTCTCCAAAAAAAGAGCAGAAAAGCAGGGGATCAAAGGGGGTGGTTCCCAAACTACCCCAAATCACATACCAATCAATAAATATCCCAAAAACACCCAAATTCAAGCTATATCACATATATATAACATATTAGAACACAAATTGGACTTTGAAATGAGCCCAAGCACCCAAAACACGAAATCTACATTATTTATCATCACTCCCAAATAGCCACTTAGACAAGGAATCACACCATGAAATGCATGTAGAATTGAAGCACGTAACGAGAGGAATACAATAGTTAACTTGGTTCTTCGATCGGATGGTCGGACGGGGCACAAGCTCGAGCCAAAGCTTTGAGGCCGGAGGGGGGGGCTTGGCTTCCTTCTTCTCTTTTCTTTTCTATTGCTTTGATCGATCAAAGAGAGAGAGAGAGAGAGAGAGAGAGGATATTATCAGCTTTTAAGGGCTGATACGGGTCGGATAAACGGGTAGGATCAAACGGTATCCGGTCCGTTTGGATCTGATTTAAAACGGTAGGGCGATCAAACAGCTTTAGAAATATAAGAGGTTAATTTCATTGAATCCGGATCATTGAAACAAACTCAATGACAAGGTTAGAATTCGAATTCGAATTCTCGAGCTCAAGGTAGCCACGAAGGCTTAAAACACACTAATTACAATTATGTCCCTTATTTGCAAATATTGGACGATTGAGTCCAAGTACATTTGATTAAATTCTAATGCGCACATACTTAAAATAAAATACAAATTGACATATAAGGCATGCGAATAACACATAAGTCATGAAAATACAGAATTAAACGCTCTCGTGACAGCATACCTGGATTGCCGAGAAGACGGGGTGTCACATACTCGCTCCTTCGATGGGTTAACCAACGACTCAAGAATATCTCACCTTCCACATTACACGGTCGCGTGAGAAATTCTCAAAGGGCACTATATGTAATGGCTTATCCGACGGCCCGGTGCCTTACCGCTCTCCATTCACACAATTCCCCAGGGCCCAATAACATGTGCATGATTCTCGCCAAAACATTTTTATGAAAGCATGTGAAAACCTTTCATATTTAAATCATTTCCAAAGTATACATATACTTATTACATTTTGGCTTAAATAGTCACACAATATATTAGGGTTCTAATTAACTAAGAATAAAACCTCACCTTGACAAGAGAACGAGAAAGAGAAGCCTAAGGACCTTGCTTCTCCACAACCGGATCGAGCTTTGTGCAAGAAACACGAGTGTACATAAGACTCTATACTAATGAACCAATTAACGGACGAACGACATATGAATGCATGTCATGAGATGTTAAAATCAATAAGACAATTACGGAATATTCATAATTAATTCACAAGAATCCATGGATCGAGATTAAATGAATGAAAGACATGAATTGAATAAAATGCACAAAATGAACTCCCAGGGCTCCATCCCCGCCGGGATGGAATTTAGTTTAAAAAGGGTCCCATCCTGGACACCCTGTCCTGTAACCCTCCTGCCACAGCCTCCCGATCGGGACTGAATTTGAACTGAAAAGTGTCCCGGCCTAGACGTTTTTAACGAGAGCAAAAATCATAAAATTTTAATACAATCCCGGTCGGGACAAAAATCACCAGGTCGGCATCCTAGGTTAAATATCAAATCTGCAGGGGATCCCGACAGGGATAAAAAATGAACTGGAAAGGTTCCTGGCCGGGAACCAAAGCTCGAAAAACAGGGCATGGCGGGGGACTTTCGAATCATGCAATTAAAACCAACCAAAACAAGTATAAACATGAAAATGCAAACCAATACAAGTCTATAACACATATGCACAACTCATATATCAATTAGGCATCAAAATTCACACATATAGGCACTTAGATCAATCAAAATTCAATATACAAAACCCCATTCATGCCATACCATTTATTAAACCAGCAACTAAAGTCTTCATGCATTAAATTCAAAGATACAGACATATATATCCACATATTCATGCTTAAGAACAAGAACACACACTCAATTCTCTAAACCTTTACTATTCAACACATTCACACACAAATATCTATATATATATATATATATATATATATATATATATATATATATATACCAACCTTGAAAAGAAAAGGGAAGAAATGGAGATGATGAAGATAATGAAGTCTTGATAATAGGATGATGATTCCTCCTTCTCTTCTTACTTGATCAAAGATGTGGTTATGTGGAAAGAAATGAGAAAAAGGGTTTGTGTGTGTTTGTGTGAGTTCTTGTGTATATAAGATATATGTAAGTAATATATGTATAGAGATATGATTTATATGTATAAAGCAAAAACACAAGATTTTATGTATGTAATATGTATATATAAGTTCATATGCTATTTATATATATACATATATTGTGTTTGTATAAGTATGCTAATGTATGATATATGAACATGCTTGTTTTATGGATGCATGCATGAAATATATTTATATATATAATTGCATATGTTTATATCATATGAGTGTGTATATATATATATAGAAATATGATATATTTATGAAATGTATGAATTATGAAGTATGTGTATGCTATGGTATGAAATGAATAGAATTAGATCAAAATTATCACATAACATTTAAATCACATATCCACTTATTCGCATAGGCATATTAATCAAGTAAGCATGCAAAACAAATTCTGACTCTCAAACTCACACGTATGGCGTGCGTACCTGAACGACGAAAACTCGGTGCGTCACAAGGTGGGTTTCTCTTCTATTAGATAACTCTGACTCGATATATCCCAACGTGCAAGATTTTGGCCAAAGTACATATATATATATATATATATATCGAGTCATTTTAAATAGTCAATGATTTCACGTTAAAACGCTCTACTTCTCATGAATCCTTACCAAATGTTTTGGCGAGATCAGTGACCACAATGAATGGGGACCCTGGGATTAAGCGTACGTGGCTATCCGGGGAAGCATGGGTTCACGGTGATCCCCGTGCACTAGTTCCAACAAAATGATCATGTTATCGGCCCTCGCTAGGAGATTAGTGACGAATGAGAATCGGGCTTTTGGGGCTTCATGGACCCCTGTAGCCATAATGAATAGGTGGATGGTGCTTTGGCCGAGTTCGTCCGCTAACCGGAGGAAAAAGGTATAATTGATTATGCAAGAATGGCTGATTATGAATGATTATAAATGAATGAATGAACGAATGTTGTGTGATCACTAATGAATGAATGGATAATGCACACACGAGGTGAAGGTTGGAGAATTCGCCCACTCACCGGGCTGACTTAATGGCATAATGAATGAATGAATAAAAGTTGATTGTTGTAATCCCGCATGTTGTTTTCCTTGTCTTCACCCACTTGGGAAATGTTTTAAAACCTCGCACGGGATTACAGCTTGCATGTGTGTGTGTTTAAATTCTTCATTATGATATATAAGCCCTGTTTCATACCCACCATACTGAACCCGGTTTGTTTTCAGTTTTTCTTGCAAGTTTTGGAGTGCTAGGCGGGGTTTCGAGTCCGTAGGGTCTCAGAGTCATGTATAACTTTACTTTTCGTTACACACATATCATTTAATTGTTATTTGTGATTCTGAACACATGTGAGCGCCTTAAATGTTATTGAATTCGAGTCTGTGAGCTCATTAATTATGCTATTTTAATATTAATGCTTCCGCTTTTGTTTCTTTAAACTGCATTTGTTCCCTTTATTGTTTATTTGGTTTCGAAAGTTAGCTCCTGCCTAGCATAGTGAGTGAGTGAGTCCCCGTTCGCTCTGATCTGGCACGTGTATGGATTACCCATTTCATATGCGGGTCGGGTCTTAGTGCGGGGGATGTGGCGTCACGCGCTCATGCACTACATCCCACGCATGTAAATCGAAAGATCTCAGTTGTCCTGGACTGGAACAAATACGTAGAGATCTTCGTAGGACAGTGATCGTCCATCTCTGGTTGGCTGATGAAATCTTTGAGATTGACCAACTAGTTGGGTTGGTTTAGCTATTCTTTTCTATTGAAAAAGAGTCACATTCTTATAGGTTCCGTTGAACGACACAACATTTTCGTCCAAATATAATATAGTTTTTTATTTAAATTTTCTTCTACTTATTACACCACATATATAATAATTTTTTTAAAGTAAGATATATTTGTCATGTAATCTCGTTAAATCCGCAAAGAAATGAGTCGCGTGGCCAATTTTGACAACTAATAAATTTTCATGCGAAAATCCGACATAAACTGTAAAATTTTAAAACTTACAGGGCTTAATTACAAATTTCATAACGAAAAGGATTAAATTGCCAAAATTACAAATTTAAAAGAATTAATTAGAAATTCTAAAACAGACAGGATTAAATTGCCAAAATCATAATTTACAGGACCAAATTTGCATTTTTGTCTTTATTAATAAGTACAACTAATTAGCAAAAGAATAGAAAATCATTGAAAACTCGTGTTAATTGTTGGCGACAAAGTTGGTATTCTCATTTGATTAGTATTTCCCTTTTTACATTAATTTTCTTCTATCTTAGTGAGAATTCCAAAGGCTACACGTGCAATGTCTGTATCCAATACGATGAATAATATGATTCCCGTGAGGAATGAACAATAAAACGTTTAATTCATTTTCTAATGCCAAAAAGAAGAAGGAATATGGTGACTCTTCTGGTATACAAAGTTCACTTTTTTTTTTTGGTGGGAAAGTGACCTCACCTTTATCACTTACCATGGTTGAGACAGCACACGAGATAGGAAAAGTGCAAAGGAAATGATGCTTTCTTATGCTCTTCTTGACCGGTGATGAATCGAGGTGTTCATATTGAATATATGGCTAATTCGTTAAGAAAGTGTAGTCTTTTCAACAAATATTATAGTATTGGTAGGTTTTTGGGATTATGGGATTTTTTTAACAGGTTTTCTGAAGATGCATTTTTATCGTGTTTAATTTAAAATTTTGTGACAGTTCGGTAAACCACTTTATTTGATACGTGATAAAATTAAGGTGATTTTTGTACTTGTGAGATTAAAAAAAAAAAAAAATGTATAAAAGTTTTAAAAGGGTGATTCATAAAACATATTCAAGTATTGTACTTGTGGCATTAAAAAAAAAAAGAAAATATACAAAACTTTTAAAAGGGAGATTCTTAAAACATATTCAGAGTATTGAAAGAAAAAAAAACTTCTGACAACACATCTATATATATTATAAAAATATGAGTTGAGTTTTTGGTTTCTTACAAAATATAAATTGCCTAAAATATTCTTATAGTAATTATATCAATACTATTATTTAAGGATAATTATATAAATATATATTATAAATTATTAATCTAACTATATTTAGAAAGTACTTATTGACATAGAATAAGAATTTTAGTAGAATTATAACTTTTTCAACTTACCCATAAAAAAGATAGGGATAATGATTCTCACCCATCCGAACTATAGGTCATTTGGCAATTCACCATCCAAACTATTTCGCCACCGAAACCACCATCTAAACTTTCAATTCCTAACAAACCACCATCCCACAGCGGTTTTGACCCTTTTTTGAGCGGTTTTCACTCTTTTTTCAGCGGTTTTGGATGTTTTAACACATAATCTATGGAAAAATAACAAAAAAAGACAGATTTACATGTATTAAAACATCCAAAACCGCTGAAAAAAGAGTCAAAACCGCTCAAAAAAGGGTCAAAACCACTGTGGGATGGTGGTTTGTCAGGAATTGAAAGTTTAGATGGTGGTTTCGGGGACGAAATAGTTTGGATGGTGAATTGCCAAATGGCCTATAGTTCGGATGGGTGAAAATCATTACCTCAAAAAGATATATTTCAACAAGGTTTGTTTTTTTTTTTTTTTTAAAAGGAATTGTTTTAAGATTAATATATTAATTAATTATATTCAAAATTTATAATATAAGTTATCCATTTTTTAATGTTTGAGACCTATAATTTATAATGTTATAACAAAATATATCTAACTAATTAGAAAATAACAAATTGATTCATTTTGCAAATTTTAATAAAGTTTTATAGTTATGTAAAATAAAATATATTTTTATAGTATTCGATTAAATATTCCTTTAAATTTTTATATAAATATATTATTTTTATTATTTTTACTACATACATGAAATTAATAGTAAAAAACTAACATAAATCACAATAATACTGATTAGAGGAATATAAATAAGAAAATGGACTGTAAGATCAAATGACAAAGAGAAAATAAAAAAGAGATAAAAGAATAGTAAGTTAAAAGAAATAATTATTAATTTTAATGATTATATACGCCTACAAAAATTAAGGAACAACCAAAATAATTTGTTTACTTCATTCAATAATGATGTCACTTAGGTATTAAATTTTTTATCTACAAATAAGGTTCTTTCACATGAAAAATAATGTATGGATTTATTGATCTTGTTATGTTTTACTCAGTAATCAGTCCTTAATTGTATTATTTATTGTTCACGATTTAAAAGAGATATTTTATACCTTAAGAGTTTTTCGGTAAAAGTTACAAGATTTAAAAAATCAATTATTCAATTGTGAGATTTCTAAAAATGTGGTTGCACATGTTCATGTAATCGAGTTTCAAAAGAGATGGTTACCACATACTCTTATTTTGATAATCTTGGGGTAAAAATATAAAATTACAACACGATAAATTTGATCAATTTATCTGTGTCAAATTTGTTGATTAAGAAAAGGATCTTAAACTTTATGAGTTAGTTATGAAACACATGATGCATGAATCATGTGGATGAAAGAACTTAAATAATTCTTGCATGATGGATGAAGAATGTAAATAACATTATTCATATTCATATTGTGAAAGCACAACACAAGATAAAGATGGATATTCGATTTGTGAAATGAGAAGAATCTTAATAATGGTTCAAGTTCGCAATACACAACTTTATGACCAATGTGTAGTACCTTATAATCCATATGATCTCTTATTAAGGTATAAGTCTCACATTAACATCGAGATTTTTTTTAAAGTGATAATAGTGAAATATCTTTACAAATATATATATAGTACATGACAAAGTGAGAATAAATGTCGTGTACAATAGTAAACAAAATTCAAAAAATTAGAATAAAAAATTTAAAGATAGTAGATTGGGTCTCAGCTGAAGAAACAAAATGGAGAATTTTTTAATTTAATTTGAATGAGATTGATCCAACAATTATAAATTTAGATATACATTTTCCAAAGCAGCAATAAACGACTTACTGGCTGAATCAAAACTTGAAAGACATTTTGACTTGGGATCATTACTCCAAAATAGTGTTCATCAAAAAATGGATATCCCTATCCCACATCGGGAAAGTATGAGAGTTAATTCAGTTTATAAGTTAAAGAGTCCAAGTATAACAAATGGATATCCCTTTTGGGCAGTGGTTTAGGCCCAATTTCAGGTTATACTCGGTGGGCTTGGGGACTTCTGCTCGTGTCCAACGGGCCCTCGGACCCGGGGCGTGACAATATATATATATATATATATATATATACATATATTTATATTATACAAATCGCTTTGAAAACCCTAAAACCAATTCAGTTTTCTTTTCAAGTTTCCTACGCAGACATTCAAAGTCCCAACCAGTCCGCCTTCTCGTTTGATGCCAGAGCTGCCACCTCACTACCTCCCGTCGGCCGCCACCATGAAATCACCTCTAGAGTTCAGCCGCAACATAGATTACTTGTAACACCCCAAGCGGTGGGGCACCACACCCCCGCACTATGACCCGACACGTGTACGAAATGGAGAGTCCGCACACTCACCAAGTCACAGCGAACGGGTGATAAACGAAAACACACACACTAGTTAGGCAGTACCTAACCCTGTACAAAAGAGAATAAGCGGAACATGACAGCGGAAGCCAGGCAAAATACCAACTTTCAAAAACTTACGTACATTAAACATACAATGCAATACAAACATAAAAATCAACTACACGGGTTCGATTTATCCGGCAACCTGTCCTATCCTGTCCCGAATAATTACGCAACGAAACGGGTTCAACTGACCCTAGAAACCTGTCCCGAATAATCATATAATCACAACGGGTTCATCTAATTTGAGCACCTGTCCTAACCTGTCCTGAAATTCATACATTCAATTCATAAATGCAAACTTGCACATAACATATCCCATACAGAATTCACGAATCATAACTCAGAACAAAATACTTAATAAAAACTGAAACGAACAGACATAGACTCAACAGACACGACACACTGCCGCCTAACACGAACTCCAACGCGAACCCAAAGCTAAACCTGCACACTAAAAACATAAAGTGGGAGGGGTCAGTCCAAAGACTGAGCGAGGGGCTAACACATGCACACTATACATATATACAGAGCACAGCACGTACAAATTAGATGTTCGTGAATCCGGGATTAGTTTTTGCACGTCAAAATATTTTTCTCGTGATAATATATATATAGGGTGACTTACCAAAACAGAACGAACAAAACTTAGCTTATACATAACTCAAAACGTACGCTCAAACTCATGCAGACTAGCACACATATCAAAGCATATTTTATTAGTTTAAAAGTATACCAAATTTTATCTTAATTTAAGAATCTATCCCGTTTCATGAACTTACGACAGACAGACAGAACACTTGGCGGGTACGAGTTCAAATTCCAACCAACTCCTCAGATCATTTATAAATTAAGAGTCAAACATAAATCAAAGTCAGACATACATAACTCTTCTCCGGGTGATGGAAGAGTTGTACATACCCTAACCATCCACAAACAGTCGAGGGGAGTGCTCAATGCTGCTCAAACCCTCAGGACTCCGTCCTCCACAAATCTCCTGACGGATTTCGGGTTGATCCTTTCAGACAGATGGAGACTGCACTCGGGAGTAACCCGACGGCCCAATGCCGTCCCGGGGCTCCTTTGTACAAATCTCCGGGGCCCAGTTCAAATTGTTCAAAAGTTTCAAAAGTTCAAACCCCGCTACAGACAGAAAGACATACATATTTCATGTATATCGTACTTATCATATCGCACGTACATATCATACACACTGACCTCGAAATCATAACAAAACTAAGACTAAGCATACATAGGCTCATATATAGCGTTCCGTACTTTTCAAATCAAATCATTTAACAAAACCAGCAGAATACGTACTTCGCACATATCTACAGATACATAAGGCTTATAACCGCATGCATTAGAAAATGAGCACGTTGCAATAGGGTGTAACTATATCCTAACCTCACCTGGTACCAGACAAAGCTGAAGAAACAGCAAACGGTTTGCCCCAGAACCTGCACGACCACAAGTCACCACCCCGGGTGCACCTGTGCCAACTAAACACACAAAATACAACACAGAAATCAGACTCAGACTCAGACAACCACACAGAGACGCACGGCAAATGCAATCACATAAGCAGGGTTCAAATTTTTATTAATTACATGCAAAGCAAAACAATAAGGCATGTTCAAGGCACAATTAATGCAAATAAGAGAATAAAAACGCAAGGCAAATCATACCATTTCATTTGTCACACAAACAATTCATTTATTACATAACAAATTCAATTAACAAGGTTAATCAATTCATATCATGCAATTTACACATTTTAAAAAATTATACAAACCTCCCTTCTAAGTTAAACAATTAATAAATTTAGCATGCCGGGACTCATATTGCAAATCAAAACATATCACATTTCATATATAAGTACGTAGTACAAGAACAACCAAATCACATAATAGCATGCTTCGAATTTCATATAAATCTCACAAGGTTACCTATCAAATTCCTACCATACAAAGTTCATATAATTCGTACATGGCATACCCAATTCGTATATCACAGAACGGATTCAATTGACAAGGTTTACCTAATTAAATCAAACAAATTCATATCGTTTCCAAAATTACACATACAACCCTTCAAGTTAGACAATCAGCTTAATTAGGCAAAACGAGATTCAAATTGCAAATCAAAGCATCAACATATTTCATAATTCATTTAATACATGATTTCGTATACATTGGAATTTATATTGATCGAGCAGTCAAGCAATTAACAAATTATTGCAATTAAAACAATTAATTTAAATAATCAAATTACACAAAATAAATCACAACAAATCAACCGGATATCCGGAAAGTGGCATTGAACTCACCAAAACGAAGTGGACAAACTGTCTGAAGCACGCCGGAGCGCCACCACCGGAGCCGCCGGAACAGTGGCCGGATATCCAATTGACGAACGAAAAGTGGTGTTGAACTCACCACAACGAGGCGGACAAACTGTCCGAAGCCAGCCAGAGCGCCGCCACCGGAGCCGCCGGAACAGTGGCGGGCCGCCGTTTGGCCGCCGCCGGAGCGTGCCGGAAAAAACCCAAAAATTCAGCCGTGCAAGTACTCCTCGTGCTCGTTCCAATTCCTCGATCAATTTCTGAAAATTCCAAGCCAATCGTCTCCAATTTCAGATCTAAGAACACGAAAACCCTCAAATCATCAAAGTCAAATTACTTCCAAACTGGTGAACGAAAATGAGATCCGTAAAAGGCATTGTCTTACCCGTGACGAGCTCTTCGAAACCCCTACAGTGGTTGCCGGAAAATATCCCTGGAGCTGACCTCCACCGTGATCCGCCGCTGCACCACCGCGATCCGCCATCAAACGGCTAAATCTGTAGTCGTGTGAATGGGGACTGATAGTTCTCGTCGTTCCAAACAACTTTCGTGAAGAGCCCGTAGCCAAAAGATCGATGAAAAGGGCCCCCCGATAACCTCTGAAGTTTCTGCCGCCGTAATCATCGTCGGAACCACCACCTATAGCCAAAATTTGTTCAAATTGATGCCGGAAATGAACTCAGGGTGTCAGAAAACCTTGGAGAACACTAACCTTGGTCGGAAAAAGCCACCGGATCGCCGTCGTGCCACTGTTCATGTACCGCCGCCGCGAGCTTCAGGCGGCGCTTGAGCCGCCGTTCGGTGGCCAATGGCTGCGCCGCCAACGCCATTCGAAGCCCTGTAAATTATTCTTTCTGGGTCTGAGGTGCGTGTTGCAGGAAGGTCACCGGAAACCGCTGCGAGGGGACGATGGTCCGCCCCTCCTCCAGTCGCGACTGAAAATGGAGGAAAAAGTCCGCCTCCGCTTGTCGTCGGGCCACGATCTTCGTACGTTTGTCACTGCGTCGTCGAGCTCTTCGAAATGGACTATTCATTCTTCGAATTCCATCGAGAAACGATTGAGTTCCGAGTTATGCGTGTGTTACACCGTGAGTGTGTGTGTTTGTGTCGTGAGGGAGGAGAGAGAAAGAGCCGGGAGAGAGAGAGAGGGTCCGGGTGTTTTATCCCAGGTCCTCGCATGTGAAACGAACGGTAGAAGGGGCAAATGACTTCATAATTGGGCAAACTCAGAGTCTACGGACACGTCTCGATGCCCCGAACGCATTAAAGGGGTCGAAAAGGTTGAAAACTCGATCGAACGAGAAATGACCGAAAAACCCCTAAAAAGTGAAAATTACAAAAAAGACCCCTAAACTCTAAAAGAGTTCAAAATAGGGCCACGCAAAGCAGAAAATCACCTAATTAAACACATAAAAAGGATGAAACGTGGCGTACCTTATAAGTCGGACGAGTGGGATGTTACAAACTCCCCTCCTTCAAAAGGACATGTCCTCAGGTCCGGAAGCAGGATCTTGAACGACTCTGAAACGAATTCCACTTCAAGCTTCCGCTGCGTAACTGTGATCTAGGCGAACTGCAAACTCTTCGGATACTTCTCCCTTAGTTGGCATCAACTCCCTGCATAGTGACTCATTGTCACTGAGGTCCCACTGAGCACTTGACCGTTGATCACTTCAAACTCATTCGATCACCACTAGGCCACTGCACCCAAAGCTCGATACTGTCGCATCCTCGTCGCTTGCAAACTGTCATCAGGCCATGCGTAATGAAACTACGACAAACAAGAGAGAATCCCATCTCTCAACACGCAGGTGAGAGAACCATATCCCTCAGCACACACAAAAGAGAGAAACCCCGTCTCTCAGGTACATAATTCAGAGAGCCCCGTCTCTCAAACACAGAATCGAGAGAACCCCGTCTCTCAACCTAAGTCTGATAGATTCCACATCTCCCAGACATTCTAGTTTGAGAAAATCCAACATTTCTCAAACCCTAAATCCAAGAGACTCCAGCATCCCTGGAATACCTAAGTATAAGAGAATCCAGCATCTTTCGTGCACAGAACTCAGAAAGACTCCAACATTTTTCTGTCACATAATTAGAGAGAATCCAGCATCTTTCTAACACACAATCAGAGAGAATTAAATCTCCCTCACACTCAAGCACACAAACAGAGTCAGAAATCATAACAATTAACATATAGCACACTTGGAAAATATATCACATAATAATAAATTTAATTAAGTAAACGATGCATGTATGCTCGTGCCATGGATGCTTATTGTACCGTTCACCATGTTGTTGATAATCTTGACCATAAAGTGGTGATGAGGTCTAGAAAGCTGGTTAAATTGTTGATGAAGCAGTCCTGTAGTTGAATCACTAAAATTGGTGCATGATGGATAGATGTTCAAATGAAATGTAGCAGTTAAGTTACATAAGTACATCAATTGAAATGTAGCAGTTAAGTTACATAAGTACATCAATCAAATGTAATTAACAGTATATTGATAAGATATTGCACAATCATAGTCACAACGTGCACATAATCATATAACTGAATGCAATTCACGCCGAAATGCTCACATATTCCTATGCCATACGACCTAGACTGATACGACACGACTCCAGAGCACCGTTTCTAAACCAAGTAGCTCTGATACCACTTAAGATGTAACACCCCAAGCGGTGGGGCACCACACCCCCGCACTATGACCCGACACGTGTACGAAATGGAGACTCCGCACACGCACCAAGTCACAGCGAACGGGTGACAAACGAAAACACACACACTAGCTAGGCGGTAACTAACCCTGTACAAAAGAGAATAAGCGGAACATGACAGCGGAAGCTAGGCAAAATACCAACTTTCAAAATCTTTTGTACATTAAACATACAGTGTAATACAAACATCAAAATCAACTACACGGGTTCGACTAATCCGGCAACCTATCCTATCCTGTCCCGAACAATTACACAACGAAACGGGTTCAACTAACCCTACAAACCTGTCCCGAATAATCATATAATCACAACGAGTTCATCTAATTTGAGCACCTATCCTAACTTGTCCCGAAATTCATACATTCAATTCATAAATGCAAACCTGCACATAACATATCCTATACAGAATTTACGAATCATAACTCAGAACAAAATACTTAACAAACTGAAACGAACAGACATAGACTCAACAGATACAACACACTGCCGCCTAGCAAGAACTCGAAAGCGAACCCAAAGCTAAACCTGCACCCTAAAAACATAAAGGGGGAGGGGTTAATCCAAAGACTGAGCGAGGGGCTAACGCACGCACAATATACATATATACAGAGCACAACAGAACAAAATAGATAACAAACTGAAATGAACAGACATAGACTCAACAGACACGACACACTGCCGCCTAGCATGAACTCCAATACGAACCCAAAGCTAAACCTGTACGCTAAAAACATAAAGGGGGAGGGGTCAGTGCAAAGACTGAGCGAGGGGCTAACGCATGCACACTATACATATATACAGAGCACAACACGTACAAATTAGATGTTCGTGAATCCGGGATTAGTTTTTGCACGACAAAATATTTTTCTGGTGATAATATATATATAGGGTGACTTATCAAAACAGTACGAACAAAACTTAGCTTATGCATAACTCAAAACGTACGCTCAAACTCATGCAGACTAGCACACATATCGAAGCATATTTTATTAGTTTAAAAGTATACCAAATTTTATCTTAATTTAAGAATCTACCCCCGTTTCGCGAACTTATGACAGACAGACAGGACACTCGGCGGGTATTAGTTCAAATTACAACCAACTCCTCAGATCATATATAAATTCAGAGTCAAACATAAATCAAAGTCAGACATACATACCTCTACTCCGGGTGATGGAAGGGTTGTACATATCCTAACTATCCACAAACAGTCGAGGGGAGTGCTCAATGATTCTCTAACCCTTAGGACTCCATCCTTTACCAATCTCCTGGTGGATTTCGGGTTGATCCTTTCAGACAGATGCAGACTGGACTTGGGAGTAACCCGACGGCCCAATGCCATCCCGGGGCTCCTTCGTACAAATCTCTGGGCCCAGTTCAAATTGTTCAAAAGTTTCAAAAGTTCAAACCCCACAATAGACAGACAGACAGAGATATTTCATGCATATCGTACTTATCAAATCGTACGTACATATCATACACACTAACCTCGAAATCATAACAAAACTGAGACTAAGCATACATAGGCTCATACGTAGCATTTCGTACTTTTCAAATCATATCATATAACAAAACCAACAGAATACGTACTTCGGACATATCAATATGTACATAAGGCTTATAAACCATATGCATTCGAAAACGAGCACGTTGCAATAGGGTGTAACTATATCCTAACCTCACCTGGTACCAGACAAAGCTAAAGACACAGCAAACGGTTCGCCCCAGAACCTGCACGACCACAAGTCACCACCCCGGGTGCACCTGTGCCAACTGAACACACAAAATACAACACAGAACTCAGACTCATACTCAGACAGCCATACAGAGACACACAACAAATGCAATCACATAAGCAGGGTTCAAATTCCTATTAATTACATGCAAAACAAAACATTAAGACATGTTCATAGCACAATTAATGCAAATAAGAGAATAAAAAGGTAAGGCAAATCATATCATTTCATTTGTCAAACAAACAATTCATTTATTACATAACAAATTCAATTAACAAGGTTAATCAATTCATATCATGCAATTTACACTTTTCAGAAAATTACACAAACCTCCCCTCTAGGTTAAAAAATTAACAAATTTAACATGCCGGGACTCACATTGCAAATCAAAACATATCACATTTCATATATAAGCATGCAGTACAAGAACAACCAAATCATATAATAGCTTGCTTCGAATTTCATATAAATCTCACGAGGTTACCTATCAAATTCCAACCATACTAATTTCATATAATTCATACATGGCATACCCAATTTGTATATCACAGAACGGATTCAATTGACAAGGTTTACCTAATTAAATCAAACAAATTCATATCCTTTCCAAAATTACACATACACCCCTTCAAGTTAGACAATTAGCTCAATTAGACAAAACCGGATTCGAATTGCAAATCAAAGCATCAACATATTTCATAATTCATTTAATACATGATTTCGTATACATTGGAATTTATATTGATCGACAAGTCAAGCAATTAACAATTTATTGCAATTAAAACAATTAATTCTAATAATCAAATTACACAAAATAAATAACAACAAATCAACCGGACATCCGATTGACGAACGGAAACTGGCGTTGAACTCATCACAACGAGACGGATAAACTGTCTGAAGCCGGTCGGAGCGCCGCCACCGGAGCCACCGGAACAGTGGCAGGCCCCCGCTCGGCCGACGCTGGAGCACGCCCAAAAAATCCCGAAAAATCAGCCGTGCAAGTACTCCTCATGCTCGTTCCAATTCCTCGATCAATTTCTGAAAATTCCAAGCCAATCATCTCCAATTTCAGATCTAAGAACACAAATACCCTCAAATCTTCAAACTCAAATTACTTCCAAACAGGTGAACGAAAATGAGATCCGTAAAAGGCATTGTCTTACCCGTGACGAGCTCTTCGAAACCCCTATAGTGGTCGCCGGAAAATATCCCCGGTGCTGACCTCCGCTGTAAGCCGCCGCTGCGCCATCGTGATCCGCCACCAAACGGCCAAATCTGGAGTCGCGTGAATGGGGATAGGTAGTTCTCGTCATTCCGATCAACTTTTGTGAAGAGCCCGTGGCCAAAAGATTGACGAAAAGGGCCCCCGATAACCTCCGAAGTTTCTGCCACCGCAATCATCGTTGGAACCACCACCTACAGGCAACATTTGCTCAAATTGATGCCGGAAATCAACTAAAGGGGTCGGAAAACCTTGGAAAAGACTAACCTTGTTCGGGAAAAGCCACTGGATCGCTGTCTAGTGGCCAATAGTCGCGCAGCCAACGCCATTCGAAGCGCCGGAAATTCTTCTTTCTGGGTCTGAGGTGCATGTCGTAGGAAGGTCACCGGAAACCACCGCGAGGGGACGGCGAAGTAGCGGTGGTCCCCCCCTCCTCCAGCCGTGACTGAAAATGACAAAAAAAGTCCACCTGCGCTTGTCATCGGGCCACGATCTTGGTACGGTTGTGACCGCGTCGTCGAGCTCTTCGAAATGGACTATTTATTCGTCGAATTCCGTCGAGAAACGATTGAGTTCCGAGCTGTGCATGTATTACACCGTGAGTGTGTATGTTTGTGTCGTGAGGGAGGAGAGAGAGAGAGAGCTGATTGGTTTGCTCGAAAAACGAGGGTCCGGGTGTTTTATCCCAGGTTCTCGCGTGTGAAACGAACGATAAAAGGGGCAAACGATGTCAGAATTGGGCAAACTCAGAGTCTACGGACTCGTCTCGATGCCCCAAACACGTTAAAGGGGTCGAAAAGGTCAAAAACTCGATCGAACGATAAACGACCAAAAAACCCCTAAAAAGAGAAAATTACAAAAAGACCCCTAAACTCTAAAAGAGTTCAAAATAGGGCCACACAAAGCACAAAATCACCTAATTAAACACATAAAAAGGTTGAAACATCGCGTACCTTATATGTCGGACGAGCGGGATGTTACAAACTCCCCTCCTTCAAAAGGACCTGTCCTGAGGTCCGAAAGTAGGATCTTGAACGTCACTGAAACGAATTCCACTTCAAGCTTCCGCTGCGCAACTCTGATCTAGGCGAACTGCAAACTCTTCAGGATACTTCTCCCTTAGTTGGCATCAACTCCCTGCATAGTGACTTGTTGTCACTGAGGTCCCACTAAGCACTTGACCGTTGGTCACTTCAAACTCATTCGATCATCACTAGGCCACTACACCCAAAGCTCAATACTGTCGCATCCTCGTCGATTGCAAACTGTCATCAGGCCACGCGTAACGCAACTACGATAAACAAGAGAGAATCCCATCTCTCAACACGCAAGTGAGAGAACTTCATCCCTCAGCACACACAAAAGAGAGAAACCCCGTCTCTCAGGCACATAATTGTGAGAGCGCCGTCTCTCGAACACAGAATCGAGAGAACCCCGTCTCTCAACCTATGTCTGTCAGATTCCACATCTCGCAGACATTCTAGTTTGAGAAAATCCGGCATTTCTCAAACCCTAAATCCAAGAGAATCCAGCATCCCTCGAATGCCTAAGTACAAGAGAATCCAGCATCTCTCGTGCACAGAACTCAGAAAGACACCATGTAATGCCCCAGTTTTTTTAGGTCATATAGTATAACGTATGTGTTTACCAATTTGCGCGAATTAATTATTTATAAGTGATTTGCCTATTTAATTTTATATTAAATGTTAATTATCATAATTTAATGTTATTAATACTAAATATAGTTAATTTAATGGAATATATGTATTCATGCATTTTAATTTTAAACCATATCAAAGCATGCATTTGATTTTAAATTAAATTGTATTAATCGTGCATTTGATTTGTAATTAAATAAATGTGTACACTTTGATTTAATTGATATTTTATTTCATCCACTTTGTTTTATATTTAATTATGAATTTAAATTTTATTTTATACTATGAAATTCTTTGAATATATTTATGCATTGTTCATGAGTGTTATAAACGTGCTTCGTTCTTATATGATTTGATACCGAAATCTCGTGCAAATTTAATATGTTGGATTTATGCGTGTCATGATTATGAATATATGTTCGTTTTATGTTTTCGGGTTCGTTTGCATGAGTTCCGAATTTATTTTGTTCTTGGGATCCAAATCGGGGGCTAATGAGCAATTAGCGCACCCTTGGTTTCGTTTGTGATATCTTGAGCTCGGTTCCGTTTGTGATATCTTGAGCTCGGGAATTCGGAGTCGAGTTCCGTGAACTCCGTTGAACTCGTAACAAAATTTCGGGTTCAATAAATTTAGCCTCATATTTTTCTAAGACCATTTGGACCCCTGAAATTTAACCGAAAAACGAGACGGCCGCTAAATTGCCACACTTAGCCATTTTCCTCATATCTCCCTCAAATCTTGACCAAATTAACCATGGTTGGACGCTATGGAACCCTAGTTAAGCCCACTATCTGATCTCTATCTCCCTAAACCGAAACACACACCTCACACAAAGAAAAATCAGGCCAAAGCCTCTGCTCTCCAGAAATCCCGTCACCATGCCCTACTTGGAGATTTTGGAGCTCAAATCTCTTTCAAACCTCAATCAATCCATAAGGTGAGTTTATGATTGTAATATACATTCATCATGAGTCATTTTTATCTATTCATCCCCAATTTTGAGCATGCTTTCATGAGTTTTTGAAGAAGAAGATGAATAGTTAGGTCATGACTCCATTTCTTGAATCCATGCTAATCCTTGCTTTATGACCTGAATTGATGCTTGTTTATTGATCATTTGAACTCCCTAACTTCAATATTTGCCTTATATTTCATTGTACTTGATCATAGCATGAATTACCATTGTTGCCTTTCATGAAAACTTGAAGAAAATGCAAGAAATAAACTGCTCTCTTTCAACCTTGATGCTGTGACATTTTTGGGGTTGAAATGCTATTGATTTGTGGTGCTTTCTTTGTTGTTATAACTTGGTTATGAAGTGTATATGTTCCCCTACATGTTGCCCCTGTTTTGGCCCTGTTTTTCCTCGATTTTCTGCTGCAAAACAAGAAGGAACAGTTGCTGCGCTGATAGGAACGACCGTTCCCTCGCCAAGAAGAAGAAGGCCTGAACCCACGTTCAATTAGCTGCTGCTGGTTCTGTACACTTGAACCCCTGTTCAGCCATGAAGAATGCAGCACATGTTTTAATTCTGTAACGACGAACGATCGTTCGCGGCAAACGAACCGCCGTTCACTTCCTTGACATGCTGCTGCTGCTCTCTCCAAGTTGTTTTGATGTCTGAATGTGTGTGTATATGAATATGTAAACGAAATTGTGTTTACGTGTGTGCGTGTGAATAAATATGTGTATATATATTAGATATATGCATGCATGAGAAGTTTACGTATGTAATTGTATATATATATTTACTTATGATTATATGTTAATTAAATGTAAGGTTAATAATATGATTTAAGTATGGTTTAATTTATTTAAATTATGGAACTAATTTGTTACGTATTTTATGTTATTTAACTTCCGATTGTGACTTGAATGTCTTTAATTGTCTATTTGCTCTAGTTGTAAACATGATATCATACATGTTATGATTGTTACATGAATTCTGGGATTGAATTGTTATGAAATGTGTAAGGATTGAACTTAATGAATATGAACTCTTCCTTGAGCGAATGAATGACTTGTCTTTATATGATTTAAATGCATTAATCGTGCACATGAACATTTCCATGACATAGTATCATAATTTATGCATTCATAACCTATGTTATCCCTATCATATATGGTGTATGGTTCGAATGAATGCAAGATATAGAAGATAGCAAACGTGTGAGAATGAATCCACCCCGTATTGAATGTTGTGATGAGTTTCTTGATTATATGACCTCATAGCATGAATCCTATTTCTTTTGCATCTCCTATCATGATCCATACATTGTCGTGCGTCTTATATGGTACATTTGGAGTCTTGAGTCTCACGAATTGATTGCATTGTCATTTGTACAACTTTCTCCAGGGCGGAGATGTCGGGTGCATAGGTTATTCTTCAATCTTCTTATCTTCTTGGTTTTCGGTAAGGTGTCATAGGTGGGTTTCTCTTCTATTAGCTATGATGACCCGATATACCCCTTATGTGAAAGTTTTAAGCCAAAAATATTATAGGTATATATATATCGAGTCTTTTCAAAAGAGTCTATGATTTTCCAACGTAAAGCCCTTCTATTATGTATTCCCACCTTATGATTTTTGGCGTGGACATGATTATGATTGCACAGGCCCAGGGACTTAGTGCAAGTGGCTATCCGGGGAGGCAAGGGCCGACAGTGATCCCTTGTACTAGTCCCACCACATTTACGGTGATACCGGCCCTCGTTAGGAGGTTTAGCGGGGAATGGGAGCTGAGTGCCCTTGGGGGATTCATGTACCCCCATTGGCCTATGTATAGACCGGTGGTCGGGTCTTGCTAACCCGTGCACCACCCGGAGGAAAAAGGTGTATGTGTATGATTATGTTATGATTGTTATGAACCGTGCGGGAAGGTCGGGACACGGATTGGCCAAACGTTAATGAATATGAATGATATGAATATAATTATGATTATGAACGAATATATATGAATGTGTATGATCGCTAAAATAGAAACTGAATTGATATGCACACACGAGGAGTAGGTTGGAGATGTTCGCCCACCAGCCAGGGCTCACGTTTTGACCGCATGAACAATTATGATTATGAATTATGAAATTGATCGTTGTAATCCCGAGCGTTGTTTTCTTTTGTTTTTACCCACTTGGAAAATATCTCAAAAACCTCGAACGGGATTATAACTTGCATGTGTATGTGCTTAAATTCTGCAATATTATTTATGATATACCCTGTTTTATACCCACCAGTCTCCTATAGACTGAACCCGGCTTTGTTTTCAGTTCTTTTGCAGGTTTGGAGTGCTAGGCGGGGTTCTGAGTCTGTCAAGTCTCATATTTAAGTCTAAGTCACCTCATACGCTTTTGTACATACAAGAATGTATATGTGGAAATGTTTATGTATGAATATCCGGGACTAGGTATCTATGCTAGTTGAATCCGTCAATTGCTCATGTTATTTATGATTAATTATAGACTTTGCTTCGACACATGCATTTTTATTCTTTGGAACTATTTATTTGATTTCGAAGTTTAGTTCCCGCCTAGCTTAGTGAGTGAGTGAGTCCCCGTTCGCTCTGAGCTGGCACGTGTATGGATTTCCCATTTCATACACAGGTCGGGTCGGAGTGCGGGGGATGTGGCCCCTTGCGTGTGGGTTGCTACACTCCAGCATGTTTCTGTCACATAATTAGAGAGAGTCCAACATCTCTCTAACACACAATCAGAGAGAATTAAATCTCCCTCACACTCAAGCACACAAACAGAGTCAGAAATCATAACAATTAACACATAGCACACTTGGCAAATATATCACAAAATAACAAATTTAATTAAGTAAACGAAGCATGGCTCGTGCCATGGATGCGTATTGTACCGTTCACCATGTTCATAATCTTGACCATAAAGTGGTGATGAGGTCTGGAATGCTGGTTAAATTGTTGATGAACCAGTCCTGTAGTTGAATCACTAAAACTGGTGCATGATGGTTAGATGTGCAAATGAAATGTAGCAGTTAAGTTACATAAGTACATCAATCAAATGTAATTAAAAGTATATTGATAATATATTGCACAATCATAGTCACAACGTGCAAATAATCATATAACTCAATGCAATTCACGCCGAAAAAGCAAAACTTCATGCAAAACGGATTTAATGGGCACATATTCCTATGCCGTACGACCTAGACTGATAGGACACGACTCCAGAGCACCGTTTCTGAACCTGGTAGCTTTGATACCACTTAAGATGTAACACCCCAAGCCGTGGGGCACCACACCCCCGCACTACGACCCGACACGTGTACGAAATGGAGAGTCCGCACATGCACCAAGTCACAGCAAACGGGTGACAAACGAAAACACACACACTACCTAGACGGTACCTATCCCTGTACAAAAGAGAATAAGCGGAACATGACAGCTGAAGCCAGGCAAAATACCAACTTTCAAAAACTTACGTACATTAAACATACAGTGCAATACAAACAGCAAAATCAACTACACGGGTTCGACTATTCCGACAACCTATCATATCCTGTCCCGAACAATTACACAACGAAACGGGTTCAACTAAACCTAGAAACCTGTCCCGAATAATCATATAATCACAACGGGTTCATCAAATTTGAGCACCTGTCCTAACCTGTCCCGAAATTCATACATTCAATTCATAAATGCAAACCTGCACATAACATATCCTATACAGAATTTACGAATCATAACTCAGAACAAAATACTTAACAAACTGAAACGAACAGACATGGACTCAATAGACATAACACACTGCCGCCTAGCAAGAACTTGAACGCGAACCCAAAGCTAAACCTGCACCCTAAAAACATAAAGGGGGAGGGTCAGTCCAAAGACTGAGCGAGGGGCTAACGCACGCACACTATACATATATACAGAGCACAGCAGAACAAAATACATAACAAACTGAAACGAATAGACATAGACTCAACAGACACGACATACTGCCGCCTAGCACGAACTCTAACACGAACCCAAAGCTAAACCTGTACGCTAAAAACATAAAGGGGGAGGGGTCAGTCCAAAGACTGAGCGAGGGGCTAACACATGCACATAATACATATATACAGAGCACAACACGTACAAATTAGATGTTCGTGTTCCGGGATTAGTTTTTGCACGTCAAAATATTTTTCTGGTGATAATATATATATAGGGTGACTTATCAACACAGAACGAACAAAACATAGCTTATACATAACTCAAAACGTACGCTCAAACTCATGCGGACTAGCACACATTTTGAATCATATTTTATTAGTTTAAAAGTATACCAAATTTTATCTTAATTTAAGAATCTACCCCCGTTTCACGAACTTATGACAAACAGACAGAACACTCGGTGGGTATTAGTTCAAATTCCAACCAACTCCTCCGATTATATATAAATTCAGAGTCAAACATAAATCAAAGTTAGACATACATACCTCTACTCCGGGTGATGGAAGGGTTGTACATACCTTAACTATCCACAAACAGTCTAGGGAAGTGCTTAATGCTGCTTAAACCCTCAGGACTCCATCCTTTACCAATCTCCTGGTGGATTTTGGGTTGATCCTGTCAGACAGATAGAGACTGCACTCAGGAGTAACCCGACGGCCCAATGCCGTCCCGGGGCTCCTTCGTACAAATCACCGGGCCCAGTTCAAATTGTTCAAAAGTTTCAAAAGTTGAAACCCCACAACAGACAGACAGACAGACATATTTCATGCGTATCGTACTTATCATATCGCACGTACATATCATACACACGGACCTCGAAATCATAACAAAACTGAGAGTAAGCATACATAGGCTCATACATAGCTTTTCGTACTTTTCAAATCAAATCATATAACAAAACCACCAGAATACGTACTTCGCACATATCAATATGTACATAAGGCTTATAAACCGCATGCATTCGAAAACGAGCACGTTGCAATAGGGTGTAACTATATCCTAACCTCACCTGGTACCAGACAAAGCAGAAGACACAGCAAACGGTTCGCCCAGGAACCTACACGACCACAAGTCACCACCCCGGGTGCACCTGTGCCAACTGAACACACAAAATACAACACAAAACTCAGACTCAGACTCAGACAACCACACAGAGACACACGACAAATGCAATCACGTAAGCAGGGTTAAAATTCCTATTAATTACATGCAAAACAAAACATTAAGGCATGTTCATAGCACAATTAATGCAAATAAGAGAACAAAAAGGCAAGGCAAATCATATCATTTCATTTGTCAAACAAACAATTAATTTATTACATAACAAATTCAATTAACAAGGTTAATCAATTCATATCATGCAATTTATACATTTCAGAAAATTACACATGCCTGGACTCACATTGCAAATCAAAACATATCACATTTCATATATAAGCACGTAGAACAAGAAAAACCAAATCACATAATAGCATGCTTCGAATTTCATATAAAGCTCACGAGGTTACCTATCAAATTCCAACCATACTAAGTTCATATAATTCATACATGGCATACCCAATTTGTATATCACAGAACGGATTCAATTGACAAGGTTTACCTAATTAAATCAAACAAATTCATATCCTTTCCAAAATTACACATACACCCCTTCAAGTTAGACAATTAGCTCAATTAGACAAAACGGGATTCAAATTGCAAATCAAAGCATCAACATATTTCATAATTCATTTAATACATGATTTCGTATACATTGGAATTTATATTGATCGACAAGTCAAGCAATTAACAATTTATTGCAATTAAAACAATTAATTCAAATAATCAAATTACACAAAATAAATCACAACAAATCAATTGGACATCCGATTGACGAACGGAAAGTGGCGTTGAACTCACCACAACGAGACGGATAAACTGTCCGAAGCCGGTCGGAGCGCCGCCACCGGAGCCACCGGAACAGTGGCGGGCCGCCGGTCGGCCGCCTCCGGAGCATGTCGAAAAAATCCCAAAAAATCAACCGTGTAAGTACTCCTCGTGCTCGTTCAAATTCCTCGATCAATTTCTGAAAATTTCAAGCTAATCGTCTCCAATTTCAGATCTAAGAACATGAAAACCCTCAAATCTTCAAACTCAAATTACATCCAAACCGGTGAACGAAAATGAGATCCGTAAAAGGCATGAGATCCGTAAAAGGTATTGTCTTACCCGTGACGAGCTCTTTGAAACCCCTATAGTGGTCGCCGAAAAATATCCCCGGAGCTGACCTCCACCGTGAGCCGCCCCTGCGCCACCGCGATCCACCACAAAACGGTCAAATCTGGAGTCGCGTGAATGGGGATTGATAGTTCTCGTCGTTCCGAACAACTTTTGTGAAGAGCCCGTGGCCAAAAGATTGACGAAAAGGGCCCTCGATAATCTCCGAAGTTTCTGCCGCCGCAATGATCGCCAGAACCACCACCTACAGCCAAAATTTGCTCAAATTGATGCCTTAAATGAACTCAAGTGGTCGGAAAACCTTGGTAAACACTAACCTTGGTCGGAAAAAGCCACCGGATCGCCGTCGTGCCACTGTTCATGCGTCGTCGCCCCGAGCTTCATTCGGCGCGTGAGCCGCCCTCCAGTGGCTAATGGCCGCGCCGCCAACGCCATTCGAATCGTCGAAAATTCTTTTTTCTGGGTCTGAGGTGCGTGTTTTAGGAAGGTCATCGGAAACCACCACGAGGGGACGGCGAAGTAGCGGTGGTCCGCCCCTCCTCCAGCCACGACTGAAAATGGCGGAAAAAGTCCACCTTCGCTTGTCGTCGGGCCACGATCTTAGTACTGTTGTGACTACGTCGTCGAGCTCTTCAAAATGGACTATTTATTCGTCGAATTCCATCGAGAAACGATCGAGTTCCGAGTTGTGCATGTATTACACCGTGAGTGTGTGTGTTTATGTCGTGAGGGAGGAGAGAGAGAGAGAGTTGATTGGTTTGCTCGAAAAACGAGGGTCCGGGTGTTTTATCCCAGGTTCTCACGTGTGAAACGAATGGTAGAAGAGGCAAACGATGTCAGAATTGGGTAAACTCAATAAGGAAAACGTGTTTCCTAAGAGATGTGAAAATAAGAGGGTCGCATCAGCAGAGAACTTAGCAGATCCACTTTGGAAACGCCCAAAGTCAATAGGCTCTCAAAGTACATCTTGAGAAGATGGGACCTAGAGTGGCTTTTACGGGCAAGTGGGAGATTGTTGTAAAAGTGCCCTGTGAAAGCCGATTGGTAACATTCTGTTTTGGGACTTTCCTAGTTTCACAGACAATCTTTGAATATATACGATTGATTAATATCATAGGCAAACACTTCTTTATATGCTCTTATTTGGTATGCGTTTACTTTATGTTGTGCATGTATGAGAACTCCCCTAATCCTGATGATTTTAGGACTCTACCATTTAGGTGAAATGGTTCATGAAACGAGCCCTATATCACATAAGTCATGATTAGTAAAATACTCCAAGCTGATGAGTCCTACAGACAGTGGGAGTGTCAACCTGAATCCTTTAAGGCTTGCTTGTGGGATCACGCCCTTAAGAAGGACCACCTTGTTTCATGGAGGTGCAAAGTGTATAGTTGATACGTGCGTGATACATGAGGGTGCTTACTTCCATAAGTAAGTTCACTAAGGTGCCCCATGTGAGAAGACTCCTAAAAGGGAAAGGAAGTTTCTATTTTAGGAAATGGAAACTTCCAGATTAGGAAATATCTCACGAGTCATTGATGTGATTAATTGATCCTTAGACTTGAGGTTCCATGTCACTTTATGAGTTAACTCTGTAGTTTTGGGTGTAAGCTTTAAAGGGTGTCACCTTAGACAACTGATTCAAGGCTTATGCTGGGGCTGTACAAGTGATTCATGGAAGTGAATGAGAATCAAGAAAGGACCTACACTTGCATTTGCAAGGTGATCTCTTATTGTGTAAGTGATTCATATGCCATATGGAGTCCTTGGCCAAGGCAATAGATCAAGACATCAAGAAAAGGGTTTCTTGGATTGAGATCAAATGGATATGAAATGCACTTAGCTTTAAGACCAGATTATTAGGGTTCTGATTATTCTCTTACCCTACATCTTGGTTGAGAGATAGCAAGTAGGAGGATTGTATCTCACATGAATCAATGACTTAAAGGTTCTGTCGAACCGAGACATTCTTATTCAGCTAGGGGTCAAACACCTGTTGCTAGACTATGGTCGTTTGATCTGTGGACTGATTAATTAATTAGGGAATTAATTAGGGTAAATGCTAATTGAATTAAGAACCTAGAGGGTCACACACAACAAACCGGCCACGTGGGTTAAGGCTTGAAATCGATTAAACAAGTTGATCGGATCAAGTGGGGTCCACACGTGTGAAACCACAGGTGTGGAAGTCGTGAATGACACGTGTCCCAATGGACACGTGTAGTCACGTGTAAATATGTGTATATGTTAAATAATTAATGTGTTAATTATTTAATGGACTTTGATTTAATTTTGAATTAATATTAAGGTCCTAATTTTGAGAAATAAAGTCTAATAAATAATTAATTATGAATTAATTAATTATTAGTCTTCAAGTTATTTATTGTAAAATAAATAAAGTAAAATTAAATGTCTAAAAGAGTTAGACTAGATTCTTGCTTTCCAAGTTGATCAAAATGAGACTTTTGGTCAAACTAAGAGAGTTGGTCTCCAAGCAAGATATCCCTTTCCAAAAGAAGTTTGGAATCCTTTTTCCAAAAGGATAAGGGGTTCGAACCCTAGCCTTATAAATAGAGGGGTTCGAACCCCATGGAAAAATATAATACAAAAATTTCTCGTTCTCCATAATTATACACTAACCCCTTAGAGCCTAAACACCGAATATAGAACTAGCATCCTCCCTATTCGAATCGTGGTCGCGGTTGGTGGACTATTTCTCTAGAGGGCTTCTATCGTGAAGTCTTGAAAGATTCGAAGGAACTTTTGGGGATCAAGCAAAATGACCACAAGGGATGATGAAACGATTCTGAACCCAACATGATAGAAGTGAAAAAATTGAACAAAAGAAAATGGCAAAAACCGTTCTTCCATATCCTGAAGGATTAATTTTTTCACGAGGGTTTTATGGCGGGCAAATTTCTACTTTCGCAAAACTGGTTTTCGAAGACAATTTCAATCTTGCTTTTCTCGTTTCATGTTTCTTTCTTTATGTTATATCATTAAGCATCTTTCCCTAACATGATTTGAATCTAGGTTGGTATGGATTGCTATCTCTACAATCGATTCTGAAGTAGAAAGAGATTTTCGAGGGACGGGTTACCATCATCGCATGAAGCGCGTTTGAGGGCGGCTCAAAACATGTCAAGAAAGCTACTACCTAAGTTAGGGTTCTGATTATTCCCTTACCCTACATCTTGGTTGAGAGATAGTAAGTAGGAGGATTGTATCTCACATGAATCAATGACTTAAAGGTTCTGTCGAACCGAGACATTCTTATTCAGCTAGGGGTCAAACACCTGTTGCTAGACTACGGTCTTTTGATCTATGGACTGATTAATTAATTAGGGAATTAATTAGGGTAACTGCTAATTGAATTAAGAACCTAGAGGGTCACACACAACAAACCGGCCACGTGGGTTAAGGCTTGAAATCGATTAAACAAGTTGATCGGATCAAGTGGGGTCCACACGTGTGAAACCACAGGTGTGGAAGTCGTGAATGACACGTGTCCCAATGGACACGTGTAGTCACGTGTAAATATGTGTATATGTTAAATAATTAATGTGTTAATTATTTAATGGACTTTGATTTAATTTTGAATTAATATTAAAGTCCTAATTTTGAGAAATAAAGTCTAATAAATAATTAATTATGAATTAATTGATTATTAGTCTTCAAGTTATTTATTGTAAAATAAATAAAGTAAAATTAAATGTCTAAAAGAGTTAGACTAGATTCTTGCTTTCCAAGTTGATCAAAAGGAGACTTTCGATCAAATAAGAGAGTTGGTCTCCAAGCAAGATATCCCTTTCCAAAAGAAGTTTGGAATCCTTTTCCAAAAAAGATAAAGGGTTCGAACCCTAGCCTTATAAATAGAGGGGTTCGAACCCCATGGAAAAATATAATACAAAAATTTCTCCTTCTCCATAATTATACACTAACCGTTTAGAGCATAAACACCGAATATAGAACTAGCATCCTCCCTATTCGGATCGTAGCCACGGTTGGTGGACTATTTCTCTAGAGGGCTTCTATCATGAAGTCTTGAAAGATTCGAAGTAACTTTTGGGGATCTAGCAAAACGACCACAAGGGATGATGAAACGATTCTGAACCCAATAGAATAGAAGTGAAAAAATCGAACCAAAGAAGATAGCGAAAACCGTTCGTCCATATCCTGAAGGATGAATTTTTTTACGAGGGTTTTATGGTGGGCAGATTTCTATTTTCGCAAAACTGGTTTTCGAAAGGAGTTTCAATCATGCTTTTCTCGTTTCATGTTTCTTTCATTATGTTATATCGTTAAGCAAATTTCCCTAACATGATTTGAATTTAGGTTGGTATGGATTGCTATCTCTACAATGGATTCTGAAGTAGAAAGAGATTTTCGAGGGACGGGTTGCCATTACCGCATGAAGCGCGTTTGAGGACGGCTCAAAACGTGTCAAGAAAGCTACTACCTAAGTGAGTTTCTTGATCTCTACGAATCTGGAAATAGGAATTGCAAGTTTTCGATTCTATCTTTTGGGAAAAATTTTTAAATTTCCGCTGTGTTTCTGTCTCGTTTTCCCAAAAGCGCGCTCTGTAGAAACGAACTCACCACTGTAGTAAACAAGCATATAATCTCAAGTCCTTCTCAAGTACTCCAATATATGCTTTCACTACTACCTAGTGTCAGATTCTAGGGTTTGACTAATATCTGCTGACTTGGACCTATTTCATAATAGATAGCTGGTCTTGTACATACTATGATATACATAAAGCTTCCGCTGCGGAACTCTAACCATGTCTTCTATCTCTTCAGTTGTCTCAGGACATTGATCCCCGAGATATATAAATTCCATTTCCAAAAGCTAAAGAACCTTTCTTGGAATTTACCATATTAATCCTTACCAGCATCTTATCTATATATACTATTTGTGATAAACCAATCACCTTATTCTTATGACCATGATAAAAGTTTGATCCTTAGAATAATATTGGTTTCACTTAGGCCTCATGTGTCAAACTACTTTAACAACCGAATCTTGACCACTGACAATATTCTTGCATCATTCCCAATGAGCAGAGTATCATTTACGTACAAAACAAAAACTGTTACAACATTATCATGATGTCTTTTGTACACGCATATATCATCAGGCAATTTGTACAAATCCAAAGGATTTAAATTGTCTATTTAATTCTGATGTTTCATGATCTAGACGTTTGCTTAAGATCATAAATTGATCTATTAAGCGTGCATCTTATGCACCTGATTTCTGGCTGTGAATTCTTCAGGTTGTGCCATGTATCTTTTCTTCTTAAAGATGCCCGTTCAAGAACACAGTCTTTACATTCATTTGTCAAATCTCATTATTATTATGAGAAATAATGGCGAGGAGAATTCTTATGGGCTTAAGCACAGCTATAGGCGAGAAGATCTCATAAATGGTTTCTTCTTTCTGGGTAAAATCCCTTGCTATAAGCTTTGCTTTAAAGTCTCTACTCTTGTCCATTCCTCATTTTATCGTCTTGTAGAACCCAATTGCATCTAATGTGTTTAATGCCTTCAGGCGCCTCTACAAGTTCAAGACTTTGTTAGAATACAGAGATTCTAACTTAGATTCCATGGCTTTTGACCAAATGGTCAGCGTCTATATCTTTCACAGCTTCATTACACGTGGCAGGACCAGATACATTAGATTCAACCACTTGGGTTAATCTTAGGTATCTTGTCAGGTATCCTGACAATCCTCCCACTACAATAATGTCCTCGTGTACACGTCTTTACATCACATGTTGTATTTGGTACATCACATGTATCTAATACATTTTCAGTTAGTTCGAGTTTATGGAAATCAATATCAAATACTATTATTTTCTTTTAACACTATTTTGCTTCCACCCTTTGTGGTTATTTATGTAATTATCTTTGAAATATCCGCAAACATCTTTTGTGATTTCTCAAATTACAAAATATACCTCCTCTTGTTCTTCTAGGATAACCTTAGAACATGTAAACCTTTGTTCTTTATCTAACTCGTCAGGATCCATCCTTAATATGTGGACCAGGCTACCTCAAATCCAAAGATAAAAGATATAGGGTTTTCACCCTAGCTACAGATCCATCAGTGTTTTAGGAGCTAACTTACATAGAACTAGGTTTAATGTGCATTGTCCTTTTGAGAGCAAGACCACAAAAAGAATTTCGCAGCGTATCATGACTTTCATAAATCTTACCATCATTATCAGAGTTCTATTTCTCTTTTCTACAATACATCTTTGCTAAGACGTATCTTATACAGACAGTTGAGATCTAATCCCATTCGAGAAATTTTGTTTAACTCTGAACATAGATACTACTTCGATCTAATCGAAGTGCATTGATATGTAATTTAACTTTTTGACTTCAGTCTTATATTCTTTGAACTCTTCAAAATACAAACTTAAGTCTCATCAAATAACGTATCTGTATCTAGAGTAATCATTCAAATGAATGATGAAATATACAAAACTTTCTCTTGCTTGAACATTCATAGGATCACATATCCGTATGAACTGGCACAAGTAACTACATGGCTTAAATACCTTTTATCCTAAAAGGACTTTCTTGGTCATTTTACTTTTCAAAACAGGATTCGTAGACTGACAACTGTCAAGTCAAAAGGACGCGACAATCAATCTTTGGGTCTTATTCTGATAGAAGTGACCAAGACGTTGATGCCACTTGCATGCCCCGCTAGGCATGGAAGTTTTTCCTCTTAGATGGTAAGTCGAACTATTTAATGTTAATCTTGAAATTAAGATTTAATTAGGATATTAAAGACCATCTTTTTCTGTGTCAGAGCAAATAAACCTTTTATTTTGTTTAGCGGAAAACTTTTGTTCAAAACAAATAATTAAACCATTAGTTATCAAATAACTTACAAAAATAAAACTTTTGTATATATGGCATATATAATATTAAAACCCTATTGCCAAACTGCGACTTTATAGTCCTTACTGCTAATACAAGCACACTCGTAGTATGCCCGAGCAGTAGTTGTGTGTCAGTCGTTTTTCAAACTTCCTGGTTAGTTTGAATCTTCGCAACGAATTGCAAATATGATTAGTTAAGTTCGAATCCACACACCAGGAGTCTGGTGAATTTCCAACTAAACATACTTTCAAAGAGTAAGATATCTTCATATCCTATCTAAACAGCGTAGCAAACAGACAGACTAAGTATTTTGGATAATTTCTTTTCCAATACTCGTTACCACCGAAATAAAACATTTTTCATTATCAGATCTGGTTTTCTTCCTTTGAACCTTAAGATTGAGAACCATTCCTTTTCTTTTGCTTCCACTCACTGCCTTTCTAGGCCATGGATATTGATGTCTGATTTAAGAGAACTTTTCCCTTAGTCTATATTACCCTTTCTGCCATATTGAGATCGTTCATTGGTTCAAGTTGGGTTTGAAAAAAAATTATTTAAAATTAATCTTGAACATTCAAATGACTTAGGCAGAGAGTATCGAATTGTATCCTATCTGTTAAGATTGTGAGCACAGAGGCTTTCAATCTCGTTCAGATTAGCTATCATATTCATAATATGATTCTGAACCAGTGATCCTTCGAACATCTTCAACTAACAACCTTTTCCATTGGCTCGTACCTTTGTACGATTCTGTCTTCAAAACATGTCCTTATCAACAGACATCTCATACATCTAATGCTCAAGAACTTTTAAGACAGATGTTAGGACGTATGACTAGCCAGATCATTGCACTTGACCTATTAAGCATAAATGTCTTTCTTATCCTGATTGGCTGTAGTTTATTGAATTTTTCGGATAAGGTTCAGTGAGTACGTAAACTTTCGTATCTCAACACGATGCCAAGATTCATTTCCTAGTCAGCATAGTCGAACCCTACTAGCCTATTTCCTTAAAGTGATATAGTTTGAAATGGGCTAAGAGAGATCGTTATTATAAAAGTGAAATAAATGAATAAATGCAAGTTATGATTATACATTTAACTTTCTTTTGCGTCTGACCAATAAATGAAATCCACGTAAATATTTTGATTTATGCAATGGTGAATTAACTAACCGCAGTTGACTCCCCAGAGGCGAGGTCGAAAACTGCTTAGAAAGTAGGAACTATTCTTAATTAACATGCCATCTAGGAAACTCTTACCAAACAATGTTAATCCACCACGTCAACCCTTAGCCTCTAAGTAAATGTAACAGAGCTCCGAAGGGAGGTTAATAAATTAGTTAGGCAAGTGCGCACCATTACCTAGAAGTCCGTACAAGTAGGTCAAGACACTCCACGGAGGCATGGTCAAGCTGACTTTCCCGTAATTCATTCTATCTGTAGAAGTCTAATCTTGTATACCGCGAATATATACCCGTCGAAGGGAGTAGTACACATCCACTATACTATAGAGGGGTAATGGAGGCCCTGAGAATCCAACTCTTTTTATCTCGCTCCCACTTGAATTTTTAAAAGGTGTGGATTATTTTTTGATTATCATATAATCACTTTTGGCGTCTTATTATCGGGAGTGATTAATCTTATTAATACGCTCCCACTAGGATTACTAAATCATATTTAAAATCCCAATAATATTTTAAGGCAATTTAATAACTATTTATTAATTAGGTCGAAAAATATTAGTCCAATTATGCATAGCGTCTAATCTCTATTAAACAATATCATTTAATCACATTAAATAAAATATGCATAATTGAAAATAGCATAATATCTCATTTATCATGATCATGCCATAAAATTAAGCATGCTTGTATATAATTATAATTATCATGGTTAAAATAAATGGCATAAAGTAAACATGTTATAAAAAAATTATCACATAATTTAAATCATGTTTACTGATTCGGTAATTTTTCAGGAAAAGCAATTAAATTATTTCCCAAAGAAATACCATTCCACGTAAATTCCCAGGAAACACTGGAGGGGTCACAACGGTCCCACTTAAAAACCAGTCTCCTTTGACAGAATTTACGTGCACAGTAGCAGATTTAAAAATTATGCATCGCATGCATCATATCAATGCATGTATATATCAAGAGCACGGCTCTGATACCAGTTGTTGGGTGATGGGCCAAAACAGTAGCGGTACGGGACCGAATTTTAATGTTTTCATATAATACAATTATTAAAGTATTTCTAAAACATTTTAATACAATAGCGGAAGATTAGACGAATCTAATCAAGTATATACATGCAATTGATAATAAATTTTAAATCACTTAAGCAGATAAATATGTAACATGCAATTAACAATTAAGAGCATATAATTTATCATGCATAAAATAAGATAACTATAAAATATTACCGTACTCCAAATATGGATATCTAACGGCATTTTTCCAGCTTCTTTCCCTTTCGGGAGACCGGCAGAGCTTCCCCGCAATATCCCCAGAGAATCCCTCAGAGTGTGGGCTCCGAAAGTATTTCTCTAAATACTAGAGAAAATAAAACCCTAAACTAGAAAACCCTTTTCAGGGTTTAATCTCCCGAAATTAAGTGTTTTATATATTAAATATATAAACACCTTATTAAAATGAATTCAAAATAATTAGGAATTAACTAGGAGAAAAGGGATATAGTTTCAAATCTAAAAACTCAGCCAAAACCTCTCCCAAAGTTGTGAGAAAAAATCAGGACCCAAGGCCCCTATCTATAAGGAAAAACTTGAGGGCAAAATGGTAATTTCACATCCCCACTTGCATGTGTAACTTGTATCAGAGTTTTGAATACACCACATTGAAGATCTCATCACCACGAGTCTAACGCTGCCGAGAACGCGCCGATCCGCCACCGGACGCGCCCTCACACGCCACCTGAAGGTGGCACGTATGTTACCCACGCGGCCTCTAGGGTTTCTAGGCTGCGCTGGTGCTGAGTCAGTGCCACCACACCCTCAGGTGCTGACGTGGCCTGACAAAGTCAGCTGACCTGTCAGCATGCCACATCATCAAATTTTTTTTTTAAATAATAAAAATTGATAAATTTCCATTTTCTCCAAAATGAAATTTCGGGCATTTCCAACTCTTTGGAAATTGATTTATTTTCTTAAAATAAATCCCTTGGCTATTTTCAAACACTTTGAAATTTTATTTCTTTCTTTCCTTTTAATGTTTTATCTTCGGGTTTTCAATTGGGGCTTACAGGGGGACCTGCAGGACTAATTAATTTTAGCTCCAAACGGGTTAATATATTATCATCTCATGATAATAATTAATTACCGTTTAACAATATTTAATTCCACTAAATAAATATTGTTGCACTCTAAAATTAATTAAATTATTCACGAATTTCTCGATCTAGAATAATTTTGCATTTTACTCCTCCGTGTAGATATCCATGAAGAATAAATTGCAATTACTATCATTTATTTTTCATCTCTAATCTGAAATTTATTGATTCGCCTTAAATTCAAATTCCCTATATGTAAAACACATTCATCATACAACTTCGGTGACGTATCACGCGAAGTGCTTTGGCCAAAGTCTTACTTCGACCATTTGCAAATATGTTTCAGGGATATCTTTTACCTTTTAGCAAGGCCACAGATTCCCCGATCAATATAACTCTTTAGCACATTTCGTGTTGTCACCGAACATACAAAGTATTTTGGCCACCCGTTATCGAGACCTCACTTCGAGTATATTATAGTGACTAACACTACATGCCTAAAGCCGACTTATAGTCAGGATGAAGAGTACAATGCTTCCTCGGATTTTATTCATTTTAGATAGCAGTATAAAATTAATAATCTTAGTGGTCCAGTTCGATGTTTCCAATCCCATTGAAAATCATCAACGTGTTATAACCGGAATTACCATTCCCTATGATGAAAGACTAATCATCTTATATAACCACGTTATAGTCTTGATAAGAACATATTCTTATCTTACCAACTAGAACTTTAATGACACGTGATTTCGGTATTCAAATTCTTTTCCTATGAAACACATTTCATATAAGAATACCACTACATGCCATTAATTATCAATATGTGAAATACTCACAACTTGCTGTAAATTCAGTTTAATTAATTCAACAAATTGAATTTTCAGGGAACTATTCCCAACAATGGTCTCATTTCGATCAATTATTTGATCTTTCTAACAATACCCTTTGAACCCGGTATTTGTGTGTGGCCCTCTAAGTTCAATTTCAGTTAGAAGTGAACCTAATTAATTAATACTCTTTATTAATTAATTACCTCACAGATCACACGACCATAGTCAAGCAACAGTTGTGTGACCCCTACCCGAAATGTGAATGTATATTCGAAAGAACCTTTTAGTCAATGACATCATGTGGGATACGATCCCCCTACCATCCTATCTCTCGATTAAGATCTAGGGGATGGGAATATGGAGAGCCCTACTAATCTTAATCTTAAAACAAAGTTCCCTTCATATTCCATTTGATCTCAATCCAAGAAAACCCCATTTTCTTAATGTCTTGATCTAACCACCTTGCGTAAGGATTTTAGGATGGAACATGAATGACTTGTGTAATAAGAGATCATCTTGCATACAGCAAGTTTAGGTCCTTTATTGATTCCAACAATTCTCATATACCACTTGTGTAATCCCAACATAGGTCGTGGTTCAGGTATCTATATGGCAACATCCTTTTGAGCCTATATCAAAGATTACTGAGTTAGCTCATATGAGACAATGTAGAATCTCAAGTCTAAGGATTAATTCCTCACGTCATTGACATGTGAGATATTTTCTAATCTGGAAGTTCTAGTAACTTCCTTTCCCATTTACGAATCTTCTCGCGCGGGGCACTCTCAGCGAACTTGTTCTTACAACAAGCACCCTTGTGTATTATGTACGTAACAACTTATGTACTTTACACCCCATGAAATAGGATGATCCTTCTTAAGGACACAACTACACAAGCAAGTCTCAACAGAGGCAAAGTCTACACTCCCACTGTCTGTCGGCCTCATTGACTTGGAGGAGTTTCTAATCCTCGCCTATGGAGTTAGGAACTTATTTCAAGTGTCATTCCCATAATGACAAAGTTCTTAACGGCCTCATCGGATTTGGGGAGTTCTAGACATGCACACGTAATGGAAACACTCAAAACACGTAATGGCAAATAAGAAGTGTTCGCCTGTGATTACAATCATTCGTATATTATTCAAAGATTTTTTGTGATATAGGAAAAGTCCCAAAGCATAACTGCTTTCTAGGGCACGATTCCAAACAATTGGTTATTCCGGCACCGAGCGAAGATGGATTGTTTTGCTAAGAAGGTCACTTTGGGTTCTACGGTGTTTTAGGGTCAGAGGTTGAAGACCTGCCCATTTATTTCTTTATGGATGCTACCAAGATGTTCCAGGATGGCGCGACGGGCTATGTGGCCTATCTTTTAAACAAACCGAAGGATCAGGCTAAGCTCGAGGAGACGGAGATTGTGAAGGAATTTCTCGATGTGTTCCCGGAGAGTTTGGGATCTCTACCCCCAGATCGGGACATTGAGTTTGTAATCATTCTCTATCCCGGAGTGGAACCTTACGCGAAATCTCCCTATAGGATGGCTCCGGCTAAGTTGAAGGAGCTGAAGACGTAACTTGATGAGCTCTTAGAGTGTGGTTATATTCGTCCGAACACTTCTCCGTGGGGTGCTCCCATCCTATTTGTAAAGAAGAAAGACGGGACGTTGTGGATGCGTATCGACTACCGTGAGCTGGACCAGTTAACGGTTAAGAACAAATACCCACTTTCTCATATTGATGAGCTATTTGATCTCCTTCAGGGTTCTTGTGTTTACTCAAAGTTGGATCTAAGGCAAGGGTATTATCAGTTGCGTATCCGGGAGGGAGACATACCGAAGACAGGTTTCGACACTCGTTATGGGCATTTTGAGTTTGTGGTCATATCTTTCGGCCTTACTAATGCCCCAGTTGTGTTTATGGATATGATTTACCGAATATTTCGGCCTTACCTCGATAAATTTGTGGTCATCTTTATAGATGATATACTGGTGTATTAGAGGTCCGTGGAAGAGCACGCGTAGCACTTGAGAATGGTATTGTTAACACTTCGAGAGTATAAACTTTTTGCCAAGTTCAGCAAGTGCGAGTTCTATATTGATCGGGTTTCCTTCTTGGGTCACTTCATCTCTGGAAAAGGTGTAGAAGTGGATCCGACGAAGATATAAATAGTCATGCTATGGAAGCAGCCGAAGAATGCCTCAGAAGTGAGAAGTTTTCTCGGATTAGCGGGGTATTTTAGGCACTTTGTGAAAGATTTCTCGAGGATTACCTCCCCGTTGATCCGGTTAGCAAAGAAAGAGGCTAAGTTCGAGTGGGATGAGGTGTGTGAAAAGAGTTTTCAAACTCTAAAAGAAAGGTTGACTACAGCACCTGTTCTAAGCCTACCCGAGGGTTCTTAAGGCTACTCAGTTTACATTGACGTGTCGAAGGAAGGCTTCGGTTGCCTGTTGATGCAGAATGGCAAAGTTGTAGCCTACGCCTCTAGAAATTTAAAAGATCACGAGAAGCACTATCCCACTCACAATTTGGAACTTGCTGCGGTTGTCTTTGCTTTGATGAAGTGGCGTCATTATCTCTACGGAGCCACTTTTAATGTGTTCACCGACCGCCAAAGTCTCAAGTACTGGTTTACTCAGAAGGATTTGAATGTGAGATAGAGACGTTGGGTTGAGCTCCTTGAGGATTATGATTGTCAGATTCAGTACCACCCGGGTAAGGCTAATATGGTTGCAGATGCTTTGAGCCGGAAAGCTAGTGTTTCAAGTTTGGAAGCAGGTTCAAGCGAGCAGAATTCAGTGGTTCTAGTTTCAGAGGCTCGATTGGTGAATATTTCTGTTCAACCGGATTTGAAGAAAAGATTGATTGAAGCTCAATCTAGTTATCTGAAAATTCAGAGGTTGGTGGCGAAGGGAAGAATCGACTCGAAGACCAAGTTTGGGTTCAATGATTCAGGGTTGTTTCAGTTCAAGGCTCGAGTTTGTGTTCCGGAAGAGCTTAAGAGGTTAATCTCGATGAGGCACATAGGTCAGCTTACACGGTACATCCCTGTACCACTAAGATGTATAAAGATTTGAGGACTTTATATTTGTGGAAGGGCATGAAGAGAGACGTCGCCAACTATGTGAGAAGATATCAAACATGCCAAATGGTGAAAGCTGAACACCAAAAGTCGGGAGGAACTCCCCAACCAGTTCCAACTCCCGAATGGAAGTGGGAGCAAGTAACAATGGACTTCGTGTCTCGCTTACCAAGGACTAAAGGAGGTTTCGATGGGATTTGGGTCATAATTGATCGGTTCTCGAAGTCGGCCCATTTTCTCAAAGTCCAGATGTCCGATAAAGTGCCTGAATTAGCCCGGTTGTATCGTAAGGAGACTGTAAGATTACATGGTACACCTGTCAGCATTGTTTCAGGCAGAGATCCTCGGTTTATCATGAGTTTCTAGCAAGAGTTGCAGAAGTGTATGGGTACTAAGCTCCAATTCAGCACCGCATCTCACCCACAAACGGATAGAAAATCCGAGAAGTTAATAAAATATCTCGAGGACATGCTTCGTGCTTGTGCCTTAGATTACCAAGACTGGTGGGATGAGCAATTGGACTTGGTCGACTTCACCTATAACAACAACTTTCAATCATCTATTGGTATGGCTCCGTATGAGGCATTGTACGGAAGAAAGTGTCGATCGCCTCTCTTTTAGGATGTTGATGAGTAGAGGAGGACCAAGGATGGTAAGCTCGGCAGAGCTAAGAAACCAGCGGAGATTCAGAATACCATTGAGAAAGTGAAAGTGATTCAACAAAAGTTGAAGGCAGCTCAGGACCGACAGAAAAGTTATACGGACAAAAGAAGACGACCCTAAGAGTTCGAAGTGGGAGATAAGGTTTTCTTGAAAGCATCTCCTAGAAAGGGGTTTGCTCGGATTGGTAAGGGTGGGAAGCTTAACCCTCGCTACTTAGGCCCCTTCGAGATTCTTGAACGAATTGGGGAAGTAGCCTACCGACTGGAACTACCACCCAGCTTGACCGGGATTCATAATGTTTTATCTCCCACTAGAGCCGGATTTGACAATTAAGAAGCACCTGGTTGAGATCTTAGCTTGATCGGGATTCATAATATTTTATCTTCCACGTCTCTCAGCTTCGAAAGTTTTATCCCGATGAGTCTTCTATACTTCCTGTTGAAGAGGTGCAACTAGAGCCGGATTTGACAATTAAGAAGCACCTGGTTGACATCTTAGACCGGAAGATGCAAGAGTTGAGAAACCGGTAAATTCCTTTGGTGAAAGTCTTGTGGCGTGATCAAAAATCCAAAGAAGCCACTTGGGAGACCGAGGAGAAGATGAAATAGTTTTACCCGGAGCTTTTCATGACCTCGCTTCGGACCTAAGGATAGGTCCTTTTGAAGGAGAGGAGTTTATAACTTCCCAACTTTCAGGTACGCTTTACGAGTGTGATACGTACACAACTTAATTCTTTATGTATGCACTTATGTGATATTCTAATGTTTGTTTGATTATTTGAACTTATTTTAATTTATTTGTTAAAGTGTGAACTTGCAACTTTGAACGTTTATGCCTCTATCCTCATATTTTGCTCATTATGTGTCCGAATTTAATTCTGTTATATGCATGAAATATGTGAGTTATGCACTTGATATTATGCTCGTTTTATGTTTTGGAGTTTATTTGGTTTAGTTTTTGCTTGTTTTTGTTTTACAGAACCTAAAGGAGGCAAAAGAGTATTTAGCGCCTTGGGTTCCGGGCGGCGTATCTTGGGCTAGGGAATTCGGATTCAAATTGCAGAAGAAGCGTTGGACTCAATGAAATTTTCAAGCTTTGGAACCTAACCTCTTATTTTTCTAAGTTCATTTGGACCTCCGAAATCCCACCGAAACAAGCACCATGCGCCAAAATAACACCTTTGACTAGTCTTGAGCTTGCAGGTCCCATTTTTAACCCCAATTAAACCCAAACCATGACTTGTATGACTTGAGTCAACCTCTCTCTCTCCTACCTATCAGCTATTTCGAACCACACCCTCACCCAAAGAAGAAAAGTGCAGCTCCAAGGAGAAAGAAGAAAAGAAGAAGGAAGAAAAGGGCCACTATTCATTTTCTGGAGATTTTGAGTTCTAATCTCCATCATTTCTTCCAATCAAAGAGGTAAGTTAATATTTGATATCTACATGACTTTCTGACTATTTTAACTTCAACTTTGCAAGATTTCACCATGATTTGAATGATATATGGCTTATATAGTGAATGGTGAGGGTTTGGAGAGATTTGATGATTCTATCTTGCTTTCTTGTGAATTCTTTTTATATGAGGCATGTGTATTGTTCTTAAGGCATCATTTTTTATCTATGTAAACTTTCTTTGGGTACTGGTTGAGAATTCATGACTTTACCATTATTGATTTTTGAAGGTTTTATAAGAACTTGAACTCTTCTCACTTCTAGCATGTGTTGTTGCAAGTTTGGACCATTTAAGGACTTGTAATGCATGAATTCTTGCTTCTTTTTCTTGCATATATGTATTAGCTTAATGTTGGCTTGGTTTACTTGGTGTTTTATTGTGACACCCCGACTGTTCAACCGTACAGGTATGATATACATGCGCGATTTAAATTCATTAATTATGTAATATATGATTTAACTGTGGTTTTATTTCTTCTAATTTTCTTACTTGCCTTATTTGAATCTATTTGAGCTTACATGAATTTTGATTATTATGGAATTATGATAATTTTGGATTTGAACCCAACACCTTTTGAACCAAACCAATTGAACCGGGAAACCTTGAACCGAACCGAACCCCCTTGAACCAAACCGGTCCAAGACTTAAAGCCTTGAACCCTCTTATTTCCCTCGTTACGTTATTTCACCAAGGAAGAAGAAGAGAAGCTCTCAACTTTTGTCCCACTCCACCATTTCTTTATCAATTTTCGATTCGAAGTAAGTTCCGAACTCTCCTATCTTTCTACCAATTGTTTTCTCTTAACTTGGAGTTTTTGTTTGAGTTTGTGGATATATGTGAATAGTAAGGGTTCATGGCAAATTTGTAATATTTGAATTCATGGTTGAATTTATTTGTTGTATGACTTCATTCATGTGTGTTATATGTTAAGTAAGTTGCATTTATTTCTTGGTTTTGGTTGGGACTTGCATTTATTTCATTTTGGCCATAAATGAGTATGATTTCATTCTTGGGGGTTTGTGTTTTAAAGCTTCAACACTTGCATTCTTGGTTATATATGCATTCATTAGTGTATTTAGCATGTAATGTGTTGTTCTTATTGCATTTGTTGGGAAATATGTTGGTATTTTGGAATTTGGTTCGAACCCCTGTTTCTCGCCAGTTTTTTGCTCCAGACGCGATCCAAACGGGCGTTTGGTGCCTTAGTGTATTTTGGAAATGCCCGTTTGGGAAGCCAAAAATCGTCACAGTAGGGTACGACACGGGCGTTTGACCGTACCTTAAGATCACGAAACGGGCGTTTCGTAGGCTGCTGTGTAAAATGTGATTTTTCAACTTTTGTGGTTCGATTCCTTTGCTTCCGAAATACCTTTGTATGCCCTTTTTGAGTGTTAAGTTACTACTTTCATGTTTCGTTCTTGCCGTGTACTTTATTCAAGTATGAACTTGAATTTTTATGCCTTGTTTGAGCTATTATGATTAATTTGAATTATTTGTGGTTCGATTTGATATAAGGTTCCAAGTTATGAATTTATATGATTTAAGTGATACGTATAGGCACTTAAATATCATCCATTTCATGCATGTGCATTGCCGAGCGTCTAATTGGTTCATATTTGAGTCTAAGTCTCGTGTTTTATGTTCTTTTGTTTCAGAGCCCCGTCCGGACGTTGCCGAGCCCGAAGTTTAGGTGTCTCTTTGTTCGTTTTACCTTGATCCATCCTTCTTTTGTTATAAGGTGAGGTTAGGATCTGTTATACTAGTTAAACGACCTACAGTCGAATATGTATTGTTTTCTCACCCCGCATGCGAATATATATATATTAAATACGAGTGTTTAAGCTATGTTATGATCTTGTGAATAAGTTTTACATTTATGAAAATGGTATAAATATGAGCATATGTAAGCTATGATTTTGAATTTTTTTACGTTATGTTTGAGCGAGTATGCCCTGAAAGATGGGAATTGGTATTTGGTAAGGTATCTTGGGCCACGGGAATTGTGGGTAAGGACGCCCGGGACGGCAAGGGCCGTCGGGGTTAAGCCTGTGCATGATTCCTATTCGTAGTGTTACGTGCAATTCTTGGAGGTTGATCAGGCGTGATACTCCGAGTACGTTGTGGATTAGCTACCCCTCGTACATACGTAAGTAGTTGGAAAGGGTTTGATTCTCGATCACCATGTTGTTGGGGTTGGATTTATTTTTGATTTACTCTTTCAGTTTCTGTATGGAGGAGTTTGGGATAGTCCGTTCTCGCCGGGCTTATGTTTATGTTATGTTATGTTCGATAGATCATGGATCGAGATAGGTTTTCTCTTGTATTATATGTTATCTTTAGAAAAGGTTTTGGTATGTAAAACCCTAGTCTCGATTCATGGCTATCACCTTTGTTATATGCTCTGCTTTATATATATTTAGGTGTGGGTGTGCGTTTAGCCCCCTCACTCAGTCGAGTTGTTGACTGACCCCCTCTCTTTTCCCACCTTCAGTGCAGGTTGTCTCGAGCTAGGCGGGGAAGTGCAAGTCGTGGTCTTGTACTTGTGTGTCTAGGTTGAGTTGCATTCATAATTCCTGCTTTTGGACACTCATCTTATGTATTTGATATTAGAATTATATTTTGAAGGATTATGAACTCTTGATGTATATAGTTGACCTATTTTTGAGCCGTGAGGCCATTGTAAACGATGTAAATGTTAGTTTAGAGCTCTTTTCGATCCTTAAGTTATTGCTTCCGCATTCTTGTTTGTTTGTTTTGCGCGCTTTATCTGAGTTTTAGCCCCGCTTAGCCTAACGTGTGAGTGTAGGTTCCCGTTCGCTTAGACTTGGGCTCATGTATGGAAACCCATTTCATATGTGGGTTCGGGTTTAGGTGCGGGGGATGTGGTGGCCCACCGTTCCGGGCGCTACATTTATGGGGTTGGAGGGCTGGTTTTTTGTGCTTTTGCTGCCTGCATAGCCCTAACGCCCGCTGGACTCACTGACCCCCCTAAAGGGGGTTATCCCCCTCTTGTGTGTTGTGGAGTAACGACCATTAGTCCAGGCCTGGAGCTCCTGACGTGGCTAATGACCTTGCACTCTTGAGGCGTAGGCGACACTCTCTCGCTAAAACCCACAACCAAAGCCTTCCTTAGTGCCTCGATTGCATAAAATGTAGCCTCGAGTACCCTCGGCTAAGCAAAAGCCAATGCCGAAGACAACTCACTTCAACCGCCTCTTCCCACTCAAAACCGTACCTCTTCTATGTCGTTCATGTCACGGGATGGCCGTCTCTAGCAAGACGAATCTCCTGTTGAATCCCGAGAACATTAGAGACTTAAGCTCTGAGGCAATTCTCGGTTCTTCTACCAGATTATGTAGTCGGCAATACCCTTGTAGACACCACTCCTCGAAGCTAACAAAGGGTATTCTTCTCTCACGCGTAACCCGTGTATTTCACGGTAGTTTATTTTCATCTTAAAGTCCCGTCTTCTTCCTTATATAGGACTAAGCACTCCACGAAGAAGTGCTCCATTGATGTGACTACCTTCTAAGAACTTATCGAATACGTCTCGAACTCCAACACCCACGCTAGAGTCATCTGGTAGGGAATCTTCAGAAAAGGTCCAATTCCGGGATAAAGATCACGACCGTCTCAACGTCCCTATCAAGCGGTGATGAATTCCAACCTTCAAAGGAAAATCAAGAGGGTCTTACTACGATCTTCGTCTCCTAAAGCTTGGTTCGATCCTTCTGTTAACCCAAAGGTAAGCTAACATACTTGTCGCACCGTCCCGGAATAACTAACCACTCCATGGAGGAAATAAACGGGCTAGCCTTCAATCCTAGACCCGAAAATATCATTAACCCCAAAAAGGACCTCCTAAAAGCAACCACCACGCCTAAGGTAACCCCGTACCTTAACAAGGCATCTTCAAGAAGAACCACCAGGTAAGCTCGGCCCTCACAACTCACCAACACTCTCGAGCACTCAACTCGCTAACCCTCTTCTAGGAGAGAGTTCCAGAAAAGGAAACAACGAGAGCAACAACAACAAGCAACAAAAAGGAAGCACCGAGAAACAAGCAAATAAGAAGAAGAGCAAACAAATGGGTTTCCCAAAATAAATATGCATGGATGAGATGCCATGAATGCCTTAGTGTACCTTTCACCGAAGTGGGAGTGTCGCACTTGGCATCCAAATCTTTATCTCCTCTTGCACCAACTCGGACTAGATTTGGAGTATTGGTACCACGGATCTTCGTAGACCTTGGATTTTTGTTCTCCGGACAGTCATTTGCTACTGTCCCGGTCCTCCGCACTTGTAGCATCTACCGAACTTCTTCCGGCAAACTTCTTCATATTGATTTGGGCCTTGGTAATAGGAGCATTGAATTATCTCCGTTGGAGGAGGCATCGACTCCTGCTTTGATGGCCTAATTTTCTTCTTCTTCTTGTCGTTGTCGACATCTTGGAATTCTTGAGGCTTCCTTTGAGGTATGGATCTCTTGCTTGAACTAGAACTCGAACCCAATTCTTGTCCCACATAAGAGGAGTGAGACTCTATCTTTTGATTATCTATTTCCATTTGAACCATCTCTTCCTTCTAACTTCTTCGGACCATTCATGTACCGGTGAGGCTTGGAAGACTTGGAGAATATTATCTCTACGCTCTTGTAGGCAACACCAAACCTTGTGGCAATCTTTGTCGGCTCCCGAACTTTCAAGTTCCGTTATGAGGTCGTCCATTTTCTCCAATTCTTGCTCGAAATTTAAAAATTCTTAGAGTCTTCTAACCATCACACTTGGAGGAATATACTTGTAACAAAACTCCCGAATAAATATCTCCCAAGTGAGCTCTTCCCTGGATTCTTCCACTCTCGATCTTAATTCCTTTATCCATTTTGATGCTCGGCCTTGAAATAAATGGGAAGTGCAATTTACTTTCTCTTGCAATGATCCTGGACAATTTTCCCAAATCTTTAATACCTCGGACGACCATTCTTCGGCCCTAACTTCATCACCTACGAACCATTTCCGCGGATAGAACTCTCCAAATCTCTTGCATACCGAAGATTCTTGTGTTTCTTCTCCTTCCTTCAAAGATGCATGTTGATGTCAAGAAGTCATCCTGAAATAAGAAAAATTATTCCAAAATATCGATGCGTACGGGGTTTAGTGCATGTTTATGTGAACTATTAGCGTAAATAATCCAAATAATTCAAGTAATTCACATTTTTTATTAAAGTGAATGCAAACAAGCATATAATCCTAAGCCAAACAACCTAGATAGACCCAACACGACGCTAGAGCTCCGGTTTTGCAACCCGGAGCTCTGATACCACTTTAAGATGTAGCACCCCAGAGCGCAAGGCACTACATCCCCCGCACCATAGCCCAACACATGTAACGAAATGGGAACTCCGTACACGTATCAACGACGAACGGGTGACAAACAAAACCTCTCCTATGCTAGGCGGTCTAAACCCTAAATCAAAGTGCGCAACTATAGTAAATATCACATAAGGAAGCTCCCAGGATTCAAACAATTAAACATACATGCTCATCAGATATCAAAGTATGCAAGTATCCAAGTTTGAATTTAAAACTTCTTGTATATATTTCTCAAATTCGGTTCATATTTGTATGTACATAATTTCTATAAGTTCAAAAGTACAAAATAACTAAAATGATGCATGAAACTAAAACAATCCAAGACTAGACCAAACGACCGCCGCCTAGCACAAGAAACAAAGGGGGAAAAGAAAACAACGAGGAGGGGTCAGTCGTAAAGACTGGTGAGGGGGCTAACACACGCACACGTACATAAACGTAAAGCATAGCATATTCAAAAGTAAAGTGTTCATGAACCGGGGTGTGGTTTTTGCATTCTAAACCATTTATCCCGTGATATTATATATATAAGAAAAAGGGTTTAAGGCCGGAGGCCAAAATTAACCAATTTTATTAATTTGAAGTCCACTCCCATTTCACGAACAATATTCGTAATCAAATTCAAAAGACTCGGCGAGAACGAGTTCAAACTCTCCAAACTCCTTTCATACTCATAACCAAGGCGAAAGACTTACAAAATTCATAATCAATCCTCCTTCTCCGGTTGGGGATGAGGAGGCCTTCCTCAACCCCGTTCTCCCGTCAAAATGTGTAAGTCGGGGGATCTTACCCGCTCCCCGACGGGTTTTAACCGCCGGTTCTCAAGAAACCGCCTTCTCCTCGAACTCCCAAGGATGGGCGAATTTCCCTACATAAAATTGGGGTTGTGTTGATGAGAGAGCTCGGCGACCCCAAGGCCGACCCGAGAATCACATACCACTTTCCCTGACCCATTTCATAAGTCTTAATTCATACTTTTAATAATTTCAAAGTTTCATAATTTTCCGACTTCATATTCAAAGTCATAATCTTGCTATTTTCAAAACGTTCACGTACGCCAACCCTTTTCAAATCAATAAATGTAAAATAGATTACATATATATAAAAGTGTTTTCAAATAATTTCATAGCAAATGGGATAAATCCCACAAAATACTAATTAAACACGTATTTACGTAAGTATATATATACGTAGGTCACATGCTGGCTTAAAATACAAGTAGGGTTGTAGGTCGCTTAACTAAAAGAAATAAAATCTCACCTTGTCGACCACACCGGGCGAAACGAACCCAAACACCTCTAAAACTCCTCCTAGTCACCCACGGAACGAACCTAAGGACAAAACAAAGAACAAACGACAAACCTAGACTCAAAATGTACCAATTAAACGCTCGGTAAATGCATATGGATGCAAATGATGCATATAGAATGCAATGAGATTTCATTTAAGTCATATGATACCATACCGAGTCATATTAAATCATAATGCAAATGTTTTTCGTTAAACAATTCATGAATTTCATGCAACACTCATTTCACGTCATATAACACGTTAGAAATGCATATACTTTAATAAACGAGCTAGGGAATTACATACAAGGCAAACAAACAAGGCATTAAAATATACATGCACATAATAGAGCGATTAGAGTATATTTAGTCATATTTTGCACGTAAGGGCACCGAATTCACGTCAAATAAATCCATAAATTAAAATAAGACACTTAACATATACTATAACATGTTCATATAGCATATAGGTCATAAACGAAATAAAAAAGAAGGCATTAGAAAGCACAAAACGAAGCACGAAATTCATGTAGGCAAGATCGAATTATTTAAGATCATATTACCTAAAAACTATTTCAAATAAATCAATATTGTAATACAAAACATTTAATATATATTACCTCATATATATATATTCACATTCACGTACCAATAAAACAAGAAAAATGCATGAAGCCATTATGATACATATAATATATATATATACAAACGTACATGCATGCAACAAATTATATATATATATATATATATATATATATATATATATATATTTCACATATACACACATGCAATACTCACAATAAAAATATATGTATATATATACACACACACCATGCATTCATGCAAAAAAAAAAAACGTAGCCCCCAAAGTCAAATAAAGAATGAAATAAAAAGGAACAAGTAGCAGCGGCAGCAGCAGTTCACGAAAACAGCCCTAAAAGGGATCGCGAGCGCGACCCCAAAATAGTCCAAAGGTGGTCGCGATCGGGAACACCGTCACCTCCAGCCATCCAAGCAATAACAGGTCAAAAGTTGGCCAAATTCTGGTCGCAGGTGCGACCAGAAATCCTCTAATCCCGGATGCCAGCGCGACCTCCTGCGCAGGCTACGGGAATCTGCACGTCCAGCCCCCGTTTCTCCCTCATCCAAGCACAACATCAAAGTAGCAGCTACAAGCAACAAAGAGGCAATAAAAACGCAGCAAAAGCCCAGCTAAAACCTTCCCAAAACACCACACAACCACACGGCAAGGCAAGGAAGCAATCAACCCATATTCTTCAAGTTCAAGAAATGAAATTCATAATTGGTGGTTCAATTTTCAGAAACTTTTCATGGAATTTCAGTTCATGTTTATATAAAGGGATGTTAAAAGATCATATATCATTCATCAATTCAAATTATAGAGCAAGTTTGGCATGAATTCATCAAGGAAAAGCATATAACCTAACTATTCACATATCTAACCCAAAACATGATCAAACATGGATGAAAATGGACCAAATCAGATCCAAAATAAATAAAAGAAGATGGAGGTTCGAAATCTGGACATACCTTTCGAATTTGACGAGAAATGGAGGTCGAACAAGCAACAAATCGGACTTGATGAATTGTGGAGCCCCTTCTTCTTCCTTTTCTCCCTAGCTGCTACATTTCTGCTCCTTTCTTTCTTTTCCCTTGGCCTGATCCGAAATGAGAGAGGGATAGTGAGATAGAGGATCAAAAGACGAGAAAATTGATTTAAAAATGGGTCAAATCGGATAAGAAACGGGTCGGATATGAGTAAAACGGACGAGGGTCGTAAAACTATCACAAGGGCTCGGTTTCAGATGAAATACGGGGTATCAAACGGGCTTAGCAAATTAAGAGACCAAGTTCTCTAGCTTCCATTCTTCGTTACGAGTCTTACTTCACTTCCAGAATTTGAATCCGAATTCCCGATCCCGAGATACACCTTCCGGAACCCAAGGTGCGCTAAATCAAATTAGGCCCTCAAGTCAACCGTATCAAACGAACTTAAAAACTTAAAACGAGCATTTAAATAAATTCATAACATATATATATCATGCATATCACTTAATCACAAAAGTTAGAAATAAATACGGGCATAAACGGATTAAAAACAGGTAAATAAAACATAAACGTTCAAATAATTCAAATAAGGTTCATATAAAATTCAAATATTAAATCACATAATTCAAGTATTTCTCATAAAGAATAAAATAAACACGTAAATCACGTAATTAAAATAATTTAAATACGCACTTAACACTCTCGAACCGCGTACCCGTACAGTCGAACAAGCGGTATGTTACACCTGGAGCTCCTGACCTGGCTAACGGCTATTAGGGCCAAAAACGTTAGCCCCTCTCTTGTGTGTATTCGTGTCGTTTGTTCGTTTCTTTGCTTTGTCTACTTGTTTCTTTGCATCTTACATGACTTATATGTGTTATAAACATGTTGTAATATGTGTTATGAGTATTACATTAAATTTATGGATGATTTTGTTATGAAACGTGCAAGATATGCTCATTATGCCCTACTTGTGAACTTGTTGCATTTCATACATATCATTTGCATTCATATGCATTTTCTGAGCATCCATTTGGTTCATTTTGAGTCTAAAAGTATCCCTTGTTGTTTGTTTTGTATAGAGGACCTTCCCGTTGGTGACGAGCCCGCTCCTTAGCATCCGTTTCTTACCCTTTTGTCACCACTATCCGTTTACAAGGTGAGGTTTTGTTCTTTTAGTTAAATGACCTCCCTATGTGTTTTGAAGCCTCGCATGTGAAATATGTATATTATATGATAAATAAGTGTATGATATGTACTTTGAGATCTTACCCCTTTTTTCATATGATCTTGAAAACGATTTGTATACGTATATAAGCTATTTTACGTTTGATTTGAAAACCTTGAATAAGTGTCCGTGTGTAAGCGAGTTTGGAACTTTGAAAGATAGCTTTTTGAAAATTATGTCTTTTGAGTTATGCATTTGGGCCCCGGAGAGTGGTATGGTATCTCGGGACGGCTGTGGGGTCGCCGAGCTCTCCCATCAACACTTTCCATTTGAGAGTCTCACCTAACCTTAAGAGGTTAAGTGAGGGTGTTTCTCTTGAGCCTGCGGAAGTAATCCGTCGAAGGTTTTAAGGACATGATTAAGCCTTATCTCGTGTGTATTTTGCTGATACTTAGGGTCGTCAACCCTTCTATCACCCGGAGAAAGGATGGTTTATGCATTTCGTTTTGATTTTTGCCTTTGTTTGTGGAAGTTGGAGGGATAACTCGTTCTCATTGAGTTATGTGAACTCGTATGATCTATGAAACGGGAATGGATTCCTAAATACCTAAAACTTGTCATTTCGGCCTATGGCCTCTACTTCTTTTAAGTAGTTATATATATGTTGTCACGGGAAATGTTTTAGCTTGCAAAAACCATTCTCGGTTCATGGATCTCTTTATGAATTTTGTTAAGTGCTTTGCTCTATACGTATTAAGGGTGCGTGCGTTAGCCCCCTCACTAGTCATTAGGACTAACCCTCGTTGTTGTTTCTCTTTTTCCCCTTTTCTTTTGAGTTGCAGGTATAGTTTGAGTCGAGCTAGGTGACAACTGGTCATCGAGTGTTACTTGTGGTGTAGCTCGAGTCACATATGCATTCTAGTGGTTATTAGTTATGACAGTTATGATCTATTTTCGAATTATGTATTTTGAATACTTTGCCTCACTTTGGTACTCGTTTTATTTTTGGCCCCGGATGGGCAATGTACACGTGTATATAGTTCCAGCTTATTAGTATGGATTTATTTTGATATATGTTGGTCTTTCGATTTTGATTTAGCTATTTTATCACTTCCGCTATATTAGTGATTTGATATGCACTTTGATTGAGGGTTTAAGCCGCGTAGCTAGAGCGTGAGTTTTGTTTGTCGCCCGTTTGCTATTGTTTGATGCGTGTGCAGACTTTCTATTTTGTTACACGTGTCAGATTCTAGTGCGGGGAATGTGGTGCCCTGCGCCCGGGGTGCTACACACCGAGCGCTTGAGTAGTTAGAATGAATCAAACGATGGGTGATGAATCAAACTTGGACCTTCCTGTCATGCGACACATTTTAGTTGCTCCTAGCACGGATCAAGCGGTGAGGAATTACTCCATCAAGATTTTAAGAAGTGTTCAAACCCCTTATGCATGAAGACCTTACCTGGCTAATCCTTGACGGGACGTCATGAATCTCGAACATAGGATGAATACGGGAAGTTGCTTGAGCTTGAAACTTGAGCGGTGAACCTAGGGGCTAGGTTCTTTTAAGGGGGGGAGGTTTGTGACACCCCATTTCTTTGGCAAGCCAGGTATGACGTTATGAGAGGATTTTCGACGTTTTAATTTTCTCCTTTGATTTAATTTATACGTTGATTTATTCGTTTAAGTGATTTATATGCCCTAAGTGTTTAAATTTCACATTTAACTCTCGTATTTTAATTTCTTCTATTTGAATTTAATTTTTGAACTTCGTGAATAAGTGATATACTTTAATTATATTTTATGAACTTGTTTACATTCTCGTTTTACGTTTCAGAACTTGTTTGTTTTGGTCTTTGACCATTTATTTGTTTTGGGGACTCAAGGGCCTAACGGAGTTATAGCGCACCTTGTGTTCCGTAGGCCATAACATGAGATCGAGAATTCGGATTCAAATTCTAGAGGTGGCGTTGGATTCGTAACAAGATTTGGGAGCTAAGGAACCAAGCCTTGTATTTTTCTAAGCCCGTTTGTACCCCCGTATTTTGCCCGAAACTTGAGCCTCCAGCAACGTAGCCACCTTTTACGGTTTTAGCCATAACTCCCTCATTTCTTAACCAAACAACTTGACACATGAGCCTAATTAACCCTAATTAAGCCTATTTTCTCCTCCCTTAACCCCCATTTTCGGACCACACAAGGAAGGAGAGAAAAGTTGCAGCAACTTTGGAGAAAAGCCCATTTCCCTCCACTATTCACCAAGGGGAGATTTGAGCTCCATACTACTCCATCTCTTCTCCAATTTGAAAGGTAAGTATATGAGTGTTTTCTCCACCTTTATGTGATCATTTTCATCCATGGAATTCAGATTTTGAGCTAGCTTTGATAGAGATTTGAAGCTTGATATGAATAGTTAGGGATTGTGAACTTTGGGGAATTTCTTACCAAGTTGATGTTTGGAGCTCGATTTCATGATAATTCTTGGACCTTTCGTTACCTATTTGTTGCTGCTTTATTGCTACTTTTGTTGATGTTGTGTTGCTATTGTGAGTTGCAGGGGAGAGCAGCCATGGCTGCTCTCGATTTGGTGATGAAGACGGGGTGACGTGTGTTCAAAAGGTGACGCCCACCACCTTCCCCTTGTTGCTTCTATGAGCCTTAACGGGGGTCACCATTTTTGTAAAGGTTTTGGTGACCCCATCACCCTTTTACCCTCTTGTGCGTATGTGTTGTGTTTTGTTTTTATGCCTTGTTTACTCATTCTTTTGGTTTCGTTTATGACTTATATGCGTTGTATACATGTTATATTATATGTTATATGTATTGTATTAAATTTATGGCTTCGTTTGATATGAATCTTTCGAGTTATGAACGTATATGTCTTAAGTGATACGTGTATTTTTTTCTTACGTCGTTTGCCTTCTTTATGCATTTTAAACTTATGAATGCTTATGCTAAGCTATAATACTATACGTTATGAGTTTAGTTAATATGTTATGAGTTTAATTCTTGAATTCTTTATGTGATATTTGGTTATTTGCTCCGATATGCCGAAGTATGCATGTATAGGATGTGCATTGGATCCATTTGCATTCTTATCCATCGTCGTGGCTCTAATTAGTTCATGATCGAGTCTAAGTCTTAAGTATGTGTTTGTTTATCTCAAATTTTAGTTTGAGAGGTGTCGGATCCACCACTTAACTTCTTCTTGGCCGTCAACGCTCCTTCGTGAGCACTTTTGGTAAAATGTGAGGTTTTAGGTTTGTTTCTTTTTAGCTAATCCGACCTACAACCCTATGTGCTCTTTTTCAAGCCCGCATGTGAATATGATATTATATTTATATAATAGATACGTATTTATATAATATGTTATGATCTTTTCAAATGATTACGGGTTTTGAAAACTATAAGTATAAACGTATGTAAGCTTATTGTTTTGCAACGAGGCTATGCTCCAAACTATGTGTCTTCATGCTAGCTACGAATTAGGATGACATGGAGAGGTACGTTTATAGCATATGCTAAATTGAAAGGTAAGGTATGCTCCGATAAGGTACGTAAGTTATGATTTTGATAAGTATGGTATGTAACGAGTTATGATTTATTATGTTCTAATTTGCTAGGCCCCGGAGATGTGGGTAAGGGAGACCTGGGACGACCATGGGGTGCCGGTTATCACCCCTGTGTGCGTTCTCCATTTCAAGTACTTACGTACGACTCTTAAAGATGGAGGAGGCATGGTGCTTTGAGCCCTCGGTGGATAACCGGGGAAGGCACATTGTGGGTTAGCTACCCCGTGTGTATTTATATGGGTAATGTGTAGTGAGGGTTTGCTCCCCAAACTGTTGGAAAACACGAATCAGAAAGCAGCGGAATTTAAAAAATTTTCCAACAAAAGGATCTTGGACTCGCAATCGTGTAACCAAATTCGTAGAGATAGAAAACTTACTTTTTTTTTATTCTTTCTTGAAGCGTTTCAAGCCACCCAAGAACGCTCTTCTCGCGGCTTGACAACCCGTCCCTCGAAAGTCTCTTTCTACTTCAGAATCCATTGTCGGGATAGCAATCCACACCAACCTAGATTCAATTCATGTTAGAGATGTTCTTAACAATATAACATAAAGAAAGAAACATGAAACGAGAAAAGCAGGATTGAAACTCCCTTCGAAAACAGTTTTGCGAAAGTAGAAAACTGCCAGTCACAAAACCCTCGTGAAAAAATTCATCCTTCAGGATATGGACGAACGGTTTTTGCCATCTTCTTTGGTTCGATTTTTTCATTCGCTTCACGTCGGGTTCGGAATCGTTTCATCATCCCTTCTGATCGTTTTGCTTAATCCCCACTTTTGGTAAAGCTCGAATCTTCAAAACTTCTAACTTGAAGTCTCTAGAGATAGTCCACCAACTTGGCTACAATCTAACTAGTAAGGATGCTAGTTCTCTAGTTAGTGTTTAGGCTTAACCTAGGGTTTTATTTTATCTTGGAGAAAGGAAGGTGTTCAACACATGAACCAAGAATTGTCTATTAGCTCTAAAGGGGAGCATGAGCTCCCCTATATATAAGAAAGGGGAGGGACGAAATTCCTAGTCCTTAATGGGCTAGGATTTTGGTCTCTCTCTCTCCTATTACTTGATCATCAAGTAATTTTGACTTTGACTTTGAATTCTAATTCAAATCAACTTTCAAGAGAGCTAAAAATATCCAAACTATTTTTAGATAATTTTATACTTTATTTATTTAAAATAAATAACTTATTTTATCTAATTAATTAATTCATAATTAATTAACTAGATTATTTTTCTCCAAAATAAGACTTTCTTTTTAATTCAAAATTAAACCAAAGTCTATTAAACAATTAATCACATTAATTATTTAATACATAAATAAATATACACATATATTTATACACGTGTGTGACACGTGTCACAATGACACGTGTCACTCACGTGAGCCACACGTGTGGTTTCACACGTGTGGAACCCTCTTGGCTTGATTAACTCGTTTAATCATTTTAAAGCCTCAACTCATGTAACCAAGTTGTTGTGTGTGACCCTCTAGGTTCTCAATTCAATTAGCAGTGACCCTAATTAATTAATTTACTAATTAATTAATCAGTCCACAGATTAAACGACCATAGTCTAGCAACAGGTGTTTAACCCCTAGCTGAATTGGAATGTTCGGATTCGACAGAACCTTTAAGTCATTGATTCATGTGAGATACAATCCTCCTACTTACTATCTCTCAACCAAGATCTAGGGCAAGGGAATAATCAGAACCCTAATAATCCGGTCTTAAAGCTAAGTGCATTTCATATCCATTTGATCTCAATCCAAGAAACCCTTTTCTTGATGTCTTGATCTACTGCCTTGGCCAAGGACTCCATATGGCATATGAATGACTTACACAATAAGAGATCACCTTGCAAATGCAAGTGTAGGTCCTTTCTTGATTCTCATTCACTTTCATGAGTCACTTGTGCAGCCGCAGCATAAGCCTTGAATCAGTTGTCTAAGGCGACACCCTTTAAAGCTTATACCTAAGACTACAGAGTTAACTCATAAAGTGATAAGGAACCTCAAGTCTAAGGATCAATTAATCACATCAATGACTCGTGAGATATTTCCTAATCTGGAAGTTTCCATTTCCTGAAATAGAAACTTCCTTTCCCATTTAGGAATGTTCTCACACGGGGCACCTCAGTGAACTTACTTATTAAAGTAAGCACCCTCATGTATCACGCACGTATCAACTATACACTTTGCACCTCCATGAAACAAGGTGGTCCTTCTTAAGGGCGTGATCCCACAAGCAAGCCTTAGAGGAGTCAGGTTGACACTCCCACTGTCTGTAGGACTCATCGGCTTGGAGTATTTTACTAATCATGACTTATGTGATATAGGGCTCGTTTCATGAACCATTTCACCTAAATGGTAGAGTCCTAAAGTCATCAGGATTAGGGGAGTTCTCATACATGCGCACGTAATGGAAACACACAAAACACGTATTGGCATATAAAGAAGTGTTTGCCTATAATCAATCGTATATTATTCAAAGATTGTCTGTGATACAAGAAAAGTCCCAAAGCAGATTACGTCGAATCGGCTTTCTAGGGCACTATTCCTAACAATCTCCCACTTGCCCGTAAAAGCCATTTAGGTATTCTAAGTCCCATCTTCTCAAGATGCATTTTGAGAGCCTATTGACTTTGGGCGTTTCCAAAGTGGATCTGCTATATTCTCTGTTGATGTGACCCTCTTGTTTACACATCTCTTAGGAAACACCTTTTCCTTATAAAGTGATTCGTAATCACGTGTTCAGTCTCTTGGTGAGGTCTTGGTTCTCTTACTTGAGCAACCATCCATTTTATCATACAATATGATAAAGGAGTTGTTTCATGCTAGGAACTTCATCTAACAAGTTAGATGGAGTTTCTTACCCAAACACTTAACTTAGCGTTATATAATACGACTAAGTTCTCAACTACGATAGTCGAGTTTTGCAATGTCCGTCCTTGGAACCCCTTTCCAACACATTGCATTACCAATCTGGTAGAAGTTGTATCTTTCAATAATTTCATAATCATCCATGTTTGATGAACGGTTACATCAAATATCCTTCTAACAACAAGATCTTTTGGGCTCTGTAAACTAATACATATCCTCATTTCTTCTCAAGTACTCTGAGGACATCCTTTACAGAAATCTAATGACCTTCTCTGAGGTCATATTAGATTCGGCCTACTACGCTTAGTGTTGCGCCATATCTAATTTAGTACATAACTTTTCATATATTATGCACCCTTTCACTTAAAGGGATTTTGGACATTCTAACTTTCTCAAAGTTATCTTAGGACACATACTCTTCAAAAGAGATGTTCCATTGTCCATACTAAACTCCTTTTAGTACCGTGGTTATGTACTCATTTTGTGATAATCCTTTTATTCTCTTAGATCTATCTTCTATAGATCTGAATGTCGAGAATATAGGATAATCACTAAGATCTTTCATGTCAAATTGTTTCTTAAAGAATTGATAACTTTCACGTCATCCTTGACATTCCTAATGAGAAGGACATCGTCTTCTAAAGAACCAAAATTGACTCTTACATCACTAACTTTCATATGTACACTTTTAAGACTTATTCGACTTCCATCTGTGCCAAACGATTTGACTATCCTATGGAATCGAATTGTCTAACTCCTAGAAGCCTTTATCAATCCACAGATTGACTTTGGGGATTTGCATACCTTATGCATACTCCCACTGAATATGAGATTTATAGAAATACCTTATTTCAATCTCTTTCAATCTCATATTGAACAAGATAGTTCTCATATTCATTTATCATATCTCATAGTCAGAATATGAGGATATGGTAAACACAATCCAAATGGACTTTTGCATTTCAACCATCAAGAAGGTTGTAATGCTTTCCATTTACTCGAAGCTCTAGGAGCTTGATCCTATCAGGTGGATCAACCAAGGTCAAAACTCGGTTTAAGTATATGGAATCCATATTGGATTTCAAGGCTTGCTTACACTACTCAGATTCCAAATCTGACAGTGTCTCCTCTTCAAGTAATTCCTTGGATATCTAGGAACGCGTTCTAAACGCATCTTAAGAGAAGGGTTTCACACGTGTACATACTCTAAAATTTGGCTAAGTTTTATCAGATGGGCTCGTTTCTTCTATATGAGGCATGGATATTTTCCTCAAATTTCTTTGAGGTCTGCTTGCTTGCCTTTCTTCTTCTATAGAAACGATTCCTTAAGAAAGGTACATTCCTTTGAGACAAACAACCTTTGTGCAAGGGAATCGCAAAACTGATATCCAATATCGTTGTATAACTCGTTTCAAGCTTGTCTCCCACTATCCTCTTCACTTAAGAGGATTCCACTAAATTCTTGGACAAGAATAATTAGGGAATTTAGTGTGCCACATTGCATAGTGCATCTAAAGGACTGATTTTGGAAGGTGCAAAATTCAAAAATCTCTAACTGCATATTCTGGGAGTTTATTCCTAGAATGATTATAAGTCAGTAATGTTTGCTATGGAATGGACCATATCCTATAAGGTTTCATTCCCTCATTCGGAAACACTAAGGTATTCTCGAATTAGTTTACTGAGTGATAATCCTATTATTTCTAAGATGACTAAGGGATTAGTTGATAAGATATTGGCTATCTCGATCATATCGATTTGCCTATAACTTATGACTACTTCGGTTCCTAACCTCCTTTTGAAATTCTAAGAATTTCATATAAGTTTCGAATTTGTACTTCAATAAGTATATTCATTCATAATGATTAAACCGATGATTGTATCTAGTGCTTACATTAAGCATCTTACACTCATCAGCATGGATCGAAATCCACTATAATTTTGGAACATTCCATGTTTCACCTAAACAATGTTCCGGGAACGTTTTCCCTTTGAGATAGGATTCACAGGAAGTCAACTCTATAGGTTCATTTTCATAGAATGATCCTAAGGTGTCTGACTTGCTAATCCTTTTATATCTCAACGTTCCAAAGTAATTCGAAGCTTTGTCATCTCACTTACTTTTGTTATCTCGTTGTATGTTCAGAACATTAGTGCCTTGAGTCTTTGCACAACGGATTATGCATAATTGACTCAAAACTAGTGAATTCTATTCCTAGTAGAATTACTAAACGAGGTAACATTTCAGAGTACTCATACTCTTCGCAGTTCCCTTTCAAAGTCCTTATTTGCTACCATAGAAGCAAACGTCCTATTTGATCTCTAGTGTCTTTTGGGCGTACCCCTTACATGCCCCTCCATTGGGCTCTTAAGGGTTTCTTCTTCTTTAGGCCTTCAAGCCTTTAACTTAGGGAGTTTTAGAAGAAGAATTAACCATCTCAACCTTTTATTCCTTCTTAAGGATGCTCTCAACCATTATCAACTTAAATGATTAACTATGCTACATTAGCATCATTCTAGTTGAGCATTAAGGGTTTGAATGATAGTCGAAGCAATGTAAGCAATCAGTGCATTGAGAACTCTTTTCTCAGTTGATGATCGAGACCATAAGATCTTCAATTAAGATCTTTAGACCTTGTTCGTGTGCACTTGTTTCCTCATTTGGAATATTGAGTAATTCCATAATGTTATACCTTGTAACATTTTTATGAGGTGGTTCAATTGCTTTTAAGTGGTTTGGAAAAATCCATTCACCTCAGATTGCTTCTCTTTTGGCCCGGGTCGACTTTTCACAATTGAAAACTTCGCCCTTTAGAGAACGCCTTTCTCTAGTCGGATTCTAAAATGAATTTTAGGATCCGAAGCCATTTAGAGTTAGTCAGGACTTGATCAACTTATTTGACTTAAGGATGGATACGAATGGGTTTGCATTTCATATTGTAGAGAATCACAGAACTACAACCTAAATGCTAAGCAGAGAAAATGTGGGCATGCTGAATTATAACGATATACAAAAGATAAGGTCTTTAATCTAATGTAGCTCCCACTGTTTTTCAAAGATCTATAATTCCCAAAGATCTAAGAGGAACACGTTTCCCAATGGGTACTAAGATCCTAAGCATTTTACCTCGAACCCACGACTCGCGGACATTCTAAGCAAAATCCTAGGTAGGTACAACTTACCAATTCTAACACCTTTACAACTCTTAGTAATTGTTTTTGCATCACCTATCTTTCAATATGGACCCACGACTCGTGCGACATCCATATTTACTTTGGCGTTTAAGCTAGACCCATCAATCATAAGATCATGATCAAAACTTAGTTCGAACGACCCACGACTCGCGGACATCACCCTTGCCAAAATTAACCATGAAATATTGATCATTTAAAATGATCAATTAGGTAACTAAGAACTAATAAGCTCCACTAGCTATCCCACGACTCGCGGACAATAACTAGCTTTACTTACTAAACTTAAAACCTATTGATGGAATGCTAGGAATTTAATTCAAAATTTGCATCTCGAATTAAACACCTATTTGTTCGAAATTAGCTTAATATTTAATGGGAATTTTCGAATCAACCGGAGAGTTGTCCGGTTCGACCTCACCAACATATATGTTATCCAATTTTATTAGTCTTGATTAATGCAAGTACACTTAAATGCATATCAAACAAGCACATAAATAGATAACATGTCCTAGCATGATACTAACATGTAATGATCATGGGTTCTACCTATCTTATGCGTGATATGTGGGAGCCACTCCACAATCACAAGTTCTAACATACATGCCACATAAACAGTTTAAATCACATAAGGGAAAGCGGTAACAAAATACGAGCCCTATCTCTATTACATTTAACAATTGAGATTCCCCTCCCTAACATTTTGAGGGGTCTTCACTTATGGCCTCCTTGTTACTTGAATGTGGTCCATCTTACTCCATGGGTGCATTGTCTCCAAAATGAAAATAAAACCTCACCACCTATCTCTACTCTCAAATTACAATAAAAAGAAAAAGACATAAAGAAATAAGGCTCAATCTTCATATTAGCCTTAGACAATTACACGGGGCATACCCCGGCCTCAAAAACAGTAATATGGAAAGCCACATAATAAATCACATAACAGTACGCACATAAGTGAGGCTCCAACCTCAATTGAAAAACGCAACTATAGGGCTCCAACCCCAATTTAAACCATCCATGTGCATAAATTAAAACTATACATAGATCTAAACCCATGATCACCTAACATGCTTTTGCGAGAATTTAAATTTAGCCAATAAATTAAAATTCTCGTTTCAAGTCCTAATGACTTAAAACACGACTTAGATGCAATTCTTGTTCAAGAGCCTTTTCAATAAAACCCGAAAAACAACAAACCAATAAAATTCCAATTAATTTCCAAAATTAATAATTTTATTCTTTCATTATTTTCAGAAAATAAAGATTGTAATTTTTCCAAAATTTAAATCGCTTAATTTCTCAAAAATCCCAATTTAATCAAAATTTTAAAATAATTTTATTTTAGCAAAACTGATTTTAAAAGATAAAATTTAAATAAAATTTAAATCAAGATTTTACGGACCGAAAACACAAAAACACGAAACACGAAAACGGGCCCGAAAAGGGGCCTAGCCGCGCGAGGCACTTTCGCGCAGCAGCGCGCAGCAGCGCCCGCCGCGACTAGGCGGGCTGGGCAGGCGTCCCGCGCGGTTGCGGGAGGAGCTGGGCGGCAGCGGCGGGCCTGGGCGTGCGACGTGCTAGCACGCCTAGGCTCGTCCTTTTCATGTTCCGTTTTGTGTCCAGGTTTCTCAAAACCAATTCAATCCAAAATTAAAAAATTCGATTTAAACATATTTCAATCAAAACGGTTTTCAAAAACACAATTTAAGAAAACAGTTTCAGAAATTCAGGAAAAATTACAGTTTCGTATTTCAGGCTTTCTAAAAGAACTCATGAATACCTAATTCGCATCTAAGCCTAAGAATTTCTACCAAATTCAGAATAATTGAGACGAATCAGAAACACGATTAACGAGGTGGCTCTGATACCACTTGTTGGAAAACACGAATCAGAAAGCAGCGGAATTTAAAAAATTTTCCAACAAAAGGATCTTGGACTCGCAATCGTGTAACCAAATTCGTAGAGATAGAAAACTTACTTTTCTTTTATTCTTTCTTGAAGCGTTTCAAGCCACCCAAGAACGCTCTTCTCGCGGCTTGACAACCCGTCCCTCGAAAGTCTCTTTCTACTTCAGAATCCATTGTCGGGATAGCAATCCAGACCAACCTAGATTCAATTCATGTTAGAGATGTTCTTAACAATATAACATAAAGAAAGAAACATGAAACGAGAAAAGCAGGATTGAAACTCCCTTCGAAAACAGTTTTGCGAAAGTAGAAAACTGCCAGTCACAAAACCCTCGTGAAAAAATTCATCCTTCAGGATATGAACGAACGGTTTTCGCCATCTTCTTTGGTTCGATTTTTTCATTCGCTTCACGTCGGGTTCAGAATCGTTTCATCATCCCTTCTGATCGTTTTGCTTAATCCCCACTTTTGGTAAAGCTCGAATCTTCAAAACTTCTAACTTGAAGTCTCTAGAGATAGTCCACCAACTTGGCTACAATCTAACTAGTAAGGATGCTAGTTCTCTAGTTAGTGTTTAGGCTTAACCTAGGGTTTTATTTTATCTTGGAGAAAGGAAGGTGTTCAACACATGAACCAAGAATTGTCTATTAGCTCTAAAGGGGAGCATGAGCTCCCCTATATATAAGAAAGGGGAGGGACGAAATTCCTAGTCCTTAATGGGCTAGGATTTTGGTCTCTCTCTCTCCTATTACTTGATCATCAAGTAATTTTGACTTTGACTTTGAATTCTAATTCAAATCAACTTTCAAGAGAACTAAAAATATCCAAACTATTTTTGGATAATTTTATACTTTATTTATTTAAAATAAATAACTTATTTTATCTAATTAATTAATTCATAATTAATTAACTAGATTATTTTTCTCCAAAATAAGACTTTCTTTTTAATTCAAAATTAAACCAAAGTCTATTAAATAATTAATCACATTAATTATTTAATACATAAATAAATATACACATATATTTATACACGTGTGTGACACGTGTCACAATGACACGTGTCACTCACGTGAGCCACACGTGTGGTTTCACACGTGTGGAACCCTCTTGGCTTGATTAACTCGTTTAATCATTTTAAAGCCTCAACTCATGTAACCAAGTTGTTGTGTGTGACCCTCTAGGTTCTCAATTCAATTAGCAGTGACCCTAATTAATTAATTTACTAATTAATTAATCAGTCCACAGATTAAACGACCATAGTCTAGCAACAGGTGTTTAACCCCTAGCTGAATTGGAATGTTCGGATTCGACAGAACCTTTAAGTCATTGATTCATGTGAGATACAATCCTCCTACTTACTATCTCTCAACCAAGATCTAGGGCAAGGGAATAATCAGAATCCTAATAATCCGGTCTTAAAGCTAAGTGCATTTCATATCCATTTGATCTCAATCCAAGAAACCCTTTTCTTGATGTCTTGATCTACTGCCTTGGCCAAGGACTCCATATGGCATATGAATGACTTACACAATAAGAGATCACCTTGCAAATGCAAGTGTAGGTCCTTTCTTGATTCTCATTCACTTTCATGAGTCACTTGTGCAGCCGCAGCATAAGCCTTGAATCAGTTGTCTAAGGCGACACCCTTTAAAGCTTATACCTAAGACTACAGAGTTAACTCATAAAGTGATAAGGAACCTCAAGTCTAAGGATCAATTAATCACATCAATGACTCGTGAGATATTTCCTAATCTGGAAGTTTCCATTTCCTGAAATAGAAACTTCCTTTCCCATTTAGGAATGTTCTCACACGGGGCACCTCAGTGAACTTACTTATTAAAGTAAGCACCCTCATGTATCACGCACGTATCAACTATACACTTTGCACCTCCATGAAACAAGGTGGTCCTTCTTAAGGGCGTGATCCCACAAGCAAGCCTTAGAGGAGTCAGGTTGACACTCCCACTGTCTGTAGGACTCATCGGCTTGGAGTATTTTACTAATCATGACTTATGTGATATAGGGCTCGTTTCATGAACCATTTCACCTAAATGGTAGAGTCCTAAAGTCATCAGGATTAGGGGAGTTCTCATACATGCGCACGTAATGGAAACACACAAAACACGTATTGGCATATAAAGAAGTGTTTGCCTATAATCAATCGTATATTATTCAAAGATTGTCTGTGATACAAGAAAAGTCCCAAAGCAGATTACGTCGAATCGGCTTTCTAGGGCACTATTCCTAACACAAACTACATGGTTGTTGGGGTTGGATTTGTTTTATGATTTATGCTTTCCGTTTTAATATATATGTTAATAAGTGGGGAGGTAGTTGAAAACCCGTACTCGCTGGGTATAAGAATCCACTATGATATGTTGATTATGAAACGGGATAGGAAATTCTTCTTTTGATATGATATAAGTACGCTCAACATGTTATGTTTTGAATAAGTATAAATATACATTTGATTTGAAAATGACTTTAGCATGTAAAACCCTATCCCGGTTCATAGTCTTTTGTTTATTATGTGTTTTGCTCTATATGTATACGTGTGTGGGTGTGTGCGTTAGCCCCCTCACTCAGTCGGTGGAATGACCTTCTCCTTTCAACTTTTCAGTTGGAGGTTTTGGTTTGTGCTAGGCGGAGTCATGAGTCGGTCGATTTCTAGTCAAGTAGTTCGAGTTGCTTTTCTTTTGTTTCTGGTCACACTTTTGTATATGACTTGCATATATTAATGGATTCTGTATGAACCTTATGAATTCTTGTTTTAAATTTTTGAGACAGGCTTCTAGGGATAGTTGAACCCGTTTTTGTGGATTTATCTTCTTGAATTTTGTTGTATGCTTTTGTTTTTTTATTGTTTTGCGTGCTCTGGTCCTGTCTTAGCTCCGCTTGGCCTAGCGAGTGTGTGTAGGTCCCTGATCGCTTAGTCTTGGGATCATGTATGAATTTCTATTTCATATGTGGGTTCGGGTATAGGTGCGGGGGATATGGTGGCTCTCCGCTCTGGGCGCTACAGTTAACCCCTCACTCAGTCAGTTTGACTGACCCCTCCTTCTTTATGTTTTTAGCTTTGCAGATTTTGGCTTTGGAGTTCGAGCTAGGCGGAGTCTGTCAGTTTGTGGAGTCTGTTTTGAGTCGGTCTTTCGTATATTTTGTTCCTTATATTCGGATTAAGTTTATATGATATGATCGCACATTTGGATAAATATGATTTGTTTAATAATGATTCGAATTCGGGACAGGCTTCAAGGGCTAGTATGAATCCGTTTGCATGTATAATTTTATGTTATGATTTGATTTCGGAATTAGGAATTATGCTAGTTTGAACCCGTCACTTATTTGCATGGTTTTTTACTTTTGTTTGGCATGATCACGCTTCTGCATATTCGTTAAAGTATTGTGATATGCAGGGTCTACGTTCCGCCTAGCTTAGGTTTGGTTTTGTTTTTTTTTTTGTCTCCTTTCCCTATGGCTTGTCACGTGTACGGAGTCCTTATTTCGTTACATGTGTTGAGCTATAGTGCAGGGGTATGGTGCCCACTGCTAGGGGTGCTACAATGACGGTAGCATTAGCCTCGGCATTCACTTCATCATCGACCTTCATTACATAACCTTGGGCTTGTTCGGGAGACCTTGGGTGTTGGAAAACACGAGAGTAAACGCAGCAGAAGTTTAAAAATTTTTCCAAAAGGGATCTAAAAGACTTGCAATTTTCGTACCGTAACGTTGGGATTTCAAGAAATTTACAACAATTAAAGCTTTCTTGAAACATTTTGAGCCGCCCTCAAACGTTCTTCAAGCGGCATGAATTCCCCGTTTCTTGATTCTTTCTTCGAGATTCCAAAGTAGAAATCCTCTAGACTATTAATCCCTCACCAACCTAGATTCAAATCATGTTAGTGAGTATGCTAGTACTATAACATAAGTATTAAAGAAACGAGAAACGAGAAATAGATAGCAAGAGAAATATCCCCAAAATTCCATGAAGGTTGGACGTGATCTCAATATCACGTGTGTGCCTGAAAATCACGCCCCATGTCCCCTTTTATAGGTAGGGTTCGAAACCCTAGTAGCATGTAGGAGATGGTCTCCTACTTTGACTTTTCTCCTATTTTTTCTTTCTCTCCAAGTAAATAATATCTTATCTAAAATAAGATATCTATTCCTTCTAGAAAGAAAGTTCCTAACTAATTAGGAATATTTAATTATTCTAGCAATAATTCAATACCTTATCCTAATACTTTATTAGAATAAAATAGAAGATATTTATTTATTTATTTATTCTAATCAAATTAGAACAACTAAATAATTAAATACTTAGAATTAATTCTCCAATTAATTCTTTCAAGGACTTTAGAATTAATTCTAATGGGCTAAAATTAATTCTCCAATTAATTACATTTGGCTATATAATTAATTCTCCAATTAATTACATTAGGGATATATAATTAATTATATAAAATTAATTCTCTAATCAATTATATCTTGGCTTTACAATTAATTCTCCAATTAATTATATTTGGGCTAATAATTAATTCTCTAATTAATTAACACATGATCCAATTCCACAATTGGATTCACATGTCCCAAACATGCTCTCGAACCCACATGTGTACTTTACACTGTGGTCTCGTTTCAATCAATTATTTGATCTTTCCATAATACCCTTTGAACCCGGTATTTGTGTGTGACCCTCTGGGTTCAATTTCAGTTAGCAGTGAGCCTAATTAATTAATACACTTATTAATTAATTACCTCACAGATCACACGGCCATAGTCTAGCAATAGGTGTGTGACCCCTACCCGAAATGTGATTCTATATTCGAAAGAACCTTTCAGTTAATGACATCATGCGGGATACGATCCTCCTCCCATCCTATCTCTCGATTAAGATCTAGGGCATGGGAATATAGAGTGCCCTACTAAACTTAATCTTAAAACAAAGTTCCCTTCATATTCCATTTGATCTCAATCCAAGAAAACCCTATTTTCTTGATATCTTGATCTAACCACCTTGCGCAAGGATTTTAAGGATGGAATCATGAATGACTTGTGTAATAAGAGATCATCTTGCCTACAGCAAGTGTAGGTTCTTTATTGATTACAACAATTCTTATATGGCACTTGTGTAATCCCAATACAGGTCGTGGTTCAGGTGTCTATACGGCGACACCCTTTTGAGCCTATATCAAAGATCACAGAGTTAGCTCATATGAGACAATGTGGAACCTCAAGTCTAAGGATTAATTCCTCACGTCATTGACATGTGAGATATTTCCTAATCTGGAAGTTTCTGGAAACGTCCTTTCCCATTTAGGAATCTTCTCACGTGGGGCACTCTCAGTGAACTTGTTCTTACAACAAGCACCCTTGTGTATCGTGTACGCATCAACTTATGCACTTTACACCCCATGAAACAGGATGATCCTTCTTAAGGACACAACTACACAAGCAAGTCTCAACAGAGGCAAAGTCGACACTCCCACTGTCTGTCGGCCTCATTAACTTAGAGAAGTTTCTAATCCTCACCTACAGAGTTAAGAACTTGTTTCATGTGTCTTTCCCATAATGACAAAGTTCTTAACGGCCTCATCGGATTAGGGGAGTTCTAGACATGCACACGTAATGAAACACATAAAGCACGTATTGGCACATAAGAAGTGTTCGCCTGTGATTACAATCATTCGTATATTATTCAAAGATTGACTGTGATAAGGGAAAGTCCCAAAGCATAATAGCTTTCTAGGGTACTATTCCCAACAATCTCCCACTTGCCCATAAAAGCCTTTTAGGTCCATTCTAGGTCCCATCTTCCCAAGATGTACCTTTAGAGCCTTATTGACTTTGGGCGTTTCCAAAGTGGATCTGCTATATTCTCTGCTGGTGTGAATGTTTCTAATTTGCACATCATTAAGGAAACACGATTTCCTTATTCACGTGATTCATAATCAAGCATCTGGTCCCTTGGTGAGGTCTCTATTCTCTTACTCGAGCAACCATCCATTTTATCATACAATATGATAATGGTGTTGTTTCATGCTAGGAACTACATCTACCCGTTAGATGGAGTTTCTTACCCACTTAACTTTGCGGTATTCAATACGGCTAAGTATTCAACCTAATGGTCGAATCTTTTAGTGCCTCTCGATTGGAACACTTTCCAAACCACTATTCTGCCACCTAGGCAGACTACGTATCCTCTCGTAGATCAATCATTATCTACGTTTTGATGATTACATCAAAATATCCTTTAATGACAGGATCTTGCTGGATTCTTAAAACATATCCTCATTTCTTCTAAAGTACTCTTAGGGTATTTTTACAGCAATCCAGTGACCTTCTCTAAGGTTACATTTCGAATAGGCCCACCACGCTATATGGTAGCCTTATCTCGTCAAGTACATAATTTTGCATACATTATGCACCGTTTTCCATAAAAAGGTTTTTGGACTTTTTTAACTTTCCAAGAGCTATTTTAGGACACATCCTCTTCAAAAGAGATTTCCATTGTCCATTGGAAATTTTGTAGGAATCTTCCATACTGAACCAATTTAGAACAATGTTTATGTACCTCGACTGTGATAATCCTATTATTCTCTTAGATCTATTTCATAGATAGCTATCTCGAGAATGTAGGATCCATCACTTAGATCTTTGATCTCAAAATGGTTCCTAACCATGCTTTGGTGACTTTATGTCATCCTTCGCATTCCCAATGAGAACGATCTCATCTTCGCAAAGTACCAAAAGTTGAACTTTTAGTCTCTAACACTTTCTTGTACACGCCATTTTCGAATTTTAAGTCAAACAACTTTGACTATTTCACTAATTCGAATACTCTAATTCCTAAAAGCCTGATCCAATTTCATAAATTGACCATTTGGAGTCTGCAAACCTTTTGTTTACTCCCACTAAATGTGAAATCCATGGATGTTCCATATTTATGTCTTCATCAATCTCATATTGATAAGACAAGCTTGAACCTATCAAGTAGTTCAACTAAGGTCCAAACTTAGTTTGACTATATGGAATCCATTTCAGATTTCATAATTGTTTTCACTGCTCAGATTCCAAATCTGACAGTGCCTCCCGACAAGCTAAATGGATCAGTATCCACTTTAGAAGATTTCAAGGTGAAAACCATATTATCTTTATAGGCTACCTAGGAATGCGTTCTGAACGCGTCGAGGGAGGAGAGTTCACTCGTGTACTATCTCTTAATATTGGCCAAGTTTTATCAAAACGATTCATCTCTTCCTAATTGTGGCATGGGTTTTGTCCTCAAACCTTTTGAAGTCATTGGGCTTACCTTTCTTCTCTCTTAGGAACGATTCCTCAAGAAAGGTATATTCTTTAAAACAAACAACATTTGTTCAAAAGAATCGCATAAAAAATATTATATATTGTTTGCATATACTTGAACCAGTTTCAATCTTATCTCTCAATTTCTTCTTCAATTAAGAAGACTCAAGAAAGATACATTCTTTAGAACAAACAACATTCGCTCCAAAGAATTGCGAAAGTAACAATATATATTGTTTATATAAACTTGAACTCGTTTCAAGTTTATCTCGCACTGTCTTCTTCTCTTAAGAAGACTCCCACTGTCCTCTTCATATAAGAAGATAATCCCAAAATTCTAAGATCAGAATTATTAGGGAATTATGAAAGCCACAATTCATAGTGCATTTAAGGGACTGATTTGGAATGTGCAAGATTCAAAAATCTAACTGCATATTCTGAAGCATAAGTTCAGGACGAAGGTAAGTTAGTAACAAGAACGAACCATATCCTATAGGGTTATGTTCCTTCATCCAAAAATATGAAGCTATCTATGAATGAGCTTACTGAGAGATAATCCTATTATCTCTAAGATGACTAAGGAGTTAGTCAGTAAGGTATCTGCTATCTCGATCCAATCGAGTTGCCTATGTCTTATAACTATTAAGGTTCCTAACCTTCCTTATTTTAAAATTCTAATAATTTCACAAAAGTTTCAGAAGTCGTACTTCATTAAGTACACATATTCATAATGATATAACTAACAATTTAGTCTAGTGCTTACATTAAGAAAACCTTAATCCTTAGTATGGATCGAGATCCATCTAGGCTATGGGACGTCCTCTCGTTTCTTATAAACGAGGTTTGTGGAATGTTTTCCCTTAAAATAGGATTCTTCGAAAGTTAAGTCTTTGAGCTAATTTTCATAAAATGATCCTAAGATAATTAACTTGCTAATCCCATTTAAGATGTTCCAAAGTCATCTTACTTACTTGTTTTATCTCGTTGTATATTCGAAATATCAATGTTTTGAGTTTTGCACAACAATTTGTGTAAAATTAACTCAAGACTAGTGAATTCTGATCCTATCAGAATTAATTCAACGAGAGACATATGGAGTATCCTTATACTCGCAGTTCCTTTCCAAGGCCCCTAGTTTGCCACTATGGAAGCTAAAGTTTGATCTTTCTTTAAGGCTTTCCCTTCTCTCACCCCTCCATCGGAGTTTTAAGGGTTTCTTCTTCTTTGGCCTAGATGCCACTACCCCATGAGGTTCAGAAGAAGAACTAATCATCATTACCTTTTAGTCCTTCATAAGGGTGCTCTCTTAAGTTATCAACTAATTTGATCAACTATGCTACAGTAGCATCAACTAAAGTTGAGCAACAAAAAAGGGTCAAAAATGATGATAGAAGCAATTCAAGCAATCAGTGAACTAAGAACTCGTTTCTTAGTGTACTGCATGGCTGCAAGGTCCTCCTTAGGGAGGACTTTCAACCCACATTACACGTGTATTCCTTCATATAAATATGGAACAATTTCCTTCGATGTGTTATACTTTGTAACACGTTCGCAAGAGAGTACAGTTGCTCTTAAGTGTTCCTATCATGTTTATACTTTGTAACACATTTATGAGGGAGTACAATTGGTCTTAAGTGTTTGGAGAATCTCCTTTCACTTTTCAATTGTTTCTCTTAAGCCTAGGTCAAATTTTCACAATAGGTGAAAAGTTTGCCATTTAGAGAACAATTTTCTCTTATGGAATCTTAAAACGGATTTTAAGATTCGAAGCCAATCAGGGTGGTTAGGACTTTAGTCAACTTGCTTAACTCAAGGATGGATACTAATGGGTCGCATTTCAACCTGTAGACAATCACAAAACTACAAGCTAAATGCTAAGCAGAGAAAATGTGAGCATATTGAATAATAACGTAACACATAGGATTAGGTCTTTTATCGTATGTGGCTCCCACTGTTTTTAGAAGGCCTATAAATCCCAAACGACCTTAGAAGAAACTTGCTTTCTCAGCGGGTACTAGGATCCCAAGCATTCTTAGTTTTGGACCCACGACTCGTGAGACATCCAAAGGTCTAAGAATCTTTATGTAGGTACAAAACTACCAATTCCATCTCCATGGAATTCCTAGTAATATTTTTGCATCACTGGTATTTCAATCATGGACCCACGACTCGTGAGACATGCATATCTACTTCATTGTTGAGCAGGACCCATCAAACATAAGATCTCAATCAAACTTAGTCCGGAACGACCCACGACTCGTGAGACATCACCCATTCTAAAATGATCAAGAAATATCAATCACCTAAGATGATCAATTAAGAAACTAAGGTTTAATAGGCTGCACTAATTACCCCACGACTCGTGAGACAGCAATTAGCTTACCTACTAACTCTTAAATCCTATTGATGGAATGCTAGGAATTTTATTACCGTAATAGAATACCTATTTATTCGAAAGTTGCTCAATATTTTAATTAGGGATTTTCGAATTAACCAGAGAGTTGTTTGGTTTTTTACCTCACCAACATGTACAGTTATCCATTTTCAATTGTCTTGATTAATGCAGTTTCACATAAAGTGCATCACAGAAGCAATTAGCAGATAACATGTCCTAGCCTGATACTTATTATGAGATGATCATGGGTATCCTATCTTATGTGCAATTATGGGAGTCACTCCATAATTGCTAGTTCTAACATTCATGCCACATAAGACTGTTCATATCACATAGGGGTACAGAATTTAATGGAAAACCCTATCTATTTATTACATTAATAGAAACCCTCCTAAACATTTTGAGGGGTCTTCTCTTATGGCCACCGTTCTTCAAGTGGTCCTTGAGGACCCTTCTTGCTCCTTGGGTGCTTGTCTCCAAAATAAAAAGAAAAATTCTCACTTCCTAAGTTCTACTCTCTTAACATAAAGTAATATGGCTCAATCTTCATATTGACCATAGACAAGTACACGGGACATACCCCGACCCAAAAATAATAATAAGGAAAGCCACATAATAAACACATAACAGTACGCACATAAGTAGGGCTCCAACCCCAATTGAAATAACACAACTATGGGGCTCCGACCCCAATTGAAATCATCCATGTGCAGAAATTAAAACATTCACATGACTAAACCATGATCACCTACAGTAGCATAAAACCGCTTGAAATTTAAATTTACCAATTAAATTTAAAATTCCCTTGACTTCAAGTTACAACTAACTTAAGTAATTTGAATATAGTTCACTATTCAAGAATTTATTCAAAACATGAATTCGGATCATGACAAAACTCAATTAATTTCAAAAATTAAATTTTTGTCAAAATATCATTCAAAGTGATGTATTATATTTTCTCGAAAAATAAGAACCTGACTTTAATTCATAAAAATCCAAAATTTTGTAATTATTTCAAATAAATAATTTTATAAAATTAAAATCAAATGTTATAAAATAAAATCAGATTTTACAAAACGCGATTTTACGAAACTAAAACACAAAACGAAAAGGTCATCCCGGGATGACCCGCGCGAGGGGCGCGAGGACTGCCCATAAGAGCGCGAGGACTGCCCGTAAGAGCGCGGGCAGACGGCCCTGCGGTGTCCGAGATGAAAGGCAGCAAGCGCCATACAGCAGCGCATAGCCCTGTGCACATGGTCGCGCGCTGCGTAGCAGTGTTACGTGTGCGCGCGCTACTTGGCAAGGAGTGGAAGGTGGCAGGCGATGAGCAGACCGGCCTAGGCGGTGCGCGCGAGGATGTGTGCGCTGCCTGGGCAAGCCTCGCGCCTCCACCTAGGCGGGGCAGACTGGGCGGGGCGGCGCTGTAATAGCCCAAAACAGGGCGCCTGGATGAAAACAGTAAGTTAAGGGCATTGGTAAAGCGTTTATAAACCGTGATCCAACTTTTTGAACCTTCATGCATTGCATTCCTACATGAACTTTGTGCTCGTATATGATCTGACATGTTTTAAGGGGGAATTCTTGACCTTTGATACAGTTTACTATTCATAACCCGAGCCTATCTTGTTCATATGGCTACACAAACCCTAGAGGTTCACCACACATGTTTCCCTATCATTTGAACTTGTTTCCCGAGATCAGAAAGTCTTTCTTGAACCATAAGGGTATTTTTGGAACTCACCGACCAAAATTACTATTCATCTGAAAATGAGCTTTTGATTCTGATACCTTTCCTACCCAAGTTTACAGTCAAATCGACCCTTGAGTCGAGATGAGTCTTTTGAAATTATTCTTGACTTGGAAATCTATTTTGAGCTTTGGTTTTATTGAAAATGTTTACGAAAACCCTAGTTCACTATTCCTTCTACGAACGGTTTTCATTTGGAAAATGTTTTCTCTTCGGATTTGCACTACTTGAGCTATTTCAAGATTTTTGAGATGCTTTACAACTCTTGATTCAAACCCTAGCTTGAAATATTGAAGCGTACGCTTGTACGTAAGAATTCACTATTCATTCTACGTTTTCAACTTTTTAACGGTAAAATATTTTATAGTCGATATTGGACTTAAAATGCTTCTCGATTTATTTCTCGAATTTTGGAAACAATCCGGACTTGAAAATCATTCTAGAAAGTCGTTTTCACTTGTGTTGAGTTTCGTGCTCAAAACTTTTATTCACTAAAACTAATGTATCTTTCAAACGGTAAACCCGATTTCTACGTATGAATATCCGTTTCGAAGCTAATTTTTGCCCGGACGGAATGGTTATACTTCTAGCCACTTAGCTTCACATTTTGGCAGTGAAATTACTGAAATATCCCCCAGCAGTCCCAATTTTGTTTCATGAATGATGAAGCTTTCAAGAAAAGCTAACCCACTTTTGCTCTCATGCCCTTACCTCAAGTTTATTTCCAATGTGAGGGGCTTCCCAACACCTATAAATACCCCCCTCATGCCATTAGAATCCTTGCTCAAAGTTGTGTTGACAACACCCTTTCTTCTCCCTCTCTTCCCCATTTTTTGCCGTCGGCCACCCCCCCTTGAGCTAGGTTAGTTTTATTTATTTTATGCTTTAGTTTATGTTATGTTTTAGTTAGTTTATGTTTTTATGTTATGGTATGTTTATATTATGTTTAGGTTGGGTAAGGTCTTCCCTAAGTCATATAGGATTTTATTTTATGCATTTATTATATAGTTTTCATGATATGTTGAATATATGTTTATATGTTTTAATTGTTTAGTATATGCTTGAATATGTTATGGAATGCTTTAGCATATGCTATGATCATGTGATATGGTTGTTATATTATGAGAATTGATGCTTGATTATGGAATTTGAATTATGTTCTTGCAAGTTAGCTAATGGAATAGTATTCTATGATCAATTATGTCACAACTTGTTACATATTGATATTGAATTTAATTGTTACATGTTACATGCCTAAGGTTCATGATATGATATGATATATGTTGTGACATGTTGTTGTTAGGAATAGTGCCCTAGAAAGCCGATTCGACGTAATCTGCTTTGGGACTTTTCTTGTATCACAGACAATCTTTGAATAATATACGATTGATTATAGGCAAACACTTCTTTATATGCCAATACGTGTTTTGTGTGTTTCCATTACGTGCGCATGTATGAGAACTCCCCTAATCCTGATGACTTTAGGACTCTACCATTTAGGTGAAATGGTTCATGAAACGAGCCCTATATCACATAAGTCATGATTAGTAAAATACTCCAAGCCGATGAGTCCTACAGACAGTGGGAGTGTCAACCTGACTCCTCTAAGGCTTGCTTGTGGGATCACGCCCTTAAGAAGGACCACCTTGTTTCATGGAGGTGCAAAGTGTATAGTTGATACGTGCGTGATACATGAGGGTGCTTACTTTAATAAGTAAGTTCACTGAGGTGCCCCGTGTGAGAACATTCCTAAATGGGAAAGGAAGTTTCTATTTCAGGAAATGGAAACTTCCAGATTAGGAAATATCTCACGAGTCATTGATGTGATTAATTGATCCTTAGACTTGAGGTTCCTTATCACTTTATGAGTTAACTCTGTAGTCTTAGGTATAAGCTTTAAAGGGTGTCGCCTTAGACAACTGATTCAAGGCTTATGCTGGGGCTGCACAAGTGACTCATGAAAGTGAATGAGAATCAAGAAAGGACCTACACTTGCATTTGCAAGGTGATCTCTTATTGTGTAAGTCATTCATATGCCATATGGAGTCCTTGGCCAAGGCAGTAGATCAAGACATCAAGAAAAGGGTTTCTTAGATTGAGATCAAATGGATATGAAATGCACTTAGCTTTAAGACCAGATTATTAGGGTTCTAATTATTCCCTTACCCTAGATCATGGTTGAGAGATAGTAAGTAGGAGGATTGTATCTCACATGAATCAATGACTTAAAGGTTCTGTCGAATCCGAACATTCCAATTCAGCTAGGGGTTAAACACCTGTTGCTAGACTATGGTCGTTTAATCTGTGGACTGATTAATTAATTAGTGAATTAATTAATTAGGGTCACTGCTAATTGAATTGAGAACCTAGAGGGTCACACACAACAACTTGGTTACATGAGTTGAGGCTTTAAAATGATTAAACGAGTTAATCAAGCCAAGAGGGTTCCACACGTGTGAAACCACACGTGTGGCTCACGTGAGTGACACGTGTCATTGTGACACGTGTCACACACGTGTATAAATATATGTGTGTATTTATTTATGTATTAAATAATTAATGTGATTAATTATTTAATAGACTTTGGTTTAATTTTGAATTAAAAAGAAAGTCTTATTTTGGAGAAAAAAAATAATCTAGTTAATTAATTATGAATTAATTAATTAGATAAAATAAGTTATTTATTTTAAATAAATAAAGTATAAAATTATCCAAAAATAGTTTGGATATTTTTAGCTCTCTTGAAAGTTGATTTGAATTAGAATTCAAAGTCAAAGTCAAAATTACTTGATGATCAAGTAATAGGAGAGAGAGAGACCAAAATCCTAGCCCATTAAGGACTAGGAATTTCGTCCCTCCCCTTTCTTATATATAGGGGAGCTCATGCTCCCCTTTAGAGCTAATAGACAATTCTTGGTTCATGTGTTGAACACCTTCCTTTCTCCAAGATAAAATAAAACCCTAGGTTAAGCCTAAACACTAACTAGAGAACTAGCATCCTTACTAGTTAGATTGTAGCCAAGTTGGTGGACTATCTCTAGAGACTTCAAGTTAGAAGTTTTGAAGATTCGAGCTTTACCAAAAGTGGAGATTAAGCAAAAACGATCAGAAGGGATGATGAAACGATTCTGAACCCGACGTGAAGCGAATGAAAAAATCGAACCAAAGAAGATGGCGAAAACCGTTCGTCCATATCCTGAAGGATGAATTTTTTCACGAGGGTTTTGTGACTGGCAGTTTTCTACTTTCGCAAAACTGTTTTCGAAGGGAGTTTCAATCCTGCTTTTCTCGTTTCATGTTTCTTTCTTTATGTTATATTGTTAAAGAACATCTCTAACATGAATTGAATCTAGGTTGGTGTGGGTTGCTATCCCGACAATGGATTCTGAAGTAGAAAGAGACTTTCGAGGGACGGGTTGTCAAGCCGCGAGAAGAGCGTTCTTGGGTGGCTTCAAACGCTTCAAGAAAGAATAAAAGAAAAGTAAGTTTTCTATCTCTACGAATTTGGTTACACGATTGCGAGTCCAAGATCCTTTTGTTGGAAAATTTTTTAAATTCCGCTGCTTTCTGATTCGTGTTTTCCAACAGTTGTCACATTGTTATATGATTCTTGAATTATGAATTGAGCTTATGATATGATAAGGATTAATGGATTAAAGCCTTGATCATATGTTATATACTTTAATAGTGTCACATGTTATAACCTAAGATAGAATAGTGTTTCATAACTTGATCTTATGCCTTAATTGAATCTCTTAACCATAGGTTATACCTTTAACCTAGATCACACTTGATTATAATAACATGAACTTGAAACTATAGGTTATAATCAAGATCATAATTTAATTAGGGGGTGTGTGTGTGTGCATGCCGTGTGTGTGTGTGTACGTGCAGTGTGTGTGTGTGTGTGTGTCGTGTGTGTGGGTGTGTGTGTATAGTAAGGGTTTGACCCGACCCTTTGACCCGACATGTGAATAGTAACTATGAATAGTAATCTAGAATAGTAATCCTGAATAGTACTTTTGAATAGTGCTTTTGACTAGTAAAAATGAAATAAAACTTGTGCTTTCTTAATAGACAATTGCACCTAGGGTTTCCATATCCAGGGTCTAAAATGTGTTTTCAAAATGTGTTTTCTTTCGTGGACTTGTTTCATAACTTAAGGTTTGCGATAGGATTCATAATTTGACTAAAGCTTACTCGGTTATAGTAAGATCTTAGTCCAACGTTAAAAGTAACTCACTTTAACGTATTCCTTTGTGTGTTACCTTTCTTGAATGCCTTAAATGGTATTACTCTCTTGTGTTACATGTTCTTTACATGTTCCTTGTTCATTGTTTCTTCCATTTCATATGCATCATGGTTAGTAGTGGGTCTTAGTTCTTAAGCTCACTCTAGTACACCACCTACAGGAGTTAAAGTTGAGCACTGTGATCCCCAGGGCACCGTGTAATCTGTCTACCTACCTTTTGTTACTAATAGGTGAGGTGAAGTTAAAATGTTTTCAAACTGGAACCACGATTATACTATCTTATCATATGTTTTGAAATTCAAAGCTAAACCTCGTTTTGAACTATCCCTTTTATTGGGATATTCTTTTGAAAGGATCATTCATACTTTCATAGTATAACCTGATCAACAGCACATGTTTTCCAAAGTTCTGCATTCTTGTTCAAAGACAACTACATGTTCTGCATATGTTTTCAAAGTACCGTTTCACATGTTTTATAGACAACATCACATGTTTTACAGACAGCATCACATGTTTTACAGACAGCATCATATGTTTACAGACAGTTTCACATGTTATAGTTAGCACCCGGAGTGGTACTCTGGTCATTGCTAATCTTGAAATGCAAGCATACAGTTTACAGTTTGGGCCCGGCGGTTATGTGTGGAGGTGATGTTCGGGAGGTGTGCGCTAACGACATCACCAATACCGGCCGCCACAATTAGACAATTGACACCGACTTTCAAAGGAGGTTTCTTAAGTCAGGACAATCTGTCTGGGAATGGACAGCAAATCTGTTCCCATTACATGTTTACAGGTCGCCTAGGGCTAGTTACCCGAAGTGACAACCGGTGGAGGATGGTGCATGTTTATATGTGTTGGTGGAGTATTGTTGACCTTGGTCCGATGCTCTACTATATGTGGAGTTATTGTTGATCCTGGTCCGATACTCTACTTCGTCATGTTTTTCTTGAGTAAGGATGGAGAAGCCTAGCTTGCGGGCAAAATTCTGTTTCATAAAGGATGGTTCATATTTGGAAAAGTTCACTTTACCCATATCCCGTTTTATGAAAGAACTATGAACCATCTACAGCATATGTGTGCGCGTGTGATAGCATTCAAGAAAAGAGGTTTGAAACTCATATTCTTTTACAGCATTGCATTCAAACAGTTTTATCAATCGAACTTGTTTCAAGTTCTTCTTTAAAGCTTTGCATTAACAGTTTTGAATTACACTTCAAGTTCTTTATCATTCAGTACTTTCTTTTAAAGTATTCCCTCACTTAGTCCTTTTGACTAATACCTCTCCCGTTTTCTTACCTCGTGGTTTCAGGTCTTGCAGCCGCAGTCTAGAGGTATCTTGAAGCTCTAGATTGTCACTTTTGTTTCTGTTAGGACTTAGTATTACTTTCTATTGTGTCCTGCATATGTTTTATGGCTGCATCACTTCATGTTTCTGAATACTTGAGTATCTTTGTTATACTCTTTCTGCTACTCTGCTACCGATATCTTGAACTCTACTATATTGGTGTTTATATGTGAATATGTTACATGTTCTGATATGCTGAGTCTCTCTTACACGATCAATATGTTCTTTCTCGTTACATGCCATCACGCACATGTTTTGAAAAGTTTTAAAATACACTGATTTTCCGCTGCATAGCCACATTGTTATACATGTATAGTTCTGAGATAGATAGCCGTTCGCTGGAGTATTTCTTGAGTGATGGCTCACACCATTACTTGAGAGGTGCTTCAGTGCGGGGGTTGAGACGCCCCTCTCCTCTTGTTCCAGTATGGGTGGGGGCGTTACAAGCGCGTAACGCGCTGGGGCCGCGTGCGGTCGCACGCGACTATGCCCCATTCTAATTTTCGTTTCGTAATTTCATCAAATTCCAGATTTAGTTTTCGAATTAAAAAATTTCAAATCAATCCGAGTTAAAACAGCTTTAAACCAGATTAATTAGAAAATAATTTTCCTAAAATTTTCAAAAAACAGTTTTGATCCGGCAGATTCATATTTCAAACAAAAACCAAGAATACATAACATATATCCAAATTCAAGAATTTTCTTTCAAAATTCATAAAGCAGTAAAGATATAATATGAACGTTGCAAAGGTTGCTCTAATACCACTTATTGGAAAACAGCAGAGTAAACGCAGCGGAAGTTTAAAAATTTTTCCAAAAGGGATCTAAAAGACTTACAATGTTCATATCGTAACGTTGGGATTTCAAGAAACTTACAACAATTGAAGTTTTCTTGAAACGTTTTGAGCCGCCCTCAAAGGTTCTTCAAGCGGCATGAATTCCCCGTTTCTTAATTCTTTCTTCGAGATTCGAAAGTAGAAATCCTCTAGACTATTAATCCATACCAACCTAGATTCAAATCATGTTAGTGAGTATGCTAGTAGTATAACAGGTGTATTAAAGCAACAAGAAACGAGAAATAGAGAGCAAGAGAATTATCCCCAAAATTCCATGAAGGTTGGACGTGATCTCAATATCACGTATATGCCTGAAAATCACGCCCCATGTCCCCTTTTGTAGGTAGGGTTCAAAACACTAGTACCATGTAGGAGATGGTCTCCTACTTTGACTTTTCTCCTATTCTTTCTTTCTCTCCAAGTAATTAATATCTTATCGAAAATAAGATATATATTCCTTCTAGAAAGAAAGTTCCTAACTGATTAGGAATATTTAATTATTGTAACAATAATTAAATATCTTATCCTAATACTTTATTACAATAAAATAGAAAATTTTTAATTTATTTATTTATTCTAATCAAATTAGAACAACTAAATAATTAAATACTTAGAATTAATTCTCCAATTAATTCTTTCAAGGACTTTAGAATTAATTCACTAATTAATTCTAACGGGCTAAAATTAATTCTCCAATTAATTTCATTTGGCTATATAATTAATTCTCCAATTAATTACATTAGGGATATATAATTAATTCTCTAATCAATTATATCTTGGCTTTATAATTAATTCTGTAATTAATTATATTTGGGCTAATAATTAATTCTCTAATTAATTAACACATGATCCAATTCCACAATTGGATTCACACGTCCCAAACAGGCTCTCGAACCCACATGTGTACTTTACACTGTGGTCTCGTTTCAATCAATTATTTGATCTTTCCATAATACCCTTTGAACCCGGTATTTGTGTGTGACCCTCTAGGTTCAATTTCAGTTAGCAGTGAGCCTAATTAATTAATACACTTATTAATTAATTACCTCACGGAGCACACGATCATAGTCTAGCAACAGGTGTGTGACCCCTACCCGAAATGAGAATATATATTCGAAAGAACCTTTCAGTCAATGACATCATGTGGGATACGATCCTCCTACCATCCTATCTCTCGATTAAGATCTAGGGCATGGGAATATAGAGAGCCCTACTAAACTTAATCTTAAAACAGAGTTCGCTTCATATTCCATTTGATCTCAATCCAAGAAAACCCCATTTTCTTGATGTCTTGATCTAACCACCTTGCGCAAGGATTTTAAGGATGGAATCATGAATGACTTGTGTAATAAGAGATCATCTTGCCTATAGCAAGTGTAGGTCCTTTATTGATAACAACAATTCTGATATGCCACTTGTGTAATCCCAACATAGGTCGTGGTTCAGGTGTCTATATGGCAACATCCTTTTGAGCCTATATCAATTATTACAGAGTTAGCTCGTATGAGACAATGTGGAGTCTCAAGTCAGGGGAGTAATTCCTCACTTCATTAACATGTGAGATATTTCCTAATCTGGAAGTTTCTGGAAATGTCCTTTCCCATTTAGGAATCTTCTCACGCGGGGCACTCTCAGTAGACTTGCTCTTATAACAAGCACCCTTGTGTATTGTGTACGCATCAACTTATGCACTTTACACCCCATGAAACGGGATGATCCTTCTTAAGGACACAACTACACAAGCAAGTCTCAACAGAGGCAAAGTCGACCCTCCCACTGTCGGTCGGCCTCATTGACTTGGAGAAGTTTCTAATCCTCGCCTATGGAGTTAAGAACTTGTTTCATGTGTCATTCCCATAATGACAACGTTCTTAACGGCCTCATCGGATTAGGGGAGTTCTAGACATGCACACGTAATGGAAACAAACAAAGCACGTATTGGCGCGTAAGAAATGTTCGCCTGTGATTACAATCATTCGTATATTATTCAAAGATTGTCTGTGATAAGGGAAAGTCCCAAAGCATAATAGCTTTCTAGGGCACTATTCCCAACATTGGGGGCATAACGTTCAAAGGCCTCTTATTTGGATTTATAGGCAGAATCTCACCTTATGTCTCATCTCTCCACATCCAAAGCAGCTTCTCAATTTCTTCCTACAGGTCTCTTCTGTGTGATCTGGTCTCTTGTAATAGGAGCATCGTATAGGTGCCGATAGAGCGGGCACCGGATCCGGAATCAAAATCGGGAGTCGAGGCTTCTTGATAGCATTGAGGAGCTCTTGGGGGTCAAAAATTTGAGGCTCATCTTGAAATTCGGGCCTCTTTCCCATAGTCGAACTTGATTCGGACTCTTACCCCGGGTGGAAGGTTTGGGGTTGCAATCGTTGCTTTTGGGCCTCAACCTTAATAGCTTTCTTTGTAGCCTTAGCCCATGTATGTAGCACCCCAAAGATAAACGATAAATACGGAAGCATAGCATACCCTTCAGTACCAATTCAAGCCACATGACGTATTCAATTATCACAAAGACTTAATCCTGAAAATTCGTACATAAACCTAATGGTATGATCATAAGCATAGTCATAATATTTATCCATTCATTAAAATTCAATCAAACTTCAATATGCATATGAAGTGACCTAAACTTAACCAATCGACTTGACCAACTCGACTCCCCGCCTAGCACTCCAAACCTGCAAAGAAACTGAAAACAAACCGGGTTCAGTCTATAGGAGACTAGTGGGTATAAAATGGGGCATATTAAAATAATACTGCATAATTTAAACACCCACGCAGGCAAGCTATAATCCTGTGCGAGGTTTTAGAATATTTCCCAAGTGGGTGAAAACAAAGGAAAACAACGCCCGGGATTACAACGATCAATTTCATTCATTCATTCAATCAATCATGCGGTCAATACGTAAGCCCGGCGAGAGGGCTAATTCTCCAACCTCCACCTCCTGTGTGCATTTATTCATTTATTTGTTAATAAGTGATCACACAATCATTCATTCAGTCATAATAATTCATTTATTCATTCGTTCATTCATTCATTCATTCAATCATTCATTCAATCAATCATGCATTACACTTACACCTTCTTCCTCCGGGTGGTGGACGGGTTAGCAAGACCCGACCACCTCAATCATTGACCAAAGGGGTGTCATGAGTTCCCCAAAGGCGCTCAGCCCCCTTCCCTTGCTAATCTCCTAGTGAGTTCTGGAATCTGTAATTCGGTTGGGACTAGCACATAGGATCACCGTCGGCCCTTGCCTCCCCAGATCACCATATGTACCAAGCCCCGGGCCCCCATATGTGCAATCATTCAGTACTCGCTAAAACATTAGGTAGGGTATTCAATAAAGAAAAGGGGTTTAGCAATCAAAATCATAGACTCCTTGAAAACGACTCGATATATATATATAATACCTTTGGCTTGAAATATACACATTGGAATATATCGGGTCTGTTTTATCTAATAGAATAGAAACCCACCTTACCCTTATCGAACAATACCAAGAACGAAAGAAGACTTGAAAGAATCCTAAGAACCCGGCACGTCTCCGCCCTGAAGAAAACTATACAAAGGACAATGTAACGTGTTCGTGAGACTCAAGACCCCAAATGAACCATATATGACGCACGACATGCAATGAACATGATATGAATGCATAAAAGATGATATTATGTAATGAACACGTTCATGTGCACGACTTACGTATTTAAATCATATAAACGAGTCATTCATTCGCTCAAGGAAGCGTTCATATTCATTCAAGTCATGAATTTCACATTTTATAGCAATTCAATTCAAGAATTCAAATAACGATCATATCACGTACTGTAACACGTTTACAATTAGAAAATAGACAAATAATTACATTCAATTTAAGATTGGAAATTAGAAAGGAATATGAAATAGGTAACAATTTAATTTCCATAATTCAATTAAATCAAATAATATTTAATATCTATTAAACATAGATATATATAAATATATGACTACGTACATTATCATGCATGCATACTTAAATATATATATATATATACGTAATTATGCATGCACACCTAATAACATGCATGAAAACCTTACTAAATTAAACATGCATGCCTTTATATATATGTATTTATAATCATGCATGTAAATTTTAATCAACCATAACATGCATGCAACATTTGATAATAATTTCACACGTACACATTTCATGCATATAACAAGTAATACACATGTATAACCAATTTACTTTAAATACCCGCACACACCTTGCATGCATTTAATTATACAAACCAAGCACAATACACACATGAAGGAAAGAAGAAAGAAAAGAATGCATCAGTTACTGCACAGACGCTACCCGGCCGGGCATTTTTACCCCAAAAATTTCCCCAGCCGGGTAGAGGGAATACACACTCAAGCACAGCTCAAAACCAAGCCTAATCCCCTATTTTTCCTTCCTTAACACACAGCAGCAGCATACAACAAGGCAGTAACAAAACAACAGCAACAAAGCAGGCATTCAAGGAAGTAATAATGCACAGCAGCAACGCAGCAACGACACCAGCTCAACAAGCTTTAAATCAGTAAATATATGGCTGAAAAGGAATGAAAAACAGGTCAACACATAGGGAAACATGTATACTCAACAACCATGCCAAAATTACAAAGGAAACAGCACCAAAGATCCATATTTCAGTCCCAAAATCATACGCAGCAGCAGGCCAAAGGAGGGCAGTCATGTTCTTGCATATATCTTCAAGTTTCATATAGTTCAACATTGGAGGATTCTCATACACTTAACATACATCAAATTCAAGTTCAAATACACATACTAGGAGCTGAAGTGGTCAGATTTCACGCACAATTTCTCAAGAAAACAGAATCTAAATCATGAAATCAAATATGGAGTCATAACCTAACTATTTCATCATCTCTTCAAAATCCCATGAAAGCATGCTCAAAATTGGGGATGCATAGTTTAAAATGACACATATTGGATGTATATTATAACCCTAAGCTTACCTTGTGAATTGGATGGAAGATGTAAGAGATTTGAGTTTGAATCTCCAAGGTGCACAAGGGCTACGGGGATTTTCTGGAGAGCAGGGTGTTTTGGCTGATATTTCTCTAAGTGTGAGGGTTGGTTCAGTTAGGTAAGGGGATGGGGTGATAGTGGGTGTAATTGGGGTTCCATAGCCTCCAACCATGGTTAATTTGGTCAAGGTTTGAGAAAGTTATGGCCATTTTAGTGAGCTGTGGCAGTTTTGACGAACTTAGCACTTTTTGGTTGAATTTCGGAAGTTCAAATGATTTTGGAAAAATACGAGGCTGAGTTCATTAAACCCGAATCTTCGATACGAGTTTAACAAAGTTGATAGAACTCGAATCCGAGTTCCCGAGCTCAAGATATCACATACGGAACCAAGGGTGCGCTAATTGCCCGTTAGCCCCCGAATTGCTTCCACAATTCAAAATAAATTCGTTACCACGTCAAACGAGATCGAAAACATGAAACGAGTATACAGACATGTTTATAACACATAAATGTACAACATACTAAATTTTCACAAATTTTCGAATTCAATTCGAATAGGAACGACACTCAAACATGTCACACATGCGCATATAGTTCAAGAATTCAATTAAATTCAAATAATTCAAATATTTATAAAATAAACTAAAATTAAAATAAATAAAAATAAAACTTAACGGCATAATGTAATATAATAAAATAACAGTTAATCTTATAAAAAGAAAACAACTAAATTCCATTTCCAATTAAATTTAAAAGTCACGAATTAGATTAAATTAAATATTAGCAAAATTTAAGATATAATTAATTATCATTAAAACTTAATTGTCAAATTAAATATTTTAATTAACGTAATAAAATAGAATAATAAAATGAAATAAAATAAACTAATAACAATTTATATTAAAATTAAATATTTAAAACACTTATAAACAATTAATCACATAATTAAATAATTTAATTGCGCAATTTGTAAACACATACGACATATTAGTATAAATGAAAAAGCGGGGCGTTACAATGTATCCACCGTGGAAGCTTGCAAGGCCTATTGAATGTCTTCTCTTAACCCGTGCACGAAACTCCGGGCCTTCAAAGCATCATCAACCGTAATGTGAGAATTGGAAAGAGCAAGCCTCTCAAACTAGAGGGTATATTCTTTGGCGCTTCTCATCCCTTGTTTGAGATCCGAAAATTCTCGTAGTCTTCTTTCCTCAAAACTCGAAGGGATATACTTGTCATGAAATTCCCTCACAAAATTTTCCCAATTAAACTCTTCGCCATTCCTTTCCAAATGAGCTCTTGTTCTCTTCAACCAATTTGAAGCTTGTCCTTGAATATATCGAGCGGCGCATATGGCCTTCTCTTGTGAAGGGGTAGGGATAAATTTTTCAAATTCCCATAATCTCGGTTAACCATACTTCTACCTCAATGTCATTACCTCCAAGCCACTTTGGAGGGTTGTTATCCCGGAATTCCTTATAAACCTAAGTGATAAATCTATCTTGTCCTTCACCTTGAGGAGTGGGTTGTCGTGGAGTTTGTTGAATATAATTAAGGAGAGCTCGTACAATATTTTCTGCAGTAGGTGGTGGTGGTGGAGGAGCATTGTCGTGATCTCTCCTTCTTAGAGGCATCCTGAATGTAACGCCCCATCTGTTTGCCTATACAAATTGGTGCCATGTGTGTGTTTACCTCTGTACTTGCCTTTATTTTCATGCTTTGACTTAATTATACTCTCGTTATATGTTTTATTATTCTTTATGTATATGTAGCTAATTGTAATACTTGATTTGGTTGACTACCATAACAATTCTTGAACTATACGAATTTAATTGAATTGTATTAATTTGGACTTGATTACATGTTATTTGAATGTTTTCGGACTTGTTTGAAATTAGGCATTAGGTCTATTTGACACGTTTTGAAAGTTTAGGGACCTATTTGAAAATAGGACCCCTTGAACTTCGTCGTTCGGCATCTTGAGCTAGGGAACTCAGATTCGAGATCCCTCTCTGCCATTGAACTCGATTCAACAATTCGGGTTCGATGGAATTAACTTTGTCCTTTTTCGTATCATTTGAACCCCGGACGAAGCCTCTTTCTAGCTCTAATGACCCGAAAAACGAGAAGGGGACCTACCTTAACTTTGGAGATAATTTCTTAACTATTTTTCCAGCCATTTTTCTCTCATTTCTTCCCTTTCACTTCAATTTTCAGCAACCAAGAAAGCCAAGGAGAGACTTTTCACTATTCACCATTTTCTTCACAAGTTAAAGCTCAATAACTCTTTCCTCTCTTCACTTCTCGACCAGCCAAGGTAAGATTCGTGATCCCCGTGATTTATACTTCGATTTAAGCTCCCTTTTGTGTATTCTAATTGAGGTTTCATGCATGAACTAGGTTGGAGATAAATAGTAAGGTTATATACAAGATTTTGATTATATGTCTCTTTGATGCTTTTCTTGAAAAATATGATTGGAATAGAACTCTTATGAACTTGTATACCTTGATTCTTTGAATTTATTTCATGCTAGATGAGTATAGCAAGATATGCCATTGTTGCTCTTATTAGCTTGTTGGAGACATTGATGAATGGAATCACTACACGTTGCTTCTTGTTGCCTTGATGTTATATGTAGTTTTTATAGTATTTGGGAGCTTGAACATGCATGATTTTGGCCTGAGTTTTATGGTATTTTATTGCCTTGGTTTTGTGCATGTTTCCCTTGCTTTTTTCCTCCACGTTTCAACTTTTTGCTTTGGAGACGAAGCTAAAACAGGGGATGAGTTGCATTTTGAGACTTGGGCGTGTCTCAGTTCAGGAGTTTGAGGCCATGTTTCTAACCTGAGATACGCCCGTGTCTCAGGGATAACTGGCTTCCTGACATGCCCGTGTCTCAAGGCCTTCGAACGCCTGTACTGAGTCACGGGCGTGTCACTTTTTGTGCTTGGAGGGGTGACATGCCTATGTCACTCCTTCTTGTGCTTGCTTGTTTTCGTGGTTCATTCTTGCTTTTAATCGTTTCCTCCCACCCCGATCATGACCCTAACATGCTAATAACATGTATTATAATTCGTTTTGATGTTTAATTGATTTATAGATTTTATTTTAATACATGAAATGTGAAATATGAACTAATGTGCCTAAGTGCTACCTTATCGCATTTCATACGCATCGCTTGCATTCATATGCATTTGTCGAGCGTCTAATTAGTGCATATTGAGTCTTAGAACGCCTTTTTTGTTGTTTTTTTTGTTCAGAGGACCTTCTCGTGGACGACAAGGTTGTTCCATAGGTGTACCTTGCTCTCCCTTTCGCTCTTGTTCGATTAAGGTGGGGTTTTGTTTCTTTTAGCTAATTCTACCTAAAACCCTATGTGTTTTGAATCTCGCATGCGAAGTATATATATACTATACGATAGATATATGTTTGAGACGTACTTTGAGGGCTTGTCCCACTTGTGAAAGACTTTGAAAATGCTTTTATAAGTATATATACTATATTTTTGCTTTTTTTTTTTTTTTTTTTTGAAAAGCTTGGGTACGTTTGGTCCGTAGCGAGAAATGGTCTTAAAAGATAGACTCCGGTACTTGAACTTGTTCTTGAATTGTTTGGGCCCCGGGAGTATGGGTAAGGAGCATCCAGGACGGTCGTGGGGTCACCGGACACACCTCCTGTGCAAATTCCCATTTGAGAGGATTCACTCAACCTCGGGAGGTTGAGGGAAAAGTGAGTTCTCTTGAGCCGCCGGCTACCACTGTCGAAGGAGCGGGTAGGAGTAATTAGTCCCCGTCTCAGCACGTACTTGACACGGGATTTGAGGGAACGCGTCTCTCTTTTCCACTTGAAGCTTGGTTGGACTTGTTTTGCTTTGGTTTTTATCTTGTTATGTCTTGGGAAGTTCGGGAAAACTCGTACTCGCCGAGTTCTTATCTTGTCTTGAGTCTATGAAACGAGAACGGATTCTTAAACACTTAAAATTGGTTGCTTTAGCCTCTGGCCTTTAACTTGTTTTAAGTACTTGTATCTAGTATCATGGGAAACGCTTTAGATTGTAAAAACCATTCTCGGTTCATGGACTATCTCTTGTCTTGTTAATTGCTTTGCTCTATTACGTATATGGGTGCGTGTGTTAGCCCCCTCACTAGTCATTAGGACTAACCCTCGTTGTTCTTTCCTTTTTCCTTTCTTTTGAGTTGCAGGTACTTCTTTTGGGAGTCTTGAGCTAGGCGGTAAGTGGTCTAGTCGCCTTACTTGTGGATAGCTCGAGTCTCATGCATATGCTTTATTTTGTTATGTACTTTTGATACTTATGTACATGTATTGGTATGCCCTTGTTAGATACTTATGTTTAAGCTAGATACTTGTGGTTTTTGGCCCGGGATGGGCATGTGAAGATGTAATACGCTATGATCCGACTTTGATGCCTATGTTATTTATATGTTGCCCGCTTAAAATAACTTGCATTTACAATGCTTCCACTTATACTTGTTCTTATGCGCACTTTGATATGAGGGTCTAATTCGCCTAGCTTAGGAAAGTTTTTGATTTATCACCCGTTTGCTATGGTTTGATATGTGTGCGGAGTTCTATTTTGTTACACATGTTGGACTCTAGTGCGTGGGATGTGGTGCCCACCGCTCGGGGTGCTACACTGAAGAAACACAATTTCAAGGAAAATATCGATGCATGGGGTTTAGTGCATGCTCATGTGAACAATTAATACAAATAAAACACATAAGTCACATTAAAGTGAGAGTGAATGCAAACAAACACACATATTCCTAAGCCGAATGACCTAGATAGACCGACACGACACTGGAACTCCGGTTTTGCAAGCTGGAGCCCTGATACCACTTTAAGATGTAGCACCCCAAGCAGTGGGCACCACGTCCCCCGCACTAGAGCTTGACACGTGTAACAAAATGGAGAATCCATACTCGCACCAAGCACTAGCGAATGGGAGACAAACAAAAGTCACACCTAAGCTAGGCAGTCTAGACCCTCAAACAGAGCGCGCATAATACAAACATACAAGAGCGAAAACATTAAACAAACTTAAACAAATCTTATGATCAAAGTTACATATCACTTAAAACGAAATATATACATATTTCCCACAACAGGCCAAAACTAGCGAATACAAATTTCAAACTACAAGTGATTAAAATACAAAATGCAATATATGTTACAGACAAGATGCAGACTCGAACTAGAACAAGAAGACTCGAAAAGATCACAAGTCGCTCGAACCAAAAGACCCGTACCTACAAGCTAAAAACATAAAGAGGGAAGGGTCAGTTACACTGACTAAGTGAGGGGCTACACACGCACGCGTACATACGTATACGGAGCAAAGTACATATCATGGTTGAGAGTTCATAAACCGGGGCATGGTTTTTGCATTCTAAATCATTTTTCACGTGATACTACATATAGGGGGACAGAGAGAGAGTTAGGCCGAAGGCCAAAACAACCAAATTTTAGGTAATTAAGAGTCCACTCTCGTTTAACAATTAATTTCATAACAAACTAACATAACAGAAACATACACACAAAACAAACCTTCAAGAAAGAGGGAAATGTGCTTAGGGGTAATGTCCATCCCGAATCCCCTTACCCACATCCCGATGATCATGTATGGAAGTAATACCTGGCATCCCGAGTCTCCCTTACCCATAATCACCGAGCCCAAAGATATTCATGGTCAGAGTCTTACCATATCCAGAGACATATTATAACCATATCCATATTCGTATACATATTCGTACTCATGTCCATATCATAATCATAGCAGGCTTATATTCATATCATGAGCATATCCATAAGTGTATCATAATCATGTTCCTAATTATATCATATTCATAGTCATATTCCTAAACATATCCCTAACATATTTTTAATCGCAGCATAGTCATATCATATTCATGTTCATAATTCTAGCATAATAATACCCTATCATGTTCATATCCTAACATATTCACATTCTAGCATATTCGTAATCATACTTACCAACAAGACCTAACATAGCATTTATCATACCTTGCATATCATATTCTATAACATAGATTATGTCATGCATATTCATAGCTCGCACATATTACGTATACATAAGGCTTATTTCACATTCATACATATTAGGCACATATCATTAGGGTTTAACTATAACCTAGCCTCACCTTACACCGACGAAACCGGGCAAAAGGGAACAGAACCAACGCTTATGGAGCGACCTCGTCACTAACGAGATACTCCTCATAACAAGACAAACTTAGACTCAAAATGAACTACTTAAACGCTCGACGAATGCATATGAATTCAAGTGATGCGAATGAAATGCAGCAAGGTAGAACTTAACGCATACAAGTTCATATCTTGCACATTTCACGTCAAATAAATCTATAAATTTCATAAAATGAACATAACACATCTTTTAAATGTTAACAATACATACATGTCATAAAGAAAGCAAAGACATATCATACTAGATAAATAAATAAAGTTACGATGCATGCATGCAAGCAAGGAAGCATTTAAGTCATATACATTCATATCAAGTCATAGCTTGTATAAAATCACCGAAATCACGTAATAAATTCATAAAGAAGAGCATAACATATCATATAACGAGTTAGCAAAGCATAAGAGGCAAAAATGAAGCAAGAAGATCATGTATTACATGAAAGAAGCAACAAAACAACGCACGTGCAACAGCATGCACAAGTCGTGGCTGCGACACCTTCTACACATAAAAAGACAAAGATTAGCGCATACTCATCAAAATTCACATAAACCCTTACTATTCACTCTCTTGTTCATAACATACTCAAACCTTAATGAAAACTTAAAAATCATGGCTTAAAAGAACCACAAGAGAGTGGCAAATAAGAATATATGCTTACCTCTTGAAATGGTTGAAGGATGATGAAGATTGAGCACAAAATCTTCAAGGAATGAATAGTGATGGGATTCTTCTCTTTCTTCCTAGTTTCAGCAGCTTTTCCTCTCTCTCTCTCTCTCCTACTATGGACGAAATGAAAGCTAAAGTGGTGGATAAGGGTTTGAGTTGTGGTTATGGGCCCAAGAATGGGGTCATTTGGTCACGAATTGAATAAGTTATGGCCAAACAGTAAAAGGTGGTCGTCACGGGTGTGAGGCTAGGTTCGGTGAAATTTCGGGGGTTCAAACGGGATTAGAAAAATACAAGGCTTATTCCATTGAACCCGAATCGTTGAATCAATTCCAACGGTGGTGCCAGAATTCAAATCCGAATTCCCGAGCTCAAGTTACGCCGCCCGGAACCCAAGGTGCACTAAATGCTCTTTAGCCCCCATTAAGTTCCTTTTCACCAAGACAAACAAAACCCAAAATAAAAAAGTTCTAAAACACTTTTAAAGTATATAAACACATTTATGATTCACATATTTCATACATAGCAAGCTGTCAAGAAAATCGGAATTGGAAACGGAGTTAAACGGATTAAAAACGAGTTAGAAAAGTATTAAAACGTTTAAAGTTTTAAACCTAAAGCATTTAACAAATATTTAAATAATTCACATAATTGCATACTTAATTAATTAAATGCACATTTAGCACACTGGTGACATCATACCTGTACGGCCAAAAAGTCGGGGTGTTACAAAAGCAAAAAAATAGCTTATGTAGCACCCGGAGCGCGGGCTGCCACATCCCCAGTACCTAGACCCGAACCCGCATATGAAATGGAAAATTCATACACGAGCCCAAGTCTAAGTGAATGGGAGACCACACACTCACTAGGCTAGGCAGAGCTAAAACTAAACCAAAGCGCGCAACAAATAATTAAGTAGCGGAAGCAAGGAGTTCTAATAATATAAAATTCCAAAATCGACATATACATCAAGTGATCAAATATAAATAGCCATAACAATTCATATCTCCAAAACAAAATTCATAACATGATTAATTCATTAAATACAAGTCCAAAATGAAATGCGATGCACCTAGCACGACCTATACCCAAAAGTGAGACTCGAACGACCCACTTCTCTGCCTAGCTCGTGCTCAAAAGACCTGCAAACTAAAAGTGGTAAAAGAGAGGTGTCAGTCAAATCTCGACTGAGTGAGGGGGCTAACGCACACCCACACACTATACATATCTAGAGCAAAGCATGTAAAAGATAAAGGTTATGGACCGGGAATAGGTTTAGCATACCAAAACATTGCGTAAAACATTACATATCATATACGTATACATTACATTAATAAAGACTCTATTCCCGTTCCATAATCCAACCATTTCATTAAGCTCGGCGAGTACGAGCATCCACCGTTACTTCTCATTACATTACATTACAGAAAATAAATCAGATTCAATCCCCTGCTTTGGTGATAGAAGAGTCCGTCAACCCTAACCATTCATTACATTATGTATGGGCCGTGAGTTTCATGACGCTCACGCCCGAGGATTCCATCCCCCACCAAACCTCCTAGTGGGTTCTGGGTTAGTCCTATCTAAGTGGAGACTACGCTCAGGCTTAACCCGACGGCCCGCTACCGTACTGGGCATCCTGACTCGTAGGCTCTGAGGCCCAATATTACCGTTACATTACATTATCATTACATTCTCGCTCAATACAAATCATTAATATTACGAACATTAGCATTAAACTTTCATTAAAACATGAGCTCATATATGCTCGTAGATATAGCCCTTTCAAAAGCCGAAACTTGATAACGAGATCATAAACATATTATACATTACACATATTTAACTATATATATAATATATAGTCACATGAGGGCTAGAAAACGAGCATTCAGGGTCGTAGGTTGCTTAACTAAAAAGAAAAGATCCTAAACCTCACCTTTGAACAAAAATGTAATATGGTGCATGAAAACAACCCCGAACAACTTTAAATTCGGGTACGGCTCCTCCCGGAAGCACCCCTGTGACAAACAGACGTAATACTAAAGACTTAGACTCGATTATGTACCATATAGACGCACGGCGATGCAATGAATGTGAGTTATGCAAATAAAGTGCAAGAAGGTACCACTTAAAGCCTTCAAATTCATATCACGCAAAATTCGTATCAAATAAATCCATAAAATTAATTCAAGACATTTAACATATAATTCAACACATTCACATAGCATATAAGTCATAAACAATTAGAGAGAAGGCATTAAAGAGCATGAAATGAAATACAAAAATCATGGACATGAGATTGAATTATTCATGGTCATAACATATATAAACTTAACAAAAGAAATTCCGTATTTAAAAATCATAATATATAACATATATTATATTACATATATATATATATATATATACACAAACACTCACCTACACACACATGCACAAATTACATATACACATGAATGCAAATTCAATTTCCCATAGTTATAATATGTACACACATGCATAGATGAGTTATATTTATACACCTATATATATACATACACCTCAATCGTCGATCCCATGCATGCACACACGTACACACAAACACACATTCATGCACATGTAGTCATATACATATATATATGACACACGCAGCAAAAGAATCAAATTACACAAACATACATGCATGCAAAACATAAAACTAACACATGCATAAGCACACAACATCTTCACACAACAGGGCTCCCGCCCGAGGAAAAACTTAAACAAAAAGGTCCCCTCTCAGGGACGGACATGCAGAATGTTTTCTACATAAAAGTCCCCGGCCGGGGACACTTTCTTTGCAAAATTCTCCCCGCCCGGGAGACACAACACAGTAGGAAAGGATCAGCAGCAGCAGCTCAGTTTCGGGGCACGGAAACAGGGTACAACGCAGCAGCAAAAGTGCAGGCAACAAGCAGCAATTAAGGGCCAATTCATGCATAAATTCATGCTAAAAACACAACCAAATCAGTCACCAAAGTGCAGCAACAACACAGGAACGACACAGCTATGACAGCAATTCATTTGTACCAAAAATCCCCTGTTTTTCTTCATGAAACAAGGCAGCATACGTAGCAACATGTAGGGGCATAAAGCAGCAGCTAAAACCACACAATTCAGGCTCAGGAAGCATGGAAATCAGCCATGCACCTACATGATAGCACATATATACAAGAATTCCATTTTAACCTAACTATTCATCAAGTATGGCGTATTCATGGATTCTCTAACATAAAATATGATTCATGTAGGGCAAAATGATCACAAGAATATGGAGATTAAGAATCTTACCTTGATCTTGAAGAAGGAACAAAGAATTGGAGGTTGGAATTCAAGGAATGGTATGAAAATGGTGTTTCCCCTTCTATCTTTCTTTCTTCTACTCTTCTCGTTTTTCCCTCTTTTCTTCTCTTGTGGATCGATATCAACAGGTAAAGAGGAGAGAGTGAATAATTTAGATTGTAATTAAGTCAAGGAAAATGATGAGGATTAGGTCTCCAAGCTCATACATAGGCTATAGGTGCGTTTTAAGGTACGAGTGGCAGAAATCTGCTTTGTCGGGGGTCGAAACGACATCGAAAAATTACGAAACTTATTCCATTGCGTCTGAATCGTCAAAAGGAGTTGAACGCCAAATATGGAACTCGAATACGAGTTTCCGAGCTTAAGATATAAATTAAAACATACACAAGTGTACTAAAATGACTCATTTTTCAAATGAGTCCAAAACTTTCAAAAAGTTACAATTAAGTCCAAAAACTAAATTTTCAATTAAGTCCACATATTTTAAAATCATGCAATTACATCCTTAAATCACATATTTCACATAATTCACGAAATTATCATGCTCGGGAATAAAATTCACATATTAAATATTCATAATCCGCAAGAATTCGCATTATAGTTTCACTTAGGGCATTTTCTTGACATTTAAATCACATATTTCATGTAATTTCAAATAATTAGGAAACAATAGAAATAAAATATGAATGCAACATATAAAAAAAATGAAAATAAATCAATTACGGAAAATAAACTCGCACGTGGCACAAACTTGTACGTGCGAACGAACGGGGTGTCACAATATACGTATAAAAGCATTTTCAAGGTCTTAAAGACAAATGGGAAAAGCCCTCAAATACATATCGAATACACATCTATCATATATATACTGTATCCGCATACAGGCTTCAAATCAGGTAGGGTTTTGGGTTATAATAGCTGAAAGAACAAAACCCCACATTGTCGACGGGTTGGGGACAAAAGAGAGTACAAGAACACCTAGGGTGCAACCTTGTCGTCACCGGGAAGGTCCCCCGAACAAAACAAACAACAAGAGACGTTCTAAGACTCAATATGAACCAATTAGACGCTCGACAAATGCATATGAATGCAAGTGATGTATATGAGATGTAACAAGGTGGCACTTAGGGGTATATGCATACATATTTCATGTTTCATGCATCCAAATCAGTTCCATAAATCAATTAAGCATCAAAACACATCATATTGTACGTTATTAACATGTTAGGATCATAATTGGGGTGGGAGAAATCAAATAAAAATATGCACAAACACACAAAGGGGTGACACGCTCCAAGCACAAAGAGTGACTTGCCCTTGACTTAGTACAGGCACTCTGGGGCCTTGAGACATAGGCCGTGTCAAGAGGCTAGGCTTCCCTGAGATACGGGCATGTCTCAGGTCATAGGCTTAGCCCTCGAGCCCTGCGGCAGCTTCGTCTTCATTACTTTGCTGCTGAAACAGAGAAGGAAAAGCAAAGGTAACAACATGGAGTTCAAGGCAACAACTTAGCATGCAACTCAAGCCAAATCCAAGTGTTTTCATGCACAAAAACACCCTGAAAACGCAGCATAACCATGAAGAAACAAGAAACATGGTGTAAAGGATAAAAACTAGTACAACTTCATCAAATTCAAGTTCATAGCTCCAAGAGCTTTAATGGCATAGTCAAGTATACTCATCTACCAAGGATTAAATGTAAGGAAACATGACAAGAAAGTTCATACCAATTCATTTCAAGCTATAAAACTCAAAGAAAGCAGCTAGGAAGCATGTATCAAAATCCATGGACCAAACCTAACTATTCATCCAATCCTCAACTCATGCATGAAACCTCACATAATGGACACAAAACGGGACTTAAAACGAAGCATGGATCATGAGGAACTTGAATCTTACCTTGGATCGTTGAGAATCGAAAAGAGGAGGAAGTTCTTGAGCTTTTCTTCAAGGTAGATGACGATAAATAGTGAAATCTCCTTCTTGTCTCCAAGGGCTGCTGATTTTCGAGAGATGAGGAAGAAATTGGATGAAAAATGGCTAAAAAATGTGATAAAAATCAGCTCCAAAATCAAGATGGGCCCACACTACAAGAAAACAGGCGAATTCCGAGGGAAATTTCCGAGGGAATTCCGAGGGATTTCCGAGGGAATGTTTCCCTCGGAAATTTTCGAGGGACTTCCGACGGAATTCGCCAAATTATTTTTCGAGGGAATATTCCCTCGGAATTCCCTCGGAAATGTTAGCGCCAATGTTAGCCGCCAAGTTTTTCGAGGGATTTCCGAGGGAAAATTCCCTCGAAAAATTAAAACATATTTAATTTTTAAATTAAAATTAGTTTCCGAGGGAATTATTCCCTCGGAAATGTTCTAATATTAAATCTTGAATTTTCCGAGGGAAATTCCGAGCGAAAATTCCCTCGGAAAATTAAAACTTAGTAATTTTTAAATTAAAATTAGTTTCCGAGGGAAATGTTCACATATTTTAAGTCTTAAATTTTCCGAGGGAATATTCCCTCGGAAATTTAATACTTATTTAATTTTTCAATTAAAAATAGTTTCCGAGGGATTTCCGAGGGAATAATTCCCTCGGAAAGGTTCAAATGTTAAGTCTTGAATTTTCCGAGGGAAAATTCCCTCGGAAAATTAAAACTTATTTAATTTTTTAAAAAAAAATCATGTTATTATATTGATATTTTAAAGTATGATTTTCTTTTTTTAATTACAATTCTTGATAATTATATGCATTATTAGTAAATTTGGTAAGCTATGGTATGTAACACCCCAAACGAAGGATGCCACATCCCCCGTACTATGACCCAGACCCGGAACGTGAAATGAAAGTCCATGCCCGAATCCGAATCAGAGCGAATGGGAGACCAACTCACACACTAGGCTAGGCGGATCTAACTTGACCAAAACTCAGAGTGCGGAAGCAATTAAAACCAACAACAATAGATAGCGGAAGCATTTAAAACAAAACATGCAAAGCAGTTGACGGGTTCAACTAGCATAGATACCTAATCCCGAATAATAGATCAACAAACATAACAAGTGATAGGTTCAACTAGCATAAGTCTCTAGTCCCGAATATCAACATAAAGTAATAATCATCAAGTGCCACATGGGGCCGAATGAGAGTGCCACGTAGGGCTACCGAATAGTAAAGTATAATCTCAAGTCTACGAGTCAAAGCATAAGTAAGGTGTATGAAAAGACAAATGCAAATAGAAAGACTAGACCGACGAAGTGCAACTCAAAGGACTTACTTCAGCCTAGCAAACTCCAACAACCTGCAACTAAAAGTGTAAATGAGGGGTCAGTCAACTTGACCGAGTGAGGGGGCTAACGCACACCCACATTATATATATATAAGGAGCATAGCACAGAATAAAAAGGATGGACTCATGAACTGGGGATAGGTGTTACATACCAAAACGTTTTGAAAGAACCCGAATAAGATATAGATAAAAGTTTAGAAACCATTTTCCAGAAAGACTCTATCCCGATTCATAATTCCATAAAATAACATAATCAACTGCTCGGCGAGTAGGAGCTTCCAACCTTTACTCCTCAGAATCATAAATAAAAAACAATCCAACCGCTACACCAGTGATGGAGGAGATGTACAGTCCCCAAACATCTAATAATAAACCGTCTAAAAATAGACTCACCCTCAAGGGGTAGCAAACCCACAAGAGTCCTCCCCGGCCATAGCCGAAGGCTCAAGATACCACACCTTCCCTACAGCACGGGTCGCGTGAAGATATCTCAAATGGAACTACGAAATGGATAAATGCCCCGACGGCCCTAACCGTCCCGGGGGTACCCATTCTCGCAGCTTACCAGGATCAGATCCACACACAGATCAGATCATAACATAACATACGCCAATCTTTCATGGCAATCTCGCTACAGAATTAGAACACAACTGTTTTCCAAAATAGCTTACATATGCCTCAAAAACTAGTTTTATATTTACACCCTTCCTACGCGATGGAACTTTAAGCCTCATGACCTCCATCCACGCAGGACTCACACAAGATCATCAACATATCATATTCAGCACATACATATCTATAATAGAGTATACTCGCATGCAAGGGTAGAAATCATCATATTAAAGGTCATAGGTCGCATAACTATACAAAATCCTAAACCTCACCTCGTAGTAGTAGAGTCTGAGAGTGTGAAGGGCCAAACACTCTAAACCTCGGGCCCACCGGCACCACCAAACTCTGTGACAAGACATACAGAAGCCCAGACTTAGACTCTATATGAACCAAACAAGACGCACAGCGTTGCTCAACATGATCGTGGTTATGCATAAGTGTTCATGTTGTGCTTGGATGAGGTGTCGTGGTCATTCAAGGCATATCAATGCTCAACAAGGTCATATTTACAAGCAACCATCATGCAATTCCATATCCAAAGATGCAAGATCAATTTAGGAAGTCAATGTATTCACAAAATGCATATTAAATCATCCAATATCACAGGGTTCAATTATAATATTAGAATTAAGCATCAAGTTCATGACGAGTTGTAAAGTGCATAAGTAAGAGCAACTTGATCATATAAACATACAAAGTTGTTGTACGTAGATAGAATGCTTGATACAAATAAAGAGTGCATTTAATTCACTTAAGATCATACTTTACAACTTCACAACATGTTTGGTACACAAGCTCAAGTCACATTCATAGTTTCATAAATATTACACTTACATCCCCTAAGTTATTTATAAAAGTTTAGAATTATTACACATACATCCCCTTAGTCGATTGCTAAACATAATTGTTCGTTTAAAGTGTTTATACAATTATTCAACTAGGAATTAATTACTTACAAGCATGACAATTATCAATTTATCGTAATTCATAATATACCATTTTCGAGTAGTAAGAGTAAATCAAGATATTACAATTCTAACTCCTATCATGCATAAAGTCTCAAGTTGTTCAAGCATCTTTCATGTATCTCAATTTTATATTTGAAACACAATTTAAAACAAACATAGCATTGAGAGCGTCTCAAATCCATATAAAGAAATCACAACATGTTCGTTCTTCTAAAATATCATTCAAGTTCATTTAGTCACATAAAAGATTAGTTTCTAAATATTACACTAACACCCCTTCATATCTAAACACATAGCATAAATTCATCACATCGGGATTCAAATTGTAAATCGAAACATTCATGCATATCACAATTCATTCAATACATATTTTTTTGAATATGATTGGAATACATCTCGATCAACAAACCAACAATAAACAATTTATTTGCACTTAAAACAATTAATTCAAATAATCACAATTACGCAAAATAATTCGTAATAAATAGATCGAGTGTCCGATTAACGAACGGAAAATGGCGTTGAACTCACCACTACGAGATGAACATTTTGACCAGACGCCGCCGGAACGCCACCACTGTAGCTACCTGAATTTGGCCAGACCGACGCCGGGCCGCCGCTGAAGGTCGCCTGAAAAATCCCAAAAAATCAGTCCTGAATGAAGTCTTCGTGCCCGTTCCGAATCCTCGATCAATTTCTGGAAATTCCAAGTCAATCTCCTCCAATTTCAGATCTAAGACACGAAAACCCTAAAATCTTCAAACTCAAATTACTTCCAAACCGGTGAACCAAAATGCGATCCGAAAAAGGCGTTGTCTTACCCATGACGAGCTCTTCGAAAGCCCTAAGGTAGCTCGTCGGAAAAATCCTCGGAGCTAGTGCCGCCGTTGCACCGCCACTTTGCCGTCGCGATCCGCCGCCGAACCACCGAATCTGGAGTCGCCTAATCACAGGCTACTAGTTCTCGCCGTTCTGAAAGAGCCCGAGGCCAAAAGATGGCTGGAAAAGGCCCCCCTTGGCCGTCGAATAATCTACCACCGTACACGTCGTCGGAACCACCACCTACGGCCAAGATCTGGTGAAATTAATGCCGGAAATGAACTCAGGGGGTCGAAAAACCTTGGAAACCATCAAGCCCCGTCGAAAACCACCGCCGGAAGCGGCGTAATCTCGCCGCTACAGTAACCGGCGCCACCGTCGCGAGCTTCAGGCGGCGCGTGCGGCTCCGTCGCTGCTCCGATGGCCGCGCCGTCGACGTCAAGAGGTGCGCTGGGGCATCTACTTTCTGGGCATGGGGCGCGTGTACCGAGGGGATGGCCGAAAACCGCCACGAAGGCCGGCGAAGTGGCGGCGGTCTGACAGCTCCGTCGCTGCTACTGAAATCCAGCCATAACTCCACCACCGTTCGTCGTTAGACCGTGAAATTGGTACTCTTGCATACGTCTCGCCGAGATAATCGAAATGGACTATTCGTTTGTTGAATTCCGTCGAGAAACGATCTAGTTATGGGCTCGTAACCGAAGCCGCGCATAGTGACCGCGGGAGAGAGAGTGGGAGAGGAGAGAGAGAGAGAGAGAAAGGAGATTGGGAGAAATGTGTCTTGTGCACAAGCTAAATACAACCGGGTATCCTTATCGCGTAGCAAAGTGAAATATCGCGTACAAATAATCGTAAATAAAATTGGTAATGTTACGAATAAACATTCAAACTCCGAATTAATTTTACAAATTAAAATGAAAGAGAGAGATTTACCAATTAGAGTTTAATTCAATTTAATTTTATAAACCTTTCGTACAATTTAACGACATTTCGTAAACACATGATTGACAATTAATCTTAAGGAATTCAAGTAAACCGAAATTAAACAAGTTAAGTAACATGATGGATTTAAAATCAACTTGACAATTATTTCATAGAATAAATTTGAATTAAATCAAATTAGATAGTTAGGGTTAAATATGCATGTAATTAATCAAGTTAACAATTAATCTTAGAATAATTCGAATGAACACATATTAAATTGAATTTACATTAAATCACATAATTCAAGAACTTTTAAATTAAACACACACAAGTGTAGAGACTTACTTGTTAATGTCGTCAGGACGCCCTTCGAGAATACTGGGCGTCACATGGTAGGTATTATATTAATAATCGGTAATTATACATATGTAATTATACTTTCGATAAGTATTTCGAACGATATCAATGTAAAAGTTTGTGTTCTTTTCAATTGAAATCGAATTTTTACTTTATATATAATATATTTGTGTGACATTAAATTTTTATTTATTTATTTCATTAATAAATAAAATTTCAATAAAATTTCACGTTACTAAATTGAAATTTTAAAGTATGATTTTCTTTTTTATATTTTATTTTATGGAAAATTCCGAGGGATTTCCGAGGGAAAACCATTTTCCCTCGGAATTCCCTCAGAATTTTCTATATATATTTTTTAAAATTAAGCACTACATAATAATTTGTTGGGTTTAAATACGATTCATGACAATTATATGTATAATTAGTGAATAAAGTAAGATAATTTTAGTTATTAAATGAGTGAATTGATGGCTATATATATGTAATCAAGCATTCGGTAAGTATTTCGAATGATATCATAACGTTAAGGACATTCGTTTTATTTTAAATTGAAATCGAATTTCATTTTCACATATTTTTGGAAGAGAATTTTTTCTTATTTAATTAACTAACAAAGAAAGCATCATATTATCACATTTAATTTTTAAAAACTATGTTTTCTCTTTTTTTAATATTTAGATTTTTTCAAAATTCCGAGGGAATTACGAGGGATTTCCGAGGGACCATTTTCCCTCGGAAATCCCTCGGAATTCCCTCGGAATTTGCTATATATATTTTTTAAAATTAAGCACTACATAATAATTTGTTGAGTTTAAATACAATCTATGACAATTGTATGTATAACTAGTGAATAAAGTAAGATAATTTTAGTTATCAAATGAGTGAATTGATGGTTATACATATGTAATCAAGCATTCGTTAAGTATTTCGAATGATATCATAACGTTAAGGACATTCGTTTTATTTTAAATTGAAATCGAATTTCGTTTTCACATATTTTTGAAAGAGAATTTTTTCTTATTTAATTAACTAACAAAGAAAGCATCATGTTATCACATTTCATTTTTAAAAACATGTTTTCTCTTTTTTTAATATTTAGATTTTTCCATAATTCCGAGGGAATTCCGAGGGAAAACCAGGAAATCCCTCGGAATTCCCTCGGAATTTGCTATATATATTTTTTAAAATTAAGCACTACACAATAATTTGTTGAGTTTAAATACGATTTATGATAATTATATGTATAATTAGTGAATAGAGTAAGATAATTTTAGTTATTAAATGAGTGAATTGATGTTTATACATATGTAATCAAGCATTCGGTAAGTATTTTGAACGATATCATAACCTTAAGGACATTCGTTTTATTTTAAATTGAAATCGAATTTCGTTTTCACATATTTTTGGAAGATAATTTTTTCTTATTTAATTAATTAACAAAGAAAGCATCATATTATCACATTTAATTTTTAAAAACTATGTTTTCTCTTTTTTTAATATTTAGATTTTTCCAAAATTCAGAGGGAATTCCGAGGGATTTCCGAGGGAAAACCATTTTCCCTCGGAATTCCCTCGGAATTTGCTATATATATTTTTTAAAATTAAGCACTACATAATAATTTGTTGAGTTTAAATACAATCTATGACAATTGTATATATAACTAGTGAATAAAGTAAGATAATTTTAGTTATTAAATGAGTGAATTGATGGTTATACATATGTAATCAAGCATTCGTTAATATTTCGAATGATATCATAACGTTAAGAACATTCGTTTTATTTTAAATTGAAATCGAATTTCGTTTTCACATATTTTTGAAAGAGAATTTTTTCTTATTTAATTAACTAACAAAAAAAGCATCAAGTTATCACATTTGATTTTTAAAAACTATGTTTTCTCTTTTTTAATATTTAGATTTTTCCATAATTCCGAGGGAATTCCGAGGGATTTCCGAGGGAAAACCATTTTCCCTCGGAATTCCCTCGGAATTTGTAATATATGTTTTAAAATTAAGCACTACATAATAATTTGTGTAATTTAAATACAATTTATGACAATTGTATGTATAACTAGTGAATAAAGTAAGATAATTTTAGTTATCAAATAAAATAAAATAAAATAAAATTTCATATTATTAAATTAATATTTTAAAGTATAATTTTTTTTTAAATATTTTATAGGGAATTCCCTCGGAATTTTCCATAAATATTTTTAAGACAATTGAATCAAAAGACGGAAGAAAATGGCGTAAAAATTTCACCCCAAATTTTTTGTTCTCTTTTGGCGGGGATAAGAAAAATAAACCCAAAATCACAAATACTCAAACCTAAGAAAACCACGGCTATATACATTTCAAAGAAAAAAAAAAAAAAAAAAAAAAAAAAAACCACGGCTCCGAATCTTTGCTCTTATTTGAGAGAAGTATGGGAAATTTTTTGGGTGGAAAAAGCTCAGTCCTCACCGCGACATCTCCGCCACCACCCCTTCACCGGCAATGTCATCGTCACCTCCTCATCGGCGCCGATATGCTCCCTTTGACGACCATACCGAAACCCTCCAGCAGAAGCTGCTGCCTCCGACTTCCAGCCGGCAGCCGCCTCCAATCTCTGACCTCCAGCAAGATTTCAATTGGGGCTTAGATCTTTTTCCTCGCCTCGCCTCGCCTCTCCTTACCTCGCCTCGTTCCTCGCAGATCTAACATTTTTCCACACTTTTCTCGCAGGTTAACGACGACCTCTTCCGCTGCAACTTCGGTGGTAGAAACGGTGATAGGAGAAGGAGATTGAGAAGAACAAGCTTAAAGCCAAGGAGAAAGTTTAAGCACAGCTTGGCCGGATTAAAGAAGAAACAAAGCGTTTGGCCAATGTTCGTGAGGTATTTTCTTCCCTCTCTCTCCTGGATATGTTTCAGTAAACTTGAGAAATTTGTCCAAAAATTTTAATGAATTTGTTTTTCTTTTAATTGTTGGTTTTTATTTTTTCAATTCTTGTTAGGTTTTTGTTAAAAGCAATGAAATGCCTACAAATGGGGATAAAAAGTGAAAATGGGGATAAAAAGTGAAAATGGGGATATCTGATGCTTCAGTTTTGCTTATATGTGGCTGTATGGAATACATTAATTAATTAGTTAAATAAAAGGATGATTATCAGCAAGCCTCTGAGTTTATACACCCCTGGAATATAATTAGTCAAAATTCGATAATTTGCTTAACATCATGGCAGGAATTGGAGGAAATGTGGGCTGCAACCCGCAGCAGTTAAAGCCAAACCAAAATCTAATGCTTATTTTGTTACATACACAGAGGCTAGTTCTTATTCCTACTTTCCATTGAAATGTTTGTCATCAGGCACACCTTTTGTGTATTCTGAGTTAAGCTTCTTAAACTAATCTATTGGAATCTGTACTTATTATTAGTATGTATGGTAATTCCTTTGTGTACTAGTTATTCCATGTTCTGTTCTGCTAGAGTTTTATAATAAGAGTTGGTTCATAGATATACAACTAAATCTGTGATTAAGTTAGTTGCTTTATGCTTCTTGGAAGTGCTATGAAGTATTTTGTCATTTACTATGTGTGCCTCGCAGGCATTCGTCATTGATTTGTCAATCTAGAAAATTTGTAGTTGCATTTATATTTCACTTAGTTAATCCGCTGATAGGGAACTTATAAACCTGTAACTTCAAGCTAACCACATGCGTCAGTTGTCTAATGTATAAATAGTCAGTTGATTATAGATCACACTCTGTTGTGGTGCATGATAAGCGATAGCTTGATTGGGCATGGGATTGTTAGATAGTTAATTATTTCTCAACAATCCAACAAGAATAAAATATATAAAAATTTGTATTCTGAAGCTAATATTGGATGTTAATCCTCAATTGAGATAGCTTTTTTCTATCTGTTTTCTTTATCTTAATCACAGATGTTTGTTAAAAATGTGTAGAATTCCACCTTGTATATGCACCAACATCTGATATACCAAGAAGTAATTGCTGAGCAATATTCCTATTACAAATATTTGAATTTTACATGATGTTATGTCCAATATTTAGCAATAATGTTGTTTTGGTTTTGCAACCACAACTCTTGTTTATGGCTGTAGAGGGAGATATGATTGGTATTGAATGAACAAATCATCTGTTGATGCTTTAGATCTTGTTTCGGGTTCTGGGTTTCGGTGTTTTGCTATCTTGAACATAAAATGCTTTTGTGGGACTTTCATATTTTTGATGAGTGTTAATTATTCCATTGGCAGTACTGAGCTTTTGAACCATTAGTTTATTTTTATCAAACAGGGCCAATCTAGTTTGCTTTTGAATTGATTTGTCAGAAATTTCTTAATGAATTTTGAAACAAAGGTTTGAATAAGTTTAATTGTAGTCCACTATTCAGGTCAATTTTCTTGTTTTTCAGATCACATGGATGTTTGCATTTGTAGAACAAGAATGTGGATATATGACTTTTCTTGAATTTTTTCGGATGATAATTATCTGAAATTTTAAGGAATTTTGACCATTTGTACACTATAGAAGCATCATCGTCGTCTTGATTGTGGCTCCTATTATATAAAAGTATATGGGATTAATGTATTGTTGTTTTCCTCTTACTTTATTTTAGAGGACAAGGCAATCAAGATGTTTCTGGCATAGTTATTAAAGGCGAGCGAGGCGCTCGCCTGAGGCGCCCGAGGCCTGAGGCGAGACCTTGTCGCCTTGTTATAGGTCAGGCGAGGCGAAGTTGAAGAGGCGAGCGCCTCTGGCCGCCTTGTTCACCTGCCGCCTTTAGGTCAGGCGCAATTGAGGCGTGCCTTTTGTGCAAAAATGAAATTTTTGTCTTTTTGTTACCTTTACGTTGCTTTTTCATTATTAATTGTTAGTGGGCCTTTTCAATTCAATAAAATAAAAATGTCTGGGCCCATTAACAAGTTAAAATTTAAATATATATATAAGGAGAGAAAGGTAAAACCCTAATCACGGTAAAAAGAAGAAAAAGACACAGCGGCTCTTCTTTGAAGAAATTCCACTTGATTCTACCGTTTCTAAATCGAGGCCAAGTGCATCTAGAAATGATCCTGTAACCACCCGTCAACTTTTTGATGAAGTTGAAGAAAATCAAAATTTGGATGTAGATGAGGATGAGGATGAGCCTCCTATTGATGCAAATGAAGAAGATGATCTTGATTTCGATGTGGATGAGGGAGATGATTACTAAGGGAGATGACTTTCAATGGTTTAGTTCTAGAGTTTAGATAGAGTCATTAACCATCTTTTGTCTTATAAATTAATATATCATTACCTATAATTGAAGTTTTATATAAGTACTTATGTAGAGAAAGAGGTTTAATTAATCAACTATAATTTATAATATATTTCTATACTATATTTGCATTACATATATTTTTTTAATATTTTTTTAATTTTATCGCCTTGTTCGCCTTTTTGTCGCCCGCCTCTTGCCTCGCCTCTCGCCTTGAAAATACACCCTTCGCCCGCCTCTCGCCTCTCGCCTTTAATAACTATGGTTTCTGGTGAGGAACATTGTTGAGCAAGCTGCTGTTAGGGATGTGCAAGAAGCTTGTGCTTTCGATGGTAAGCTTTTTTACATTCAATGTTCTGTTACTTTCTCTATTTTGATTAGCTTTCTTCATTTCTGAACTTTAATACTGTGAAATGTATTTCTCATATAAGTTCTCCGAGGTTGATTGTTTCGTCCCTTTACTTCCTTCAATTTAAAAGGCCCATTATTACATGCAAATTCATTAGAACTGTGTATTTTGCCTATTTTGATAAATGTATAAAATGATTCTTGAATAATGTGACCTGGATTTATCTTGCAGGACTTGATGTGATTAACAACATTCCCAGTGAAACGATTGGAACTTCCAACTCTATTTTCGGATGATAGTTGGGTGGCTGATGTATTTCAATTGTGATCATATTTGTTGTTACTAAATAACGTATGTGGATTATTTTAGTAGACAATTTTTGTTTCAGGATTTTGGTATGTCAGTAGATAATTTTGTTTTTATGTAAGAATAAATGACTTTCGACATTATATACTTAATTATATTTATATTTTTAGATTTGGGATTTGATATATATTTACATTTCAGATTATGAATAAATATTTTATAATAGGTATAATATTTATTCAAACACAAAATATATAATAAATTTTATTTATAGAATTCCGAGGGAATTCCGAGGGATTTCCCTCGAAAAAATAAAATTTAATAAAAAAAAAAGCTAAGATTCCAAGGGAAACATCCCTCGGAATTCCCGCGGAAAATAAATTTCCACAAAATCATGGCAAGATTCCGGAATTCCCTCGGAAAATAAATCTTAACAAAATCATTGCAAAATTCCGAGGGAAATATCTCTCGGAATTCCCTCGAAAAATCCCTCATCATACATTCCGAGGGAATGATATTAGTGAGGGAATTCCAAGGGAAATAAATATTGAAAGTTTCCCTCGGAATTCCCTCGGAACCGATTCCGAGGAGGGTTTTTTCGAGGGAATGAATTCCCTCGGAATTCGCCTATTTTCTTGTAGTGCCACTCCTCGAAATCCAGGTCAATAGAGGTAGAAAAAGGCTTCGTCGAAGGTCCAAACAGTACTAAAAAATTACGAGATTAATTCTATTGGATCCGAATTTTCGAATAGAGTCCAACGGCGAAGACGGATCTCGAATCCAAGCTTCCTAGCTCAAGATAACGAATAAAGAAGTTTAAGGGGTCTTATTTTCAAATAGGCCCCTAAACTTTCAAAAAGTGCTAAATAGGCCCAAAGCCTATTTTCAATTAAGCCCTAAAACTTTTAAATATCATGCAATCAAGTCCAATTCAATATAATTCAATCAAACTCATATCATATAAATTTTAAATATTTCAAGATTACGAATTCATATAAACACTTAGGCATAAATTGGCATTTAAATCAAATACTACAATTAATTTCATATGCATATTGAATAAAAGAGCATATATCATGAATATAATTAAATCCAAATATGAAAATAAAGGCAATTACATAAATTAAACGCAGACGTGGTAAGAACCTGTAGGGGCAGACGGATGGGGTGTCACATAAATTAAGGACGAAGGTGCTCAAAAGTATATAATTCGTCTTGTATCAAATCACTAGCTGGTACAAAACTCTCAGTTAACCAAATTCCAAGAAATGTTGAAAAGCACAAAAGGCTTAATCCTACATGGCAATTGAAAGGCTAATAGCATGAATCAGTAAGAAATCTACCTAGGAGCATCAAATGCTCAACGGATTTTTCACCCACTTGCTAAGAACAAAAGGAATAGAAGAATATGTCAGTACTTGTACTTGCCTGGTACCATGTCATTGGTAAACGTGCTTATTTCAAAGTTCAAAATCTAGAGTCTAATGACTCTTTTGGAGTTCTGCTTTTAAAAGGAGTGCAGATGCATTTACAAGGGACATTCAAGCTCTTTCATTAGCTGCCATACATGTAATAGCCCAAAACAGGGTCTGGATGAAAACGGTAAACTAAGGGCATTGGTAAGACATTTATAGACCGTGATCCAAGTTTATAAACCTTCATGCATTGCATTCTTACATGAACTTTGTGCTCATATGTGATCTGACATGTTTTAAGGGGGAATTCTTGACCTTTGATACAGTTTACAATTCATTTCCCAAGCCTATATTACCCAATGCTTCAATGGAACCCTAGAGGTTCATATCACATGTTTTCCTATCCTTTGAACTTGTTTTCCAAGCTCCGGAAACCTTTCTTGAACCATAAGGGCATTTTGGGAACTTACCGACCAAAGTTACTATTCATCTAAAAATGATCTTTTGATTCTAATCTCTTTTCCTACCCAAGTTTACAGTCAAATCGATCCTTGAGTCGATATGAGTCTATTCAAATTATTCTTGACTTGAAAATCTATTCTGAACTTCGTTTTATTGAAAATGTTTACGAAAAACCCTAGTTCACTATTTCTAATACAAACGGTTTTCATTCGAAAATGTTTTCTCTTTGGATTTACACTACTTGAGTTATTTCAAGATTTTTGAGATGTTTTACAACTCTTGATTCAAACCCTAGATCGAAATTTTGAAATGCACGTTTGTACGAGAAAATTCACTATTCATTCTACGTTTTCCACTTACTATCGGTAAAACGTTTTATAGTCGATATTGGATTCAAAACGCTTCTCGGTTTATTTCTTGAATTTTGGAAACAATCTGGACTTGAAAATCATTCCCGAAAGTCGTTTTTCACTCGTGCTGAGTTTCGGGCTTAAAACTTTTATTCACTAAAATGAATATATCTTTTAAACGGTAAATCCGATTTCGACGTATGAATATGCGTTTAGAAGCTAATTTTTGTGCCAATGGAATGAGTAAGCTTCCAGCCACTTATCCTTGAGCTTTGATAGTGAAAAGACCGAAATACCCCCCAGCAGCCCCATTTTAGCTTCAGGAGTCCTAAAGCTTCCAAGATAAGCCATCAAGTTTTGCTCTCATACCCTTACCTTAACTTTATTTCCAATGTGAGGGGATTATCTCCAACTATAAATAGAGGGCAAGAGGCACCACATTCCTTGCTCAAGGTTGTGTTAACAACACCCTTTTTCTCCCTCTCCTCCCCTATGTTATGTTTTAGTTTAGTTTGTGTTCTTATGTTATGGTATGTTTATATTATGTTTAGGTTGGGTCTTAAGTTCTTCCCTAAGACATATAGGATTTTATTTTATGCATTTATTATATAGTTTTTATGATATGTTTGTTAGTAGTGAATTATGATTTAATTGTTTAGTATATGCTATGAAATGTTATGAATTGCTTTAGTATATGGTACGATCATGTTATGGAGCTGCTATATGATGATTATTGATGCATGCTTATGATATTTTAATTATGTTCAAGCATGTTAGGCAATGGAATAGTAACCTATGATCAATTATATCATAACTTGTTACATGTTACTATATGGTCTCAATTGATATATGTTACATGTTTAATGGTCTTGATATGATATGACTTATGTCTATGATATGTTATTACATTGTTACAATGTTACATGACTCATATGTTATACACTTGAATAGTGTCACATGTTATAACCTAAGATAGAATAGTGTTTCATAACTTGATGTTATGCTTTAATTAGACTTCTTAACCATAGGTTATGCCTTTAACCTAGATCACACTTGCTTATAATAACATGAACTTGAACTATAGGTTATAATCAAGATCATAATTGATTTAGGGTATGTGTATACGTGCATGCCCCGTGTGTGTGTGTGTACGTGCATGGTATGTGTGTGTCATGTGTGTGTGTAGTAAGGGTTTGACCCAACCCTTTGACCCGACAAGTGAATAGTAACCCGTGAATAGTAATTTAGAATAGTAACTGTGAATAATGCTTTTGAATAGTAAAATAAAATAAAACTTGAGCTTTTATCTTAGACGTTTGAACCTAGGTTTTCTAAACCCGGGGTCTAAAATATCTTTTCAAAATGTGTTCCTTTCATGGACTTGTTTTATAAGGTATACGTTTAGGATTCATAATTTGATTAATTTCTAATCGATTACAGTAAGATCATAGTCCCACGTTAATGATAACTCACTTTAAGGATTCCTTTGTGTGTTATCCTTCTCTAATACCTTAAATGGTATTACTCTCTTGCCATTTCATGTTCTGTACTTGTTTTATATGTTTATGTGCATCTTTATAGAAGTGTGTCTTAGTTCTTAAGCTCACCTTAGTACACACTTACAGGAGTTAAGGTTGAGCACTAGAATCCCCAGGGCACTGCATAATCTATCCTACCTACTGTTACTAATAGGTGAGGTTAAAAATGTTTTCAACTGGAACAATGAATACTTAAAGATTCAATTGTTTTGAAACTCAAAGCCTAGTGCTTTACCATTCTTGTTTTGAAATACCCTTTATAGGGATGATTCTTCAAAGAACCCAAACCTATCCATATTCATTGATCAAAGGCACATGTTTTCAAAGTACAGCATCAATGGTTCATGTTTTCAAAGTAATGCATCAATGGTTCAATGTTTTCAAAGTAATGCATCAATGGTTCATGTTTTCAAAGAATTGCAATAATGGTTCATACATTCGTATTTATTCTGGATGTCATCAATGGTGCAAGCAATCAATGGTTAATGGGATGGGCCCGGCGGTTATGTGTAGAGGTGATGCTCGGGAGGTGAGCGCCAACGACATCACTAATACCGGCCGCCACACTAGGCGATTGATATCGACTTTAATCAAGTGGTTTGGTTAAGTCAGGACAATTATCGGGAATGGACAGCAAATCTATTCCCAAATCAATGGTTAATGGTCACCTAGGGGTCGCTCCCCGAAGTGAAACTTGGTGGAGAATGGTGCATGTGTACATGTGTTAGGGTGTTGTTGATCTCAGTCCGACACCCTATTAATGGTCATGTTTTCTGGAGTAAGGATGGAGAAGCCTAGATTGCGGGCATCAATGTTTTCATAAAGTTGGTTCATATCTTGCAAAGTTATTCCCTACCCTTACCCCGTTTTATGAAAATCATATGAACCAAATCATAGCATATGTGTGCGCGTGTGACAGCATTCATGTAAGTGTTTTGAAAACTCTCATTTCTTATAGCGTTGCATCAAAGTGTTTTATCACTTGAACTTATTCTTAAGTTCTTCATTAAAGCTAAGCATTAAAGGTTTTACCTTGTGAACTTTACTCCAAACGTTTACTTCAAGCACTTTCTTTTAAAGATATCCCTCACTTAGTCACTTTGACTAATATCTCTACCTGTTTTCTGGCCTCATGGTTTCAGGTCTTGCAGCCGCAGTCTAGAGGTATCTTGAAGCTCTAGAGTGTTCATTTTGTTTGAGTCAGGACTTTACTTTATTAATCTATTTTGTGTCCTGCATATGTTATATGGCTGCATTGATACCTCGCTTTAATGCTTTTGTAATAATCCTTCTGTTACTTGGATACTGCTACAATTGCTATCATATGCTCTCGTGATAATGTTCAATTGATATAGTAATGTTAATAGTCTCTTCTGCTTAACGATCACTACTTGCTTGTTTATATGCCATCACGCACATGTTTTGAAAAGTTTTAAAATACTCTGATTTTCCGCTGCATAAGCCACATAGTTAAACACTATTATTGTTAATCGTTAATGGTCATCGCCGTTCGCTGAGGTATTTTTTGAGTGATGGCTCACACCATTACTTGAGGGGTGCTTCAATGCGGGGGTTGGGGCGCTGCTCTCTACCAGCAAAATAGGGGCGCTACAATACCCATAGAGGCTGATAGTTCTCATAGTGTTCTTAAGCTTATCAGACTGCTTGGGCTATGGAACCTGGTTCCATAGCCATATGTGTTGTTTGGTTTCTCAGATTGTTTTCAGCAGTTTATATCCTGTTCTCATATATCTTTATAAACCCCTCTTTAAAATCCTAAACATAACAAACTCAGGTAGTGGACCAACTTATCCAACTCGGGTAAGCCAACCACTATAAATCCCTTGTGTTCTTATTTACTTTTTTCTAGACTGATATTATTTTTTTTTTTGGTTCCAGTCTTGTTATCGTCACTGTCTGAGTTTGGGGGATCTGATATTTAGGGTCATTTGTGCAAAAATTTTCAATTCACCCCTCTTGTCTAACAAATATTGATATTGAGATTCTTTTTGTTTTATATACAGCAGTACTGTCACTACGACTCAGATTTTTGTTACCACAAAGGTTTCTTCTTCTGTACTTGTACTGCTTTGCTATTTGTTCTTGTCTGTATATATAATTTGGGGAAATCGATTCATGAGTTTGGGTTTGTCTATTTAATTGATTGGAATTTTTCCTCCATTTCTTTTTCTTAGTTGGATTAGAACTCTACATGATATATTCACCAGGCAAAAATAATTATACATGGTCTATACATCACTTTAGTCGCCAGAAATTAAACCACATGCTTAATATTAACGTGACTAATTTTGATAGAAAATTATATTTACGATGATAAATATCTTTAAATGACAAAAAATAAAAAATTATGAGACGACAGTTTAGATTTTGAGAAATGATCCCCCAAAATCTAAATTTGCATAATTTGCTGGATGAATTATGCAATTTTTCCTAGTAATAATATTCCATCAACCATGCCAGTATATGCAATAATGGTGTCTAACAAACTAAAGAGAAAAGTTGAATCCCACACGAACCTTTGCCAACATAAAATACGTGGCCTTTCTGAGAAAAGGTCATTCTCTAATACAAGAAAGAATGATCTCTGCAAAATTTGTTATACCTCGTAACCTACCCAAATCATAAACCTTTTCTCATTTGTGCCTATTTTATGTCAATTCTATTGGCAATCAGATAAATGTTATGTGTCCCACATCGAATTATTAAAGATGTGGTGTTCAATATATAATGGCTTGGTAACCCTCCCCTCAACAGCTAGCTTTTGGGGGTGAATAAGGTCAAAGCACATTATTCAACATGGTATTAGAGTAGGTTCATAGATGTTCGATTCCTGTGCCTGTCTCTCCACCCGGCTTACAGATGTTTCAATTACTGGTATCAGAGCAGGTTCACAGATATTCGATTCTTGTGCCTGTCTCTCCACCCGGCTTGCAGATGTTTCATGACGGGGGTGTTTTATGTGTCCCACATCGAATTATTAAAGATGTGGTGTTCAATATATAATGGCTTGACAACCCTCTCCTCAACAGCTAGCTTTTGGGGTGTTTTATGTGTCCCACATCAAATTATTAAAGATGTGGTGTTCAATATATAATGGCTTGGCAACCCTCCCCCCAACAACTAGTTTTTGGGAGTGAGTAAGGCCAAAGCACATTATTCAATAATAAAAAATAGGGATAATTACCAACGCCCCCCTGAGGTTTGGCGTTATTACAGAATACCCCCTGAGGTTTCGGAAATTACGAACTCCCCCCTGAATAGTACACCCTCGCTTACAAATAACACCGGCCGTTAATTACACCGTTAAATTCAAATTTAAATTCCAAAAACACCCTTAGGGGGTATATTGTAATTTTACTTAGAGTTTAATGATATAATTGTAATATTAGTTAATTTTGGATTTTTTGTATTTAAAAAGTTGTTATTTAATTTAATATTTTATATTTTATCTATAAATATAAATTGAATTAGATATTCCATGCATATTTATTTCTATAAAATATGATAAGTTATAAATTTTCTTTCATATTTATTTCTTAGTTTTAAATATATTTTGTACAAGTCCATTTAAAGTTAATTTAAAATAATTTATTTGCAATTATAACAAATTTTCCCTCAAAATAAAAATTCATATAAAAAAAACCGCACAAAGATCAACTAGTGCAATATCAATTTTTTTCCCTCAAACTTGAAAATCATAACAAATACACTAATATCAACAAATACATTAGTAAATTCACAAAAATATCCGTCAGCCATTTAAACAATTATTTCAAACATTGAACATGTATGGTCAATATCTACAGAAAATATTAAACATCCATAAACTGTAGGTATGAAATTAGTCTATCATAAAAATATTAAAATAACATTAAGTAGCATTTTATTAAAAAAAGATTCTAGGTAAACACAAAACTCAAGTACTTACATCAAACCCCCTTAGCAATTTCAGTCCTTGCATTAGCCCCCTTACCTTTGTCTCTTTATTACATATAGCCCCCTGAGTTTCAACATAATAGGGGTAAAATAGTAAATTTCACACGATCCGTTAAATTGAACGGAGGAGATAACGGCCCAGGGGGGAGTTCGTAATTTCCGAAACCTCAGGGGGTATTCTGTAATAACGCCAAACCTCAGGGGGAAATTGGTAATTATCCCTAAAAAATAATTTGAAACTTTTATGCTCTCCAAAACTAAAAGTTACCTATTTCACTCCTCTGAGAAACACAGATTTTAAAAGTTACCTATTTCACTCCTCTAAGAAACAGAGATTTGAAATACTATCCTGATGTTAAATAAAATTTATAAATTAAAGTTCCTGAAATTTCTAATAAATCTGTAAAAATTTAAAAATTATATCTTTATTTTCGGGAAAATTGTATTTTTGATCTCATTCGATTTAGATTGTTGCGATATATTAGTTTCATTCGTAACAAAAATCCAAAAAAGGTCTCATACTTTAAGAAATTGTTGCGATAATAGTTTCGTACGTTACAATAATAGTCTCTCACGTCGTAATAATAGTCCAACAGTTAACTAGATAATAGAACCATTAACTAGGTAAGAGAAAATACACGAATAGATCATATATGCACCGTTAAAAATTCTTTTAAGACATTTTTTTATATTTTTCGAGGGAAAACTATCTAATTATAATTAAAAAACACTTATATCCATTATTTTACAAATTTTACTTCAATGTATTTATATTCCAATATCAATTAACATGTTAATTAACACTTATATATATCAATAATTTACGTATTCGATGTTTTTAATATTGTTGTTTCACATTTTTATTTTCAAATATTTTGCGCAACATACTACGGAAAACATTAGGAATTTAAAAAGGGGTCTTCTTTGAAAAACTCCTTATTAGTTGAAAAAAATTTTGTTTGCTCCCCATTTTCAAAATTATTCATCTTCACTCCCCAGATGAGAATCATAATTCCCTTTACTCCCCATTTTTTGTAAACGTGGTATAAAAATTCAAGAATCATGTACTTAAATTCCCAAATGTTGTATATTTTTCGCAATATCATGTATATATATCATATTACGAAAAATATACAATATTTGGAAATTTAAGTACATGATTCTTGAGTTTTTATACCACCTTTACAAAAAAAAAATGGGGAGTAAAAGGGAATTATGATTCTCTTCTGGGGAGTGAAGAGGAATAATTTTGAAAATGGGGAGCAAACAGAAATTTGAGTCCCCATTTGGGGATTTTTGGGGAATTCCCCGATTTAAAATTCTTATAGGCTTTTTTAAGTTAAACAATAAAAGTTGTACCAATTTCCAATATAATAGACTAACATGACATGTAAATTGGAAAGTAACATTGAGAATTTTAAGGAAAGTATTGTTCAAATATGTATATTTTTTGGAAAAATATATGTTTTTAAGATGAATAGTGTTGGTTTCCAAATTACCCTTTAATAAGACTTGAACCAGTGATATACCAGTTCACAGGTGTAGATACTTACCATTTAAGTTATCTGCTCTTTTTATTGGAGTAGGGTATTTAATAGAGTTGTAACTTTTGTTAATGAAAAGCATCACGAGAAGTGTTATATTTGTTATGTAATAAGTTTAATTTATTAAAAATGGATGTATTAATTATTTAACACATTAATTTTTTTATTTATTAAAATATTATAAGAGCCATGTGCTATTGACAAAACCCAAAAACTTAAAATATAAGAATATACTATTCTATTTAACAATTCCAAAGGAGTTGTTAATTAATTAGGATAATTTATTTTAGTAAACAAATTGAATTTGATATTTAACAAAGTCTTAATATAATGATATTAAACTCAACTAAATAATAAACCAAGAAAGTACACATTTTTATAAACGTAAAAGTTCTTGAGGAGCTCAGACTCGTGAAAACTTAGGTTTTTGTTTTTTATTTTTGGTAGTAAACTTAGACTCGTTAAAACTTAGATGATCATCACTCAAACCTTTAGAAATAGGAACATCTTCAATTAAGTTGCTGTTTTGTGCACGGATCATTTGATTAGCAAGAACCACATTAATTATATATATGGGCTAATTCCAGTCACACCCAACCTTTGGGGGTGTGCGTTTTGCCCCCTCAATTTCCAATCGGTGCGTTTAGCCCCCTCGCCTTTGTAAAACTTAACACGTTGCCCCTCCGACGGAATATTCTGGGAATATTCCGTTCAAAATTAACTTTGACAGTCGATTTTTCCTCCGTCACGGCGATCCAAGAGTCAAGACCGCTACCATCGTGTTTCTCTCTCCATGACAAGCAAAACCCATATCCCGTTCGACTTTATTGGCTGTCGGAAGCGTCGGAATTCACCTACGAAGTTCGCCGGTCATGCGCCATCTTTGACCGGCGATTCCTCCTTTGTTGGTTGTCGGATTTTGATTTTGAAACAATCATTGTGTTCCTTACATCAAGATCTTCAATCTGATGTATAATATCAACACATTTGACATCTGATTTGTATGGAATTGCAATATGAAATCATGCCAAAAAAATTTCAACTATTCCGCCGGAAAGGGGTTAAGTGAATATTTTGCAAAGGTGGGGGGCTAAACGCATCGATTGGAAGTTGAGGGGGCAAAGTGCACCCGCCTCCCCCCCCCCCCCAAGGTGGGGGTGACTGGAATTAGCCCTATATATATATATATTGTTGAAGGCTTAAAGCAGATCTTAAATATGAAATAAGTAGAGGATAAGAAAGATACAATTTTAGCAACCATGTATAGGGTACATCACATATAATAAGGGGCAAGGGCTATGCTGTCGGAGCTACGTATATGCGGTTTTACGATACAATCCCTTAATTATGGCTTAAAACATGGTTCTAAGTTCAATGATTTCAAAATAAGATTCCTACTAATCGCCATAAAAAAATTTAAAATACTACAAATAGAAATTCTGCAAATCTGTATATATATATATAAAATTGCAAATTTAATATACCAAACTCGACCAATTCAACCTTTTTGATATATTTTATTTTCCAATAATAAAATAGGACAATATCTTTAAAATCAATCAATTTCATGCATTTTTTATACCGGAAACCCATTTTGCTCATCAGAATTTTAGCGTGGAGAGTTCTCTATGTGTAACGCCCCGATTTCTCGGACGTAAAGGTACGATGAATGTGTTTACTAATTTGCGCGAATTAATTGTTTTTACGTGTTTTATATTTAATTTTTTATTATAATTGTTATTATTTTATTATATTATATTATAATATTTTATTTTAATATTATTAATTATATATATATATATATATTTCGTATTATATATATATATATGTTTAAATATTATATTATTAATTTAATGATTATACTAATTATATGTTATATTAATTAATCATGTCTTCATTAATTACTTATTTATATATATATTATACGTGGAATTAATATAGTTTTGCATGAATTTTATATTTTTGCATGGGATTAATATAATTATGCATGGATTATTTCATTATGCATGGGAATTTTATAATTTATGCATGAATTGTATGATGGAGTTTGTTCGTTTATTTTGTGCTTCGTTCTCTTATGAAATGATATCGAATTGCCACGAATTTGTAATATGTCGTACATATATGTATTATGAACATGATTTTATGCTCAATTTATGTTTTTGAATTCATTTGATAGGTTAACGAATTTAATTTCATTTGAGGAACCAAAACGGGAGCTAACGAGCACTTAGCGTACCCTTGGTTCCGAATTTAATATCTTGAGCTCGGGAACTCGGATTCGAGTTTCGTCAACTCTGCTGAACTCGTAACGAAAATTCGAGTTTAGTAAACTTAGCCTTATAATTTTCCTAAGTCATTTGAAACTCCGAAATCCAACCGAAAAACGAAACGGAGACTAACTTGACCTTGTTGCACTAAATCAGCCATATCTTGGCTAAACCATAACCAAATTAACCATGGTTTGATTCTTTGAAACCCTAACTCAACCCTCTATCATGACATAACAAGCCCTAACCAAGATAATCCTCTCACAATGCCCAAAACTTAGCCAAAGTTTCTGTTCTGAATTCCAGACCCGTAACCCTTCAAGCCTTGGAGATTTTGGAGCTCAAATCTCATCCAAACTTCAACCAATCATCAAGGTAAGTTAAGGGTTGTATTATATGATTAATTCTGAGCATTTTCATCTTTTCATTCATGATTTTGAGTAAGGTTTCATCCATTCTGGCCATTTTTCCGAAAATGAAGGTTTTTGGGCAAATTCTTGATCTTCTTCGATTGTTCACGGTTTTGATCGATTCCAAGCATGAGAATGATTGTTTTGACATCCTCATTTCATTTATGATCATTGATTACATGGTAGTTGAGGTATTTATGAGTTATCAGTTATGGCACTTGAGAAAACTTTCATGAAAAGTCACGTTTGACGGCTTCTCTTGTTTGATCGCTTTTGGAACTGATTTACTTGTTGAATATATGATATTTTGCTGCTTAATTGTTAGCCTTAACTGAGTTGAATAGATGGAGAAGGAGTGATTTGTTCATGCCCTGTTTTTTTTCGAGTTTTGGCCCTGTTTTGGCACTGATTTTCAGCTGTCATTTTGCTGAGATTCCTTCATGTTGTTGCTGTCATTTTTAGTGGCCTTTTAGCATGTATTATGGTTGAGTTGTTGCAGCAATTTGTGCCTTGTAATGTTGCATTTGTTGCTTGTTTTCCTGCGCATTTAGCTGCCCTGTTTCTGCGTCTGTAGCGGTTATAGCAGGGCTGTTGCTGTTGCACGACACGGGAGTGTCGATTGCTGCTTTTCCGGCGAGGCACGGGGGTGCTGTGTGGGCTGATCTTGCTGTACCGAGACACGGGGGTGTCTCGGTCCAGGCTTGGGTGGTGACACGGGGGTGTCACCCCGTTTTGGTTGATTTCTGCCGCTTCTTCTTTGAACTGTTGCGGCTGATTATTGTTGTGCATGGCTATATGTTTTGTGCAGAGTGTGTTTGCAGTGCATGCATGTGTATATACTACTTAGTATATAAATTTTCATGCATGGATTGATTTCATATGTATATATATATGTATTATAGATACATTAATTACATTTTTGCATGCATGTGTGGGTGTGTGTACGTGTATATATGTATATATATTATATATATTGTATATCATGATATATATGATTATTTATATATTATATTATATATATGCATATGATTATGTATTATTATATATATATTATATTATGTATATTTATTATATAATTTATATATTATTTAATTTAATTTAATTATTGAAATTAATTGATTTCTATTTCGCGTATTTAATTTACTGATTATTGATTGAACGTTTTATTTATTTATTCCTATTTGTGAATATGAATATTATATGTGTTATGCTTATTAAATTGAATGTTAGATTAATTGATATGAATTATGAATTATGAATTTATGAATATTATGAATATTATGAAATTGAATGAAATATATGAACGAATGAATGATTATATGATTTAAATTCTTTAATCGTGCACATGAATATTTTTATGATATAACATGATCATTTATGCATTCACGTCATATGCACTTCATTGCCGAGCGTCATATGTGGTCATTGAGTCTCATACCTTTTCTTTTGCACAGATTCGGGTTTGGTCGGAGACGAGGGCGAGCCTTGAGACGCTTGTGCCTTTATTTCTGCTTTTGCAAAGGTGGGTTTTTCTGCTATTAGTTAAAACAACCTTATATATTCCTTATGTGCAAAGTTTTAAGCCAAAATCGTATATATATTTATATCGAGTCATTTCGGGTAAATAATTTCAAACGTATGACCCCTTTTCTTTTATTTATGAACCCTACCTTATGTTTGGCGAGATATTTATGATTTATGATTGCACGGGCCCCGGGATTTAGTATATGTGGCTAACCGAGGAAGCAAGGGCTGACGGGGATCCCATATACTAGTCCCAACCAAACTACGGTGATACCGGCCCTCGCTAGGAGTTTTAGCGAGGAATGGGAGCTGAGTGCCTTTGGGGGATTCATGTACCCTCATTGGCCTATGTATGAACCGGTGGCCGGGTCTTGCAAACCCGTCCACCACCCGGAGGAAGAAGGGGAATATGAATGATCATGATCATGTATTTATGAGCACAAAAGATTTATGTATGATAATGAATTATTGAATAATTAAGTATGATTACACGAGGAGTAGGTTGGAGATTGTGCACGCCCACTCGCCGGGCCATAACCCTTATGAACATTTATGAACAATTATGAATGAATATGAACGTCGTAATCCCGTTGATGTTTCCTTTTGTTTTAACCACTTGGTAAAATCTTACTAAACTTCACACGGGATTAGGGCTTGCATGTATGTGTTTAATTTATGCGATATTATATATTTATGCCCCGTTTTTATACCCACCAGTCTCTTTTAGACTGAACCCGGTTGTTTCAGTTGTTTTGTGCAGGTATAGGAGTGCTAGGCGGGAATACAAGTCGTCTAGGTCTTGCATTTATGTTTAGCACTTCCTTTTGTCTCATATTCATACTCTCATTGGTATTTTGTATATGACTATAGGCTATGCTTGGAGCGTTATGATTTTTGTAGGTCGTGAGTGCCGTTGAATTTGAATGCCCTTGTATATTCATTTTTGGAGCTTGGCGGCTCATTGTATATGCTATGTTATTCTTGCTTCCGCGAATTTTATCTAACTCTGATTTTATGATTCTTGCACTGTTTGGTTTAAGGGTTAGTCCCGCCTAGCATAGCGTGTGTGTTGTGTCCCCGTTCGCCGTGGATTTGGCACGTGTATGGACTTCCATTTCATATACGGGTCGGGTCCCGGTGCGGGGGATGTGGTACCTAACGCTCGGGTGCTACATCCTTATGTGGTATCAGAGCTTAGGGTTGTAAAACCCGGGCTCTAGTGTCGTGTTGAGTCAGTTAGGTCATTCGGCTTTAGGAACAACTTGTCAATGTGTTGCATATGCATTGTTTACGTGCTTGTGTGCTTTAAATCTTGAATTTTGATCGAATTAGTTGCACTTGCATGCATGGACTAAAAATAGCATGCATTTCAGTATTTCTTGAACAGGATGCCACCGCGTAGACACCGTGAGAGATCTCCCGGACATCGTCGTCATCACGATCGATCTCCTACGCCTCCACCCCAACCACAAGCACCACCGATGGATATGGGAAACTTCATGGAAGCGGTTTTCAACTATGTTGAGCATAGGAGGGCTCAAGCTCCCCCACCACAACAAGCAGAACAACCGGCGCCTCCACCAAATCATAATAACAATAGAGATCCCCATGGGGTGTTTCTGAGTTACAACCCCCCTCGGTTTTCTGGTTCTATTGACGATGCAGTCTCGGAGGGTTGGTTGATTAGATTGGAAAGGATATTTGGGGTCCGACAGTTCAGTACGCAAGAGAAGGCTCAATTTGCTATCTTCCAACTCGATGGGGATGCATATGAATGGTGGGAACGAACAAGGGAGAAGCTTGAAGTGGATGGAGAGGAAGTCACTTGGGAGGTTTTCAAGAGAGAATTCCGGGAATGCTTTGTACCGGAAGTGGTAAGAGAAAGGAAGGAGCAGGAATTCATGGAATTAAAGTAAGGGGCTCGTACGGTGACTCAATACCTCGCCGTATTCAATAGACTTGGGAAATATGCTCCTCATGTCACCCGGGATGAGAAGAGGAAAGCAAGGAAATTCATAGCGGGATTGAGATAGGATTTGAGGCATGGGCAAGCGGGGCACAACTTCGAATCATTTGCCGACACCGTGCAAAGGGCTTTGGTTCAAGAGGAGGAATTCAAGAAGAAGGATCCGATGTTTAGAGCTCCTATGGGAAGAGGATCCGGATCGAATTCAGGAAAGAGGCCGATGATTCAAGCTAGTCTACCTCCTAAGGGTCCGTTTAAGAAGCCTCGGTTTGGAGGGCAAGGTTCTCAAGCCGTACCGACTCGACCAAAGGCTCTACCTATAGCTCCGGCACCTACCAATTCACGCCCGGATGTACCTCCATGTACTCATTGTGGGGGACCGACCCATACCTACAATAATTGTCGGAGAAGGTTGAATTTGTGCCTTATTTGTGGGAAAGGTGATCATATGGCGGAGACATGTCCCTACAAGAACCCCGGATTTCAGAAAGGAGCTCAAAGGCCAATGATCCAAGCTCGTGCATACGCCCTCGAGGGTGAAGAGCAAGATGCAGAGATTGATCCCACAACCGTGGTAGAAGGTACCCTATACATACATAACATGAGCATTCATGCACTCTTTGATCCGGGTGCCACGCATTCCTTTATTTCTTGTGATATAGTTGCCACTCTGTGCTTGCCTGTTATCTGTCTTTCTTCTTATTATTTGGTGAGTTCGCCACTTGGAGGGAGTCTTCAGACAGATCAGTTGGTTCGGGAGTGTTCGGTTTTGATTGAAGGGAAAGAGTATCCGGCGGATTTAATTGTTATGCCCATGAAGAGGTATGGAGTTATCTTGGGTATGGACTGGTTGTCCAGGCATCGGGCCAATGTCGATTGTTTTGCGAAGAAGGTGATTTTGGGGAAAGATCTGGTGATTAGTAGTGGATCACGAACGGTATCTCTCTTGTCTTATATGGAAGCTCACAAGTTGATGAGAGAAGGGGCAACGGGATTTATTGCTTACCTTCTTAATAGGCCGAAAGATCAAGTTAAGTTAGAGGATACCGCGGTCGTTAAGGATTTCTCCGATGTGTTTCCGGAGAATTTGAGTTCTCTACCACCCGACCGTGAGATCGAGTTCGTTATTGACTTACATCCAGGATCCACACCGTATTCTAAGACTCCATATCGGATGGCACCGGCCTAGTTGAAAGAATTAAAGATTCAATTAGAGGAATTGCTCGAAGTTGGATATATTCGGCCAAGTTCGTCACCTTGGGGTGCTCGGGTTCTCTTTGTAAAGAAAAAGGATGGAACCTTAAGAATGTGTATAGATTACCGGGAGCTTAATCGGATGACTGTAAAGAATAAGTATCCTTTGCCCCATATTGAGGATTTATTTGACATGTTACAAGGGTCGGGGGTTTACTCAAAATTGGACTTGAGACAAGGATATTATCAATTGAAGATCCGGGAAGAGGACATTTCGAAGACGGGATTTAACACCCGGTATGGACACTACGAGTTCGTAGTGATGCCTTTGGATTGACTAATGCTCCAGCTGCTTTTATGGATATGATGCATCGAATTTTCCGGCCCTATTTGGATAAGTTTGTGGTAATTTTCATCGATGACATCTTGGTTTATTCGAGAACTCCGGAGGATCATGCAAGGCATCTCAGAATTGTGTTGGAAACCTTAAGGGAACATCGGTTGTTTGCTAAGTTTAGCAAATGCGAGTTCTGGATTGATCGGGTAGCATTTCTGGGTCATATTATTTCAAGGAAAGGTTTAGAAGTAGACCCTTCTAAGATTGAGACGGTTATTCAATGGCAAAGCCCGAAAAATGCTTCAGAAATAAGGAGTTTCTTGGGTTTGGCAGGCTACTATCGGAGATTCGTTCAAGATTTCTCTAAGATTGCGGCTCCTTTAACCCGATTGACTAAGAAAGCGGTTAAGTTTGAGTGGGACGAGGCATGTGAGGCTAGTTTCCAACTTCTAAAGGAGAAGTTGACCACCGCTCCTATATTAGCACTTCCCGAAGGTACAGAAGGATATACAGTATATACGGACGCCTCAAAGGAAGGTTTGGGATGTGTGTTGATGCAAAATGGAAGAGTGATCGCCTATGCCTCAAGGAAATTGAAAGAGCATGAACAGAACTACCCCACTCACGATTTAGAATTAGCGGCAGTGATCTTTGCTTTGGGTAAGTGGAGATACTATCTTTATGGAATTTCGTTCGAGGTCTTTTCCGATCACAAGAGCCTCCAATACTTATTCTCGCAAAAGGAATTGAATAAGAGACAACGGCGTTGGATGGAACTTTTGGCGGATTATGAGTGTACAATCCGATACCATCCCGGCAAAGCCAATTTGGTCGCGGATGCGCTGAGTCGGAAAGCTAGCGAGTCTAATGTGAAAGTGGAAATTGGAGATGAGAATGAGTTGTTCAGACTGAGGGCTAGTGTTCGGAATATTACGGTTCAACCAGATCTTAAACAGAGATTATTTGATGCTCAGAGGATTGATCCCGAAGTTCAGAAATTAGCTGAGAAAGCTCGAGCTGATTCAGAGTGTCCGTTTGGGTTTGATGATACGGGACTTCTAAGATTCAAGAATAGAGTTGTCGTCCCGGAAGAATTAAAAAGGATTATTCTTGAGGAAGCCCATCGGTCAGGTTATTCGATACATCCCGGAGGGAACAAAATGTATAAGGATCTTAAGCAATTTTATTGGTGGAATGGATTGAAACGGGATGTGATCGACTTCGTGAAACACTGCATGACTTGTCAAGTGGTAAAGGCAGAACATCAAAAACCATCGGGGCTACTTCAACCATTACCTATCCCGGAATGGAAATGGGAACAAATAGCTATGGATTTTGTTTCGGGATTACCAAAAGTGAGAGGAGGTTTTGATGGAATTTGGGTTATTGTGGACAGGTTGACGAAGTCAGCTCATTTTCTGGCTATCAGAATGTCCGATAAGGTGAGTAAGTTGGCCAAGAGGTACAATGATGAGATTGTCAGGCTTCATGGTGTACCTGTTAGTATTGTCTCGGATCGGGATCCCAGATTTACTTCAAGGTTATGGCAAGAATTACAGAAGTGTTTGGGAACAAGGCTTCAATTCAGCACAGCTTTCCATCCTCAGACTGACGGACAATCAGAAAGGTTGATTAAATATCTGGAGGATTTGTTGAGAGCATGTGCATTGGACTTTCACAGATCGTGGAATGAACAATTGCCGTTAATCGAGTTTGCTTACAATAATAGCTATCAAGCCTCGATTGAAATGGCCCCTTATGAAGCTCTTTATGGACGTAAATGTCGATCACCGTTGTTCTTTGACTTGGAGGAATGGAATTGGACCAAGCAAGAAGGGATTAAAAGAGGGGAAAGGAAGGAAAAACCCTCTAAGACTATACAAGAGGCTATTGATAAGGTCCAGATAATTAGACAACGGATGAAGGCCGCTCAGGATCGACAAAAGAGTTATGCAGATCTTCGGAGGAAGGATTTGGAGTTTGAGATTGGAGATAGGGTTTTCTTAAAGGCTTCCCCACGAAAAGGGTTCTCAAGGATTGGATGGGGAGGAAAGTTAAACCCTCGTTATATGGGACCGTATGAGATTTTGGAGAAGATTGGGGATACGGCCTATCGTTTGGATTTGCCGCCGAATTTGACTGGAATTCATAACGTGTTTCATGTCTCACAGCTCCGAAAGTACTATCGAGATGAGTCCGAGGTTCTACCGGTTGAAGAAGTGGAATTAGAATCGGATCTCACCTTCGTTCAGAAGCCGATTAAGATATTGGATCGGAAGTTTCAGGAACTTCGAAATCGGCGTATTCCACTAGTCAAGGTTCTTTGGAGAAGTGATAAAATCGAAGAGGCTACGTGGGAGACGGAGGATAAGATGAAAAGAATTAACCCCAGTTGTTCCGAGCGAGCAGTGAATCCGAGGACGGATTCTTTTAAGGGGGAGAGATTGTAACGCCCCGATTTCTCGGAAGTAAAGGTACGATGAATGTGTTTACTAATTTGCGCGAATTAATTATTTTTACGTGTTTTATATTTAATTTTTTATTATAATTGTTATTATTTTATTATATTATATTATAATATTTTATTTTAATATTATTAATTATATATATATATATATATTTCGTATTATATATATATATATGTTTAAATATTATATTATTAATTTAATGATTATACTAATTATATGTTATATTAATTAATCATGTCTTCATTAATTACTTATTTATATATATATTATACGTGGAATTAATATAGTTTTGCATGAATTTTATATTTTTGCATGGGATTAATATAATTATGCATGGATTATTTCATTATGCATGGGAATTTTATAATTTATGCATGAATTGTATGATGGAGTTTGTTCGTTTATTTTGTGCTTCGTTCTCTTATGAAATGATATCGAATTGCCACGAATTTGTAATATGTCGTACATATATGTATTATGAACATGATTTTATGCTCAATTTATGTTTTTGAATTCATTTGATAGGTTAACGAATTTAATTTCATTTGAGGAACCAAAACGGGAGCTAACGAGCACTTAGCGTACCCTTGGTTCCGAATTTAATATCTTGAGCTCGGGAACTCGGATTCGAGTTTCGTCAACTCTGCTGAACTCGTAACGAAAATTCGAGTTTAGTAAACTTAGCCTTATAATTTTCCTAAGTCATTTGAAACTCCGAAATCCAACCGAAAAACGAAACGGAGACTAACTTGACCTTGTTGCACTAAATCAGCCATATCTTGGCTAAACCATAACCAAATTAACCATGGTTTGATTCTTTGAAACCCTAACTCAACCCTCTATCATGACATAACAAGCCCTAACCAAGATAATCCTCTCACAATGCCCAAAACTTAGCCAAAGTTTCTGTTCTGAATTCCAGACCCGTAACCCTTCAAGCCTTGGAGATTTTGGAGCTCAAATCTCATCCAAACTTCAACCAATCATCAAGGTAAGTTAAGGGTTGTATTATATGATTAATTCTGAGCATTTTCATCTTTTCATTCATGATTTTGAGTAAGGTTTCATCCATTCTGGCCATTTTTCCGAAAATGAAGGTTTTTGGGCAAATTCTTGATCTTCTTCGATTGTTCACGGTTTTGATCGATTCCAAGCATGAGAATGATTGTTTTGACATCCTCATTTCATTTATGATCATTGATTACATGGTAGTTGAGGTATTTATGAGTTATCAGTTATGGCACTTGAGAAAACTTTCATGAAAAGTCACGTTTGACGGCTTCTCTTGTTTGATCGCTTTTGGAACTGATTTACTTGTTGAATATATGATATTTTGCTGCTTAATTGTTGGCCTTAACTGAGTTGAATAGATGGAGAAGGAGTGATTTGTTCATGCCCTGTTTTTTTTCGAGTTTTGGCCCTGTTTTGGCACTGATTTTCAGCTGTCATTTTGCTGAGATTCCTTCATGTTGTTGCTGTCATTTTTAGTGGCCTTTTAGCATGTATTATGGTTGAGTTGTTGCAGCAATTTGTGCCTTGTAATGTTGCATTTGTTGCTTGTTTTCCTGCGCATTTAGCTGCCCTGTTTCTGCGTCTGTAGCGGTTATAGCAGGGCTGTTGCTGTTGCACGACACGGGAGTGCCGATTGCTGCTTTTCCGGCGAGGCACGGGGGTGCTGTGTGGGCTGATCTTGCTGTACCGAGACACGGGGGTGTCTCGGTCCAGGCTTGGGTGGTGACACGGGGGTGTCACCCCGTTTTGGTTGATTTCTGCCGCTTCTTCTTTGAACTGTTACGGCTGATTATTGTTGTGCATGGCTATATGTTTTGTGCAGAGTGTGTTTGCAGTGCATGCATGTGTATATACTACTTAGTATATAAATTTTCATGCATGGATTGATTTCATATGTATATATATATGTATTATAGATACATTAATTACATTTTTGCATGCATGTGTGGGTGTGTGTACGTGTATATATGTATATATATTATATATATTGTATATCATGATATATATGATTATTTATATATTATATTATATATATGCATATGATTATGTATTATTATATATATATTATATTATGTATATTTATTATATAATTTATATATTATTTAATTTAATTTAATTATTGAAATTAATTGATTTCTATTTCGCGTATTTAATTTACTGATTATTGATTGAACGTTTTATTTATTTATTCCTATTTGTGAATATGAATATTATATGTGTTATGCTTATTAAATTGAATGTTAGATTAATTGATATGAATTATGAATTATGAATTTATGAATATTATGAATATTATGAAATTGAATGAAATATATGAACGAATGAATGATTATATGATTTAAATTCTTTAATCGTGCACATGAATATTTTTATGATATAACATGATCATTTATGCATTCACGTCATATGCACTTCATTGCCGAGCGTCATATGTGGTCATTGAGTCTCATACCTTTTCTTTTGCACAGATTCGGGTTTGGTCGGAGACGAGGGCGAGCCTTGAGACGCTTGTGCCTTTATTTCTGCTTTTGCAAAGGTGGGTTTTTCTGCTATTAGTTAAAACAACCTTATATATTCCTTATGTGCAAAGTTTTAAGCCAAAATCGTATATATATTTATATCGAGTCATTTCGGGTAAATAATTTCAAACGTATGACCCCTTTTCTTTTATTTATGAACCCTACCTTATGTTTGGCGAGATATTTATGATTTATGATTGCACGGGCCCCGGGATTTAGTATATGTGGCTAACCGAGGAAGCAAGGGCTGACGGGGATCCCATATACTAGTCCCAACCAAACTACGGTGATACCGGCCCTCGCTAGGAGTTTTAGCGAGGAATGGGAGCTGAGTGCCTTTGGGGGATTCATGTACCCTCATTGGCCTATGTATGAACCGGTGGCCGGGTCTTGCAAACCCGTCCACCACCCGGAGGAAGAAGGGGAATATGAATGATCATGATCATGTATTTATGAGCACAAAAGATTTATGTATGATAATGAATTATTGAATAATTAAGTATGATTACACGAGGAGTAGGTTGGAGATTGTGCACGCCCACTCGCCGGGCCATAACCCTTATGAACATTTATGAACAATTATGAATGAATATGAACGTCGTAATCCCGTTGATGTTTCCTTTTGTTTTAACCACTTGGTAAAATCTTACTAAACTTCACACGGGATTAGGGCTTGCATGTATGTGTTTAATTTATGCGATATTATACATTTATGCCCCGTTTTTATACCCACCAGTCTCTTTTAGACTGAACCCGGTTGTTTCAGTTGTTTTGTGCAGGTATAGGAGTGCTAGGCGGGAATACAAGTCGTCTAGGTCTTGCATTTATGTTTAGCACTTCCTTTTGTCTCATATTCATACTCTCATTGGTATTTTGTATATGACTATAGGCTATGCTTGGAGCGTTATGATTTTTGTAGGCCGTGAGTGCCGTTGAATTTGAATGCCCTTGTATATTCATTTTTGGAGCTTGGTGGCTCATTGTATATGCTATGTTATTCTTGCTTCCGCGAATTTTATCTAACTCTGATTTTATGATTCTTGCACTGTTTGGTTTAAGGGTTAGTCCCGCCTAGCATAGCGTGTGTGTTGTGTCCCCGTTCGCCGTGGATTTGGCACGTGTATGGACTTCCATTTCATATACGGGTCGGGTCCCGGTGCGGGGGATGTGGTACCTAACGCTCGGGTGCTACACTATGTGTAAAATCGGATCGGGCTCCGGCGGACAAAATCAGGTTCCGATCCAAAAATGCATTAAATTGCATGATTTTTAAAGATACAGTCTTATTTTATGGCCGGAAAATAAAATATGCCAAAAAAATACTGAATTTGTCAAATTGGTATATCAAATTTGCAATTATATATATATATATAATATATATATATATATAATTGCCACGTAAAATCCAAGCTTTTTAATTAATATATATATATATATAATTTGCCACGTAAAATCCAAGCTTTTTAATTAATTATTTATTTATTTCGTGCAACGCCAAGCCATTCGGTAGCTGGCAGGGGTTTAACTAAAAATATGACAAAAATAAATTAAAATAAATTATTTTTCATACCCCAACTAATTTTCTTATTTCTAAAGAAAATGATTCTCCCTAAAAACATGGGTCTTATTCAATTTGGTTACTACAAGTTTTGCTTTTGTTTTGTTTTGTGCAAAGCCAAGTCTAAGCTGGCAAACAATATGGTTAACTAAAAGCAAAATGGCCATGCCTGAAAGCCATGCACAATCAAGAAACCCTGGCTTTTTTTTCATGAGGTATGGCTTTCTCACTATTATTCCCTCTGTTGGTCACCTTTTCATCATCATCTATCCTAAGTCCTAACTCCTAACTATATATATAACCCCTCAATCTTGTTCTCCTTCATATTTATTCCACTTATTCTTGTAAACCCTAACCTTCTTGTTTTCATTAATATAATTATTATATTAGTGAAAATTAAGAAGAATTTACACATGGAGGGGGATTTCTTGCCTTTCTTGGCCATGGTTATAGTACAATTAGGATATGCGGGTATGAACATTATATCGAAACTTGCCATGGATTCCGGAATGAACCCTTTCGTCCACGTGGCCTATCGCCAGATATTCGCTACGGTTGCCATCGCCCCTTTGGCTTATTTCATTGAGAGGTATGTAATTGGAATTTGTTCCAAGTCGTCAAGCAAAATTTTCAATCATAACAGAACATTAATTTAATTTTGCAGACTTTAGTGAAGTTTGAAGCTTATGAATTTAATTTTTCGCATTGTTCAAGATTCTAACATAATCTTTTCTATAATGGGGGAGTTTACAAAATCTAGGGCATGTTCAACTCGATCAGAGCTCGTTAATTATCTCAATATATTATTATTCATATATTTCTAGCTAGTATTACGTGTATTGCGTTAAATGCTAAAGTATAATAATTAAATGAAGAAAGAGAAAGAAAATGGTCATATTATAGTACTATACTTAAGTGAATGCTCTTTAATTTCATTAATTTTTCCCCTGAGAAACGGGAAAACTAAGGAAAATCATACCAGAAAAAACCAAGAAATCCTGGAAACCAAATTGCGCACACACAAACGTGTGTATGTGTCACATGAATTTCCCTTCATGTTGGTAGTTCTGATTTGTTTTCGTCAAGCCACCTGATGTTCAATGTAGGTTGCTCATGTAACATGTGTGCCAGAGGGATTATTATTATTATTATCATTAAAAACGATGGTAAATATGTACCTATATATGTCGTAATGCATGCATCATATTTTCTTTCATACTAAATGTGTGGGCAAAAATTAATGAAAAAGATAAGATAACTAATTAAGGAATGGATAATATGATTTAAACAGAAAATAGCTTTAATAAATTAAGCTTTAATTGAGAAAGCTAGTCTTTATAGAGTGAGAGAAAATAACTCCTCTTTTAATTAACAGAGTAGGTTATTTAAGACGAACAAATGACTTAAGTGGTGGTAAGTATCAGTACCAGTAAACCGATAGGGCATGAGTTCGAGTCTTATTGGATATAGTTGGGGAACAAACAAGTCCTCTTGATTGAAAAAAAAAAAAAAAAAAAAAAAAAAAAACTAACATTTATTCGGACAACCAAATTAAAGTGTAACCATTTCCAACATTTAGGACACGAGATCACTGATTTAACTACCGTCAAACCCGCAAATTAACTATATCATTTAGTGGTATGCAGGTTATTTGTCGAGTGAAAAGAAAATCGCGTTGTAAATGCTTTCCTGAAAATTAAGAGAACATGAACTGATATGTAATTAATAATTGTGAATGGTCTACCTAGATAAGGGTACTCGTCATCTAGCTTGTTTCAAGCTATATTTGTTAGTGTTATGATCTCCTTATGGTGAATTAGTGATCAAGTGTTACATATTGTGTTAATATTACAGGAAAACAAGGCCCAAAATGACAATGTCTATCCTTTTCCAGATTTTCTTATGCTCCATATTCGGGTACGCATTCGAATATATATATATATATATGAATGAAATAGTTGACATAAACAAATTATTAAATTAATATTTTAACAATGCAGAGTTACAGTGAATCAGATCACATATTTTGTGGGACTGAAGGATTCAACTCCAACTATTGCATGCGCACTGACCAATATTAACCCTGCTGTCACTTTTATCATGGCAATTCCTTTTGGGTAACGTTTTTACTTTATGTTTGTTCATATTAAAATTCTATATGGAGCCTTTTGCATAACTAGGGTACTATAATATGCCTGATAGAATGTGAAAAAGCTTATGTTATTTTGGTTCATTTACATCTGACTATCTTGTATTTAAGTATAATTACAACGCCATCTATCATTATCGAGAAATGTTTGGTCTCAGATTCCTTGACATAATTTGTAAAAATACACTTATGTTCCTGACAGTTTTATAAATGTTAAATTGAATATATGACCAAAATTACAAAATCATCCCTAAAATTTATATATATAAACAAAACGATCCCTACAAATTATGAATTTAAAAACAAATCATTGGTATTTTAGGAATAATATAACGGAACCCTAGGAATCACAAACGGTTCTCAAAATTAAAGACGAAAATATAATTTCTTGATAATAATAGAGTACGTTGTAATTAGACTGTATGAGAGATGACCGAGTGGTTCAATGCGTAGCATTGGAACTGTTATGTAGGCTTTTGTTTACCAAAGGTTCGAATCCCTCTCTTTCTGTACCTTCACTTAATAGACCCATTTTATTAACAACACCGGATCAAATAGGAATGAGCAACCTTTATTCCACCAATTAGACCTTTCATTGATATAGATTCTCTATTCCGAATTGATGTGACACGTAAAACTGAAAGAATATGAAAATTAAATAGCCCCTGTATGATCCATAAATGGGATCAAATCGGGATCAAACCCGTTTCTTACTTAACCTTAATTTAATTGGAAGAAAATTGTCCCTTGCTATTTTATTTGAGTTTAGGTTTAAGTCTGACGTGAATAATATTCTACAACTAGCAATTCATTTATTTTCAAACCGACCCATTTACTGTATATTATTTGATTAACCAACCCTTTATATTGGAATGGCTGAAGGGTCAAATGGTTTGGCACTTCCTCCTGAGGGGAAGAATTGAGAGAATTTTGAATCAAAGTTCTGGATTTTTGTTCATCTTTCGCCGTAACAATATCTCGGGGTTTGTAGCGATAACTTGGTATATCAATTATATGCTCATTCACTAAAATATATCTATGGTTAACTAATTGGCGGGCTGCGGGAATAGTCAAAGCCATATCCAATCGAAAAAGGATGTTATCCAAACGCATTTCAAGTAATTGGAGTAAAACCTGGCCTGTTGACCCCTTAGCTTTTCCGGCAATACGAACATATTCAAGTAATTGTCGTTCTGTAAGACCATAATGAAAACACAATTTTTGTGTTTCTTCTAGGCGAATACGATATTGAGATTTTTTCCCGGGCCGCGGTTGGTTTCTAGGATCACTTCCGGCTTTAGGCCTTTTATTAGTTAGCCTTGGTAAAGCTGCGTATTTTTTTTTAAACGAGGTCCTCATTAACGCGACATAAAGACTCCTTATTCGTATTTAGAATGCATTTCATTCTTTTTTTATTTTTTTTGAAAAAAATGTTATTTTACAGAATAAACCTAAACTAAAATTGAACTAAATGAAGCGGCGTTTGCTGAAGAAATGTACTTGTACTATAAAGAAGAATAAAGAAGGAATGAGATAAATTGGATAAATAGTCAAACTTTCTATTATTATTATTATTATTATTATTATTATTATTATTATTATTATTATTATTATTAACGAGACCTAAAATCACGCTCGAATCAGAGCCGTCCACATGTCAGCACATCGCTGGCTAAGGCCAAGACGCTCGCATTGATGGGCTCGTGAGCCTTCCCAGCCCACTCATTTGCCAGCTAATATAAACCGTCAAGCCTCGGACTACAATTCAGGTAAAGGGCCAGAACCGACGAGTTTGACGCTCGCATCTCGGCCCTCAGGGTTACCCTTCTCAGGGAAGCACCCACATGGGGGGTCCCATTAATGACGCTCGGGATTTTGGCGCTCAAGGGTCATCTATCATGGGGAGCCCATCTGTGGATTGTTCGAGCGTCACCAACGCTCGGGAATGACCCTACTTCTCGTGCAACGGATCCTAGCCTTCACAAGCGGGTTTTGGTCCATCATCCCGCGCGACCCTCGCCAACAACCTCTGATACAAAGGTGGTGCGCACCATTGTACCTGACACGCCGCCTCCTTTGCAGAAACGTCACTCTCACACCCTCACAGGCTGCCACGTGTTAGGGCAACACAGGTTTGGGACCACACGGTCAATTTACCCATTTACCCTCACCCCTAACATATAAATAAGGGGAGAACACATGCATTCTCCCCCAAGTCATCATCTGCATAAAAACCGCACACATTGTTCTGGGCATTTTCCACTGATCTTCTCAAGCTTTTCATTCACCACAGTAACACTACCCTTGTAGCTTGCACTCTTGGTGTTATCCTAGCTGGAAGAACCCATGCTTAAGAGGAAACCCAGATCCTGAGGCTCTCACGCCTGTGATGGTCTTCCTTTCTACATACAAATTCTAAAGTGATTGGTGTTTAAATCCTTCACAAGTTTCTGCACCATCATTTTTGGCGCCGTCTGTGGGAAATCCATCATCACCGTCTTCATCATCATCAGTTTCTTCCCTAAAAGCTAGTTGAAAAGTGACACCAGCGACTCTCAGCATGGTGACGGCGACAAGGTCAGGAGCGGTAGGAAGTAAAGGTGCTCGTTCCCCTGTCAACGAAGAGAATACAGGGAACGACGCCGCCGCTGTCGGTACGCCGCCTCCACTCACCGGAAATACTGAGGTCGCCGCTGCAACTCTCCCCCCAGAGGAAACGAAGCAGGAGGATCTGGCTCGAATCCTCCTCCCCCAACCTTCACCCAAAACGTTCCAACCTCCCATCACGGCATGTACTCCATGGCCATGCCCCCGCCGGGATACGTCCATATGCAACCGGGAATGATGCCCGGAATGGTGCCCATGGTCCAGCCATATCCAGTGGGCACACTAAATCTCCCACTGTCACTACCAAGAGAAATACAAGGGGTGGAAATGCCCCAGGTAACAACCCAGCAGCTCCAGGCTCTTTACGCACAGTGTGAAGGGCAGGCGGTAGAGAACGCCTGGGAGCACTTCACTGCCGCCTATTTCCCCTCTTTGGCAGGAGCTCGAGCGGCTCCGCCCTTGGGCGGGCTCCCTGCACATCCCTTGACGATGGCCCAAAATGTGTTAAGGGCCCAGCAACCTCACCCTCCCCCGCTTCAAGAAAATGAGGCCGCTCCGAGGGTCCAGCAAGGGCAGCAGCCAGCGGGAAACGAGAGACCCCTCAAAATGAAGGGGCTGGAAACAACGACAAGGTCCGGTCGAGGGAGAAGTCGTTCGCGCTCACGCAGCCCCCGTCACCGTCACACCGAGCCCAGTGACCGTGGGAAAGGGAAGGCATCGGACGTGGAAAACCAGCCCTTCGCGGTTATTCACATGATTGCCGGCGGACCCTCGGGGGGTGATTCCAACGCTTCCCGACGTCGCTACATTCGGAGTTATGACCAAAGATCTTCTCAGCCCCGCCCGGTGCTCTCTGTTGATAAGTCGTCACGCTCGGAGAAGGATGAGAGCGTAGGTTTTACAGAGAAAGACTTAGAGTACATTGTAACACCCCATGGGGTCGGTGAAACCTCTGACTGCCCCATGGTGGTTAGCTTAGACGTTCACAATCATGTTGTAAAGAGGGTCTTGATTGATAGTGGAAGCTCCGTAAATGTTTTGCCTTACTCCACGTTCCAGAAGATGAACATCACAAACATCCCGCTCGAACCTCTTAGAACAGCCCTTGTCGGCTTTGGGGGTTCCGAGATCATCCCTCGCGGATAAATTCGCTTGGCCACCTCTTTCGGTCGCGCCCCACAGCGAAAGACTTTAAATGTTCTTTACGTGGTGGTCGAAGTGGACCTACCATACAACATCATCATTGGGCGCCCAGCCCTCGTCGACTTCAAAGCGGTAATTTCCACCTATCATCAAAAAGTCAAGTTTCCCACTCCCGAGGGAACTGGAGAAGTATTGTGCAATGTAAAGGAAGCTTGGGAATGCTACGTACTTTCCCTTCGAAGCCACAAGCCCAAACAACCCACCCAGGCGGGCTCCACCAAAAAGTCCGTTGACTTCCCCAAGCTGGATGAAGATGGCCCCGAGCGCAAGAGGGCCAAGCTCTATAAGAAGAAGAATAAGAAGAAGGCCACGGACAAACCCGAGGGTGCTGGAAACTCACCCCTTGGAGAGGTTGGGGCTTCCTCCTCGGAAGACGAGGACCTTACACCCTCGGGAGGTACCAACGAGAGGGTCACAGGAAAGAAACTGGCGCTCGAACTGCCGAGGCCTGAGGTAAGAGTGGAACCTATAGAAAACTTCCTGACCATCGAATTGGAACCCGGGAATCCCGATAAGACCATGCAGATAGGTTCCAGCCTCGACGGCCCTTCCCAGATTATGATGATTGATTTCTTACGGGATAATATTGATGTCTTTGCCTGGAAGGCTTCCGACCTCACCGGCATAGATCCGAGCGTTATTGTCCACCGGCTGAACGTGGATCCGGCCTTCAAACCTATAAAGCAAAAGAAGAGAGATGTTCATGGGTTCCGAAAGTAAGTCATAGAAGAAGAAGTCAAAAGCTGCTTGACGCTCAGTACATAGAAGAAATCCTATATCCCGAATGGCTCTGCAATGTGGTGCTCGTTCCGAAGAGCGCCAACAAGTGGCGTATGTGCAACGATTTCACGGACCTCAACAAGGCATGCCCAAAGGACCCGTACCCGTTACCTAGAATTGATCAATTGGTAGATTCGACAGCTGGGTGTGAACTTATAAGCATGATGGATGCATTCCAAGGATATTATCAGATATTTATGGCCCTTGAGGATCGTCCTAAGACAGCGTTCGTAGTCCATATGGGTGTTTATTGCTTCAAGGTTATGCCCTTCGGGCTCAAAAATACGGGAGCAACGTACCAACGCCTCATCAGCAGAATGTTCGAAGGTGAAATCGGAAAAGCCATGGAAGTATACGTGGATGACATGATCGTCAAGAGCGAACGTCAATATTCTCATTTGGAAGACCTCAAGCGGGTGTTCGATATCCTGCGTCGCTATGGTATGAAACTGAATCCATCCAAATGTACGTTCGGCGTACGGGGCGGCAAGTTTCTAGGGTACATGGTCAGTCAACGTGGCATAGAAGCGAATCCAGAGAAAATTAAGGCAATTCTGGACATACCCTCCCCTCGCAATTTGAGAGAGGTCCAAGTGCTCGTGGGTAAGATCATTTCATTAAACCGGTTCATCTCCCGCTCGGCGGATAGGAATCTGCCCTTCTTCAAAATTTTGCGTAACGCTCGAAACTTTACCTGGAGCGAGGAGTGCGAAAAAGCTCTGCGGGACATGAAACAGTACCTTTCGAGCGCGCCCTTGCTGACCAAGCCTAACCCAGGAGAGAACTTGTTTGTTTATCTTTCGGTCTCCTTGGAAGCTACAAGCACCGTTCTCGTGGCGATCCGCGAGCGTAAGCATATGCCGGTATATTATCTGAGCAAAACTCTACAGGGAGCGGAGAAAAGATACATGGAAATAGAAAAGTTTGCATTCGCGCTCGTTAACGCCTCTCGGAGATTAAGGCCATATTTTCAAGCACATTCTATCGTGGTGCTCACAGATCAGCCCCTCAAACAAGTGCTCGCAAAGCTAGACGTCTCAGGGAGATTGATTAAATGGTCAATTGAGCTCAGTCAATTCGACATCACTTTTGAGCCTCGTACAGCGATACAAGCTCAGGCTGTAGCCGACCTATTGGTGGAACGTTTCAACCTAGGTACCGAGCCCTCTGAGGAAGATGGTCAATGGCTGCTACACACAGATGGCTCCTCGACCTCGCAAGGGGGGGGAGCCGGGGTGACCCTCAGGGACCCTCTTGGAGCTAAAGTTGACTACGCCATCAAGTTGGCGTTCCAAGTCACTAACAACGAGGCAGAGTATGAAGCCCTCATTCAGGGGCTCAGAATCGCGCTTCAAAATGGCGCCACTCGAGTTACCGCATATGTGGACTCGCAGTTGATCGCGAGTCAAATCGACGGTTCTTATGAGGCTCGAGAAGCCACTATGGTGCAGTATCTGGCGAGCGCTAAGGAGGTGATAGCCAAGTTCAAGGAATTCCACCTTTTACAAATCCCGAGGGCAGAAAACGAACATGCTGACGCTCTTTCAAAATTTGTGTCCGCCCTGGACGGCCACAGCGAACGCGCTGTTACATTTCTGAGAACAGAGGAACCGCTGATAAGTAAAGGCGGACCTTCGAAAGAAGTGCACATGATTGACCCCTCCGAGCCTTGTTGGCTTGACGAAATTGTCAGATTCCTCCGGGATGGAACCAGCCCGAGCGACAAAGTTGAGGCTCGGAAGATCAAGAGCAAGGCCCCTCGTTTCTCATTGGATGCCGAGGGTCGATTATTCAAGCGATCCTTCCTGGGCCCACCGTTGAGATGTTTGAGACCCTCGCAGGCTAAAGAAGTTTTAGAGCATGTGCACAGTGGAAGTTGTGGGAACCACTCAGGCGGACGAATCTTGGCAAAGAAAATCTTAAGGAGTGGGTTCTATTGGCCCTCGGTATTGCAAGATGCCATTAGATATTCCAAGAAATGTCCCAAGTGCCAGTTCTATTCCAACACTCCTCAGTTACCGGCAGCTCAAATGATTCCTATTGATGTTTCATGGCCTTTTGATCAGTGGGGCATTGATATCGTGGGACCTCTCCCAATGGCGGTCGGGCAAAAGAAGTTCGTAATACTTGCTGTGGATTATTTCACTAAGTGGGCTGAGGCAGAAGCGGTCGCTAAGATAACGTTCAAGGTTGTGAGGGATTTCATTTGGAAAAATATCATCTGCAGATACGGCATCCCGAGGGTGCTCATCTCAGATAACGGTTCCCAGTTTATCGCTGCTGACACACGGGATTGGTGCTATGAACTAGGGATCGAACAACGATTAACTTCCGTGGGTCATCCTCAAGCTAATGGTCAAGCTGAAGTGACCAACCGAACCATACTCCAGCACCTGAAAACGATGCTCGAGAGTAAGAAGGGAGAATGGGCTGAAGAACTTCAGGGAGCTCTGTGGGCGTACCGTACTACTCCGCGAGCGGCAACGGGGGAAACCCCTTATTCCCTCGTGTACGGCTCCGAGGCTATGATACCTGCGGAGATTGCTCAAGAATCCGCACGCGTTGCCTATTTCGAGCCTGCTGCCAACGAATCTAATCGAGCGTTCGAGTTAGATTTGTTGGACGAAAGAAGGAATGTTGCGTGGGCACGTATCCACAAATACAAAGCGACCATAGCCCGCCAATACAACAAACGTGTTAGAGAAAGGACTTTCCAACTGGGGGACTTGGTCCTCAAAAAAGTTGAAGTCTCCAAACATGTAGGTGAGTTGGACCCTAATTGGGAAGGCCCCTTCAAAGTCATCCAGGTACGAGCAAACAATACCTACCTATTGGAAACTTTGCAAGGCGAGCGGCTCCCTAGGCCATGGAATGCATGTAACCTTAGAAGGTTCTACGTATAAACATCATCTTCTTTGTAAATTGCCCGTCTGCGGCATTGAGTGCTTCCCTTCGACGGAAAGCGTGTTGTAATCATTTCCAAAAATGCATCTATATAACAGTAAGTATTTAATTCTTTGTTCTTATTATTTACTTGCTTTCCTATTTGATCTAATGATTCGAGCGACGAGAGGCCTACTCCGTGTCGAGCATCCTCCATGTCGAAAAGCCTACGCGATACTTCAATCGTTCCAAAGCTACACTGTCCAGGTGTTGATAACCATCCACCTAGAACAGTTTGAGCGATTTGTAAGAATAAATCCTACAAATGAGCGTGTCGAACAACGGGGAGCACAATGCTCAACTTACGCCAGCTGAGTGCTCGCCACTCCAGCTCGTGCTCGTAAGAACCCCAATGACCCTCAACTTATTGAGTAAAAGTACACTCATAGAATATTGGACCCTGGGCCAACTCTTTCATTGGTCCCTCGTATCGACGCTAACCCTATGGTTACGCTCTATCCTCTCCCACACATAGCAAATCCTATTGCTGATTTCTAAGGTGCGTATAACTTATTGGTGCGTCCGAAACGAGGGTGCACGATTATTGGGCCAATACTTAGGCAAATCCCTAGAGGTTTCCTAAGTTCAAATTCGAGCCTAATTGCGAATACGGCTAGGGAACACGCGTGAAACACCCTCGCGCCCGTCTCTACGCCCCTCAAATGGCCAGGTGCTGCCAAACTTTAAACTGATGACGCCTTGCGATGAACGCCAGGGCGCCCTCGAAAATAACGCCCTCGTGCATACACACACTCATTGCAAGCGCTCAAACAACAGACATCGATATAACGGCAGCGAGCGCAATAAAAAAAAAAAAAGAGAGAAAAACATCATTCTCCATTCAAAAGTATAAGGAAAAGGAGCATAAAGGGATCCAAAGTATTCAGGAAATAACTGAAGGATTAAGTACAGGTGTAAAATTGTTCATAAATGGAAAGAGGAATTCAAACTGACAAAGGCAAGAGATTAGTAGCCACGGGAGCTTCACTGGGCTGGAGCGTCAGGCTCGGGAGGAGCAGTTGCAAGGGGAACAAGGGCCAACACATTGGCGTCAGAAGTTTGGGCCTCGCCAGGTTCCTCGACATCCACTGTGTCCATGACGGTGCCCTCGTCTTCTATCAGGAGGGGCTCGGGATCTACCCTGTTGGCAGCTATAAACTCCCTTTGAAGCGTTTCCACCAACTCCTGGTACTCGGGCTCCGCCAGATTCTCAGTAGGATCGTCAGGGACCATGGGCTTGCAGTTTTCGTCCAACTCCATGCGCAACCGTGTGTCAGTGCGAGCGCTATCCAGAGCCAAGCCTAGTCTGACCATTTGCCCGATGGCTTTGTGGAAGAAGCGCCGAGCGTTGTCAAAGCATTGCATATTGGCCGCGAATACAAAGGCTTTGGAACGCACGAACTTCATCACCGCGTCCCAGGACACCCTCACTTCCAGGCCCTGTACTTTGCCCTGCAAGTCAGCAAGGGCCTTGTTGGCTGCCTCGTTCTGGCGAGTGCTCTCCGCCAGCTGCTCACCCAGCTCCCCATTTTGTACCCTCAACTGGTCCCGCTCATCCTTCAATTTCCTGTGACGCTCATTTAGGACCAGAAAAGCGTCATCGGACTTCTTCAGGTTTTCCTTCAGCTGAACGTTCTCAAGGTTGGCAGAATTCAGTTGAGCGCTGACATTGTTGTAATCCTCCTGCAATTGGCTCGGGTCCGAGATGCGCAGCAACTTCTTGTACTTGGCCTTATGCTCGGAGTAGGCTTGCGCTCGCCCTTGCAGATTCTTGAGCCTCGGGATTACTTCCTAGAAAGCCATCAGCGAAAAACACCATCAGAATAAAAAGAAAAAGAAGGGGAATTTGACTGAAGGAATCGAGGCCTAACCGTCAGGAGGACGTGGCATGCATCATCTGCGACCCGAGTGGCATCATGCTCGTTCAGTTTGTCATGGTCGGCGGAGAACTGGAGCTTTCCGACAATGTCGGAGACCATGTTGACAGAAAATGCGCTCTTTTTCAGCAGGACAGGACCGTCCTTCCTTTGGCGCTTGTACCGAGCGTCACCCCGGCAGCCAATTCTCCAGAAATCTTCATCCTCGGAGGAGGATGTGTCGCTACCCTCACCGCGGTGGCCTACAACCACCTCCTTTCCTTTACCGAAGATTGGGATAGAGTCCGGCATCCTCTTCCTTTTGCCTTGGCGCTCGGCCCTAATCCCTTCTTGGATGCGGACTAACTCCCCGGATCGGTTGTGGGAAGTGCTGGAGCTGAGTGCTATAGGCCCCTCGGGAGCAACTGGAGTAGGGGTAACCTCCCGAGCGCCATCCACGGTGAGATCCTCGACAGGACCAATAGCTGGAACCTCGTTTCCAGCACCTCTACCTCCATCGCCTCGCCCTTGCCTTCGCCGAATTCCTCTGCCCCTCGGCGCAATGGGGGGTCGCTCTTGCTGCTGCTGTTGTTGTTGCTGAGGGTTAGCACCGGCTCCCTGAGCGCCTAACATGCGTGAAAGTGCCTCAGCATTCATGCCTCGCGATAATATTTGGATGCCTGCAAGTAAAGAGGAACGAGCGTCAGAAGATTGATTGCTTGGATCGTATATACAAGAATACAACAATCACTGTAAGTTAGAGGACTATTCTAAAGGTTAGAGCTGTTAGTTCCTAGAATCTAACCATCGAGGGCCATGATGTCAGCTGGAGGGTTGAGTATCATGTCTGGGGGGCAAGATAAACCATAACGGAACAACACTCCCTCATTCTTCATCAGGGTCTCAGCCTTAATCCATTTTTTCTCAGCCCTCATCTCGAAGGCTAACCCCTGTGCCCAATCCTCAAAGGCTTTATTCTTCGTTCTTTCCCTAATCAGAGGACCCTCGCCATGTATCAACCACCCGCGGTGAACCCTAAAAATTCCTCCTGGAGCCCCCACGAAAAAGTACTTCTCCTTCCAATGCTCGCCATAGGAAGTAGATGGGGAATCTATCATCTTAAAGCCTGATTTAGCTTGAGCGTAATAGAATCCATCAGTAGGGGATGAGCGAGTCGAGCGGGCCACCTGTATCAAGCTATCAAAGTTGATGATCGAGGGCTCGCGACCTAGAGCAACCATCATAATCACGAAGGTATTGATCAGGGCTATGCCGTTCGGTAGAATTTGTGAAGGGCAAAGCCTCAAGTGATGGTAGATGTTGGCAACAACGGGCGGAATTGGGAACCTCAAGCCCCCGTCAAGGACCGCATCCCAGTAGACCATCATCATCCCAGGCGGCGGTCGGTTGGCTCTTTCCCCCTCCTCTGGAAGTCGCATGGGAAATACTGCCTCATCCCAATAAGCATTCGCCCTCAACTCCTCCAAATCATCGAGCGTCAAGATGCTCGCGATCTCATCCGGTGATCTATCTGTTTGATGGCGATTATCTTGCCTCACACGAGTGGCAGGCTCCCTTCCTCTCCTTTGGCGCCTTCTGGAGGGCCCAGCTTCAAATTGACGCCCGGATGGCCCTGCTACGCCCTCGGGGGCCGCCATGGCCACTGTAACCCTGTGATCCTGGGGTCGCGTGACACTGTTCAAAACCGGGAACACTCTCTCCCCTTGTCTCTGCATCTCCATCACATTGTCCATCTCTTAAAAAATATCATCAACCCCCCTTGGCGCACGCTCGTTCATCCCTTGAATAGCGGCATCAACCTCTTCGTCTCTGACAGCGGCCGGAGCCTGGGCCATAGGGATCGCCATGGAAACCCCTTCACCCGGGGACATCCTAGCCAGAGGGACAGCTGTGGGAACATTGCCATGAGGGGAGGAACTCCCCACCGACATCTCATCAATCTCTCTTACGTAATCTTCAACGGGGTGTCAGGCCATGGCTGCTTTACGATTTTTAAAGATGGGGTTTTTCTCAGAAAACTCAGTCGAAAAGGGGAAGAATTTCTGGAGAAAATTCAGTAGCAGAAAATGGCTCTTCACTCAAGGATTTCACTCACTCAACCTAAATCTAAAAGTTAGTATCAGAATATTAAGAGTTGTGGAGCTTTACCTAAAGTTTGAAGAACGAAACTCGCCGGAGTCTGTAAAGATTGCAGAAAATTCTTTGCTGCTTAAAGGCTGGAAGAAATCTGAGTGCGTGAAAGAGGTTCCAAAGCTCTATAGGACTCTATTTAAAGGGGATAATTTACATGATTTAGGGCTGGAAATTTGAAATGCAATCATTTCCCGCCTAGGGAATCCCCCCACTTTTGGTAACCGCCTCACGTCTCCCGGAGTGCACGCGCCCACATTCCCACTCAGCATTAAATGCGGACTTGACAGCATTTAATGCGGTGTCAGTTTGTGTCCGTTACGGAAGGCCAGCGGTCACATCTCTAGTAAAGGCCTAACCCTCGGATATTCAAAATTCAAGGCTCCTTCTTTATAAATTCTACAGTACGCTCGAAGCGATACTACAGAATTTGGGGGGCAAAATGATGAGACCCAAAATCACGCTCGAATCAGAGCCGTCCACATGTCAGCACATCGCTGGCTAAGGCCAAGACGCTCGCATTGATGGGCTCGTGAGCCTTCCCAACCCACTCATTTGCCAGCTAATATAAACCGTTAAGCCTCGGACGACAATTCAGGTAAAGGGCCAGAACCGACGAGTTTGACGCTCGCATCTCGGCCCTCAGGGTTACCCTTCTCAGGGAAGCACCCACATGGGGGGTCCCATTAATGACGCTCGGGATTTTGGCGCTCAAGGGTCATCTATCATGGGGAGCCCATCTGTGGATTGTTCGAGCATCACCAACGCTCGGGAATGACCCTACTTCTCGTGCAACGGATCCTAGCCTTCACAAGCGGGTTTTGGTCCATCATCCCGCGCGACCCTCGCCAACAACCTCTGACACAAAGGTGGTGCGCACCATTGTACCTGACACGCCGCCTCCTTTGCAGAAACGTCACTCTCACACCCTCACAGGCTGCCACGTGTTAGGGCAACACAGGTTTGGGACCACACGGTCAATTTACCCATTTACCCTCACCCCTAACATATAAATAAGGGGAGAACACATGCATTCTCCCCCAAGTCATCATCTGCATAAAAACCGCACACATTGTTCTGGGCATTTTCCACTGATCTTCTCAAGCTTTTCATTCACCACAGTAACACTACCCTTGTAGCTTGCACTCTTGGTGTTATCCTAGCTGAAAGAACCCACGCTTAAGAGGAAACCCAGATCCTGAGGCTCTCACGCCTGTGATGGTCTTCCTTTCTACATACAAATTCTAAAGTGATTGGTGTTTAAATCGTTCACAAGTTTCTGCACCATCAATTATTATTATTATTATTATTATTATAATCCCTTTCCTGACACCTAGAACTTAAGAAAAATACACGATAGTCAACTATAATTATTTATATATTTTTAGGAAAAATATCATTTTTCGTCCTCTACAGATGGTCTTTTTTTATTTTGGTCCCGAACTTTTCACTTTTCTCACATTGCATCCTTTATGTTTCAAAAAATCTCAATTTTAGTCTTCACTAACTTACGTTAAATATTTGACGGAAAAGGTCACATGTGACGCATGTGGCCCGCAAGGGTTAATTTTTTCAACACGCAAGGTTGTAAAATGGAGCCAAAACGTAGTCGTTTCAAAAAAGGAGGGAAATTGGGGTATAAATAGGATTTATTATACCTTCCCCCCCCACCCCCCCCCAAAAAAAAACTCCAAATTAGGGTTCATATTCCTCTCTTCTCCATGGCTGCTGCAAATGGAACTGTAATGTGCTTCTGTGGGCAGGCTTCTAAGAATCAATCCTTTCGAAGGCTTCTCCACTCTCTCGAAATAAAAAACATGGGGAGCTTCGCATGGATCGTTAGACAACCACCTAGTATTGAACATGTAATGTGGTCGTTGCCTCGGAGGACCTACCCAAGGTTTGAAAGTCTCTATTGGTTTCTGCAAATCACTTTTGGGCATCACTTTCTCGTATATGTGCGCTGAATAACCCCAAGATACAGAGATTGACCAATTGCTTTGCCTCTGATAGCAGATGGTTTGTTGCAGCATCCGGGACTAATCGGCCGCTGCTGCCTTCATGAGGTGGCGCGTGGATTCAGCACGGTCCATGGTGGGGAATATTGGCTTCACGGCGTATAAATGGTGGAGTTACATTACATCCCCATTTGCAGCAGCCATGGAGAAGAGAGGGGTATGAACCCTAATTTGGAGTTTTTTTTTTTTTTTTTGGGGGGGGGGGGGGGAAGGTGTAATAAACCCTATTTATACCCTAATTTTCCCTTCGTTTTGGCTCCATTTCACAACCTTGTGGGCTGAAAAAATTAACCCTTGCGGGCCACGTGCGTCACACGTGACCTTTTCCGTCAAATATTTAACGTCAGTTAGTGAAATGATTTAAATTGAGATTTTTCGAAAAATAAAGGATGCAATGTGAGAAAAGTGAAAAGTTCGGGACCAAAACCGAAAAAGGTTATCTGTAGATGACAAAAAATGATATTTTTTCATATTTTTATTAGTAAACCAAGTCAAATAATCTCGAACTAGCCTGTGTTTGATGATAGGAAAATTCTTGGATGAGCCGGGTGTGGGCCCCGATCCCTACACCCGGCTCTAATAGGTGAATAAAAAAATATTTTTTTTTTTATATTTTTTTATTCACCTGTGAGGGCTGGGTGTAGGGATCGGGGCCCACACCCGGCTCAGCCAAGAATTTCCCTTGATGATATGCGCACTGAAAGTACAATCTAGATGCACTTTTCATCGGGATTGACCCTTGAAAGATCGTTAAACATCCCTATAAAAATTGTACGAAAGGTTGCCATCAAAAACCCTTTCAACTCGGCTTTGGAAAATATATAAAGATATGTAACTTTAGAAATTCACCATTCAAAATACCCTTAACTGATAATAAAGGAAGTGAACAACATTTTGTACTTATAATAATATTTTCGTCGTGATATTCTGCATCACGAAGTTCTCAGAGATGTACATGATAGAGAGTAATTGGGTACACGCCATAAAGGGAAAATGGTAAATTTAATATACTAACTCGATCAATTTAGTATCTTTTGTACATTTTATTTTTTGGCGACAAAATAGCATGGTAGTTAAAATTACGCAATTTAATGCATTTTTTAGGCGGAACTTTGTTTTGTCTGTTGGAAACCCAACTAGGTCTTACATGTGGCGAGCTCCTAGTTCGTTATGTGTAAATTTCAGTAAAAATCAGTTTTTAGTAAAAAATATACATTAAATTGCTGTTTCGTAGCGTAATACTCATTTTCCATTGTCTAATTCTGTCTGAATTTATATAACTAAGTCCCCTAGTTAATATAATTAATATCTATCTTTCTATCTATCTATCTATATATATATATATCAGTTGTATGATAATGTTTGAGTACTTTTATTTACGACAGACTAGAGAAATTGGGGTTGAAGAGCAAGGCAGGGCAGGCGAAAGTATTGGGAACACTGATATGTGTGGGTGGAGCTCTATTGCTGTCATTCTACCATGGTTCTATTATGAACATAGGGCAGTCCAACATCCATTGGAGATATGCAGAGAAGACAGGAGCAAAGAGCTCTATTAACCATGTCAATATCATATTGGGACCTTTTCTCCTCATTCTTAGCGCCGTTTCTTGGGCAATCTGGTTGATTATCCAAGTAAGAACCAATCATATTACTTATCTGCTGCGTGTTCAGTTATATGTTTGTATGATTCAGACTGACACAGTTAATTATGTATAAATATACCCAGACCAGAGTAAGCCTCAAGTACGGGGCTCCATACTCAAGCTCAGCATTGACGTGTTTAATGGCAAGTTTCCAGTGTGCAATTGTCGCATTCTTTTTCGACCGCGACTTATCAGCTTGGTCCCTCGCTTCCAGCATCAGACTCGTTTCAAGCATCTATTCGGTACTCTTCGCCATTTCTAATATTTATTTAGGGAAAAAGATTTTTTGCCATGCAAACGTCTTTTTACAATTTAGCATCCCAACAAACTTTCATTACAAATCGTCATTCAACATTTGTATTTGTAACATACGACCATCTAAACCTTTTTTTTTTTTTTTTTTTTGATTAAAAAACATAACACGTAACATGTTTATAAAACATACACATCAGTTATATTTTTATCAAAACCACCACGAAAAAAGTTTAAATGGTGGTATGTTACAAAATGAAAAGATTGGATGACGATTTGCAACGAAAGTTTAAAGGAATGATAAATTACAAAAAGAGGCAAAGTTCGGATGACAAAAAATATTTGTTCCATTAAGTTCCCCGCCCCCCATATCGCCGAAGTGGTGTAGTTTAGCGGCTCAGTGCTATGTTAACTTAATTAGAGGTTTCGTTTGAGCATTTGAGAACGCAATTACCATTGATAAAGAGAGCTTTACACCTTTATTACTCGACTCGCCTCGACCCATATAATGAGCTATGGAGCCCAAAATATATATATGTGTATATGAATAGAAGTATTTTTTTCCCATGATTTTAGGAATTGAAAAATCTGTCATAAATTTCAATATTTATATGGGTATCTTCGGAATGAATCAGGGAATTGTATGTTCTGCACTTGCATTTTGCCTCATGTCATGGTGCATAGAAAGGAAAGGTCCTCTATATGTATCTGTATTCAGCCCGGTGCTACTTGTCATTGTCGCCATCTTTAGTTGGGCTTTACTTGAAGAAAAGCTCTACGTTGGAACGTAAGTACAGTTTTTAAAACTTTACTTACTATACGCATTTTTGACATTTCTTTGTGTATTTATTGTTTTCTATTTTAATATTAGGTAAATTTCATCTACACCCCCTTTGATTAGGCATACTAATATGTGGGCCCACTTGATTTCATAAATTACACTTCCATATCTTATGTTTTGTTAATGTATTACACACACTCCCTTTCTAAGGTCCATTAGGGATTCACATATCTTTTCATAAAAGTTTTCATACGAGATACTGAAACTTGTTATATTAATCGACATAGAACTAATGACACTGTTAAGTTTTTCAAATTAATCCCAATAAAACTACGTATGAGTAATGACTTCATTGAAACTTTTCAAAATGACATACATTAAAATATTTTTATTGTTAAATCTTATCAAAATTTGTATGAAATTAGTTTACAATAAGGTGAAACTTGTACTACACATTAAAATATAAGCAAAACTGTTGACAAAGCCTAAAGAAGGGGAAGTTAATAAATCCTTAGCAAATTATAAGGAGTGAAAATTGTAATTTATGAAACCACGAGGGGGTTTATGTATAAATATATCTAACTACAAGAGATCCCCGTCTAATTTACCCTTAAAATCATTTAGGGGGAGGAGGGTCAACATATATAGGGTTTCAACTCCTTAACTTTCTTATTCCTATTATATATACTTTTTTTCAAATAAAACTTTTCCGTATTTATATAATTTTTTATGATGCTCTCTTAAAATTTTAAGAAATCTATTTTATCAATCTTGTATTAGAATGAAATCTTGACTCCTCTGCTAATTATCAACTGGTTTTATTAATGCAGGGTTGTGGGCTCAGTTTTGATAGTGCTGGGACTGTATGGAGTGTTATGGGGTAAGAATAAGGAAATGATTGATTCAATAAATCACCAAGCTGAAGAAGCACAAATGGCTATGCAAAAGGCAGTTTATGATTTGGAATCGCCCTCATCTAATCCGATATGAGAATTGAGCAATTGTTGAGGAGGAAATGAAATAAGGGTTTTTTATACGAAAATTATAATATGTATGGTGCTGCTTCTTCTATTTATACTATATCGACTTATTCTTTGTTTTGTATCTTCTCTTGAAGACTCCAACAACTCGTGATGACTAAAATGAATAGAAATACTTTAATTATTTATTTTTCTTTTTTTCCTTCTCAATTTTTTTTTATTTTTTTTCGTTCTCTTTTTTCCTTCTTCTCTATTTTTCTTTTCCAATAAAAGTCCTACATTACAGAAGACATCCGTTGTTTGTCTCTTCCCTGCCAGCAAACCTTTCTCCGTCAAAGTCTACTGAATTGTCTTCAACTGAACCAACCACTTTGATTTCTCTAAAAAAAATCTTTTCCCTTTTTCTTTAAAGTTAGGATTTTTAATTTTCAAACTCAATTTATTAAATGATTTCTTCTATAGAAAATAGATGTGACGATGAAAGTTTCCTGGCTAGTTTTCAATATAAATGTCAAATGCATGTGTTTTCAATTTAGGAAGATTTGGCTTTAAGGATATCTACACAATCCTGAGTAGGAAATGGTCCGATATCAACACCTGAAATTAATTTGACATATTGTTTGCTATTCTTTTACCTAACGCGATCATGATAAACACACGAGTAAATTGTATTTTTGGTCCCATATTATAAGATCGTTCTCATTTTTGGTTCTATGGTTTTCAAAAGTGGTCTTTTTAGTCTCATACTATTTAATTTTGATCATTTTAAGGACATCTGTTAGTTTTTGGATGGAAAATGTCGTTTGACCGTTAAAATGATCTTTGACTTTCATATCTTCTTTTTTTTTCTTTTATTCTTATAACCTTTTCTTAGACTTTTTGTTTCCTTTTTTTTTTTTTTTGTATTCTTACAGTTTTATAATATACACACATTATAAATATTAAAAAAATATATATGAGTTTCAACAATATTCTCTATTTTTATTTTTAAATTTAATATAGTAAATCTAGAAATAAAAATATGAAATAAAATAAAATGTTTCTTTTCATATTTTTTAAGTTTCATAAATAGGCACACAATATTATAAATAGAACATATTTGATTAAAAAAATTTATATAATCTTTTTTTGTCTGCATAAATTTTCTGTAATAAAATATATAAAAATAAACAAATTAGTACACTTTACTAGATCTATGGTAAAATTTACTATATTAGATTTAGTGATAACACTAATAAATATATAATACTATACGTCTTACCAAAAAAAGTAACACTTTACGAAATTGAATTTAATGTACATCTCATATAAATATATAACATATTTTTTGCCACAAATATTATATTTATAATGTTTTTGTATTTTTAAAGTTTGATAAATCCCATAATGTGTGTATTTATAAAACTTAAAAAATACAAAAAAATATATATAGAGAGTTTTTAAAAATATTTCTCATTTTTATTTCAAAATTCAATACATTAAAATGTTATATATTTATAAGAGTTGTGTATTTATAAAACTTAAAAAACACAAAAAACTGAAAAGAAAACAAAAAGTCTAAGAAAAGGTTATAAGAATAAAAGAAAAAAAGAAGAAATGAAAGTCAAAGATCAATTTAACGGTCAAAAGACATTTTCCATCCCAAACCTAACGGATGTCGTTAAAATGATAAAAGTTAAATAGTATGGGACTAAAAAAATCACTTTTGAAAACCATGGGACCAAAAGTGAGAACGACATTATAGTATGGGACCAAAAATGCATTTTGCTCTAAACACACGGTATTTTTTGGCCTAAAGTGTCGTGTGATGTGGATGTTGGTAGGGCTGTCAATTCGGGTGGGTCGGGTTGGGATGCAGGTACTACACAAGAAGGCCTAACCCGAACCCGAACCCGAACCCGAAATGCTGAAGCCGAACCTGAACCTGTCAGGTTAGGGTTGGGTTCGGGTTGACCTGATTTTTTTCAGGTCACCCATTAACCCGACCCACCTGATTGACCCGACCCGACCTGACCTGCATCCTTTTTTTTTTTTTTTTCCTTTTCTGCTCTTTTTTTGGAACTTTTTTGTTGAATTGAAAATCTTTACAGAAGTGCATGCCATGCTGAAACCATTACAGAAGTGCATTCCATCAAATTACATTTTCATAAGCTAAATCTAACTTCTGCATAAAAACTCACACACATAAAAATAACGATAAACTAACTTAATACATAACATTAAAAACTGACAAACTAAGTTCAGTTAACCAAACATCCCAAAAAAAAAATTCATATGCTAGTTTTGCATCCCAAAAACTGACATACGAAGTTTTGCATCCCAAAAACTGACAAATTAACTAAGTTCAATTAAAATAAGCTTCACGGATTAGGTGATACTTCCTCATAATGTGCTTGATCCGTTGGTGAGATCTTCGTTCTCTTGCTTGAGTAACCGCCCCAGTGTTGTCACAAAACACAGTAATGGGGTCTTTCATGCTAGGAACAACATTCAACTCTTGAATGAAGTTTCTAATCCAAACATCTTCCTTAGCTGCATCATTTGCAGCTAAGTATTCGGCCTCAGTGGTCGAATCTGCAGTGGTCGTTTGGTTGGAACTCTTCCAACTCACTGCTCCGCCGTTTAGGCAGAAAATGTATCCTGACATTGACTTAAAATCATCTAAGTCAGATGCAAAGCTTGCGTCGCAGTATCCTTCGACAGTAAGATCTTTCTGACCTCCGTAAACTGAGAATAAATCCTTAGTACTTTTCAAGTACTTAAGAATATTCTTCACGGTAGCCCAGTGACCATCTCCAGGGTCAGATTGGAAATGACTTGTTACACTAAGTGCATAAGCCACATCCGGTCGAGTATATAACATTGCATACATTATGCTACCTATTGCTGATGCATAAGGTGTATGAGTCATTCTTTCCTTCTCAAGGTTAGTCTTATGACACATCTTCTTAGAAAGACATGTTCCTACACTCATAGGAAGGTTCTTAACCTTTGCTGACTCCATATTGAATCTCTTCAATACTTTGTCAATGTACATCGACTGTGATAGTCCTATCAACCTTCTAGATCTATCTCGATAGATTTTAATTCCAAGCATGTAGGACGCATCACCAAGATCTTTCATCTCGAATTGGTTCGATAACCATAACTTAGTTACTTTCATGTCATCCTTCGAATTCCCAATCAGAAGGATGTCATCAACATAAAGTACTAAGAATTGCACTGAGGTCTCCAATTCCTTTCTATACACACATGATTCATTCGAAATTTGAATGAAGCCAAACGCTTTGACTGATTCATCAAATCGAATGTTCCAATTTCTAGAAGCCTGTTTCAATCCATAGATTGATCTTTGGATTTTGCAAACCATTTGCTCACTCCCACTGAATGTGAAACCTATGGGTTGCTCCATATAAATGTCTTTATCAATGTCACCATTGAGAAAGACAGTTTTCACATCCATTTGCCATATCTCATAGTCATAATATACAGCAATGGCAAGTATGATCCGAATAGACTTTTGTATTGCAACTGGTGAAAAGGTTTCATTAAAGTCCATGCCGGGTCTTTGAGTGAATCCTTTTGCAACCAGTCTTGCTTTGTAGGCTGCAATGCTTCCATCAACTCCAAGCTTTCTCTTAAAGATCCATTTGCAACCTATGGGTTTGACCTCATCAGGCAAATCTACCAAGGTCCAAACTTGATTGGAGTTCATGGAATCCATTTCGGATTTCATGGCTTCTATCCACTGTTCAGAGTTAGACTCTGAAAGTGCCTCCTTATATGTTAAAGGATCATTATCCTTTTGAGAGATCTCATGGAAGAGTCCATCCCATCTCTCCGACTGTCTAGGAGTGCGTTCAGAACGCCTTAGAGGAGGATTTACTTGTGTATCGAAATTCGTGATTGGTTGTGGTTGATCAGAAGGGGATGTTTCTTCAGTGGGTGGCGTGGGGTCACTTTGTACTTCCTCTAATTCTATGATCTTGCCTTTCTTTTCTTTAAGGAACAATTCCTTAAGAAAAGTAGCATTTCTCGAAACAAACACTTTTTGCTCAGATTGATCATAGAAGTAGTATCCTATGGATTCCTTAGGATAACCTACAAAGTAGCATAAGTTAGAACGAGATTCTAACTTATCTCCCACTGTCCTCTTCACGTAAGCAGGACAACCCCAAATTCTTAAGTAAGAATACCTCGGGATTTTACCATGCCACATTTCATAGGGCGTTTTAAGGACTGACTTAGAGGGAACTAGATTCAAAATCTTTGCTGCACTTTCTAGGGCATAACCCCAGAAAGATGGTGGTAAGTCAGTGAAACTCATCATGGAACGAACCATATCGAGTAGGGTTCGATTTATTCTCTCAGAAACTCTATTGAATTGAGGAGTTCCCGAAGGAGTCCACTGAGAGATAATCCCATTATCTTTGAGATGATTAAGGAATTCTTCACTAAGATACTCGCCTCCTCGACCAGATCGAAGTGTTTTGATCTTGTGACCAGTTTGGTTCTCAACCTCCTTTTAAAATTCTAGGAATTTCTCAAAAGCTTCAGATTTATATTTCATTAAGTGTACATAACCATACCGACTATAGTCATCTGTAAAGGTTATGAAATACTGATGATTGTTTCTTGTACTTACACTAAGCGGTCCACAAACATCAGAATAGATCAAATCCAAGACCTTAGTGGCACGTTCCACCGTTCCTTTAAAAGGAACTTTGGACATCTTTCCTTTGAGACAGGATTCGCAAGAAGTTAACTCTTTGAGATCATTTTCAGAGAATGATCCTAAAGTGTTTATCTTGCTAATTATGTTCTTGGAAATATGCCCTAATCTAGCGTTCCATAAGGGAGCTGAAACTTTGTCATCTCTCTTACGTTTAGTTTCTCGTTGTATATTCATAATATTGATATTTTGAGTTAGATAAAGTCCATTACTTAGAATACCGCTGTGAACGGAAGAGTTGTTCCGTTTGATAAAATATTTACCATTCTTAATATAAGTTTCATAACCTTCACAATCTAAAATTGGAACTGAAATTATATTACGAATAATGCCCGGTACATAAAGGACTTTATTTAAAACTAACTCAAAACTACCTAAATCTAATCTAATTGTACCTAAAGCTCGAGCTTCAACATTTGAGCCATCGCCGATCTTCAAGGCACATTCTCCTTCTCTGAGTTGTTGGACCTCATTTAGCATCTGTACATCATTACAGATATGAGCTCCACAACCGGTATCAAGTACCTAAGAACTAGAATTAATAGAAAGATTTACTTCAACGAAAAACATACCTTTCTTTAGAGTAACCTTGTACTCTGGGCAGTTTCTCCTCCATTGTCCCGCTTTACCACTGTAACACCCCAAGCGGTGGGGCATCACACCCCCGCACTATGACCCGACACGTGTACGAAATGGAGAGTCCGTACACGCACCAAGTCACAGCGAACGAGTGACTAACGAAAAACACACACACTAGCTAGGCGGTATCTAACCCTGTACGAATGAAAGAATGCAAAACATGACGGCGGAAGTAGCACGCAATGCCGACTTACAAAAACTTTTACACACCAGGCATACAACACAATACATACAACATAATTAATTATACGGGTTCAACTAGTTCATCAAACCTGTCCTAACCTATCCCGAATAATCAAACAACAAAACGGGTTCAACTAATCCAAGTACTTGTCCTAACCTGTCCCGAAATTCCAAACATTCAAATCATACGTGCAACCTGCTCACAACACAACTTATACACAATTTACAAAATTATAAATCAGAAAAAATACTTAACAAACTGAAACGTGCAGACACAGACTCAAAAGAGACGACACACCGCCGCCTAGCACGAACTCCAACGTGAACCCAAACCAAAACCTGCATTCTAAAACATAAAAGGGGGAGGGGTCAGTCCAAAGACTGAGCGAGGGGCGGACACACGCACACTATACATATATATAGAGCACAACACAAAGAAAAAGCGACGTTCGTGAACCTGGGGTTAGTTTTTGCACGCCAAAACATTTTCCCGTGATAATATACATATAGGGAGACTTATCAGACAGACCAAACAAATCTGAAATCAAAAGTTTCTTAAGGCACAACTAAGATTCATGCAGACTTAACACACATATCGGAGCATATCTTATTAGCTTAAAAGTATATCAATTTTTATCTTAATTTAACAATCTACCCCCGTTTCACGAACTTATGACAGACCGACAGATAGAGCACACTTACTCCAGAAACAAAGACGAAGCGAAACACAAAACAAATCATAAATCAATCCCACCTCCACACCGTTTGGGGAAGAGAGGTGCCCCTCTCAACCCACCACAGAACGAAACATGTGAACCGGAGGATCCCGCCCGGTTCCTTCGACGGCCAGCCAAAATGCGCTCCGTCGGCATAGGAGAACTAAGTCTCCCGTTGGTGGAGAAGTGCACAGGGGTCGTAACCGGCGACCCCGATAGTCGTCCCGGGTCTCTCTTACCCACAACTCCGGGGCCCAAACAGATCAAAACCAACAGAAAATCGGAGAGTTGCTTGAATCCGATACAAACGAAACAAAGCCTAAACTTATCACACTTACCAGACGAAACTTATACTCACACACACAGACAGACGAACATATCTCATGCATATCGCACTTATCATATAGTACGTACATATCACGCAGACTGACCTCGAAATCATAACAAAACTGAGACAAAGCATACATAGGCTTATACATAGCGATTCGTACTTTTCAAATCAAATCATATGACAAAACCAGCAAAATACGTACTTCGCACATATCTACATATACATAAGGCTTATAAACCGCATGTGTAACGCCCCAGCTTTCGCCATTCCAGGTATGATCGACACGTGTGAGTTTGAGAGTTAGATTTTAATTATTAATTGATCATTTAATTCATTTTCTTTGTCATGACATGATTTTATAAAATTATATTCTTAGTGTTTTATTGAAAATTCATATCATATCACAATTATTGCATAAATTGAATTTAATTGCAATGTGAATTAATTTCCTGATTTAATTCTTTATGGCCTTACTTGCTCATTTTCATGATTTTGTGGACTTAATTGATCATTTGCTAGGGAATTGAACCTAATTGCATAACTTAAATAATGGGAGGACTTAATAGCAAATTGGCCATTTCTTTCCCCTTACTTAGCAGCATATCACGTACGTTGGCTTCTCATTTCATACAAAACATTACATACACCTTTGCTCTTGCTTCCTTACCAACCGAGCCAACCCTCTTCAAGCTAGGTGGAAGATTTCATCATACAAGCTTCATATTTGTGGGATTTTGGATCATTCAAGCATCATCAACATCATATCATCTTCTCATCTTCCATTTCTTTCATTTGAGATATTTTTGGGGATTGAATGAATTTCTTGGATTTATGTGATAGATAGGGCTTGGATATATATTGGTTATTATGTATATTTGTTGTTGGATATATGTTTAGAAGCTTTGAGCTTAAGTTATATGCATTCAACTTGTTGATATCGAACTTGGAGCATGAATGATGAAATGGGTTTCATTTGATGAATCTTTGATGATCTACCTTGGAATTTTGTGTTTTTATGAGTTGTTGATGATCTATATGTAAGCTAGTATGTTTATAGTATGATTTATATGCGTTTGGACTTGAGTATGGATCATTTTGTTGGTTGTTGTTGTGGGATCGTGGTTGCTGCTGCTATGCTCTGTTTTTCTCCGTACGTGACACGGGCGTGTCACATTTCCCTTCTTCAGCGTGACACGGGGTGCATGATGGTCTAGTTCTTCGGTACCGTAACACGGGGGGTGTCACGGTTTGCTTTGTAAGGGTGACACGGGCGTGTCACCTTCTATTTTCACTCATATGGTCCGCTGTACCCTGACACGGGGGTGTCACGGGTTAGTGTATTTTTGCCACCCTCTGTTTTTCATGCACTTTGTTTTGCATGCATGGTTGTACGTATGCGTGTATTATATGATTGCATACATGTTAGAACGAGATATTTTCATGGTACACTCTATCATACTCGTTACATTTTCGTCGTTCGTCCTATTTGGTACATTTTGAGTCGTGTCTCACGGACATTTGTCTTTCTTACACAGACCAGCTTCCTGGTGACGAGGAGTAGGCCCCGTGAGCTATTTCCTTGTTTGTTTTGGGTCATTCAGGTGAGGTTTAATTCTAGATACATAGGACCCGTATAACCCTATGTGAAGTTTTAAGCCAAAACTTATCTAAATATGTATAGTTTTCAAATGAGATTGGTTTTCAAATGATTTATCAAAGTATTGAAGGAATTGATTGATTAATTGATTGATGATTGATTGATGATTGATTGAGCGAGAATTGTATTGCACTGTGGGCCCGAGGGTAGTGGCTCGAGCCAACCGGGAAAGCATGGGCTGACGGGTAACTCAAGAGCTACTCTCACCAAATTGGGATGACCCCTGAACCCCCTAGGAGATTAGGGGAGGAAGGAGTTCCGGGCTTAGGGATTCATGTACCCTCTGCCCAGACTGATTGGATGGTGCGGCCTTGCAATCCCACCATCACCCGGAGGAAGAAGGATGGACTGAAACTGCTAATTGTGCACCGTAATGAATTGCATGACCACCTAACTATTGAATAATTGATTGATTGATTGTACACAGTCGAAGTAAGGTTGGAGATTTGCCCTCACCCGCCGGGCCACAGATTGATTGTATTGAAGTGTTAAGTTAATAAATTGAATCAGTTGTAACCTCGGGCGATAGTATCTCTTATTCTATTAAATTGTATTGATATTTTCCAAAAATTATTACCCGAGATTATAACTTGCATGTATGTGCGCTTATATTTATTTATACCCCTCGCTCAGTCCATGTTGGACTGACACCTCGACTTTTCAGTTGTTTTGCAGGCGTGCTAGGCGGGAATTAGAGTCTAGAGTGTCTTTAATTCGGGTCGAGCACACTTCATCTCACATTTTGTTCATGTACAGATATTTTATGTATTTTGTAGCATGTTTTGTCACTTGTATCTATTGATATGGAACGTTGGTATCTATTAGTAAATAAATAAATATGGTACCTATAAGTATTGAATGAATTATTGCTTCCTCTTCTATCTACTCTGCATTGTTGAATTGGTTTTAATTGAGGGTACCCGCCTAGCCTTGTGTAGTGTTTTTTTTTATTGTCTCCCGTTCGCTGTAGCTTTGGTTCATGTATGGATTAACCATTTCATATGTGGATCGGGGCTATAGTGCGGGGGATGTGACGCCTAGCGTTCCGGGTGTTACATCCTACGGTGGTATCAGAGCCCGGTTGCAAAATCGGGTCTCTTGTGTCGTGTCTTGTAAGTCTAGGTCGCACGGCATAGGAACTAAGTGTCGTCTTGAGAGTCTTGCATTGTTATTTGATATATTTGAACCTACTTGACCTATTTGAACTCACTTGAATTTGGTGAATTGTTCGAATTTTTGAATTTATGTGCAATTTGTGAATTATTTGCACACATTTGCACCTACTAATTGAACATGCATAATAGTGCCTTGATTTCAGGATGGCTCGCGATGGACATCACCGTGATCGTTCTCCTAGACATCGACATCGTCGTCATCATCGCCGGGAGCGATCACCACCTCCTCCTCCACCTCCTCAGGCTCAGCCACAGGACTTTATGAACGCCGTGGTGGGTCTTATTGATCAGAGAGTTAGGGATTACGTTCCTCCCCCACCACCAGTTCCACCACCACAGTCGGGAGGCCAGGTTTCATTAGCTTTCAGGGAGTTCCAGAACCAACATCCTCCCAAGTTCTATAAAGGGAATGATATTCAGGCTGAGCAGTGGTTGAAGGAAATTAAGAGGATATGGGAGCTTATCCCGTGTGAGTCCCAGGAGAAGGCCCGATGTACTATTTCTTTGATTCAGGGCCAGGCATATTCATGGTGGGAGAGTGAAGATTGAAGGAATTTACAGAACTCGAAGATTGAAGGAATTTCCAGAACTTAAGCAAGGAAGCCGGTCAGTTTCAGAGTATATCGCTGAGTTTGAGAGATTGTCCCGCTATGCTCCTAATATAGCGAGTGACGATTTCCATAAGGCGATGCGGTTTGTTCAGGACCTTAGACCGGATATTCAGGCAGCGATTGAGGCGGTCAACACGAGCACATGGGTGAAGGCTACCAAGAAGGCATTGTTGGTTGAGGATTCAGTGAATGCGAGGCGGTTTAGTTATCGTTCAGGTTCGGGCTCAAGTTCCGGATCGGGTTTCAGAGGTTCCGGATTGGGGTATAAGGGTTCAGGTTCGGGTTCTACTTCAGGTAAGAGGCCGATGGTTTATTCTTCTCCACTACCAGCTCCGAAGGGCCCAGGGAAGAAGCCCCGACCAGCGGGACCAGTGATTAGAGCTCCAGTTGCTCCAGCTTTGCCACCACCACCCTAGAGGCCTGCTTGTACTTTCTGTGGTCAGAGGACGCACATCTATGATAACTGCAGGAGGCGTCTGGGTTTATCTTTGATTTGTGGGAGCGACGAGCATATGGTCGACGGATGTCCAGACTGCAGGATGCCACCGCCGAGAGCACAGAGACCACTGATCAGGGATCGTGTTTATGCTTTGGACGGAGAGTAGCAGGATGCTGATGTTGATCCAGCCGCGGTAGTTGAAGGTACCATTTGCATACATGGCACGAACAGTCATACCTTATTTGATCCGGGAGCTACTCACTCCTTTCTTTCGAGTGCTATATCTGTTTCTTTGCCTTTGTCTGTTACTCGCTCTTCTGTATGTTATGTGGTTAGTACTCCTTTTGGTGGTAGTTTAGAATCTGATCGGGGTGTTCAGAGAGGTTCCAGTGAGTATCGAGGGTAGAGTTTTCTTGTCAGACTTCATTGAGCTACCGATGACTTGTTATGGATCCATTTTGGGCATGGATTGGTTGTACAGACATTCTGCCACAGTGGATTGTATGGCGAAGAAGGTTCAGTTGGGATCAGCTTTGGTAGTGGGTTGGAGTTCCAAGACCGTGCCTCTACTTTCTTTCTCTGAAGCTCATAGGTTGGTTCGAGATGGAGCCACGAGTTTTATTGCTTACATTCTCAACAAACCCAAGGACCAAAGTAAGCTGGAAGAAACGGAAGTACTGAAGGAGTTTCCCGAGGTCTTTCTTGAGGAATTGGATTCGTTACCTCCAGAATGGGAAATTGAGTTTGTGATCGATCTGTACCCTAACGCAGAGCCGTACTCCAAGACCCCGTATCGTATGGCTCCGACTTAGTTGAAAGAGTTGAAGACTCAACTTGATGCGTTGTTGGAGAGTGGGTACATTAGACCGAGTTCTTCTCCCTGGGGTGCACCGGTTTTGTTCGTAAAGAAGAAGGACGGGACTTTGAGGATGTGTATAGACTATAGGGAGTTGAACCGGATGACGATCAAGAACAAGTATCCTCTTCCACATATCGAGGAGTTGTTTGACATACTACAGGGATCTAAAGTCTACTCGAAATTGGATTTGAGACAAGGCTACTACCAGCTGCGAATCCGAGCAGAGGATATTTCTAAGACAGGATTTAATACTCGGTATGGGCATTATGAGTTTGTAGTGATGCCGTTTGGTTTGACTAATGCCCCAACAGCTTTTATGGATATGATACACAGGATTTTCAGGCCTTTTCTGGATAAGTTCGTGGTTATCTTCATTGATGATATTCTGGTTTTCTCTAAGTCTGCCGAGGAGCATGCAAGGCATCTTCAGTTGGTATTGAGGACTTTGAAGGAGCATCAGTTATTTGCCAAATTCAGTAAGTGTGAGTTTTGGATTGATAGGGTGTCATTCTTGGGTTACGAGATTTTAGGTAATGGTTTGGGGGTCGATCCTTCTAAGATTGAGTCGGTTTTGAAATCAGAAAAACCTAAGAATGCCTCGGAGATCAGGAGTTTCTTGGGATTGGCAGGTTATTACCGGAGGTTTGTTAAAGATTTCTCCAAGTTAGCAGCTCCTTTAACACGGTTGACGAAGAAGAATGTGAAATTCGATTGGGATGAAGGTTGTGAGAAGAGTTTCACTTTCTTGAAATAGAAGTTAGTTTCTGCTCCAGTGTTAGCCCTTCCGGAAGGTTATGAAGGATATGCTGTTTATACGGATGCTTCTAAGGAAGGTTTGGGTTGTGTGTTGACTCAGAAGGGTAAGGTAATTGCTTATGCATCCCGGAAGTTGAAAGAGTATGAGAAGAATTATCCGACACATGATCTGGAGCTCGCCGCCATAGTCTTTGCACTTAGAAAGTGGAGATATTATCTGTATGGGGTGTCTTTCGAGATTTTCACCGACCACAAAAGCCTCCAGTATTTATTCACTCAGAAGGATTTGAATATGAGCCAACGGCGTTGGATGGAAAGGTTGGAAGATTATGATTGCACGATCAAGTACCATCCCGGTAAAGCCAACGTGGTCGCCGATGACTTAGTAGGAAGGCTAGTGTGTCGAGCTTGGAAGTGGGTGGAAGTAGTGGAATCGAGTCAATTGTTTTAAGGGCTCGAGTCTCTAATATTTCGGTTCAACTGGATTTGAAGCACAGGTTGTTTGAGACTCAGTGTACGGATGTGGAAGTTTAGAGATTGGTAGCTAAGGCAAGAGCTGATCCGGAGTGTCCATTCGGGTTTGATGAAACCGGTCTTCTTCGTTTCAAAAACCGAGTGGTTGTACCCGAAGAGTTGAAACGGGTATTGCTCGAGGAACACAGATCGGCTTATTCTATCCACCCCGGAGGAAACAAGATGTATAAGGATTTAAGGCAATATTATTGGTGGCGTGGATTGAAGAAGGATGTGGCCGAGTATGTGAAGCACTGTCTCACTTGTCAGAAAGTGAAAGCCGAGCATCAGAAACCGGGAGGTCTACTTCAGCCGTTACCTATTCCTGAATGGAAGTGGGAACAAGTGACAATGGATTTCATGTCCGGATTACCTAAGGTGAAAGGTGGATTCGATGGAATTTGGGTGATTGTGGACCGTTTGACGAAGTCTGCACATTTTCTGCAGGTTCGGATGTCGTTTAAGATTCGCAAGCTAGCCGAGCTTTATAACCGGGAGATTGTTAGACTTCACGAGATTCCGGTTAGTATAGTTTCAGACAGAGATCCACGGTTCACTTCTAAATTATGGCGTGAATTGCAAGAGGTTTTGGGTACGAAGCTCCAGTTTAGTACAACATTTCATCCTCAGACAGATGGTCAGTCCGAGAGATTAATAAGGTATCTCGAGGATTTGCTTCGAGCTTGTTCTTTGGATTTTCACTCTTCCTGGCATGATCAGCTACCTTTGATTGAGTTTGCTTACAACAACAGTTTTCAAGCTTCGATTGGAATGGCACCGTATGAGCTACTTTATGGTCGGAAGTGTCGTTCTCCGTTGTTCTTTGACTTGGAAGAGTGGAAATGGACTAAGCAAGAAGGTGTTAAGAAAAGTGAGCAATTGGAAAAACCTTCTAAGGCTGTTGAAGCTATGATTGAGAAAGTCCAATTAATAAAACAACGGATGAAATCAGCTCAGGACAGACAGAAGAGCTACGCCGATCGTCGTAGAAGGGATCTCGAGTTTGAAGTTGGAGACCGGGTATTCTTGAAGGCGTCTCCACGTAAAGGATTTGCCCGGACTGGGAAAGGAGGTAAGCTTAAGCCTCGTTACCTAGGTCCCTATGAGATTTTGGAAAGAGTTGGAGAAGTTGCTTATAGATTGGACCTACCACCGAGCCTCACGGGGATTCATAATGTATTTCACATACTTTACAAGATGTGTGTGGTTATAATAGCTTGGCCAAACGAGCTTTCTTAATCTGAAATCTGAATGAGGTTACATACCTATCCCCAATCAATGAAAGGTAGGGGTGGATATCCACCATCTGGAGGAGGCCACAAGGATGGAGGCAGGTTTCCCATTTGATTTCCGAACAGTAAAGCTGCCATAAAAAGGGTAGGTTATAGCTGATGCTGATTAAGGAGAACTGATAAATTAAGAAGTTTTTTTCACAACCAAAATAAAATCCGAGACGCAGAATACACTTGCCAGGTAGAGAAGCTTCTCCATGTGAACGACTCCGAGATTGGACATTATTAATAAAGCTAGTTCCTGGAAATTAATTGGATGCACATATTGGTAACGAGAAATAAAAAGAATGCACGGAATCAATCCAAGACATTCTAGTACCTTCAGTTCCTTGAGAATTCACGTTTGGCTCGTTTTTCTTGGGATGATAATATTTGCAAGAATCTCCATACTGGCATGACCCCTTTGGATTGAAACAAGAAATGAATACAAACATGCAAACCCAAATGTTTTATCCCAAGATAATAAGAAAATTGGAAGGGCCAACATAGGAAATGAAAACTTTGTTCTATATGAGGTAATACTGCTGCGCTTCAACATTACGATTGACTAGTTTTTCTTGATCACTGACATTGAGTACCTCAGGCATTGTAGCAAACTATCAAAAAGTCTAAAACTCGTCCTCCATTTCCTCAAAACTCTATCCAGTCTATTTTGAACAGTATACATAACCTTTCCACTGTGATGCCATTACAACCAGATTGATTCTTTAAAATATAAATCTAGTAGACTTACCAGTTTTTGCCCCTATGAGGTTCCAATTAATTTCACCCGTATCCTCCTTCATGGTCATTAAAAGGGTGCCTTCATCATTAAACATACAACCCCCACACAATCCAGTAACACATAAATACCAAAGTATATTGTATCTGGATGTAAAAATCCAACCACAGCTTTTTTATCAGCGAAAAATAGAACAAAAGGTGTTGTCTTAGGTTTTTCTAGTGAACATTCTAGTTCTCGATCAGCTAATGATAGAATTTATTCACTTCAAGAAATCTATGCCTGTATATGAAGACTCTATTTGAAATTGAAACTACTCCAAGAAAGTTGTGCTCAATATTGAAGATTTTCACATTTAGCTTAAGGAAAACAAGGTATATAAGGAAATCAAGTTAGGGGCCAACATAACTCCTTGCCCCACCCTAATTACTCGGCTTAATGCGAAAAATATAAGGGAAAGGAACAGTTGCCCCCAAAATGGCACCAACAATGTATCAGTAGAACTGAACACTCCTGGACACGCACGCACAAGATTACATAAATATAAACAACAAATTAGAGATTTTACCGTACGAACAAACCGATTGCAAACTCCTTTGCCGATAGACCGAGGGTCTTGAACCTCACCCAAACCTATTACAAAAGCACAAAAAACATAATCAAATTAAGCAGACGGATAAACGTGATGTACGCGCAACATGTGTTTGTGCTTGTGTCTGAAAGAAACTTATTATAAGCGGGAAGCGGGAAGCGAGAAGCACTTTCGGCGGAGCGAACGGCGTCGTACCAGAGAGCTTTGGCTCTCTGGTGTACGACGCCTAGGAGGTGGCGCCGCCGCGCCCCGGGAGTATCCTGGAATTGTTTGTCGCAATAGTCGCAGTAGTATTTCCCCAACGGCATTTTTCTTCCTCCCCTCAAATTTCGAATTGAAACGATGTACTTTTCGCTTTATAGGTTGGACTCCAGGCAAAAATAAAGGGAAAATCTTTGAATAGTACCAAAAAGTTGAAAAATTTCCTTTTAGGTCCCCAATTTTGAAAAAGTTCCCATTCAATCCCCAATTGAAAAACAAAATTCCTTTTAGGTCCCCACAAACAGTACATGTTCGTACATTGTCTTTAGGAATTACGTACATTTTTGAAGGAATTGCGTATAAAAACCCCGGAATCTCGTATATACGAGATTCTGGGGTTTTTATACGCAATTCCTTAAAAATTGTACGCAATTCCTGAATTATTATATAAACTTGGGGAGTGAAAAGAAATTTTGTTTTTCAATTGGGGAGTGAACAGGAACTTTTTCAAAATTGGAGAATGAAAAGGAAATTCAGTTTACACTTGGGGATTTTTGAGGAATTGTTCGAAAAATAAATGAAGAGAAGAAATTAAAAATGAAGTCTTGAAAAACGAGGGATAATTGCAGATAGCTCCCTGGAAATTTGTTTTCTTGCGCCGCCGTCGGTTCTTTCTTTCCCACCACCAAATCCAAACCAAACTTCTACCAATATTCGTGTTCTACGTCATGAGAAAATCGCAATTTTTACAATCATTTGCAGGCGTTTACAGGTAGGGGTGGGCGCGGGACGGGGAGTTCGAGATTCGGGGAGTTCGGGATCGGGGAGTTCGGGATCGGGACGAGAAATTTGGAGCCCGAGCCCGTCCCCGAAATGTCGGGTACCCGACCTATCGGGGAAATCGGGATTCGGGACGGGATCGGGATCGGGATCGGGGAGCCGGACTAATATTCTGTTTTTTTTTTTTTTTTTTATTAATTTATTTTGATTTTTGGGTTGGGTTGCCTTTATATTTATAATGGACCAAATTACAGAAGCCCGATACAATTCTTTAAGCTCATGCACAGAAGCTCATGTATTAAATAAAGAATTGAAGTAATGAAGTTTAAGCTCCTGCACTAAAATATGACGAAGTAATGCAGCATAGAAGACCATTTATTAAATAAAGAATTGAAGTTACAGACTTACAGTATTGTTGGGAGTGATTAGCATTAAAAATATTTAAAGAAGCATTTAAAAAAGCATTTAAACATCAAAATTCAAAAGTCTCCATATTGGCAGAAGCATTACAGTCTTACAAGTTACAGAAACATTACATAATGATTAATGATTATTAATTTATGTTATTATTATTATTATATATATTATATATATAACGACATATGTATATATACAAATCTATAGACTATATTATATAAACTATAAAGATAAATATATATACAGATTTATATATCATATATAATATATATGCATATTTATATTATATTATATATATATATTTTTTTTTTAATTAAAGGGGTCGCGGAGTTCGGGTACCCGATCGGGGAATTCGGGTACCAAGATACTCCCCGATCCCGAGCCCGAACTCTCAATCGGGATTCGGGTACCCGTCCCGAATTGAAAATATCCCGAACTCCCCGTCCCGATCGGGTCGGGACGGGGCCCAAATTCCCCGACCCGAATGCCCACCCCTATTTACAGGGGATTTGGGAGTATCGCGAGTGTATCGTATGTTTATGGTGTTTAAAGTGTTGTTCGCATAAATGAACTCAAGCCGTCTCAACTCTCAAACGTTAAACCTGCCCTTACCATAGCTTGCGGTTTGCTCTCTTATATATCTCAACTGTGGGCTAATTGCGTTCTGAACCCTGAATTTTTCTACAAATTCGAATCAGTCCATAAAGTAGAGGATCGTTTCAATTGGGCACCGTATCTTTCAACATAGTGATACTTCAAATAAATAGTGTGAACTTCTTAACATACTCAAAAATTCAAAATGGTATTATTGTATACGGGAGTTTTTGAGTGAACTCCATGTTTTTAACTAAAAGATTTTAGTTCAATTCCCGATTCAAATGAATTTTAGTTTGCTCCCTATTAATATAAATTGTAGCACCCCGCATGGTGGGTCACCACATCCCCCGCACCTAAGCCCAATCCACATACGAAATGGAAGACTCGTACATGAACCAAACAAAGGCGAATAGGAGACAGACAGACTGACACCTAAATTAGGCGAAACGTAGACCCTGACTTCACAAATCAAACATCATAAATGCGGAAGCGTAAAACATGCCATACAAAAATCCAAAACAAAATAAGCAGGTGACAAGTTCAAATAGCTTAGATCCCTAATCCCGAATATCAAATTAAAACATAAATCACAAATATAAACGGGTTTAAACTATCCCTAAAAGCCTGTCCCGAAATCCATAACATAATTCAAATAAATCATGCTTATACATATTCGTACATACGACCATAATACATAACCAAAACCGAATTCAATATGCAAATGCAAAGTCCTAACTGAAACAAAGACTCGACTCCAATGATAGACTCACTCCGCCTATCTCGAACTCCAAAGCGAACCTACAAACTAAATATCAAAGCAAACTTAGCATACATATCAGAGCACGTTTTATTAGGTTAAAATATTCCAACTTTTATCTTAATTTATGAATCTACCCCCGTTTCACGAACTTATGACAGAACGCTCGGCAGGTACGAGCTCAAACTCCAACCAACTCCTCAGTTCAAAATCATACTAAATTGAAAAATAATCAAAATCAGACATACCTACCTCTTCTCCGATGATGGAAGGGTTGTACCTACCCTAACCATCTAACAGGTGAGGGGAGTTGTAACGGCCTGATTTTCCATTCAATCATTATGTGATATTAAATGTTACTTTACAATTTTATAACATTATATTTATTATGTTTTCATAAACTTATATGAAATTATTGTCAATATGGGACTTATATAAATTAAGTGATAATGTGACTAATTGTTCCTATATGACCTTACTTGATCACTTCGTAAATGTGTGGACTTAATTGCACTAATATAATTGGATTTAGTTGATAAATTGTCATGGAACAAAACTTGATTGCATACATTTAAATACTTCAAGGACTAATATGCAAAATTGGTTGAGTCATCATAATTGCTGGAAGACTCATGTAAATATCCACTTTCTTCCATTATCTTCATTCCATCATATCATACAAACACAAATTTGCTTCCATTTCTCACGAGCCAAAACCTCAAGTAAGAAGAAGGAGATTTTATTACTTTTCAAGCTTGATTCAAGATAGGAAATTGCATAATTGGATCATCATCACCATCTTTCCATTTCATCCCATATTTCTTCATTCAAGGTATAACATGAGGATTGGTTGAATTTCTTGAATTCATGTTGAGTAGGGTTTAATGTTTATGTGATGATTCCTTGATTATAAATGTTTAGAAGCATGCTTATGATCATTAGCCTTGAAAGCTTGCATGAAAACTTTGATATCCATGAAGGTTGGAAGTATGTATTGAAATGGGGTTTTATTGATTAATTCTTGAGGAATTGATGCATGTTTCATGATTTGTTGGATGTATAAGTGAGGTATGATATGTAATTAATGAATCCAAGTATTTGTTTTGGAGTGAATATGAGTTGGTGGTTGGTTTTGTGGTGTTTTGTCTCGGAAATCCCCTGTTTTTCCCTGTTTTGCTGCTGCTGCGTAACGGGTCGCGACCGCGACTGAAAATAGATCAAAATTGGTCGCGCCCGCGACCCCATTTTAGCCAAGTTTCGAGTTTTGAAAAATTGGAGAAAATTCGGCCAAAAATACTTGGTCGCGGCTGCGACCATTTAGTGAAGGTTTTTCGTCGCGGCCGCAACCCCTCCAGAAACTGCATTTTGTCCAACTTCAAACCTACGCCATTTTCACCTCGCTTTGAATTAGAAAACGTGTCATATAGAGTTGGAAAGGTCTATTTGTCTACTTTCATACCCAATAAACAAAACTCAAATCCCACTTCTATAATTTAAGATATTACAGTTTTCCCACAACATGTGCATTTTCCCAAAATTGTCAAGTCTTCCTAAACTTCACCAAAATCTTTCATATTGCATTCTTTTCACTTCTTTGGCTCCCGTATGTGACTTATATGAGTTATAAACTTGGCTTAGTGATAATTATTTGCCTACTTGACATTCCTTGATTGTTATTGCATAATATATTGATTATGACTTTGCCCTGCGTCTTACTTGGTTCATTTGAGTCTAGTCTCATGTACACTTGTCCTTGTTACACAGATCTTCTTCCAGTTGACGTGGGACACGCACCATAGTTATATCCTTGTTTTGATCGTCACAGGTGAGGTTTAATTTCTAGATATATAGAGCCCTAAAACCCTACTTGATGTTTCAGCCAAAATGTATCTCTATATCTATAGTTTTCCCAAACTTTAATTACTTCAAAATTGATCGATTGTAATTGCTATTGTATTGACCGATTGTTATCGTATTGAATTGATTGATTAATTATTTTGGTGAGTAAAGCATGTTCACATTGGGCCCGAGGGTAGTGTACTGAGCCAACTGAGGAAGTAAGGGCTGACGGGTAACCTTTGCACTATCCTCACAACTTTGGGATGCCCCCTGAATCCACTAGGAGCTTTGTGGAGGAAGGAGTTCCGGGTATAGGGAATCATGAACCCTATACTCAATGAGCATGGATGGCGGGGCGTTGCAATCCCCCATCAACCGGAGGAAGAAGGAGACTGGGGATAGGTCCGGCACCACGGATTGTCCTCGGGTTATTGTCATGATTGCACTTATTGATTGTCTTGCGTGAATACAATATGCACGAATGCACAATAATTGAACTGCATGATCACCTATTGATTAATAAAGCAAACACGAATTGTACACAGTCGGAGTAAGGTTGGAGAATTACCCTCACTCGCCGGGCCACTGATTGAAATGAATTGTAATCGATTGTATTGTTAAATTGGATAGTTGTAACCTCGGGCGAAGATTATTTCTTTTATTAACTTATATTGTTTCATTTGTAAAAGACTTTACCCGAGATTATCGCTTGCATGTTACTTGCGCTAATATTTATTTAAACCCCTCACTCAGTCTGTGGTAGACTGACACCTCACACTTTTCAGGTACTTTCAGTGGCGTGCTAGGCGGGAGTCCGAGTCGGGTCCAGTTGTCGAGATGAGTCTAGCATTGCATTTTCATGTTATGGATCAATTAGGTTATTGTTATGGATATGTTGGAAATGATAATGTGTTGATATAAAGTTAGAAGTTAACTCTCTTGGGATATTTGATATGTGCTAATGAAATTATTATGCTTCCGCTTTAAATTCCTAGATTTGGACTTGAATGGTTTGAGGGTTAGTCCCGCCTAGCTAGTGAGTTTTTTTATTATCACCCGTTCGCCATGAGTCCGGTTCATACATGGACTACCTATTTCATGTGTGAGCTAGACTTATGGTGTGGGGGTGTGGCATCTCGGCGCTCCGGGTGCTACAGGAGTGCTCAATGCTTCTCCGACCCGCAGGACTCCATCCCCTAACCAAACCTCCTGGTGGGTTCCGATACATCTTTTCAGATAGATGGCGACTGCACTCAGGAGTATACCCGATGGCCCGACACCGTCCCGGGGCTCCTTCTCACAAATCTCCGAGGCCCATCAAAGTTTAGAGTTCAAAGTTCAAAGTTCAAATCCCACTACAGACAGACAGACATAACTCATGCATATCGTATTTATCATATCGTACGTACATACCACACACATACTCACCTTAAAATCACATCAAAACCGAGACTAAGCATAAATAGGCTCATACATAGTGTTCATACTTTCAAACAAATGACAAAACCATCAATGTAGCACCCCGCACGGTGGATCACCACATCCCCCGCACCTAAGCCCAATCCACATACGAGATGGGAAACCCGTACATGAACCGAGGAGAGGCGAACGAGTGACAGACAGACACACACCTAAGCTAGGCGGAACGTAGACCCTGCAAATTAAACCAACCAACAAAAACGAAAGCGTATGCGGAAGCAATCACATAAACAAACTTAAATTAAAAGCAACAGTTGACGGGTTCAACTAATATAGATCCCTAATCCCGAATATAACATAAATCAAAATACAAACGGGTTCAACTAATTCCACGAACCTGTCCTAACCTGTCCCGTAATTCATACATTCAAATCATAAGTGCAAACCTGCATAAAATATATCATATATGTATACATAACTTCTTACACAATATGGAGCAAAGCACTTAACAAAACAAATAGACAGACACAGACTCGACAGACCCGACTCAAAACCGCCTAGCTCGAACTCCACAAACTGAACCTACAACTAAAACAAAAAGGGAGAGGGGTCAGTCACACAGACTGAGTGAGGGGCTACCCACACACGCTATATGTATAAGAGCAAAGCACATAACAATCACATAGTGCGTGACCTCAGGGATAGTTTTTGCATACCAAAGTTTAACCCGTGATACATACATATAGGGATTCTAAAAGAAACCAAGCAAACCAAAGCTTAAAGGATTTCATATAAAACCGGATCATTAATTCATAGCAAATCATATTAAATCAAATCATATCTTATCTTACATATTCAAAAGGTTCATATTTTATTTTAATTTAAGAGTCTATCCCTGTTTCACGAATTTTACCAAAGCATACATACATAACTCGGTGGGTACGAGTACCTAATCCTATCCTGGGCTCCTCAAACTAAACATACATAACAAATCAAAACATAACATAGCATACGTATCATACATACTTCCTTCTCCGGTGATGGAAGGGTTGCGCGACCCAATCCATCCAATCGTACGAGGGGAGCGCGAACACTCAAACCCTCAGGTTCCCATCCCCCTACCAAACCTCCTGGCGGGTTTAGGGTTATTCCTATCTAACTGTGGAGACGTGCACGGGGTCATAAACCCACGACCCCATGGCCGACCCGGGTCCCCCTTACCCACAACTCCGGGGCCCAATCATACCAAACAAATCATAGGGAGCATACCATAACATAACCCGCTACATAACAAAATTAACATAACAAACTGACATAACAATCTTACCTAGCAACAACTATACTCTACATACCTCTCCGTGTCAAATTCACAGCATATCCATAGCTCGTAGCTCTCGGCTTGTAAGAGGCACACGGTTTGAAGTATAGATTGATGTTGCAACCATAGTAAATCATAACATACCCAAAGCAAGCATACATAGGCTTGTACATAGCGTATCATACTTGGAAAGACTTGTCATATTGCATATTTCACACATATTTACTTATACTTATGGTTATAGTTCACATACATATAAAACAAACACATTTATAGGGTTTAACTATAACCTAACCTCACCTTATACCAAAGGAAGCCAAGAACAACACAAGTGATCCACCTTGGAATCAAAACTGTAGCACCCGAGCGTGAGGTACCACATCCCCCGCACCGGGACCCGACCCGTATATGAAATGGAAGTCCATACACGTGCCAAATCCGTGGCGAACGGGGACACAACACACACGCTATGCTAGGCGGGACTAACCCTTAAACCAATCAGTGCAAGAATCGTAAAATCAGAGTTAAAATGAAATTCGCGGAAGCAAGAATAACTTAGCATATACAATGAGCCACCAAGCTCCAAAAATGAATATACAGAGGCATTACATAATCAACGGCGCTCATGGCCTACAAAATCATAACGCTCCAGACTAAAACTATAATCATATACAAAATGCCAATAAGAGTATGAATATGAGACAAAAGAAAGTGCTAAACATAAATGCAAGACCTAGACGTCCTGTATTCCCGCCTAGCACTCCTATCCCTGCACAAAGCAACTGAAAACAACCGGGTTCAGTCTAAAAGAGACTGGTGGGTATAAAAACGGGGCATAAATATATAATATCGCATAAATTAAACACATACATGCAAGCCCTAATCCCGTGTGAAGTTTAGTAAGATTTTACCAAGTGGTTAAAACAAAAGGAAACATCAACGGGATTACGACGTTCATATTCATTCATAATTGTTCATAAGGGTTTATGGCCCGGCGAGTGGGCGTGCACAATCTCCAACCTCCTCCTCGTGTAATCATAATTAATTATTCAATAATTCATTATCATACATAAATCTTTGGTGCTCATAATTACATGATCATAATTATTCATATATCCCTTTTTCCTCCGGGTGGTGGACGGGCTTGCAAGACCCGGCCACCGGTTCATACATAGGCCAATGGGGGTACATGAATCCCCCAAGGGCACTCAGCTCCCATTCCCCGCTAAAACTCCTAGCGAGGGCCGGTATCACCGTAGTTTGGTTGGAACTAGTATATGGGATCCCCGTCAGCCCTTGCTTCCTCGGTTAGCCACATATACTAAGTCCCGGGGCCCGTGCAATCATAAATCATAAATATCTCGCCAAACATGAGGTAGGGTTCATAAATAAAAGAAAGGGTCATACGTTTGAAATTATTTACCCGAAATGACTCGATATAAATATATATACGATTTTGGCTTAAACTTTGCACATAAGGAATATATAAGGTTGTTTTAACTAATAGAAGAAAAACCCACCTTTATCAAAGCAGAAATGAAGGCACAAGCGTTTCAAGGCTCGCCCTCGTCTCCGACCAAACCCGAATCTATGCAAAAGAAAAGGTATGAGACTCAATGACCACATATGACGCTCGGCAATGAAGTGAATATGACATGGATGCATAAATGATCATGTTATATCATAAAAATGTTCATGTGCACGATTAATAAATTTAAAACAAATAATCATTCATTCGTTCACATATTTCATTCAATTTCATAATTTCATAAATTCATAAATTCATATAATTTTCATAAATTCATAATATTCATAACATTCAAAACATTTATAATGCATATCAATTAATCTAAAATTCATTTAATAAGCATAACACATTTTATTCAAATTCACATATAGGAATAAAATAAATAAGACGTTCAATCGAAAGTCAGTAGAATAAATACGCGAAATAGAATTCAATTAATTTCAATAATTAAATTAAATCAAATAATATTTAAAATATATAATAAATATATATAATATAATATATATATAATATACAAAATATATAATATATACATATATACACGTACACACTCACACACCCATGCATGCACATATATTTTACATGCAAATAATATCACAAAACCATGCATGCAATATATATATACACTATATAATCTATACACATGCATGCAACTTGCATGCACACACAATTAACAACACCTTACATATATATTTATACACAGTCATGCATGCACTTACACATTCTACATGCATATAATATATACTATGTATTACCTACATACACATGCAAATACAAACACAATACATGCACACACTGCACAAACACAACCATGCATAACATTCTTACAGCAGCAGCAACAGGAAAAGCACAGCAACACAGTAGCATACACACACGCAGGGGAAGAAGAAGACGCAGGAACAGTTCAAGAAAAACGGGGTGACACCCCCGTGTCACCCTGCAAACCTATACCGAGACACCCCCGTGTCTCGGTACAGCAAGTCCAGGCCATATCTGCACCCCCGTGTCTCGCTGGAACGGCCAGGAATGGCACGCCCGTGACGTGCAACAGCAACAGCCCTGGTTTTGACAGCAAATGTGCAGAAACAGAGCAGGAAGAAAGGCAGCCATGAACGAGCAAGAAAGGCAACATTACAAGGCACAAATTGCTGTAACAACTCAACCAAATTACATGCTAAAAGGCCACTAAAAATGACAGCAACAAGGAGAAGGAAAAACAGCAAATTGACAGCAAATTTCTCTGCGTGAAAACAGGGCCAAACGAGAAGAAAACAGGGCATGCTTGAGCTCATTCGATCCGATTTCATTCAGGTACAAAAGTCCATCAATTGTGTAGCAAAATATCATATATGCAACAAGGAAATCAGTTCCAAAAGTGATCAATCAAGACATGAAGGTGTCCGTGACATATACGTGGGATTTTTCTGAAAATTGTCATAAATGATATATCATAAATACTTCAACAACCATGTAATCAATGATCATAAATGAAATAAGGATGTCAAAACAATCATTCTCATGCTTGGAATCGATCAAAACCGTTAAGAATCGAAGAAGATCAATAATTTGCCCAAAAACCATCATTTTCGGAAATTGCCCAGAAAATCGAGAAACCATGCTTAAAAATCATGAATGAAAAGATGAAAATGCTCAGAATTAATCATATAATACAACCCTTAACTTACCTTGATGATTGATTGAAGTTTGGATGAGATTTGAGCTCCAAAATCTCCAAAGCTTGAAGGGTTACGGTCTGGAATTCAGAACAGAAGCTTTGGCTAAGTTTTGGGCAATGTGAGAGGATTATCTTGGTCAAGGCTGGTTATATCATGATAGAGGGTTGAGTTAGGGTTTCAAAGGATCAAACCATAGTTAATTTGGTTGTGGTTTAGCCAAGATATAGCTGAATTAGTATAACAAGGTCAAGTTGGTCTCCGTTTCGTTTTCCGGTTGGATTTCGGAGTTTCAAATGAATTAGGAAAATTGTAAGGCTAAGTTTACTAAACTCGAATTTTCGTTACGAGTTCAGCGGAGTTGACGAAACTCGAATCCGAGTTTCCGAGCTCAAGATATTAAATTCGGAACCAAGGGTACGCTAATTGCTCATTAGCTCCCGTTTTGGTTCCTCAAATGAAATTAAATTCGTTCATCTATCAAATGAATTCAAAAACGTAAATTGAGCATAAAATCATGTTCATAACACATATATGTACAACATATTACAAAATCGTAGCAATTTGATATCATATCATATAAGAACGAAGCACAAAATAAACGAATAAATTCCATCATACAATTCATGCATAAATTATAAAATTCCCATGCATAATTCATAAACTCCATGCAATTCATGCAATTTCCATGCAAAATGAAATAAACCATGCATAAATAATAATCTCCATGCATGCATATCAATCCCATGCAAGAAAAATGAAATTCATGCATAAATATATTACTCCACGTATCATATATATATATATATATAAATAAGTAATTAATTAAAACATAATTAATTAATATAACATATAATTAGTATAATCATTAAATTAATAATATAATAATTAAACATATATATATATATATAATACGAAATATATATATATATAATTAATAATATTAAAATAAAATATTATAATATAATATAATAAAATAATAACAATTATAATAAAATTAAATATAAAACACGTAAAAATAATTAATTCGCGCAAATTAGTAAACACATACATCGTACCTTTACGTCCGAGAAATCGGGGCGTTACAAAAACGGCTCACGAAACACCACCCCGGGTGCACCTGGACAAACTGAAGACAAAAATCAGGACTTAGACCCAAAGAAGAACCACATAGACGCACGGCGTATGCATAGGCACATAAGAGATTCAACTACCTAAACAAAATTCATATTCAAACTTATTTCATACAAGGAAATGCATTTCATAGCTTATCATATGCTTAAAACACATTAAAGCATGTTCAAGTGCACTATCAATGCATACAAAGGTAAACGAAAGGCAAATGGTGGCACTTATTCTTGTATGATCACAAAGCACATTACTAAAGCGATATAACATGCATATAAGAACAAATAAATACACATAACATAATATACAACAAGTTAGGAATGGTTTCGGAGGTGAAAAGGTACAAGAAAAGCGGAAGAAAAGCATAAGAAACGGTTTCGAACAAAACGGGCAAAAGATGGAAATTTTCCGAAACGGACAAGCTGTAGGAAAACGATCATAACTTGAGTTTGAGAAATGGGAATTAAGTTTTGTTTCATGGGAGTGAAACTAGACACATAGATGTTTGAAATGGTAGGTGGCTCGAATTGTGGTTCAAAGTGAGGCGAAAATGGCGCAGGTTCGAAGTTGGACGAATGCAGAATTTAGACGAAGTGGCGACACAAATTTCCAACGATTATATCTCACAAATGAAAAAAGATAATGAGGTGATTCCAATTGGAAGATGTTCTAGACTTCAAGAGGTTTTTGTGGGTTCAAAAATCAGGTCAATTGGAGCTCGGACAAAGTCTGCACAGCCGTGTCAATATTGGCCTGGAAACTGACACAACCGTGTCGGGTTAAAAAAATTCAAACTCGAGAGCCTGACACGGCCGTGTTGGAAATGAACTAGGGTTCGACACGGCCGTGTTGGGTCATCTTCTCCGAAAAAGAGCAGCAAGGAAGCAGGGGTTCGACGGGAAATGGTCCAAAACCATCCCAAACCACATTCCAACCAATTAATACACCAAAATGCATCAAAATACACATATATAACATATTAACATCAATTTAAATCACAAATAAACACGTTGGGAGCAAGTTATCGCGTTTAGACACTATTCATCAATCCACCATATCCAAGAAATCGTGCAAGAACAAAGAGATTCAATCGGTAGAAATGAAGTACGTAATGAGAGGATCACATTGCTTACCTTGGAACTTCGATCGGATGGTCGGACGAGGCAAGAGCTTGAGCCAAAGCTTGGAATGGCCAAAGGGGTGTTTTTCTCTCCTTTCTTCCTCTTCCCTTGCTTCACGTGAGAAAATGAGGGAGAGGGCTTATATTTTCAGCCCTTTAAGGGTTAAAACGGGGTCGGACACACGGGTAGGGTCAAACGGTATCCGGTCCACTCGGATCGAATTTTAAAACGGTAGGGTTATCAAATGGCTTAGAAAATAAAAGGTTAATTCATTGAATCCGAATCATCGAAACGAACTCAATGACAAGGTTAGAATTCGAATTCGAATCCCGCGCTCAATGTAACCACGAAGGCTAAAACACCCTAAATATAATTAGGTCCCTAATTTGCAATTATTGGACGATTGAGTCCAAGAACATTTAATTAAATTCTAATGCGCACATAATATATAAGATACAAATTGACACGTAAGACATGCGAATTCACGTAAATCTCAAAATTATCAAATTAAACTCTCTCATGACGACATACCTGGATTGTCGAGAAGACGGGGTGTCACAAACTCCCCCCCTTAAGAGAACTTGGTCCCCAGGTTCGCTTGCTCGAGTTTCAAGCTCGAAAAACTTTCCGTATTCACCCAAGTTCGAGGTTCATGACGTCTCGACAAGGGTTAGCTCGAGAAAGGTCTTCCAGCACAAGGGGTTTGAATCTCTAAATCGATCCGGTCATTTGAATTGCTCGTTCGACTCGTACAATTAAGAGGGTCTAAAATAGATTCAACTCTCACCGTTTGAGTCATTTGAGTCAACGCTTAAGCTCGTCCACACCACTCCACAACCAAGCTCAAACCGAATCTCTTCTTGTCCACGATCTAAGGTCCGAAGTGTCTAACATCCGAACCTTCTTCATATACCACCAAAATCGTCGAGGGGTTGTTGGTCTCGTTGCAAAGCTCGACCCTCATCTTACCAAGACACCACTCGCGAGCACTCAAAACACAAAAGAAAACTAAAATGCATGATGTACGTAATATGTACGTTTAAGTGTACCGTTCACTGATGTGGGAAAATTTGATCTTATGATGATGTGATCGAAGTCGAAGTCCCTTTTGTCCACATTTTCGCCTTGAGATTCACGGTGCTCATTGCTTCAAATTTCATCCCGATCTTCATCCCGTATTTGTTGCCTATCCTCGGAATTTTCTCTAACCCAATCTTGCACTCTTAAACGTTCTCTTGGTCTTATTATTGGTTCCAAGAATTACATCCCTCGAGCTCTAATTCATCACCAACGGCCTTACTCCGGATTCTTTCACTCGAAGACTTACTCGTAGAAATCCTAAATAAGAGGTATTGTCTTGTAATCATAAATCCTCTTCGTTAAGGTGCTCGAAAGTACCGCGTACTCTTTTCCTGGAATATAAGAGAATTACATCCAAAGCCTCTTAGTAATTCTTATCAAACTCTTCCTCTAACCCGAGGACATCTCCTTGTGTTATCCTAGTTGTTAGCAAATCTCGAAGTTCCCCAACTTAAACACCGACACATTCCCTAATTCTTTCTCGCCCGGGTACCCTTCTTCATTGCCAAATTTTACTTCCTGTCATCTCGCTTTTAGCCTACGACTTCATTCAGGATTTTACCTCAATCCATTGAAGTCCCCCAAAAACCCAACAAAAGTCTCCTATTAATTCTCCTCGAAATTCTTCTCCAAGGGCGCGGCTGAAAAATGAGTTAATCTCCATGCCCCAAGGTTTTGGTTAACCCAATTTTGTGCCCAATAGTAGAGTTCTTCACAATTTTGCTCATGGATTAATTACTTCTCTTTTCGGCATTTTCATCATAGTACCTCCTCAAGAAAATTAATTTTCCTTGAATCTTCAATCCCCATTTGTAAGCCTCCCAAACCAACCTCGTTCAATATCTTCTTCACGTCATCCTACAATCTTCGATCCAATCTCGATAGAGCTTCTATTTATAGGCCTTGGATCTCACTGGGAACAAATCAAACAAAGCACTTTTCCCTAGAAAATGTTATCTATCCCTGCCTGCTTCTGATGAGATAGAAATAGGATCCCGGCGCGTCTTCCTTCGGTCGGCCTGTCATCGAAGGATGTTAGCAAAATCAGAAGAACTGGAGGCTCGGGTTGGTCAAGCGAACTGATTCATTTAATTCTTCGCCTAGTCTTAGCACGGGATTTCGACAAGCCAAAAGGAAAGGTCTTCGAGCCAAGCCGATGATTAGACTTATTTAGGGAATGGCATCTTCTGCCAGGATCTCTGATTGAACGGGGTTCCTTATGTCTGTCCAACAGGACAAAAAGCCGAAGCTATTTTTCAAGAATCGCTGGGGATGCAGTAAATAAGAGATTTGAACATTCTTGATGTATTTGATCTCGAGGCAGCATGTGAAATGAAAGATGTTGTTCGAGTCCTTACCCCAACCCTTACTCTAACCATCCCTTCCAACTTCATTGAATACCAAACTCGGAGACATGAAAGGAGCGGCATCCTATCAAGCAAACACTAAATATGCATGCCGGGTTAACGTGTAAATGGGATGCATCACATAATTACCACTCAAACACATAAAAAAATATATTATAATGGCAATTATAACACAATAAATAAATAATTGCAGAACCTAAAATATCGTGAATGCGCGTGCTATGAATGCAAATACCTCCATCCTTGGATTCATGTTGGTTTCCAAATTGAAGCCTTTGTTCTCGCTTCCATTGCTTGTTAGCCTTGTAATGATCACATTCGGCAACCATATGTTTCTTTGATCCGCACGCATAACACTTATTCCGTCTATCCCAACACGAGTTGTAGGCATGATTAGTTCCTCCACAGTAAGCACACGGTTGAGATTCTTTCCTTGGCCTCGAAGGATCCCCAGTTTTATGTTTCTTTCCTCGAATCCTTTTCTTCTTAGCTTGGATACCGGGAGGTTGGATTCTTTCTTCCATTTGTAGGTTCGAGCAAAATCCTAATTCACCTCTCGGTCTCAACTCCTCTTCTTCCTTGCCTCTTGTTATTCTCCGATTTTCAACCCTTAAAACTTTCATGGTAGCCTTGTCCCAAGTACTCATATTCTCGGCAATTAAGGCCTTCTTGAACTCATCTCGTAGTCCTTCCATAAAGTACCAAGTCTTCATCTCTTCATTGTTCATGATATGAGGTACGTAGGTGCCTAACCTCTCAAATTCTTTGATGTATTCCATGACCATTTTGCCTCCTTGTTTTAGAGTACGAAACTCCTCAAATCTTCGATCTCGTAAAATAGCTGGTGAGTACCTTCTTCTAAACTCTTGAACGAAGGTATCCCATGTCAATCCTTCATTCGTTGCTTCTAGTTGTGGAGCAACTCTTTTCCACCACTGTATTGCTTGTCCTTGCAAAAGTAGTAAGGCAAAGTGAGCCCTATCTTGTGAGTCGCACGGCTATACCTCGAATAAACTTTCAATCTCGGAGAGCCACTCTTCCGCCCTGATATCATTGCCTTCTCTAAATTGGGGAGGGTTGAATGTTCTGAAGTCTCGACACAATGTTGCCATCCGACTCAAAGGTCGAAATTCGGTCATTGTTTATTCTCGATGATAAGGATGTTGATGTGATGATGAACCGAAATCTTGTCGTTGAGGCGGCCTCCTGAAAATCTCACAACTACGACACAGATATATGCATGCCGGTTAGTACGTGAGAATGACACATAATTAAATCAAGTAAGAGCAAGTAGGTAAATGCAATGCATCACGAAAGGTAAAATTAACAAAATATTAAGAATTCAAACGCATATCATAGCAAATCACGAGGCAAATGCAAGCACATAACCACATTATCCTATGCCGTTCGACTTAGACCGACACACCACGACTCTAAGCTCAGGTTTTGCAACCCAATGCTCTGATACCACTTTAGGATGTAGCATCCCGCACGGTGGGTCACCACATCCCCCGCACCTAAGCCCAATCCACATACGAGATGGGAAACTCGTACATGAACCGAGTAGAGGCGAACAGGTGACAGACAGACACACACCTAAGCTAGGCGGAACGTAGACCCTGCAAATTAAACCAACCAACAAAAAGGAAAGCGTATGCGGAAGCAATCTCACAAACAAACTTAAATTAAAAGCAACAGTTGATGGGTTCAACTAACATAGATCCTTAATCCCGAATATAACATAAATCAAAATATAAACGGGTTCAACTAATTCCACGAACCTGTCCTAACCTGTCCCGTAATTCATACATTCAAATCATAAGTGCAAACCTGCAAAAAATATATCATATACGTATACATAACTTCTTACACAATATGGAGCAAAGCACTTAACAAAACAAATAGACAGACACAGACTCGACAGACCCGACTCAAAACCGCCTAGCTCGAACTCCACAACCTGAAACTGCAACTAAAACAAAAGGGGAGAGGGGTCAGTCACACAGACTGAGTGAGGGGCTACCCACACACGCTATATGTATAAGAGCAAAGCACATAACAATCACATAGTGCGTGACCTCAGGGATAGTTTTTGCATACCAAAGTTTAACCCGTGATACATACATATAGGGATTCTAAAAGAAACCAAGCAAACCAAAGCTTAAAGGATTTCACATAAAACCGGATCATTAATTCATAGCAAATCATATTAAATCAAATCATATCTTATCTTACATATTCAAAAGGTTCATATTTTATTTTAATTTAAGAGTCTATCCCTGTTTTATGAACTTTACCAACGCATACATACATAACTCGGCGGGTACGAGTACCCAATCCCATCCTGGGCTCCTCAAACTAAACATACATAACAAATCAAAACATAACATAGCATACGTATCATACATACCTCCTTCTCCGGTGATGGAAGGGTTGCGCGACCTAAACCATCCAATCGTACGAGGGGAGCGTGAACACTCAAACCCTCAGGTTCCCATCCCCCTACCAAACCTCCTGGCGGGTTCAGGGTTATTCCTATCTAACTGTAGAGATGTGCACGGGGTCATAAACCGGGGGGTCATAAACCGGCGACCCCATGGCCGACCCGGGTCCCCCTTACCCACAACTCCGGGGCCCAATCATACCAAATAAATCATAGGGAGCATACCATAACATAACCCGCTACATAACAAAATTAACATAACAAACTGACATAACAATCTTATCTTGCAACAACTGTACTCTACATACCTCTCCGTGTCAAATTCACAGCATATCCATAGCTCGTAGCTCTCGGCTCGTAAGAGGCATACGGTTAGAAGTATAGTTTGATGTTGCAACCATAGTAAATTATAACATACCCAAAACAAGCGTACATAGGCTTGTACATAGCATATCATACTTAGAAAGACTTGTCATATTGCATATTTCACACATATTTACTTATACTTATGGTTATAGTTCACATACATATAAAACGAACACATTTATAGGGTTTAACTGTAACCTAACCTCACCTTATACCAAAGGAAGCCAAGAACAACACAAGTGATCCACTCTGGAATCAAAACGACTCACGAAACACCACCCCGGGTGCACCTGGACAAACTGAAGACAAAAAGTAGGACTTAGACCCAAAGAAGAACCACATAGATGCACGGCATATGCATAGGCACATAAGAGATTCAACTACCTAAACAAAATTCATATTCCAACTTATTTCATACAAGGAAATTCATTTCATAGCTTATCATATGCTTAAAACACATTAAAGCAAGTTCAAGTGCACTATCAATGCATACAAAGGTAAACGAAAGGCAAATGGTGGCACTTATTCATGTATGATCACAAAGCACATTACTAAAGCGATATAACATGCATATAAGAACAAATACATACACATAACATAATATACAACAAGTTAGGAATGGGGTCGGAGGTGAAAAGGTGCAAGAAAAGCGGAAGAAAAGCATAAGAAACGATTTCGAGCAAAACGGGCAAAAGATGGAAATTTTTCGAAACGGACAAGCTGTAGGAAAACAATCATAACTGGATTTTGAGAAATAGGAATTAAGTGTTGTTTCATGGGAATGAAACTAGACACATAGATGTTTGAAATGGTAGGTGGCTCGAATTGTGGTTCAAAGTGAGACGAAAATGGCGCAGGTTCGAAGTTGGACGAATGCAGAATTTAGATGAAGTGGCGACACAAATTTCAAACGATTATATATCACAAATTAAAAAAGATAATGAGGTGATTCCAATTGGAAGATGTTCTAGACTTCAAGAGGTTTCTGTGGGTTGAAAAATCAGGTCAATTGGAGCTCGGACAAAGTCTGCACGGCCGTGTCAATATTGGCCTGGAAACTGACACAGCCTTGTCGGGTTAAAAAAATTCAAACTCGAGAGCCTGACACGGCCGTGTTGGAAATGAACTAGGGTTCGACACGACCGTGTTGGGTCGTCTTCTCTGAAAAAGAGCAGCAAGGAAGCAGGTGTTCGACGGGAAATGGTCCAAAACCATCCCAAACCACATTCCAACCAATTAATACACCAAAATGCATCAAAAAATACACATATATAACATATTAACATCAATTTAAATCGCAAATAAACACGTTGGGAGCAAGTTATCGCATTTAGACACTATTCATCAATCCACCATATCGAAGAAATCGTGCAAGAACAAAGAGATTCAATCGGCAGAAATGAAGTACGTAATGAGAGGATCACATTGCTTACCTTGGAACTTCGATCGGATGGTCGGACGAGGCAAGAGCTTAAGCCAAAGGGATGTTTTTCTCTCCTTTCTTCCTCTTCCCTTGCTTCACGTGAGAAAAAGAGGGAGAGGGCTGATATTTTCAGCCCTTTAAGGGTTAAAACGGGTCGGACACACGGGTAGGGTCAAACGGTATCCGGTCCACTCGGATCGAATTTTAAAACGGTAGGGTTATCAAATGGCTTAGAAAATAAAAGGTTAATTCATTGAATCCGAATCATCGAAACGAACTCAATGACAAGGTTAAAATTCGAATTCGAATCCCGAGCTCAAAGTAACCACGAAGGCTAAAACACCCTAAATATAATTAGGTCCCTAATTTGCAATTATTGGACGATTGAGTCCAAGAACATTTAATTAAATTCTAATGCGCACATAATATATAAGATACAAATTGACACGTAAGACATGCGAATTCACGTAAATCTCAAAATTATCAAATTAAACTCTCTCGTGACGACATACCTGGATTGTCGAGAAGACGGGGTGTCAGAATCAAAAATACATACCTCGCACATATCTACATATATATAAGGCTTATAAGTCACATGCAGTCGAAAACGGACACATTTCATTAGGGTTTAACTATATCCTAACCTCACCTTACACCGAAGAAGCCAAAACACGACGAATGATCCACCCCAGAATCAACTTGGCCGAGAAAATACCACCCCGGGTGCACCTGAACAAACTGAAGACAAAGCACAAGGCTTAGACTCGAGAATGAACCACATAGACGCACGGTGTATGTATAAACGCTTTAGATATGTAAACACGTAAGCAAGGTTCATAATCATATCAAATTTATACGTCGCATATTTGTTTAATTATTGAGCGTGAATTGTTATATATTGCCCCACGATTTGACTTAATTATTGGGATTAAAAGTGATTTCATGATTTCTGTAGGAATATATATCCTTCGAAGATTTGGAGAATATTAAGAAGAAGTTAGCACAAATGGGAGATCTGGAGACTTGACTCACACGCGCAACACATTGAAAGGGTGGACTTTTATAACTGGAAGCAGTTGGCAATTTGGAGTTCTGCTCATGACGCCATTTTGGAGAAATATGCCTCTAGTTAATTTGTGAATTATGAACTTTGGGCTTCAATGATTATCTATCGTGGACAACTTGAGTAAAGCCCATTTATTACACAATTAAAGAGTCCATTCACTCAGCACTTGGGAGGCCCACGTCCTTGAAGACATTTATTAGGAGTCCAGGCCCATGACTTGAGAAAAAAACCTAAAAGGAAACCCACTTCAGTCAACAACTTGGGGATTACAAATGTTGAAGAAAGAAGGTGGAGTTAGTGGTCTTTATGATGGGAAAACATGGTGGACCAGTAGAGGAAGAATTCATGCCGCTACACTATATAAAGGAGAGAACCAAGAGGCAGAGACAAAGACTGAAACAACGAACAAGATATGCAGCAGCACGGAAGACGTCGGGAACGAGCATCAACAACTAGTTTAATTTCTTTTCCTCTATTTTTCGATTATTCCAGATTATGTTGATTTTATTCCAAACTTCGTTTGTTCAATTCAGTATGAGTAGCTATGTTTCGTTTTAGTTGGGATTTTTCGAAGGATTATGCTAGACTTGTGAGACTAATCTATTTAAATTAGTTGGTTGGTGCTATCCGTATTGCTTCGGTTTTCTTGTCATTGCTGGTTAATTAGTTCTTTGGTTTTGGCCAAATCTTGAATTATTAAATTATATATAGCTATCTAATTCATTTGGTGGTGTTCGCTAAATAATTAGTATTTGTAGCAATCGACACTAGGATATATTGCTTGTCTGATTTCATGTCGAGGAGCTTGCGGTCTAATTGAGTGAAGTAGGAATCTATGCATAACCGGTTAGGATTAGTGTTTCTTTGGTACACAATGCTGTTAATTGATTGAATCTTGGAGAGGGTCTCGAAAAGGTTATCGGTAAATTAGGGAGTAATTTTTAGGAGTTTCTTTTAATTACTCTATAACTAAGAAGAAACGAGGGAGCCATAGGTAGTTGGTAACCATAGCTAATCTAGCATTCAACCAATGAAAATCTAGAGTCGATGATCGAAGTCTATGTATGATTAGGAATTTCCCGACTATTTTTTATCTATTGAATTACTCGAGTTTACTTTGAGATTTAGTTTAGTTTAATTTATCGTAGTTAATTGTTTGAATTAATTGTTGTTAGTTTAATCAAATTCTAAAAAAAAAACCCCTTTTAATTGTTTTAGCGTTCCTCGGTTTATTTGAAAGTCACAAGATCGTCTAATCTTCGTGGAATTGACCCTTTTTTACCACTATTTGCAATTCAAATGTATTCGGTACTAGGGATTTATTTTTGGTGGCTTCGACACCCATCAAATTTTGGCGCCAGTGCCGGGGATTGGTAATTAATTGATTTTGTTTCTTTTTCTTATGCCTAGGAACATTCGTACGACACAACATGCCGCGTACGACCCCGAGATCGAAAAGACTGCTAAGAAGATTAGAAAGTGGACAAGACAAAGAAAAGAACAAAAACCAGTTGGTGACAGTTCAGGATTATTTGAGCTAGATACTGATATTAAGTTTGAACAGGAGTTTGAGGCTGAAGACCAGACTGGCAGGAAACCTGACTGTGATCACGGTCAGGATATGGCTCAGAACAGAACACTTCGGGACCTTGCCCGACCCAGTAAGGCACAACAGCCACTGTGCATAACCTTTCCAAACCTACAAGAAGGCTTTGAATTGAAGTCAGGACTCATCCACTTGTTGCCAACATTTCGTGGGTTGGAGAATGAGGATCCAAACAAGCATCTAAAGGAATTCCATCTTGTGTACACATCCATAAAACCACACAATGTCACGAGGGATCAAATTAAGCTGAGGGCCTTTCCTTTCTCATTGCAAGATGCAGCCAAAGATTGGCTATATTACCTACCTTTGGGGACAATCACTACTTGGGCAGAGATGTCTAGACAGTTTCTTGAGAGGTACTTTCCAGTTTCCCGAGCCACAAACATCAGGATTGAAATCTGTGGCATTAAACAGATGGATTCCAAGAGTCTCTATGAGTATTGGGAAAGGTTTAAAAGGTTGTTAGCAAGCTGTCCCCAACATGGAATATCGGATCAATTGGTCATTCAGTACTTCTATGAAGGTTTAACTCCGATGGAGCACAGAATGATGGACGGCGCGAGTGGTGGAGCCATAGTTAGCAAGACCTGCTAAAGCTAAAGAGCTGATATCAACCATGACAGCAAATTCCCAATAATTTGGAGCTCGGCAGGATATACCTAGGAGGGTAAACGAGGTAAATGTGAATTCACTTGATGAAATTAAGTCTTTGCTAACAACCTTGGTTCAGAAGGTGAATGTAGGTACTACTCCACCTGCAAGAGTGTGTGGCATTTTCACTAGCCCCGAGCACGAAACCGATTTGTGCCCTACACTCCACGAGGAGACATCCGAGAATGTGAATGCCGTAGATTTTCAGCAGAGAAAGTTCGACCCTTATTCGAACACCTATAATCCCGGATGGAAGTACCACCCACATTTCAGCTACGCTAACAACCAACCGTACAATCAGAACTTTCGTCCACCACCACCTCCACCACAACAACAACTACAACACCCTCCGGGTTCAGGTAAGCCTCTTAGTGAAATTGTTCGTATGCTGGCCACTAATACTGAGAAATATCAATAGGACACCACGACCAGATTTCAGAAGATTGAGGAGACCATAAAGACTCTGGAAACTCATGTGGGATAAATTGCATCATCGGTCAGCAAACTGGTAACCCAAGGCAAATTAGCAAACACACGACCTTAGACACAGTGTAAGTGCGATTGTGTTGCGAAACGGTAAGGAATTGTAGCCTCCAGTCGACAGGAATATCAAACGTGACCAGGTACAGGGCTCTAATGTAGAAACTGAAAAGGAGGTTGAGAATGTGTATGTCCGTGATCACAGACAGAATTCTAGTCCAGCTGACAACACTCAAAAACCGAAACCTTTGGTAGTTCCACCACCATTTCCTTAGAGGCTGCCTCATTACACTCCTCGAGGCTATTAAATAGGTTCCACGCTATTAAACAGAGAGGATAAGAGTATTATCGAGCTCTTTGAAAAGGTCGAAGTGAACATTACACTCCTCGAGGCTATTAAACAGGTTCCACGCTATACCAAATTCCTAAAGGAATTGTGCACCATTAAGCATAAGTTGATAGGTAATGAGAAGGTGAGTATAGGTGAGAATGTTTCAGCTGTCCTATAAAGGAAATTACCACCTAAGTGTCGCGATAGAGGTATGTTTTCCATTCCAGGCAAGATTGGTAATATCGGTATTGGTAAGGCTATGTGTGACTAGGAGCTTCTATCAATGTAATGCTTTTGTCTGTGTATACTTCTTTGGGTCTTGGTCTATTAGCTAGTACCGGAGTCATTATTCAATTAGCTGATCGGTCAATTGTTTATCCCGAAGGTGTCTTAGAGGATGTGTTGGTTCAAGTTAATGAGTTGATTTTTCCCGTTGATTTCTTTATTCTTGACATGGAAAAGGATAGTTCTACTAAATCTTCGTCTATCTTGTTGGGTAGGCCTTTCCTTAGTACAGCTAAAGCAAAAATTGATGTTTATGGTGGTTCTTTGACACTAGAGTTTGATGGTGAAATAGTCAAGTTTAATATGTATGATGCTATGAAACATGTTGATGATGTGTCTTGTGTTTATAATGTTGATATCATTGAAAACTTGACTCATGAGATGTTTTCTTTGGACCATGATGATGAATTAAATTATGCGTTATGTCATAGCTTGTCCATTGATAGAATTCAGAATTTTGGTGGTAGATTTGATCTCTCTATGGATATTCTTGAGATGGTTTACGCTTCGGAAGCTCTTCATGCTACAAGTTCGAAATTTATGCCTATTAAGCTGTCTCGTCTGAAACTAAACTGTTGCCTTCAATTTTTTAGGCCCCTAAACTGGAACTCAAAACACTTCCGGAACACTTGAAATACGCCTCTTTAGGTGACGGAGAGACACTACTCGTGATCATAACCAGCACACTTGACAGTCTGGAAGAGGAGAAACTGATCAGAGTACTTTGGGAGTACAAACAGGCGATTGGGTGGACCATTGCTGATATCAAAGGTCTTAGTCCTTCCACGTGCATGTATAAGATTATTTTGGAGGAAGGTGCCAAACCTCGTCGAGAAGCATAACGCAAACTAAACCCACCAGTGATGGAGGTAGTGAAGAAGGAGATCATCAAGCTCCTTGATGCAGGTATGATCTATCAAATATCCGACAGCGAATGGGTAAGTCCCGTTCAGGTTTTGCCCAAGAAAACATGTATTACTGTTGTTGAGAACAAACATGGTGAGTTAGTTCCTACTAGAGTTCAAATGGTTGGAGGGTGTGTATGGATTATAGAGCTCTTAATTCTCTTACTAAGAAAGATCTTTCCCCTCCCCTTTATTGATCAAATGCTCGAACGATTAGCTTGGAAAACTCACTACTGTTATCTTGATGGTTATTCAAGGTTCTATCAGATTCCCGTGACACCCGAGGATCAAGGAAAAACCATTTTTACATGTGTATTTGGGACCTTTGCATTTAGGCGAATGCCATTTGGACTATGCAATGCGCCAGCTACCTTTCAAAGGTGTATGGTAAGCATATTTTCTGAATATGTTGAGCATATTATTGAGGTTTTCATGGATGACTTCACGGTCTATGGAAATTCTTTTGATGAATGCCTCACTAATCTTGATATAATTTTAAAATATTATATTGAGATAAACTTGGTTTTGAACTATGAGAAGTGTCACTTTATGGTTGATAAGGGTCTAATATTAGGTAACATTATTTCTACACATGGTATTGAGGTTGATAAGTCTAAAGTTGATGTTATTAAGTTCTTACCTTACCCCGCGAGTGTGCGGGAAGTGCGTTCCTTTCTTGGATATGTAGGTTTTTACGGGAGATTCATTAAGGACTTTTCCAAGCTCACCAATCCATTATGCAGGCTGCTTCAGAAAGATGTGAAATTCGAACTAGATGATGCATGCAAAACCGCTTTTAACTTGCTGAAGGAGAAATTGTTTTCGGCCCCGATTATTCAACCGCCAAATTGGGAGTTTCCATTTGAAATCATGTGCGATGCGAGTGATTATGCCGTGGGAGCTGTGCTTGGGCAGAAGATCAACAAGAACTCCCACGTGATCTATTACACCTCAAAAATGCTAGACAACACTTAGAGCAACTACAATACTACTGAAAAGGAGTTTTTGTCAATTGTTTATGCATTAGATAAATTTTGTCTTTATTTACTTGGTACTGAAGTTGTTGTTTATTCTGACCATGCAGCTTTCAGGTACCTCCTAACCAAAAAGGACGTGAAACCAAGGCTCATTCGATGGATTCTACTCTTGCAAGAGTTCGACTTGGAAATCAAGGACAAAAAGGGGTGTGAGAATCTGGTAGCTGATCACCTCAGCCGAATTCTAGTGCTTAAACCAGATTCTCTGCCAATCAAAGATGATTTTCTAGACGAACAAATTTTTGTTGCCCACAGACAGGATTCCAAATTCCCTGGTATGCCGATATTGTTAACTTTTTAGCTACTGGTGTCTTGCCTGATCATTTGTCTAGGACCGACAAAGATAAAATTATGTCTGATTCTAAATATTATATTTGGGATGACCCTTATTTGTGGAAAATAGGCACCGATCAGATTATTAGAAGATGTGTAGCTGAAAATGAAAACAATTCCATACTAGAGTTTTGTCATGCTTATGCTTGTAGTGGTCACTTTGGTCCTAAACGAACAACTCATAAAGTGTTAGAGAGCGGTTTTTTCTGGCCTACACTTTTTCGCGATGCTACTTGTGTTGTAAAAGTTGTGTGAATTATCAAAAGACTGGAAACATAGGTCCTAGGAATCAAATGCCTTTTAATCCTATCCTTGTTTGTGAAATCTTTGATGTGTGGGATATGGATTTTATGGGTCATTTTCCTTTATCTTATGGTAATTTATACATTATTCTTGTTGTTGATTATGTGTCGAAATGGGTGAAAGTGAAAGCCACCGGGACTAATGATTCTAAAGTTGTTGTGGATTTTGTTAGATCTCATATTTTTTTTCAGGTTTGGCATTCCTCAAGCCATTATCAGCGATAGGGGAACTCACTTTTGCAACCGAACGGTCGAGACACTTTTCAAGAAGTATCATGTTATCCATCACACTTCCACGACCTATCATCCACAAACCAATGGCCAAGCCAAAGTCTCGAACAGGGAAATCAAATCTATTTTGGAGAAAACGGTTAGCCCAAACCCTGGATTGGAGTTTGAGACTTACGATGCACTTTGGGCCTATAGGATGGCTTACAAGAGTCCGATCGGTTATGTCGCCTTACAGATTGGTATTTGGGAAAGTGTGCCACCATCCAGTCGAGCTAGAGCATTGAGCTTATTGGGCGATTAAGAAATGCAATTTGGGAATGGACGAGGCCAGAATGCATCGGAAGCTTCAATTACAAGAGTTAGAGGAGATTCGAAACGATGCATATGAGAACTCTAAGATCTACAAGTTGAAGACTACAGATTTTCATGATAAAATGATGTCTAGAAAGTCTTTCAAGGTTGGTCAAAAGGTGTTTCTGTACAAATCAAAGTTGAGGCTTTTCCCGGGTAAATTGCGATCAAGATGGGTAGGTCCGTACATGGTGAGTAAGGTCTATCCACATGGAGTTGTGGAAATTGAGGAAATTGGTATGGACAAAACTTTTAAAGTGAATAGATATAGACTTAAGCCGTTTTATGAGGGGTTCGCACCGTACATGGTCGAAGGGATTAATCTAGAGGACCCTCGTCTAGGCGCTTAAGTTCAAAATGAGGACACATCGAGTCCATGACGTTAAACATGGGCCCAAATGGGAGGCAATCCATGTTTCTTTCCCTTTACTTTTTGTTTCCTTTGTTTTCGTTCTTTTCTTTCCTCATTTTCCTCGTCCCGTCGTAATATTTTCTCTTCTCGCATTTTGCAGGTGAAATTGGAGGTGATATATTTAAACAAGTGTGGGGGGAAGTAGTGAGGTTCTATCGGATAGTAAAAGTCAAAGTTGTGAAGATTGACATTATGCTACTGTGAGAAAGCCTACCTGAGGTCACAGTCAGGATTCCTAACCCGCCTCCACAAACCATAACCCATATCCTAACCCGCCTCCACAACCATCCCCATATCCGCGACCAGACATACACCAACTCGTTGAACCCTAACCTACCAGCCTCACACTATAACCTAAATTCCCTAATTGAACCTACTCTCTCTCCCATTATTCACAAATCTCAACTTGAAAGACATCTCCATCCTAATTCCACCATGGGAAACGACATGATACACCAGCCAAACAAGTCACCTCTCATCATCGACGATGGCGTGGCGGCATCACCACCGTCGTCATCCTTCATCACCCACTCCGACCACCATGTCCAGTGACCCAAACCACAAAACCCCATCTGTGACACCCTGTCTTCTCGACAATCCAGGTACGATGTCTCGGGAGAGTTTAATTAAGTAATTATGTGATTCGCATGCTTTACGTGTCAATTTATAATTTGTTTAACTACGTGCGCATTAGAACTTAATTAATGTTCTTGGACTCAATCGTCCAATATTTGCCATTTAAGGACCTAATTGTAAATTAGGGTGTTTGAGCCTTCATGGCTACCTTGAGCTCGGGAATTGGAATGCGAATACCGACCTTGTCATTGAGTTCGTTTCGATGATTTGGATTCAATGAATTAACCTTTCATTTCTAAAACCGTTTGATAGCCCTACCGTTTTAAAATCCGATTCGAGTGGACCGGATCTTTTTTTGACCCGACCCATTAAACCGACCCGTTTTCAGCCCTTTATGGCTGAAAATATCTCCCTTTTCCCCTCATTTGGATCGATCAAACAAGGCAAGAAAGGAAAAGAAGAAAGCCACTCCATTTGGCCCTTTAAGCTTAGACTCAAGCTTGCGAGATCCGACCAACCGATCGAAGATTCAAGGTAAGATATGTGATCCTCTCACTACGTGCTTCGATTTTTCCCGATTAAATCTTGTCTTTCTTGCTCAAATCTATGGCTTCCATGAAGATGATAAATAGTGTGAAAAATATGAAATTTGCTTTTAATGTCTTCAAATATGAATTATATGCTCCAAGTTTGATATATATGTTGCTCGCATGAATTTCCTCTTCATTTATTTATCAAAATCTCGTTCGTTGGTTGCTTCTTGCTTGAAACTCCATTAATGGAGCTTAAATGTGCTTTAATGGAAACTCTTTGAATCTTTGTTTTCTTTCCTTGAGATTAAGATATGTGATAGAGCTTGTTTATATGAACTTGTGCCTTGATTTTCATTGCATTTGGTTGAGTTTTGAGGTGGTTTTGATCTTTTTTTGTTTCCTCCATGTTTAGCCCCTATTTCTGCTTCTTTTTCTCGTCCAGAAGGACTACCCAGGTGGGTAGTTTTGTGTGTTAAAAAGTACCCGGGCGGGTACTTTAGTGCAGAGAGTTTTTTGCACTACTCTCCCCGGCCGGGTAAATTTCTGCCTTGTTTTTCCCCGGGCAGGTACCCCCTCATATGACCTTCAATTAAGCTGATTTTTGGATATGTTCAACCTTTTTAAGTCTAGAACAATCTACAATTAAAATCACCCCAAAATGTGTTCTAGATTGTGAGATATAATCGTTTTAATTTGGTGTTGCCACTTCACCGAATTCTGCATTCATTCAACTTCAAACCTCCGCCATTTTCGGATCCCTTTGAACCATGATTCGTGCCATATATCATCAGAAATATCTATGTGTCTAGTTTCATTTCCAATAAGAAAAATTCAATTCCCGTTCCTAAAACTCAAGATATTCCTTTTTTTGTACAACTTGTCCATTTCGACAAAACTGTCAGCTTTGGCCCGATTTCGGTCGGAACCCCTTTTTGTGTTCTTATTCCGTTTTTCTTGTATCTTCCCACCTCTGAACTTATTCCTAACTTGTTTTAGCATGTTTATGTGTATGCACTTGTTCTTATATGCATTTTTTGTAGCTTGAGTAATGTGAATTATTTGTATGAATCGCATATGTGCCTTGTTAGGTGATTAATTGTTGTTTTATACATTGTTTGTATACATGAACTTAGTCTTAACATGACATATGAGATTAATGAGTATGTTGAGTGTGGTATGACTTCTCGTGCATGATATTAATTTGAATATGAGCTTTGCTTATGTGTTTACATCTTTTAAGTGCTTATGCATACGCCGTGCATCTATGTGGTTCATTCTTGAGTCTAAGTCTTGTATTTTGTCTTCAGTTTGTTCAGGTGCACCCGGGGTGGTGTCTCGTGGGCCGTGTTGTTTCCGGGGTGGATCATGTATCACGTTCTTGGTTTCTTTGGTGTAAGGTGAGGTTAGGTTATAGTTAAACCTTATGATATGTGCCCATTTGATTTGTATGCGGATTGTAGCCTACGCATGTTTAGTTTGATTTGATTTGATTGGTTATGTTTGGTATCGGTCAACTACGCTTCAAACCGTGTGCCTCTTATGAGCCGGGAGATACGAGCTAAGGGATTGGATATGGATTTGACATGGAGAGGTATGTAAAGCGTAGTTGTAGCAAAGTGAGGTACGTATCCGTGTATGATTTGCTTCTGAATTTGATTTGTAACGGGTTAAGTTATGTAATGAACGTAATGTTATGGTAATGATGGGCCCCGGAGTTGTGGGTAAGGGGGACCCGGGACGGCCATGGGGTCGCCGGTTATGACCCCTGTACACATCTCCATAGTTAGTCCGGATTACTCCTGAACTCGCCAGGAGGTTTGGTGGGGGATGGATATCCTGAGGGTTGAGAAGCTTGCACTCCCCTCGACTGTAATGGATGGTTAGGGTCGAGCAACCCTTCCATCACCGGAGAAGGAGGTCTATTTGAATAAATGTATCTGATTTGTCAGCTTGGAATGATTTCTTTGTTTCTTTTGAGGAGCCCAGGATGGGATTTTATTACTCGTACCCGCCGAGTTCTGTATGCTTGTATGTTTTTGTGTATGTTTGATAAGGTTCATGAAACGGGGATAGATTCTTAAGTAAGATAAAATATGGATCCTTTTGAATACGTGAGCTAAAATTTGATTTGAATCAATGTGAAATTATATGAATTGGTAAGATTCGTTATGCCTCCGTATGATTTGAGTTATTTGAATCTACTAGGCTTTGTTTTGATTTAAATCCCTATGTAGAAGTATCACGGGAAAATTTTTTGTTATGCAAAAACTATCCCCGAGTTCATGGACGGTGCATGTGTCTGAAATGTGCTTCGCTCTATATATATGTAACGTGTGTGGGTAGCCCCTCACTCAATCGAGTTGTAGACTGACCCCTCCCTCTTTATGATTTTAGCTTGCAGATTTGCTTTGGAGGTTCGAGCTAGGCAGAGTCTGTCAGTTTGTAGAGTCCGTTTTAAGTTGGGTCCTCTATTAGTTTGCATTTTCACATTTTGTATTTGAACTTTTGTATAAGTTTGTATGCTTCGATATGTATGATAATTATGTAATGGATGGAACTCGGGACAGGTGCTTGAATTTAGTTGAACCCGTTATTTGTTTTGATTGAATTTTTATATGCCACGTTTTAGCTTCCGTATTTATGCATGACTAAGTTGTTGTTTTTGGGGTCTACGTTCCGCCTACCCAGGGAGTGTGTTTGGTTGTTTTCCGTTCGCCTAGGCTTGGTTCATGTACGGGCTCTCTATATCGTATGTGAATTGGGCTTAGGTGCGGGGGATGTGGTGACCCTGCGTTCGGGTGCTACACCATCAGTGCCGCTGAGTGTTTTAGGTGCGTGTTTGTGGCTGTGAATAGTAGAATTCAGGGCCATGCCCTCTTTAAGCATAATTAGGTGAAAGGGTTTGGCTAAATTTGCTTGTTAGTTGATGAATTTATACGACTTAGGTAATGAAGGATCATGTTTAAAGGATATCAGAGCATGGTTGAGTCTTCATTACTTGATGTTGCTAATTGTTGATGATGTTTTCACATGTTGAAAATTGCATGCCCAGTTTAATTGGTTAGAGTATTAAATTGTGTGATTAATTGGTGCAGTTCTTGAATAGAAACATATGAAACTTAGAAGTTGTGTTGGTATGCATGTTGAATTTTCAATTGATTGTGGAAAGTTGTGGTGGATCTAGGGAATTTGAATAAGCTTGAAAAAGGGGGCATTAAATGTTAAAGTCCATTGTACGCAACCAAAAATCCGTCAAAATGGTTGAATGGGGCTAGGTAACCGGGGTGACATTCATTATAAATGTTTGTGCTCGCGTAAAAAGGCCCCAAACAATCTCAACGAGTGAGGCAAAAATTGAATACCCCGCTGACTACCCGATTAAAGAAATGAAAAATTACAATTGTTTGGGTAATTATGAGTATGGCTAAAGCCACTTGCCATTGTGATTGGCTAAGTAACTGGATGGCATTCATCACAAATATTTGTATTCGCGTAAAAAGCCAATGACAATTTCCAGCAATTCATAGCTAATGTCCTTTAATTAATCAAAGGTGAATAACCCGAACTCCCCATAACCACCACTTCATTTGGGAATTCTTCGTGCATACTGGCTATCTAATAAGTAGAATATGGTTTCTAGGATTGATTGTTTTGTAATTAAACTTCGATAATTCATGCATGTACTTTAAGTTGTGGTAGACCTGGAGACTTGACTCACACACCCAACACATTGAAAGGGTGGACTTTTATAATTGGAAGCAGTTGTCAATTTAGAGTTCTGCTCATGATGCCATTTTGGAGAAATATGCCTCTAGTTAATTTGTGAATTATGGGCTTTGGGCTTCAATAATTACCTATGGTTGACAACTTGAGTAAAGCCCATTTATCACACAATTAAAGAGTCCATTCACGCAGCACTTGGGATGCCCACGTCCTTGAAGACATTTATTAGTAGTCCAGGTCCATGACTTGAGAAAAAAAGCTAGAAGGAAACCCACTTCAGTCAACAACTTGGGGGTAACAAACGTTGAAGAAAGAAGGTGAAGTTAGTGGTCTTTATGATGGAAAAACGTGGTGGAGGAGTGGGGGAAGAATTCATGCCACTGCACTACATAAAGAAGAAAACCAAGAGGCAGAGACAGAGGATGGAACAACGAACAAGACATGCAGCAACACAGAAGATGTCGGGAACGAGCATCAACAACTAGTTTAATTTCTTTTCCTCTATTTTTCGATTATTCCAGACTATGTTGATTTTATTCCAAACTTCGTTTGTTCAATTCAGCATGAGTAGCTAAGTTTCGTTTTAGTTGGGATTTTCCGAACGATTATGCTAGACTTGTGAGACTAATCTATTTGAATTACTTGGTTGGTGCTTTCCGTATTGCTTCGATTTTCTTGTCATTGCTGATTAATTAATTCTTTGATTCTAGACAAATCTTGAATTATTAATTTGCATATAGCTATCTAATTCATTTGGTGGTGTTAGCTCAATAATTAGTATTTGTAGCAATCGACACTAGGATGTATCGCTTGTCTGATTTCGTGTCGAGGAGCTTGCGGTCTAATTGAGTGAAGCAGGAGTCTATGTGTAATGCCCCGACTTTTCAGCCATACAGGTAAGACGTATGTGTTTGCTATTTGAGCAATTTAATTGTTTCTTTATTTTAAATTTTGTTATTTATTTCACTACTTGCCATACTTTGATTTGTTTGAATATTCGTTTTGAATTCTATTTGAATTTTCTAACGTATTGGTTATATGATTATGATTACGTGCCTTGTTTGAATCCGATTTGATGTCCGTTTTTCGTGGAAACTTGGTAAGAGTGAATTATGTGTTTTATGATCGTGTTTCTGTGCTCGTTGCATGATTTTATTCTTGCATGTTTGAGTTTTGGATTCGTTTCTGTGATCGGAACCAAAAAGGGGCTAAAGGGCATTTTGCTTGCCTTGGGTTCCAGGCGGCGTAACTTGAGCTCAAAAACTCGGAATCAAGTTCCGTCACCTCCATTGACTTTTTATCGACGATCGGAGTCAATGGGATAAGCCTTATATTTTTACAAGGCCATTTGACTCCCTGAATTTAAACCGAAACGAGCACCTCGTACCTAAAATGACAACTATTGACTATTCTTGAGCTTCGGGCCTACCCTAACACACCTAAACCCCTAACCCATGACCTAAGCCAACTTGATACACTCCTCTCTCCTCCCCCACTCAACTCAAATGAGCCACACAGCCCCAAGAGAAGCAAAGTTCAGCCAAAAGAAAGAAGGGAAGAAAGGGGAAGAACTACTATTCACCATTTGAGATTTTGAGCTAATCTCATCATCATCTTCCACCATTTCTTGAAGGTAAGTCCGTATTTGTTATGTATACCTCCTTCTGGTTATTTTAAGTTATATTATGCATGATTTTACCTATTTGTATGATGAAGACGATGAATAGTAAGTGTTACATGAACTTTGGAGATTCTACCTTGTTTCTTTGGATTTTCTTGGAGTTTCTTGAGTAATAATTGATCCTAAGTCATGTATTTATACTTATCTAGAGCCATATTACATGGTGGTTGAGAATTGAATGCTTTTCCATTATTGAATTTGAAGGTTTTGGAAGAATATAAACTTGACTCTATTTCTTGCATATGTTTCATGGTGTAGCTTGTTTCTTGGCATGAATTGCATGAATTCTTAGTGCATAAGCTTACCTTAGAGTGTTGCTTATTGTCGATTCTTGGATTTTGGTGTTTTGGTTGAGTTGTTACCCTTTTTCCTCATTGTGTTATGCTGCCGAGCAGGGACACCCCCGTGTCATTTTTTGAGACACGGGCGTGTCCCTCTTGCCTTTCGTGTCTGTACTCAGACATGGGGGTGTCATGAAAATGCCTTGGCATGAGACGCCCCCGTGTCCCCTGGTCCTTTTCGCGCCTGTACTCGGACATAGGCGTGTCACCTTTTTGCCTAAGAGGGTGACACCCCCCGTGTCTCCCCTGTTTTCTTGAGTGTTTGTTTTGCTCTTCGTTTATTCATTTCTTGCTAGTTCCTTGTGTCTTTTATGACCTTTATGCACCGTTTACATGTTAATATTTGAGTTATAATTGTTATATGAAAACCATGACTTAAATTGATATGACCTATGAAAGCTATGAACGAATTACTTGGTTATGTGACTTCATGACATCAATTTACTTCTTATGCATCTCATATCATATACATAACATCGTCGTGCATCGTATATGGTCATATTGAGTTTCACACCATCTCTTTTGTACAGATTTGGGTTTGGTCGGAGACGAGGGCGAACTTTGAGACTCTTGTGCCACCTCTTTTACTTTTACAAGGTGGGTTTCTTTTCTAATAGCTATGATGACACGATATATTCCTTATGTGAAAGTTTTGAGCCAAAGTATTATATTTATATATCGAGTCTTTTAGAGTAAATGATTTCGAATGTAAAGCCTTTCTTTTATGAACCCCTACCTTATGATTTTGGCGAGACATGAATGAAATCACGGGCCTAGGAACTAGGGGCAAGTGGGTATCCGGGGAGGCAAGGGCCGACGGTAATCCCTTGCACTAGTTCCAACCAAAGTACCAAACTACGGTGATACCGGCCCTCACTAGGAGATTAGCGGGGAATCGGAGCTGAGGCCTTTGGAGATTCATGTACCCCACTGGTCATAATGGATGGGTGGCCGGGCCTTACAAACTCGTTCACCACCCGGAGGAAAAAACTATATATGTATGATTATGAAAGAATCGCATGAATGAGCACGGAAGATTATATGTGTGATAACCTAATAACTAATGCTCATAATTACACAAGGTGTAGGCTGGAGATTATACACGCCCACTCGTCGGGCCATAAATACCCTAATGAATGAATATGATAGTTATAATCCCGTTGATGTCTTCTTTGTTTTTCCCCCTTGGGAAATTGTTATCAAACTTCACACGGGATTATGACTTGCATGTATATGTTTCAATTTTGTGATATTTATATATTATGCCCTCTTTTTTACCCATCAGTCTCCTTTAGACTGAACCTGTGTTGTTTTCAGTTTGTGTTGTGCAGGTTTGGGGAGTGCTAGGCGGGAATACGAGTCAGTTGAGTCTTGCATCTGGGTCTAGCACTTTCTTTCAGTTTCACTTACACTCATATTGTTATTTTGTATTGTGATAATGAACTTTGGGCGTATCTTGATTATGATAGGTCGTGCGGGCCATTGATACTTGCACATTTGTATATTTTGGCATTTTGGAGCTTGAAAGCTCAATGTATATATTTCATGTTATTAGCTGCTTCCGCTTTTATGTCCTTGCTCTGATTTATTACTTCTCGTTCTTGAATGGTTTAAGGGTTAGCTCCCGCCTAGCATAGCGTGTGTGTTGTATCCCCATTCGCCGTGATTTGGTACATGTATGGACTTTCTATTTCATATGCGGGTCGGGTCTCGGTGCGGGGGATGTGGTGTCTTACGCTCGGGGTACTACACTATGTATAACCGGTTAGGATTAGTGTTTCTTTGGTGCGCAATGCTGTTAATTGATTGAATCTTGGAGAGGGTCTCGAAAAGGTTATCAGTTAATTAGGGAGTAATTTTTAGTAGTTTCTTTTAATTACTCTAAAACTAAGAACAAACGAGGGATCCAGAGGTAGTTGGTAACCATAGCTAATTTAGCATTCAACCAATGAAAATCTAGAGTCGATGATCGAAGTCTATTCATGATTAGGAATTTCCCGACTATTTGTTATCGATTGAATTACTTGAGTTTACTTTGAGATTTAGTTTAGTTTAATTTATCCTAATTAATTGTTGTTAGTTTAATCAAATTCTAAAAAAAAACCCGTTTAATTGTTTTAGCGTTCCTCAGTTTATTTGAAAGTCACAAGATCGTCCAATCTCCGTGGAATCGACACCTTTTTAACACTATTTGCAATTCAATTGTACTCGGTACTAGGGATTTATTATTGGTGGCTTCGACACCCATCACAAATTCATGCAAGAGAAGTCATATCACACTCAGCATACTCATTTAATATCATATAGCATGTTAAGAATAAGTTCATGTGCACAATTAATGCATCAAAGATAAACAAAAGGCATAAGGTGGCATTTATTCATTTATAAACACATATCGCATTCCTTAAGCAACATAAAATGCATATAAGAACAAATACATACACATACACATGATAAAATAAGTTAGGAACAATTTTGGAGGTGGAAAGGTACGAGAAAAATGGAATAAAAACAAGAAAAGGGGTTCCGAGTGAAATTAGGCCAAAGCTGACACTTTTTCCGAAATAGACAAGTTGTAGGAAAATGAGCATAGCTTGAGTTTGAGAAATGGGAATTAACTTTTGTTTCTTGGGTATAAAACTAGACAAATAGATCTTTCCAACGCTATATGGCTCGAATAGTGATTCAAAGCTAGGTGAAAATGGCGTAGGTTTGAAATTGGACAAATCCAGAATTCCGGCGAAGTGGCGACACAATTTTAAAATCATTATATCTCCCAAACCAAAATGAATTTTCAGGTGATAATTGGAGAATGTTCTACAATAAAAAAGATCTATTGTATCAAAATTTAGGTCTATCGGAGTTCGTTAGGGTCAGGTTTGGGGTTGGATAAAAACGTAAACCAAACTTCCGAAACAAAACAACACACATATGCATTCAAAGCGTGTCTCCCCTAAAGCACAAATTGTGACACGGGGGTGTCCAAGGTTAGTAGCAAATTTCGACGGAGACACGGGGGTGCCTCATTTTCTTCATTGGGGAAGACACGGGTGTGTCTAACCCCTGCTCCAAGATCCAAAAGCTGTAACAATAGCGGAAAAAGAAGGGGAAAGAGGGGGAAACTCATCCGGCAACACCACAACCACAAAAATCACATTTTCATGCACAAAATCACACAAACTTACACACATGCTAAAGTCATGAATCAAAGCATAAAGCAAGTTTCCATTCAAGCTCCTTCAAGCTACAAAAATGGTGAACCACGAAATAGGCAAGCAACGTACAAAATTCCAACGAATAAACGAAGATGAAGATCATATGAACAACATATTTCGATTGTAGCTCGATAAAACCACATATGAGCACATTAGGAGTAAATTTGCATATTTTCATACTATTCATCATCTTCAAGAAAGGCATGGAAATAAGCAAGTGTTAAGTTGTGATTTCTTGCTCCGATTGAGGTGTTATTTAGGTAGTTTTAGCCAAAAATCTAGAACCTTATTTGAATTTTATGCTCTTTGTAAGTGTTCTTAACATAAGAGTAGTTGACGGGACGAAACAGAGCAATGTCGCCAAAATTCAAGCTTAAAAGAAGAAATTCTACAACGTTGAAGTGTTGCTGTCTTCGTTTGAAAATCCACCCCCGTGGATTTCACTGAACAATTTTATCTACCCCCGTGGATTTTGCAGACCAAGAAAATCCACCCCTGTGGATTTACTGAAGAATCATTAGTGCGCTCTTAGAATCCACGCCCATTGAAATTTTTACTCTTAAAAATCCACGGTTGTGGATTGCCCATAGAAACGCGACTTTCCTAGTTTATAACCTATTTTCGGGGGCATTCATGGAAGATCTGGAATATTGGCCTAATTGGGATTGGGAGCAGCTGAGGAGGGCTTTTGGAAGACCAACTTTCCATTCCTTGAAGAGATGAAGATCCCTTGATGTTTTAGTTTGCATTTACTTTCTTTTATTGGTTTCGTAGTATAATGTACTTTCCATTTCTAATCTAGTTCAAGATGAGTTTTAACTCTTCTATGAACCTATTTACCTTGGATGCTTGATTCGGATATTATTTAATGAATACGAGTTATGTTAAGTATGATCCATCTTGTTCTTGGTTTGATTGGGTGAATATGAGAGGCTAAATTTCTAGGCAAAGGGGGGTGATTTTTGTGAAGGGTAAGTGTTTAATGAAATACCTAAGTCAGACGTTTTGATCTTATGCTTGTGAAATTGATTTATTTGCATGATTAAGCTTGATCACCTTAGTTATGAACTTAGATTTGCATACTAATTGAGAAATTATATGTGAATTGGATGAGATTTAGCTTAAAACCCTAGTTAACTGGTGAGAAGATTCATAGGCTTACTGAGACGTAACATAAAATGAAGGAGAAAGGACTTCGTGTTGATGAGCCTAAGTTGGGCGTGGGATATGTTCATACGGAACCACTAAGAATACGCGTGTCCCGGAAAGACAAACGAGTGAACGTGCAACACATATCTGCGTTGAGAATTGAAACTGATAAGAAGAATAAACGTGTTTTAGTGTTTGATCGACTCGGTGATCCTATGAAACGTCTTTCTGTGTTCAAGAGACTCGGGTCTAAGGGCCAAAAGACTTTTGAGGACAAATATGCATTAAACCGTCGTTCCGTGTTCGATCGTCTTGGAGAAAGCGCAAAAGCTGATAGGGACATAACTCATGGGGAGTCAATAGAAATACAAACGGCTCAAGGTCAGACTCTTCACTTCTCAATTGGGGGTATGTCCCTGCTTATTACTTCGGAAGGACCGGTCACCATAAAGACATGCCACCATATCTCAACCGATGAAGATCTTAACTCTGAAGTGGTGGAAGACGAAGTCGAAGAGGCACCACCACAACTTGAAGATGGCCTACAAGCAACTGTAGATGAGCTGCGAGATATTAACCTCAGAACACTAGAAGAGCATCAACCTACATTTGTAAGTGCACTTCTAACTTCTAAAGAGATGATCTAATATACAAGTCTCCTAAAGGAATATAAGGATGTCTTCGCTTGGACATATAAGGAAATACCCGGGTTGGATCCAAAAATTGAAACTCACCGCCTTGGCATAATGCATGGAGTTCGACCGGTAAAACAATTGCAACGAGTATGCCGTCCAGAATTAGATCCTCTAATCGAAGCCGAAGTCAACAAACTTATTGATGCTGGGTTCATTAGGGAAGTCAAATACCCCACTTGGATTTCCAGCATTGTTCCAGTCAAGAAAAAGAATGGTCAAATTCGCATACGCGTTGATTTTAGAGACTTGAATAAGGCATGCCCAAAGGATGACTTTCCGCTACCCGTTATTGAACTTATGGTTGATGCGACTACCGGGCACGAGGCCTTATCTTTTACGGATGGATGTTCAGGATATAATCAAATCAGAATGTCGCCCTAGGGTGAGGAGTGTACTACGTATTGTACCCCGAAGGGTATCTACTGTTATAAGGTTATGCCTTTTGGATTGAAAAATACAGGTGCTACATATCAACGTGCTATGCAAAACATCTTTGATGACATGCTGCATAAGAACGTGGAATGCTATGTGGACGACCTTGTAGTTAAAACCAAGAAAAGAGATGGTCATCTGAAGGATCTATGATAGGAATCAGGATGATGTGAATCATAAGACAAGGCCACACTTTGATCCAAATGATGATATGATCACAACTCAAGATGAACCAAGTTATGTTGGACCTATCACAAGGTCACGGTCCAAAAGAATGCAAGAAGAAGTTCAATCTCTTTTGATCCAAATAACTCAAGATTAGCTCCAAGAAGACAAGTATTTAGCTGGACCCAATCCACCTTGTTTCAATGTCTTAGTGATAGAATTTTAAGCCCAAATTGTGTTAAGTTTATTGTAATTTGGCCCTGAACTATTATATTATACTTTGGGCCATCTTTTTATTTATTTTGCATGCATTTAGATTAGGTTAAGCCCATTTTATTCAGCCTACAAGAAAAGTGACGGGATTAGCTTGTCTCTTTGAATTCTGAATTGTCTCTTAGAATTCCCATGCATGCATCTTTATATTCCAGCCTTGTAGTTCGAAATATTCAGTCAAAAAATGAATGAATTGTGATTCAAGTGAGTTATACTCACAAGTTCTTAGTTGAACGACACCGGAGTTTCAAACCTCCACCGGATAATGTCATTTCCCGACTCATTATAGTCGACGGGGTGCATTACTTATCAAATCTGATAGTGTTGGTTCCTTGCTCATTATAGCAAACGGGTCACACTCCTATAATTCAAATCTGATAGTGTTGGTTCCTTGCTCATTATAGCAAACGGGTCACACTCCTCTATTTTAACCTTGAAGTGGACGATCGAAAATCAAGAACTCCAAGTATTGGTATAGGGTTTCACGGCAAGTACGTGGAGTTCGTATCATTTGGTATCAGAGCTTAGGTTTCCATCCAAGGTTACGTATCCGTATCTTTTATCTTTTGTATAATTTCTTTTCATTATTGTTATATTGCTGCAAAAAATCGAAAAAGGCAAAAAAACCGTAAAAAAAAAAAAAAAACGAAAACAAAAAAAAAGAGAAGATCTTCAAAAAAAGGCTTAAAAACGCATACGAAAAAGCAAAAAAGAGAAGTAAAAGCCGCGTTTAAAAATAAAAAAAAAAAGAAAAGAAAGAGGGCAGCTTTGTTTCGGTAATATTCAAATCACATAGTTACGTTTGTTTGCATCATTTAAACAGTTCATTTGTATCAGTTTTTTGCACCCTTTTTTATTCATCTTAAGGGAATTATCTAGTTGAGGAGTTTGAACCTTCTTGTGACTTTGTACAAAGAATTGAGAGTAAAGAATGTGAAAAGGGAGGAAAAAAAAAGAGAAGTTGAAAAGAAAGAAAAAAGAAGGAAAAAAAAAAATAGAAAAAACGAGAAAGAAGACAACTTTGGTGTATTTCATTTTGGGTTTTAGATCTACTTTGAGAAATAAAAGGGGCTATTTGTTTTGTGAGATGACTATCTTGATCCAGATTCGAGGACGAATCTTTTTTCAAGAAGGGGAGAATGATAGGAATCAGGATGATGTGAATCATAAGACAAGGCCACACTTTGATCCAAATGATGATATGATCACAACTCAAGATGAACCAAGTTATGTTGGACCTATCACAAGGTCACGGTCCAAAAGAATGCAAGAAGAAGTTCAATCTCTTTTGATCCAAATAACTCAAGATTAGCTCCAAGAAGACAAGTATTTAGCTGGACCCAATCCACCCGTGTTTCAATGTCTTAGTGATAGAATTTTAAGCCCAAATTGTGTTAAGTTTATTGTAATTTGGCCCTGAACTATTATATTATACTTTGGGCCATCTTTTTATTTATTTTGCATGCATTTAGATTAGGTTAAGCCCATTTTATTCAGCCTACAAGAAAAGTGACGGGATTAGCTTGTCTCTTTGAATTCTGAATTGTCTCTTAGAATTCCCATGCATGCATCTTTATATTCCAGCCTTGTAGTTCGAAATATTCAGTCAAAAAATGAATGAATTGTGATTCAAGTGAGTTATACTCACAAGTTCTTAGTTGAACGACACCGGAGTTTCAAACCTCCACCGGATAATGTCATTTCCCGACTCATTATAGTCGACGGGGTGCATTACTTATCAAATCTGATAGTGTTGGTTCCTTGCTCATTATAGCAAACGGGTCACACTCCTATAATTCAAATCTGATAGTGTTGGTTCCTTGCTCATTATAGCAAACGGGTCACACTCCTCTATTTTAACCTTGAAGTGGACGATCGAAAATCAAGAACTCCAAGTATTGGTATAGGGTTTCACGGCAAGTACGTGGAGTTCGTATCAATCTACGAGTTGTGTTTAACAGGCTCCGTAAGTATAATCCAAAGATGAATCCCCTGAAATGCGCCTTCAGTGTCACTTCGGGAAAATTCCTTAGCTTCATAGTTCGCCACCGTGGAATCGAAGTTGATCCTGCTAAGATACATGCTATCCAAAGGGTGCCCACGCCAAGAAATCTTAAGGATTTGAGAAGTTTACAAGGCAATCTAGCATTTATTTGAAGGTTCATATCAAATTTGGCAGGAAGATGTCAACCTTTTAGTCATCTCATGAAAAAAGGCGTTAATTTTGAATGGGATAAAGGATGTCAAAACACGTTTGAAAGTATCAAAAAGCATCTCATGAACCCGCCAGTATTAGGAGCTCCAATTCCAAGTAAACCTCTTATCCTATATATTGCTGCGCAAAAAGGTCAATCGGGGCCCTATTGGCACAAGAAAATGACGAAGGGAAGGAAAGAGTGTTATATTACCTCAGCAGGACATTGATTGTGTAGCACCCCGAGCGTGGAGCACCACATCCCCCGCACCATAGCCCGACACGTGTGACGAAATGGGAGCTCCGCTCACGCACCAAGCCATGATGAACGGGTGACAAATAAAACACACCTAAGCTAGGTGGTCTAGACCCTGAAACAGAGTGCGGAACAATTCGAAAACTAGAAACAGAAGCACAGGATCAACATACACACATGCAAGGCCACGGGCCAACAGAAATTAAAGCGTACACTCCACATGCAAACTTGGGCACGCAGGCCAAGGTTTGGGACATAAGGTAAGGCCCAGCAAGGGCAATTTTAATCATATACATATCAGATTTGAATCAAATTACAAACTTATACATAACCTCAGAATGAAAAGGCAAAAGCAATGAAGATGCAGAATGTAAAGACTCGACCCGAACGACTCAAGAGAAGACCGCCGCCTAGCACGAACCCAAACCTAGCACCTGCGACTGAGGGGGGAAAGAGAGGGGTCAGTCTACAACTCGACTGAGTGAGGGGGGCTAATGCACACCCAACACGTATCTACATATTGAGCAAAGCATGTATTAAACAAAAGACTATGAACCTGGAATAGGGTTTTACATACTAAAGCCATTTTCCAAAAGTACTCATACTTATTCATATATTCTTAAGTTTGAAAACTTGTAAGGATTCATAGATTTAAGAACGCATATGGATTCATATTAAAAACTCATAGGGATTCATATTGTAACTCATAAGGATTCTTATATTCAGATCGATTCATAACATAGCGTAGAAATCTCATATTGAAAACAAACTCTCCTATCCCTTTTCATAGTCAACGTAACAAAAGAATTTAAATACTCGGCGAGTACGGGTCTCCAACCATACTCCTTAATCAAAAGACTTAAAAGATTCATAAAGAAGCATAAACTCATAAATTCATAATATTCATAAATTCAAAGATTCATATTCCCGTATTCCAACCTTCTCCGGAAGTCTGCACGTGGGTTACGGGCCAACATCGTGCAACTCAATATGCGTGGGGTCGCGAACCCATAACGTAACTTCTCCGGCCTCAGCAAAAGGCTCAAAGCACCATGCCTTCTCCATCTTCCTCAGAGTCGCGCGTAGGTACTTCAAAGGAGCGTGTGCACAGGGGTGATAACCAGCGACCCCAACAGCGGCACCGGTGTTAGGAATAATGCCCTAGAAAGCCGATTCGACGTAATCTGCTTTGGGACTTTTCTTGTATCGCAGACAATCTTTGAATAATATACGATTGATTAATATCATAGGCAAACACTTCTTTATATGCCAATACGTGTTTTGTGTGTTTCCATTACGTGCGTATGTATGAGAACTCCCCTAATCCTGATGACTTTAGGACTCTACCATTTAGGTGAAATGGTTCATGAAACGAGCCCTATATCACATAAGTCATGATTAGTAAAATACTCCAAGCCGATGAGTCCTACAGACAGTGGGAGTGTCAACCTGACTCCTCTAAGGCTTGCTTGTGGGATCACGCCCTTAAGAAGGACCACCATGTTTCATGGAGGTGCAAAGTGTATAGTTGATACGTGCGTGATACATGAGGGTGCTTACTTTAATAAGTAAGTTCACTGAGGTACCCCGTGTGAGAACATTCCTAAATGGGAAAGGAAGTTTCTATTTCAGGAAATGGAAACTTCCAGATTAGGAAATATCTCACGAGTCATTGATGTGATTAATTGATCCTTAGACTTGAGGTTCCTTCTCACTTTATGAGTTAACTCTGTAGTCTTAGGTATAAGCTTTAAAGGGTGTCGCCTTAGACAACTGATTCAAGGCTTATGCTGGGGCTGCACAAGTGATTCATGAAAGTGAATGAGAATCAAGATAGGACCTACACTTGCATTTGCAAGGTGATCTCTTATTGTGTAAGTCATTCATATGCCATATGGAGTCCTTGGCCAAGGCAGTAGATCAAGACATCAAGAAAAGGGTTTCTTGGATTGAGATCAAATGGATATGAAATGCACTTAGCTTTAAGACCGGATTATTAGGGTTCTGATTATTCCCTTGCCCTAGATCTTGGTTGAGAGATAGTAAGTAGGAGGATTATATCTCACATGAATCAATGACTTAAAGGTTCTGTCGAATCCGAACATTCCAATTCAGCTAGGGGTTAAACACCTGTTGCTAGACTATGGTCGTTTAATCTGTGGACTGATTAATTAATTAGTGAATTAATTAATTAGGGTCACTGCTAATTGAATTGAGAACCTAGAGGGTCACACACAACAACTTGGTTACATGAGTTAAGGCTTAAAAAATGATTAAACGAGTTAATCGGGCCAAGAGGGTTCCACACGTGTGAAATCACACGTGTGGCTCACGTGATTGGACACGTGTCATTGCGACACGTGTGCCACACGTGATTAGGTGATGATTAAATAATTAATTTGTTAATTATTTAATAGACTTTGGTTTAATTTTGAATTAAAAAGAAAGTCTAATTTTGGAGAAAATAATCTAGTTAATTAATTATGAATTAATTAATTAGATAAAAATAAGTTATTTATTTTATAATAAATAAAGTATAAAATTATCCAAAAATAGTTTGGATATTTTTAGCTCTCTTAAAAGTTGACTTGAATTAGAATTCAAAGTTAAAGTTGGAAAATACTTGATGATCAAGTAATAGGAGAGAGAGGAACCAAATCCTTGTCCAACAAGGATTTGGATCGGCACTCCCCTCTTATATATAGGGGAGCTCGAGCTCCCCTTTAGAGCTAATAGAGAATTCTTTTGGTTCATGTGTTGAACACCATCCTTTCTCCAAGATAAACGAAACCCTAGGTTAAGCCTAAACACTAACTAGAGAACTAGCATCCTTACTAGTTAGATTGTAGCCAAGTTGGTGGACTATCTCTAGAGAGCTTCAAGTTAGAAGTTTTGAAGATTCGAGCTTTACCAAAAAGTGGGGATCAAGCAAAACGATCAGAAGGGATGATGTAACGATTCTGAACCCGATGTGAAGCGAATGAAAAAATCGAACCAAAGAAGATGGCGAAAACCGTTCGTCCATATCCTGAAGGATGAATTTTTTCACGAGGGTTTTATGACTGGCAGTTTTCTACTTTCGTAAAACTGGTTTTCGAAGGGAGTTTCAATCCTGCTTTTCTCGTTTCATGTTTCTTTCTTTATGTTATATTGTTAAGAACATCTCTAACATGAATTGAATCTAGGTTGGTGTGGATTGCTATCCCGACAATGGATTCTGAAGTAGAAAGAGACTTTCGAGGGACGGGTTGTCAAGCCCGCGAGAAGAGCGTTCTTGGGTGGCTTGAAACGCTTCAAGAAAGAATAAAAGAAAAGTAAGTTTTCTATCTCTACGAATTTGGTTACACGATTGCGAGTCCAAGATCCTTTTGTTGGAAAAAAATTTTAAATTCCGCTGCTTTCTGATTCGTGTTTTCCAACAAGTGGTATCAGAGCCACCTCGTTAATCGTATTTCTGATTCGTCTCAATTATTCTGAATTTTGTAGAAATTCTTAGGCTTGATGCGATTGAGTATTTGTAATTGTTTTAGAAAGCCTGAATTACGAAACTGTATTTTTCCTGAAAGTTTCTGAAAATTGGTTTTTGCAAAATTTAAGTTTTGAAAACTATTTTAGATTTGAAACTGTATAAACTGTTTTTGGATTTCTTGGATTGGTTTTGCTTTTGAACGAAAACACGAAATGAAAATACGGAATACGACGAACACGCGAAACCCCGCACGCGAAGGAGTCGCGCGCGCGGGCTTCGCGCAGCACCGCCCGCCTGTCCTAGGCGCGCGCAGGCCGTGCGCCTACTCCCTCCCGCAACCGCGCGGGAGGTGTTCCGGGAGCGCCTAGGCGCCCCACCCAGGACTGCCGACGCCGTCCCGCCCAGGCTGGGCAACGATCCCGCAAGGCGTGCGGGATCAGTCGCCCAGCCCGCCCGCACACGCCCGGAAGGGACGCGCCCAGCAGGCGCACAAGCATGCGCGCGCAGTGCGCGCACTCGCGCGGCCTTGGCCGCGCGCTGTGCGCGCGCTTGCAACTGGCGTGACCCTTTTCGCGTACGGGCCCCGTTTTCGTGATCCGGCTTTTTTCGTGTTTCGTGCAATCCAGTCCCAATTTTTATTTTAACTCTAAAAATTTTATTTTTGAATATTTATTTTTAATTTTTGAATAAAACTTAAAATTGGGATTTTTGAGAAATTGAAACAGTTTATATTTTGGGAAAATACAATCTTTGGTAAAATTATTAATTTTCAGAAATTAATTGGAATTTTATTTGTTTTGGTAATTTGGGATTTATTGAAAACTTTTATAAATAAGACTCGCATCAAGTCGTGTTTTAAGTCATTAGGACTTGAAACAAGAATTTTAATTTATTGGCTAAATTTAAATTCTCGCTAAAGCATGTTAGGTGATCATGGGTTTAGATCTATGTATGGTTTTAATTTATGCACATGGATGGTTTAAATTGGGGTTGGAGCCCTATAGTTGCGTTTTTCAATTGAGGTTGGAGCCTCACTTATGTGCGTACTGTTATGTGATTTATTATGTGGCTTTCCATATTACTGTTTTTGATGCCGGGGTATGCCTCGTGTAATTGTCTAAGGCCAATATGAAGATTGAGCCTTATTACTTTATGTCTTTTTCTTTTTATTGTAATTTGAGAGTAGAGATAGGTGGTGAGGTTTTATTTTCATTTTGGAGACAATGCACCCATGGAGTAAGATGGACCACATTCAAGTAACAAGGAGGCCATGAGTGAAGACCCCTCAAAATGTTAGGGAGGGGAATCTCAATTGTTAAATGTAATAGAGATAGGGCTCGTATTTTGTTACCGCTTTCCCTTATGTGATTTAAACTGTTTATGTGGCATGTATGTTAGAACTTGTGATTGTGGAGTAGCTCCCACATATCACGCATAAGATAGGTAGAACCCATGATCATTACATGTTAGTATCATGCTAGGACATGTTATCTGTTTATGTGCTTGTTTGAAATGCATTTAAGTTGTACTTGCATTAATCAAGACTAATTAAATTGGATAACATATATGTTGGTGAGGTCGAACCGAACAACTCTTCGGTTGATTCGAAAATTCCCATTAAATATTAAGCTCATTTCGAATAATAGGTATTTAATTCGAGATGCAAATTTTGAATTAAATTCCTAGCATTCCATCAATAGGTTTTAAGTTTAGTAAGTAAAGCTAGTTATTGTCCGCGAGTCGTGGGATAGCTAGTGGAGCTTATTAGTTCTTAGTTACCTAATTGATCATTTTAAATGATCAATATTTCGTGGTTAATTTTGGCAAGGGCGATGTCCGCGAGTCGTGGGTCGTTCGAACTAAGTTTTGATCATGATCTTATGATTGATGGGTCTAGCTTAACGCCTAAGTAAATATGGATGTCGCACGAGTCGTGGGTCCATATTGAAAGATGGGTGATGCAAAAACAATTACTAAGAGTTCTAAAGGTGTTAGAATTGGTAAGTTGTACCTACCTAGGATTTTACTTAGAATGTCCGCGAGTCGTGGGTTCGAGGTAAAATGCTTAGGATCTTAGTACCTGTTGGGAAACGTGTTCCTCTTAGATCTTTGGGAATTATAGATCTTTGAAAAACAGTGGGAGCTACATTAGATTAAAGACCTTATCTTATGTATATCGTTATTATTCAGCATGCTCACCTAGTTCTCTGCTTAGCATTTAGGTTGTAGTTCTGTGATTCTCTACATTACGAAATGCAAACCCATTCGTATCCATCCTTAAGTCAAATAAGTTGACTAAGTACTGACTAACTCTAAATGGCTTCGGATCCTAAAATTCATTTTAGAATCCGACTAGAGAAAGGCGTTCTCTAAAAAGCGAAGTTTTTCAATTGTGAAAATTCGACCCGGGCCAAAAGAGAAGCAACCTGAGGTGATGGGATTTTTCCCAAACCACTTAAGAGCAATTGAACCACCTCATAAAATGTTACAATGTATAACATTATGGAATTATTCAATATTCCAAATGAGGAAACAAGTGCACACGAACAAGGTCTAAAGATCTTATTTGAAGATCTTATGGTCTCGATCATCAACTGAGAAAAGAGTTCTCAATGCACTGATTGCTTACATTGGTTCCACCATCATTCAAACCCTTTATGCTCAACTAGAATGATGCTAATGTAGCATAGTTAATCATTTAAGTTGATAATGGTTGAGAGCATCCTTAAGAAGGAACAAAAGGTTGTGATGGTTAATTCTTCTTCTAAACTCACTAAGTTAAAGGCTTGAAGGCCTAAAGAAGAAGAAACCCTTAAGAGCCCAATGGAGGGGCATGTAAGGGGTGCGCCCAAAAGACACTAGAGATCAAATAGGACATTTTCCTCTATGGTAGCAAATAAGGACTTTGAAAGGGAACTGCATAAAGTATGAGTACTCTGAAATGTTACCTCGTTTAGTAATTCTACTAGGAATAGAATTCACTAGTCTTGAGTCAATTCTGCATAATCCGTTGTGCAAAGACTCAAGGTACTAATGTTCTGAACATGCAACGAGATAACAAAAGTAAGTGAGATGACAAAGCTTCGAATTACTTTGGAACGTTGAGATATAAAAGGATTAGCAAGTCGGACACCTTAAGATCATTCTATGAAAATGAACCTATAGTGTTGACTTCCTGTGAATCCTGTCATGAGGGAAGCGTTCCTGAATCCTGTTTATAAGAAACATGGGACGTCCCAAAATTATAGAGGATTTCGATCCATGCTGATGAGTGTAAGATGCTTAATGTAAGCACTAGATACAATCGTCAGTTTAATCATTATGAATGAATGTACTTGTTAAAGTACAAATTCGAAACTTATATGAAATTCTTAGAATTTCGAAAGGAGGTTAGGAACCGAAGTAGTCATAAGTTATAGGTAAATCGATATGATCGAGATAGCCAATATCTTAGCAACTAATTCCTTACTCATCTTAGAGATAATAGGATTATCTCTCAGTAAACTAATTCGAGAACACCTTAGTGTTTCCGAATGAGGGAATGAAACCTTATAGGATATGGTCCATTCCATAGCAAGCTTTACTGACTTATAATCATTCTAGGAATAAACTCCCAGAATATGCAGTTAGAGATTTTTGAATTTTGCACCTTCCAAAATCAGTCCTTTAGTTGCACTATGCAATGTGGCATATTAAATTCCTTAATTATTCTTGTCCAAGAATTTAATGGAATCCTCTTAAGTGAAGAGGATAGTGGGAGACAAGCTTGAAACGAGTTCAAGTTTATACAACGATATTGGATATCAGTTTTGTGATTCCCTTGCACAAAGGTTGTTTGTCTCAAAGGAATGTACCTTTCTTAAGGAATCGTTCCTATAGAAGAAGAAAGGCAAGCAAGCAGACCTCAAAGAAATTTGAGAAAAAATATCCATGCCACATATAGAAGAAACGAGCCCATCTGATAAAACTTAGCCAAATTTTAGAGTGTGTACACGTATGAAACCATTCTCTTAAGATGTGTTTAGAACGCATTCCTAGATAGCCAAGAGGAGACACTGTCAGATTTGGAATCTGAGTAGAGTAAGCAAATCCAATATGGATTCCATATACTCAAACCAAGTTTTGACCTTGGTTGATCCACCTGATAGGATCAAGCTCGTGGAGCTTCGAGTAAATGGAAAGCATTACAACCTTCTTGACGGTTGAAATGCAAAAGTCCATTTGGATTGTGTTTACCATATCCTCATATTCTGACTATGAGATATGATAAATGAATATGAGAACTATCTTGTTCAATATGAGATTGAAAGAGACTGAAATAAGGTATTTCTATAAATCTCATATTCAGTGGGAGTATGCATAAGGTATGCAAATCCCTAAAGTCAATCTGTGGATTGATAAAGGCTTCTAGGATTAGACAATTCGATTCCATAGGATAGTCAAATCGTTTGACACAGATGGAAGTCGAATAAGTCTCAAAAGTGTACATAGGAAAGTTAGTGATGTAAGAGTCAATTTTTGGTTCTTCAGAAAATGACATCCTTCTCATTAGGAATGTCAAGGATGACGTGAAAGTTACCAATTCTTGTTCAAGAAACAATTTGACATGAAAGATCTTAGTGATTATCCTATATTCTCGACATTCAGATATATAGAAGATAGATCTAAGAGAATAAAAGGATTATCACAAAATGAGTACATAACCACGGTACTAAAAGGAGTTTAGTATGGACAATGGAACATCTCTTTTGAAGAGTATGTGTCCTAAGATAACTTTGAGAAAGTTAGAATGTCCAAAATCCCTTTAAGTGAAAGGGTGCATAATGTATGAAAAGTTATGTACTAAATTAGATATGGCGCAACACTAAGCGTAGTAGGCCGAATCTAATATGACCTCAGAGAAGGTCATTAGATCTCTGTAAAGGATGTCCTCAGAGTACTTGAGAAGAAATGAGGATATGTATTAGTTTACAGAGCCCAAAAGATCTTATCATTGAAAGGATATTTTGATGTAATTGTTTCATCAAACATAGATGATTATGAAATCATTGAAAGGATACAACTTCTACCAGAATGGTAATGCAATGTATTGGAAACGGGTTCCAAGGACGGACATTGCAGAACACGACTATCGTAGTTGAGAACTTAGTCGTATTATATAACGCTAAGTTAAGTGTTTGGGTAAGAAACTCCATCTAACTGGTTAGATGAAGTTCCTAGCATGAAACAACTCCTTTATCATATTGTATGATAAAATGGATGGTTGCTCAAGTAAGAGAACCAAGACCTCACCAAGAGACTGAACACGTGATTACGAATCACTTTATAAGGAAAAAGGTGTTTCCTAAGAGATGTGTAAACAAGAGGGTCACATCAGCAGAGAATATAGCAGATCCACTTTGGAAACGCCCAAAGTCAATAGGCTCTCAAAGTGCATCTTGAGAAGATGGGACTTAGAGTACCTAAATGGCTTTTACGGGCAAGTGGGAGATTGTTAGGAATAGTGCCCTAGAAAGCCGATTCGACGTAATCTGCTTTGGGACTTTTCTTGTATCACAGACAATCTTTGAATAATATACGATTGATTATAGGCAAACACTTCTTTATATGCCAATACGTGTTTTGTGTGTTTCCATTACGTGCGCATGTATGAGAACTCCCCTAATCCTGATGACTTTAGGACTCTACCATTTAGGTGAAATGGTTCATGAAACGAGCCCTATATCACATAAGTCATGATTAGTAAAATACTCCAAGCCGATGAGTCCTACAGACAGTGGGAGTGTCAACCTGACTCCTCTAAGGCTTGCTTGTGGGATCACGCCCTTAAGAAGGACCACCTTGTTTCATGGAGGTGCAAAGTGTATAGTTAATACGTGCGTGATACATGAGGGTGCTTACTTTAATAAGTAAGTTCACTGAGGTACCCCGTGTGAGAACATTCCTAAATGGGAAAGGAAGTTTCTATTTCAGGAAATGGAAACTTCCAGATTAGGAAATATCTCACGAGTCATTGATGTGATTAATTGATCCTTAGACTTGAGGTTCCTTCTCACTTTATGAGTTAACTCTGTAGTCTTAGGTATAAGCTTTAAAGGGTGTCGCCTTAGACAACTGATTCAAGGCTTATGCTGGGGCTGCACAAGTGATTCATGAAAGTGAATGAGAATCAAGATAGGACCTACACTTGCATTTGCAAGGTGATCTCTTATTGTGTAAGTCATTCATATGCCATATGGAGTCCTTGGCCAAGGCAGTAGATCAAGACATCAAGAAAAGGGTTTCTTGGATTGAGATCAAATGGATATGAAATGCACTTAGCTTTAAGACCGGATTATTAGGGTTCTGATTATTCCCTTGCCCTAGATCTTGGTTGAGAGATAGTAAGTAGGAGGATTGTATCTCACATGAATCAATGACTTAAAGGTTCTGTCGAATCCGAACATTCCAATTCAGCTAGGGGTTAAACACCTGTTGCTAGACTATGGTCGTTTAATCTGTGGACTGATTAATTAATTAGTGAATTAATTAATTAGGGTCACTGCTAATTGAATTGAGAACCTAGAGGGTCACACACAACAACTTGGTTACATGAGTTAAGGCTTAAAAAATGATTAAACGAGTTAATCGGGCCAAGAGGGTTCCACATGTGTGAAATCACACGTGTGGCTCACGTGATTGGACACGTGTCATTGCGACACGTGTGCCACACGTGATTAGGTGATGATTAAATAATTAATTTGTTAATTATTTAATAGACTTTGGTTTAATTTTGAATTAAAAAGAAAGTCTAATTTTGGAGAAAATAATCTAGTTAATTAATTATGAATTAATTAATTAGATAAAAATAAGTTATTTATTTTATAATAAATAAAGTATAAAATTATCCAAAAATAGTTTGGATATTTTTAGCTCTCTTAAAAGTTGACTTGAATTAGAATTTAAAGTCAAAGTTGGAAAATACTTGATGATCAAGTAATAGGAGAGAGAGGAACCAAATCCTTGTCCAACAAGGATTTGGATCGGCACTCCCCTCTTATATATAGGGGAGCTCGAGCTCCCCTTTAGAGCTAATAGAGAATTCTTTTGGTTCATGTGTTGAACACCATCCTTTCTCCAAGATAAACGAAACCCTAGGTTAAGCCTAAACACTAACTAGAGAACTAGCATCCTTACTAGTTAGATTGTAGCCAAGTTGGTGGACTATCTCTAGAAAGCTTCAAGTTAGAAGTTTTGAAGATTCGAGCTTTACCAAAAAGTGGGGATCAAGCAAAACGATCAGAAGGGATGATGTAACGATTCTGAACCCGATGTGAAGCGAATGAAAAAATCGAACCAAAGAAGATGGCGAAAACCGTTCGTCCATATCCTGAAGGATGAATTTTTTCACGAGGGTTTTGTGACTGGCAGTTTTCTACTTTCGTAAAACTGGTTTTCGAAGGGAGTTTCAATCCTGCTTTTCTCGTTTCATGTTTCTTTCTTTATGTTATATTGTTAAGAACATCTCTAACATGAATTGAATCTAGGTTGGTGTGGATTGCTATCCCGACAATGGATTCTGAAGTAGAAAGAGACTTTCGAGGGACGGGTTGTCAAGCCGCGAGAAGAGCGTTCTTGGGTGGCTTGAAACGCTTCAAGAAAGAATAAAAGAAAAGTAAGTTTTCTATCTCTACGAATTTGGTTACACGATTGCGAGTCCAAGATCCTTTTGTTGGAAAAAATTTTAAATTCCGCTGCTTTCTGATTCGTGTTTTCCAACAACCGGGTCTCCCTTACCCACACCTCCGGGGTCCAGGGATTCATAAGATTCGTAAGAAACATAAGACTCATATGAAACATACCTAACTCGCTAAACCTAGAGACATACGATTCATACTTAAGAAACATACCATAAGAAACATACCTTGCCGTGCAACTCGACATATGCTATACACGTACCTCTCCGTGTCTTCCAAGTTCATATGATACTGAGGGAGATCCACAGTTCGCTTGACACTACAAGGTTTGGAGCATAGCCTCGTTGCAAAACCATTTTAAGCTTATATATGCCCATACGTATAATTTCAGAAGAATTCATATGAAATCGAATAACAAGATTCGTAACATATCATAAGACACATATTTAATATACATATAATATATATTCACATGCGGGGTGAGAAAACATCACATTAAGGCGATAGGTCGCTTATCTAAAAGAAAAGATCCTAACCCTCACCTTACACCGACGTGGCTAAGAATGAGACAAATGATTCACCCCGGAATGAACTCGAATCACGAAACACCACCCAGGGTGCACCTGGATAAACTGAAGACAATATGCAAAACTTAGACTCGAGGACGAACCATATAGACGCACGACATATGCTTAGTCTCGTAAGAGATGCAAATACTTAGTCAAAAGCTCATACACGTATCAAATTCGTACAAGACGTGCAAAAACACACATATCATAGCTTAACAAATTCATAATATGCATTAAAGCATGTTCATGTGCACAATTAATGCATAATGAAGCATCTAAACACATAACAAGGCGCATAAGCGATTCGTGCAAACAACTCACATTACTTAAGAAACATAAAATGCCTAAAAAGAGCAAACGCATATACATAAGCATGCTAAAACAAGTTAGGAATAAGTTCGGAGGTGGAAAGATACGAGAAAAACGGAATAAGAACACAAAAAGGGGTTCCGAGTGAAATTGGACTAAAGCTGACAGTTTTCCAAGATGCACAAGCTGTAGGAAAATGATCATAACTTGAGTTTGAGAAATGGGAATTAATTTTTGTTTGTTGGAAATGAAAGTAGACACATATATCTTTAAAATGGTAGGCGGCTCGAATCATGGTTCAAAACGAGGCGAAAATGGCGTAGGTTTGAAGTTGAACGAATGCACAATCTCGGCGAAGTGGCGACACCAAATTTTGACTTGATTCCAATTGGAGATTGTTCTAGACTCAAAAAGGTTGAACATATCCAAAAACCATCTCAATAAAAGGTCATATGCGGGGGTACCTGACCGGGGAAAAACAAGGCAGAAATCTATCCGGCCGGGGAAAAACAGTACAGAAACTTTCTGCACTAAATCTACCCGCCCGGGTACTTTTAACACACAAAACTACCAGCCCGGGTAGTCCTTCTGGACAAGAAAAAGAAGCAGAAATAGGGGCTAAACATGGAGGAAACCAAAAATGATCAAAACCACCTCAAAACTCAACCAAATGCAATGAAAATCAAGGCACAAGTTCATGGAAACATGCTCTAACACATATCTTAAATTCAAGGCATGAAATCAAGAATTGAATGAGTTTCCATTTCATCTTCTTCAAGCTCCATTAATGGAGTTATATGCAATGCTCACCCAACAATGAAAATTCTAACATTTATGCGACAAGAGAGCTCAAGAGAAGAACATACATCAAGTTTAGATCATATAATTCAAGTATGAAGGCAAGAGATCAAATTTTCATACAAGCATACTATTCATCATCTTCTCCAAGTTCAAGAATTCAAGCAAGGGAAGCAAGGTTCAATCAGGTAGAATTGAAGCACGTAGTAAGAGGATCATGTATCTTACCTTGAATCCTCGATCGGTTGGTCGGATCTCGCAAGCTTGAGCCAAAGCTTGAAGGGCCAAATGGGGAGGTTTTCTTCTTCCCCTTTCTTGCCTTGTTTTGATTATTCCAAAATGAGGAAAAAAGGGGAGATATTTTCAGCCATAAAGGGCTGAAACGGGTCGGTTTACCAGGTCGGGTCAAAAAGGATCCGATCCACTCCGATTGGATTTTAAAACGGTAGGGATCAAACGGCTTTAGAAAATTATAAGGTTAATTTTATCAAATTTGAATCATCGAAACGAACTCAATGACAAGGTCGGAATTCGAATTCGAATTCCCGAGCTGAAGGTAGCCACGAGGGCTAAAACACCCTAATTAAAATTAGGTCCCTAATCGGCAAATATTGGACGATTGATTCCAAGTACATTTAATAAATTCTAAAGCGCACATGATTAAATAAAATTACAAATTGACACATTAGGCATGCTAATCACATAATTACTGAATTAAAGTCTCCCAAGACATCGTACCTGGATTGCCGAGAAGACGGGGTGTTACAAACTCCCCCATTTAAGAGAACCTGGTCCCCAGGTTCGCCTGCTCGAGTTTCAAGCTCGAACAACTTTTCGTATTCACCCAAGTTCGAGGGTCATGACGTCCCGACGAGGGTTAGCTCGAGAAAGGTCTTCATGCACAAGGGGTTTGAATCTCCAAATCAATCCGATCATTTGAGTTGCTTGATCAACTCGCACGATAAAGAGGGTCTAAAGTAGATTAAACTCTCACCGTTTGAGTTCATTTGAGTTAACTCACGAGCTCGGCTTTCTCTCGAAGGCCGAAGCTACAAACTCATACCACTTTCATCACCAAGCTCCAACCGAATCTCCTCCTTGACCACGATCTAAAATCAGAAGTGTTTAACATCCGGACTCCCTTCATACACCTCCAAAATCTTCAAGAGGTTGATGGTCTCATTGCAAAGCTCGACCCTCATCTCACCGAAGCAACACTCTCAAACGCTCAAAACATAAAATAAAACTAAAGATGCATGATGCACGTGGTATGCGTGTTCAAGGTACCTTTCACCGATGTGGGAAATCTTATTCGGTAGTGATTGATCAATACTCGAAACGTTGTTGAAGTTCTTTTGTAGCACCCCAGACGGAGGATACCACATCCCCCGCACTAGGACTCAGACTCGGTCATGAAATAGGAAGTCCATGCCCGAATCCGAATCATAGCGAATGGGAGACCAACTCACACACTAGGCTAGGCGGATCTAACTCGACAAACTCAGAGTGAGGAAGCAATTCAAACATTCAAACAACATAGTGGAAGCATTTAAAACAAAACATGCAAAGCAGGTGACGGGTTCAACTAGCATAGATACCTAGTCCCGAATATCAGATCAACATAACGTAATAATCATCAAGTGCCACAAGGGGCCAAAAACGAGTGCCACGCAGGGCTACGGAATAGTAAAGTATAATCTCGAGTCTATAAGTCAAAACATAAGTAAAGTGTATGAAAGACAAATCCAACTAGAAAGGCTAGACCGACGAAGTGCAACTCAAAGGACTCACTCCCGCCTAGCAAACGCCAACGACCTGCAACTAAAAGTGTAAATGAGGGGTCAGTCAACTTGACCGAGTGAGGGGGCTAACGCACACCCACAATATATATATATATAAAGAGCACAACACATAACATAAGGGTGGACTCATGAACCGGGGATAGGTGTTGCATACCAAAACATTTCAAAATAAACCCAAATAGATACAAGTTTAGAAAGCATTTTCAGAAAAGACTCTATCCCGATTCATAATTCACATAACAGATCATAACATATGCTCGGCGAGTACGAGCTTCCAACCTTTACTCCTCATAACAGAACATAACGAAAATACAGAAATAAATCCCTCCTCAACTCCAATGATGGAAGAGCCTCGCGTTGGCCCTAACCATCCATACATACATACTCACAAGGGGTTGTGAACCCACAAGTGCCCTCCCCGGCTGTACACCGAAGGCTCGAGATATCACACCTCCCCTATCTCCCTGAGTCGCGCAATGATATCTCAAATGGAACTAGCACAGAGGCTTATCCGATGGCCTTATGCCGTACCGGTCTCCACTTGTACCAGCTCCTGAATCCACATAACATAACATACATACATATGCCAATATTTCATGGCAACTCGCTACAGAATCATAACATATCAGAGTTTTCCAAAATAGCTTACATATGCCTTAATACTTAATTTTTCTTCAAAAACCAAGGATGGTCCACAAGGTCATAATCATATCATATCCAACACATATCTAATCATATATAGTATATAACCGCATGCGAGGATTGAAATCAGCATATTAAGGCAATAGGTCGCATAACTATACAAAATCCTAAACCTCACCTCGTAGTAGTAGAGTCTGAGAGTGTGAAGGGCCAAACACTCTAAACCTCGGGCTCACCGGCACCACCAAACTCTGTGACAAGACATACAAAAGCCCAACTTAGACTCTACGTGAACCAAGTAAGACGCACGGCGTACAAAGTATGAATGACATGCGAAATGGAATGATGTTTATCAAGTTGGTCACAAAGGTCAATTCAATTATTCAAGTAAATCATGCAAGTAATAAAGTATTAAGGTTCAGAGATGCATTCCAAGTCATATCGGATCATACAAGTCAAGTAGCAACTCAAACGAATCAAATACGCACGAAAAAGCAAGTAAAAAGGGGTACAGATGCATGGGAACGGCCATTCCCGTGCACAACATAGCATGGGAATGGGCCTTCCCACGCCCAAAGCCAGCGAGACTGGGAATGGCCGTTCCCAGTCCAAGCATACATGGGAACGGGCGTTCCCATGTTCGCCGCCAAAACCAAACCCTAGCCCCGAAGGGCCATTCCGGGCTTAAAGCACAAACGGGAACGGCCGTTCCGGCCAAAGATCTGGAGTAGAAACTGGACAGTTTCGGGAAGAACAAAGGGGAACACCAAAAATCATCAAACCAACACGAAATCTACCATAAAACATCATGAAATTCAAGTATATTATCATGTAAATCATGCTTAGCATCAAAACATTAATTAATCCAAGTTTAAGAAGGTTTTTGCCCAAAATCTCAAACACCCATTTCATGAATTTCAAGCCTAAACATGAAGATATGAATCCCTAGTCTTCCATACACGAATTTCCAACAACTAAGACATATAAGGAGCATCCAAATCATCAAAGCTTGCTCAAGGAATTCAAGATTTCATCATTCAAGTTCATACTAACAATTTCATGATCCAATCCAAGAATAGAAATGAAATACTCATCCAAAGAGATCGAAAGCTTACCTTGTCTTTTGAAGGAATGAGGAATCAAGGAATATGAGCTCTTAGAATGAAAGATGGTTCAAGTCTTGATCTTCTCTTGAAATTTCTCCATGATTTTCTTTGAAGCTAACTTGTGTGGTTTGAAATGAAATGAAAAGGGAATAAAGCTATTTATATGGTGGCTAATAGTTTTAGGTCAAGGTTAGGGTTTCCATGATATAATATGAGGCTAAAGGCTTAAATAGGATTTGAGCTCAAATAAATGACTTTCGGCCCAATAGGTTAAGATTAAAAGGTTTACGGTCTAAACGGTTTTCGAAAAATATAAAGTAAATTCCGTTGGACCCGAATCACCGAATCAAGTCCAATGGTGGTGTTAGAATTCAAATTCGAATTCCCGAGCTCATATTGGTCCCGAATTACCCAAACTCACCTAACTTAAGTTAGGCCCAAAACACACAAATAGGTCCAAGCCCCATTTAAATCCTACTCTAACAATTAATTTAAATTCATCCAAGTTCCATTCTCAAGTTGTCATGCAAGAATTCATATTTCACCATTTTGGATTTTAGTCAATTAAGTCACATTTTCAATCCAAATTGGAATCAAACACATAAAAGGGAAATTAAATCACATAAGTGCGTAAGGTAACTCTCTGGTGGTGCATACCTGTACGATGTATCGGAAAGGGCGTCACATCTTTCATCCTCGTTGTTATTCTTGAATTACCAATGTGTACCGATACCGTTGGAACCATCCCGTATTCCATTCCTTATTTAGCTTTTGATTTCAAATATTACTCCCATCTTGCCTCGAAGTTCCCAAAGCATTTTGTGTGGCTAGTCTCATCCGGTCTTTATCTCACGATTGTTGCATAACCTTCAAATCGTAGGTGTTCTCTTGGTCTTGCTTTCAGTTTCAAGAGTTGAATCCTTGGGCTCTGATTTATCACCAACGGTTTTATAGCCCGGGTTCCTTCACCCGAATACTTGCTCATAGAAATCCCAAAGAAGAGGTATTGTCTTGTAATCATAGTTCCTCTTCATTAAGGTGCTCCAAAGTACAACGTTGATTCTCATCTTTAGCACCACTCTTTTCTTGGAATATAAGAAAAGTGGGCTTGAAGTTTCCTTATCCTAGCACCATTCTTCATTGTCAAATTACTTCTTGTCATCTTGCCCTTATCCCACGACTTCATTTGAGATTTTGTCTCGATCCTTTGAAGCCCGACCAGAGTCTTCTTTAATTCCCTTTTAATTCTCTTCTCCAAGGGCACGGTTGAAAATGAGTCAATCTCTATGTCTCGAGAGTTTGATAAATTCTATTTTGTGCCCACTAGTAGAGTTCTCCACAATGTCCCTCGTGGATTAGTTACTTTCCTTTTCGGTAATTTCGTCATAGTATCTCCTTGGAAAATTTAACTCTCCTTCAAAGCGGGTTCCAATTCTCTTGAATTTTCAGTCCGGTTGATATACTTCCCAAACCAATCCTCTTAAACACCGTCTTCAAGTTACCCTACACTTTAACATGATCGTCAAAGAGGGTCCCCAATCTCAACCCTCACCCTAACCACCTCTTCCCAACTCATAGCCTTCTAAATTTGGAAGTTGAAAGGAGCTACATCCAATCAAGCAACCACTAAATATACATGTCAGGTTAACATGTAAATGGAATGTATCACATAATTACCACTCAAACATATAAAGATGTTATAAATGGCAATTATAGCACAATAAGTAAATAATTACAGAACTTAAAGATGTCGTGGATGCACGTGCCATGAATGCAAATACCTCCATCATTGGATTCATGTTAATTTCTAGATTGAAGCCTTTGCTCATGCATTCCTTGTTTTTTAGCCCTCGATTGCTCACAATCGGAAACCATATGTTCCGATGACCCCCACGCGTAACATCTCTTCAACCTATCCCGACCTGCCTCATATATATGGTTATCTCCTCCGCAACAGGCATACAATCGGGGCTCTTTCTTCAGTCCCAGGTGATTTTCGATCTTGTGTTTCTTTCCACGAATCTTCTTAGCTCGAGTACCATGTTGCTGGAATCTTTTTCCCACTTGTAGGTTTGAACATTCAACTCCCGGTCCTGAATTCTATTCTTCTTTACCTTTAGTTAGTCTCCTTTCTCGACCCTTAAAGCTCTTGTTGTAGCTTTATCCCATGTGTTCGTATCCTCCGCAATTAAGTCCTCTTTAAACTCATCACGAAGGCCTTCCATGAAGTGCCAAGTCTTCACCTCATCGTTACTCATAATATGTGGCACGTAAGTGCCTAACCTCTCGAATTTGTTGATGTACTCCATGACTGTTTTACCTTCTTGCTTTAGGGTACGAAACTCTTTAAACCTTCAATTTCGTAAAATGGCCGGTGTATACCTCCTTCTAAACTCCCAAACGAATGTATCCCCTATCAATACTTCGCTTGTTGCTTCAATCTGTGGGGCAATTCTTTTCCACCGATGTCTTACTTGTCCTTGTAGAAGTAAAATATCAAGGCAAGCCATATCTTGGGAGTTACACGGCCATACTTCAAAGATACTCTCAATCTCAAAAATCCATTCTGCAGCTCGGATATCATCACCTTATCTAAACTGGGGAGAATTAAAGGCCCTGAAGTACTGATATAAGGTTGCCATCGGATTCATAGGTGGTGCCTGGGTTAACGGTCGCTCTCGGTTATAAGGATGTAGATGGGGTGGTTGACCGAAATCTTTTCGATGTGGTGGCATCCTGAAAATCCGACAACTTATATAGATATATGCATGCCGGTTAGTATGTGAGGATGGCACATAATTAAATCAAGTAAGAGCAATTAGAAAAAAAAAAAATGCAATGCATCACGTAATATAAAATTAACAAAATGATAAAATTCAAACTTATAGCATATTGAATCATGATGCAAATTCAAGAACATAACCACATTGTCCTATGCCGTTCGACTTAGACCGACTCAACACAACTCTGAGTCGAGGTTTTGCAACCCAGAGCTCTGATACCACTTTAAGATGTAGCACCCCGAGCGTGGAGCACCACATCCCCCGCACTATAGCCAGACAAGTGTGACGAAATGGGAGCTCCGCTCACGCACCAAGCCATGATGAACGGGTGACAAATAAAACACACCTAAGCTAGACAGTCTAGACCCTGAAACAGAGTGTGCAACAATTCGAAAACCAGAAGCGGAAGCACAGGATCAACATACATACATGCAAGGCCGCGGACCAGCAAAAATTAAAGCGTACACTGCACATGCAAACTTGGGCACACAGGCCAAGTTTTGGGACATAAGGTAAGGCCCAGGAAGGGCAATTTTAATCATATACATATCAGATTTGAATCAAATTACAAACTTATACATAACCTCAGAATGAAAAGGCAAAAGCAATGAAGATGCAGAATGTAAAGACTCGACCCGAACGACTCAAGAGAAGACCGCCGCCTAGCACGAACCCAAACCTAGCACCTGCAACTGAGGGGGGAAAGAGAGGGGTCAGTCTACAACTCGACTGAGTGAGGGGGGCTAACGCACACCCAACACGTATCTACATATAGAGCAAAGCACGTATTAAATAAAATACTATGAACCGGGAATAGGGTTTTACATACCAAAGCCATTTTCCAAAAGTACTCATACTTATTCATATATTCGTATATTCTTAAGTTTGAAAACTCGTAAGGATTCATAGATTCAAGAACGCATATGGATTCATATTAAAAACTCATAGGGATTCATACTGTAACTCATAAGGATTCTTATATTCAGATCGATTCATAACATAGCGTAGAAATCTCATATTGAAAACAAACTCTCCTATCCCGTTTCATAATCAACGTAACAAAAGAATTCAAATACCCGGCGAGTACGGGTCTCCAACCTTACTGCTTAATCAAAAGACTCAAAAGATTCATAAAGAAGCATAAACTCAAAAATTCATAAGATTCATAAATTCAAAGATTCATATTCTCGTATTCCAACCTTCTCCGGAAGTCTGCACGTGGGTTACAGGCCCACATCGTGCAACTCAATATACGTGGGGTCGCGAACCCACAACGTACCTTCTCCGGCCTTAGCCAAAGGCTCAAAGCATTATGCCTTCTCCATCTCCCTTAGAGTCACGCGTAGGTACTTCAAAGGAGCGTGTGCACAGGGGTGATAACCGGCGACCCCAACAGCTGCACCGGGTCTCCCTTACCCACACCTCCGGGGTCCAGGGATTCATAAGATTCGTAAGAAACATAAGACTCATATGAAACATACCTAACTCGCGAAACCTAGAGACGTACGATTCGTACAAGACGTACAAAAACACACATATCATAGCTGAACAAATTCATAATATGCATTAAAGCATGTTCATGTGCACAATTAATGCATAATGAAGCATCTAAAAACATAACAAGGCGCATAAGCGATTCGTGCAAACAACTCACATTACTTAAGAAACATAAAATGCATAAAAAGAGAAAAACAAGTTAGGAATTAGTTCGGAGGTGGAAAGATACTAGAAAAACGAAATAAGAACACAAAAAGGGGTTCCGAATGAAATTGGAGTAAGGCGGACAGTTTTCCAAGATACACAAGCTGTACGAAAATGATCATAACTTGAGTTTGAGAAATGGGAATTAAGTTTTGTTTGTTGGAAATGAAAGTAGAGACATATATCTTTAAAATGGTAGGTGGCTCAAATCATGGTTCAAAGCGAGGCGAAAATGGCGTAGGTTTGAAGTTGAACGAATGCAGAATCTAGGCGAAGTGGCGACACCAAATTAAAACGATTATAACTCACAATCTAGAACGAATTTTGACTTGATTCCAATTGAAGATTGTTCTAGACTCAAAAGGGTTGAACATATCCAAAAATCAACACAATCAAAGGTCATATGAGGGCGTACCCGGCCCGGAAAAAACTGTGTAGAAACTTTCTGCACTAAATCTACCCGCCCGGGTACTTTTAACACACAAAACTACCCGCCCGGGTAGTCCTTCTAGACAAGAAAAAGAAGCAGAAACAGGGGCTAAATATGGAGGAAATAAAAAATGATCAAAACCACCTCAAAACTCGACCAAATGCAATGAAAATCAAGGCACAAGTTCATGGAAACATGCTCTAACACATATCTTAAATTCAAGGCATGAAATCAAGAATTGAATGAGTTGCCATTTCATCTTCTTCAAGCTCCATTAGATCATATAATTCAAGTATGAAGGCAAGAGATCAAATTTTCATACAAACAAACTATTCATCATCTTCTCCAAGTTCAAGAATTCAAGCAAGGGAAGCAAGGTTCAATCAGTTAGAATTGAAGCATGTAGTGAGAGGATCACGTTTCTTACCTTGAATCTTCGATCGGTTGGTCGGATCTCGCAAGCTTGAGCCAAAGCTTGAAGGGCCAAATGGGGAGGTTTTCTTCTTCTCATTTCTTGCCTTGTTTTGATCGTTCCAAAATGAGGAAAAAAGGGGAGATATTTTCAGCCATAAAGGGATGAAATGGGTCGGTTTATCGGGTCGGGTAAAAAAGGATCCGATCCACTCCGATTGGATTTTAAAACGGTAGGGATATCAAATGGCTTTAGGAAATTATAAGGTTAATTTTATCGAATCCGAATCATCGAAACGAACTCAATGACAAGGTCAGAATTTGAATTCGAATTCCCGAGCTCAAGGTAGCCACGAGGGCTAAAACAACCTAATTAAAATTAGGTCCCTGATCGGCAAATATTGGACGACTGAGTCCAAGTACATTTAATAAATTCTAAAACGCACATGATTAAATAAAATTACAAATTGGCACGTAAGGCATGCTAATCACATAATTACTGAATTAAACTCTCCCGAGACATCGTACCTGGATTGCCGAGAAGACGGGGTGTTACAGACTGAAAATGAGTTAAAGTATTCTCCTGTTGAAAAGATATGTTTGGCTTTGTTCTACGCGATCAAGAAGCTAAGGCATTATTTTGAAGCATATTCCGTAAAGCTTATATCTCGAGTGGATCCGATCAAGTATGTAATGTCAAAATCGGTGTTATCCGGGCGGTTAACTAAGTGGTCAATCATATTTAATCAGTATGAGATAATGTATGTACCACAGAAAGCTGTGAAAGGCCAAGCACTCGCCAATTTCCTAGTGGATCATCCGATTCCAGCGGAGTGGGAACTTTCCGATGATTTTCCCGACAAAGAAGTCTTCTTTGTTGAGCCTTTACCAACTTGGATGATGTTCTTCGATGGATCGGCTCGATCAAATGGAGCAGGAGCAGGGGTGGTTTTCGTCTCTCCGGAGAGGCTTGTTTAACATACTCTTTCTTGTTGACTGAATTGTGCTCAAATAATGTTGCTGAGTACCAAGCTCTGATTATTGGAATTCAAATGGCACAAGAAATGAAGATTCTCAGTATAGAAGTATACGGTGACTCCAAACTGATAATCAACCAACTCCTAAATAAGTATTAGGTCAAGAAAGAAGATTTGATCCCCTACTATCAACAAGCGTCGGTTTTGATGACCAAATTTGAGAATATAATTTTGAGTCATATACCAAGGGCAGAAAATAGAATAGCTGATGCTTTGGCTAATTTGGCGACTGTTATGACCCTATCAAAAGAGGAAACAACAAGTGTGCCCGTGTGTAATCGTTAGGTTGTACCATTATCGAGTGGATCTGATATTAAGTATATAAATGCCATATCAGTCTCGGTTGACGAAGAGGAAGATTGGAGGACTCCATTAATTGATTACTTAAAGCACGGAGAATTGCCATCGAATCCTCGACATAAAACTGAAGTGCATAGAAGAGTTCCTCGCTTTGTTTTATACAAAGATACTTTGTATCGATGCTCTTTTGAGGGAACTTATCAACGTTGCTTAAATGGTGAGGAAAGTTTCAAAGCTATGGCAGAGGCATATTCTAGAGTATGTGGACCACACCAATCAGGTCCAAAAGTACATTTTCAGATTAAAAGGATGGGCTATTACTGGCTTACTATGGTTAAAGACTGTTTGGATTATGCAAGGAAATGTGAAGCATGTCAGATACACGATAGTCTCATCTACCAAGCTCCTGAAACTTTACACCCTACAGTAGCTTCATGGCCATTCGATGGGTGGGGTCTTGATGTAGTGGGTCCAATAACTCCTAAATCTTTAGGTGGTCATTCCTACATATTGGCAACTACTGATTACTTCTCAAAGTGGGCAGAAGCAGTACCCCTTAAAGAGGTGAAAAAAGAAATAGTAGTTGAGTTCATTCGAAACAATCTGATTTTAAGATATGGGGTGCCTCGATACATCATCACTGATAATGGTAGACCCTTTTACAACAAGCTGATGGGCAAACTATGTGTGCAATTTGGCTTTAAACAACATAACTCGTCAATGTAGTCAACGTATAATGCAGCTGCAAATGGTTTGGCAGAGGCATTTAACAAGACTTTGTGTAATCTCTTGAAAAAAGTTGTGTCTAAGTAAAAAAAGGATTGGCATGAGAGAGTTGGGGAAGCATTATGGATGTACCGAACAACACATAGAACCACTACTCAGGCTACCCCTTACTCGTTAGTTTACGGAGTTGAAGCCGTGCTACCTGTAGAAAGCCAAATTGTTGGAAAACACGAATCAGAAAGCAGCGGAAATTTAAAAATTTTCCAACAAAAGGACCTTGGACTCGCAATCGTGTATCCAAATTCGTAGAGATAAGAAACTTACTTTTCTTTTATTCTTTCTTGAAGCGTTTCAAGCCACCCAAGAACGCTCTTCTCGCGGCTTGATCCCCACTCCTTGGTAAAGCTCGAATCTTCAAACTTCTAACTTGAAGCTCTCTAGAGATAGTCCACCAACTTGACTACAATCTAACTAGTAAGGATGCTAGTTCTCTAGTTAGTGTTTAGGCTTAACCTAGGGTTTCGTTTATCTTGGAGAAAGGATGGTGTTCAACATATGAACCAAAAGAATTGCCAATTAGCTCTAAGGGGAGCATGAGCTCCCCTATTTATAGGAGAGGGAGAGGGACGCCGAACCTAGTCCTTGTGGGGCAAGGATTTGGTCCCTCTCTCTTATTACTTGATCACCAAGCAATTTCCAACTTTGACTTTGAATTCAAATTCAAATCAACTTTTAAGAGAGCTAAAATATCCAAACTATTTTTGGATAATTTTATACTTTATTTATTTAAAATAAATAACTTATTTTATCTAATTAATTAATTCATAATTAATTAACTAGATTATTTTCTCCAAAATAAGACTTTCTTTTTAATTCAAAATTAAACCAAAGTCTATTAAATAACTAACACTTTTAATTATTTAATATATATATATATATATATACAATATATATATATATATATATATTCACGTGTGAGACACGTGTCACAATGACACGTGACCCACACGTGACCCACACGTGTGGTTTCACACGTGTGGAACCCTCTTCGCCCGATTAACTCGTTTAATCATTTTAAAGCCTCAACTCATGTAACCAAGTTGTTGTGTGTGACCCTCTAGGTTCTCAATTCAATTAGCAGTGACCCTAATTAATTAATTCACTAATTAATTAATCAGTCCACAGATCAAACGACCATAGTCTAGCAATAGGTGTTTAACCCCTAGCTGAATTGGAATGTTCGGATTCGACAGAACCTTTAAGTTATTGATTCATGTGAGATACAATCCTCCTACTTACTATCTCTCAACTAAGATCTAGGGCAAGGGAATAATCAGAACCCTAATAATCCGGTCTTAAAGCTAAGTGCATTTCATATCCATTTGATCTCAATCCAAGAAACTCTTTTCTTGATGTCTTGATCTACTGCCTGGGCCAAGGACTCCATATGGCATATGAATGACTTACATAATAAGAGATCACCTTGCATATGCAAGTGTAGGTCCTTTTTTGATTCTCATTCACTTTCATGAGTCACTTGTGCAACCCCAGCATAAGCCTTGAATCAGTTGTCTAAGGCGACACCCTTTAAAGCTTATACCAAAGACTACAGAGTTAACTCATAAAGTGACATGGAACCTCAAGTCTAAGGATCAATGAATCACATCAATGACTCGTGAGATATTTCCTAATCTGGAAGTTTCCATTTCCTGAAATAGAAACTTCCTTTCCTATTTAGGAATCTTCTCACACGGGGCACCTCGGTGAACTTACTTATTGAAGTAAGCACCCTCATGTATCACGCACGTATCAACTATACACTTTGCACCTCCATGAAACAAGGTGGTCCTTCTTAAGGGCGTGATCCCACAAGCAGCCTTAGAGGAGTTAGGTTGACATCCCACTGTCTGTAGGACTCTTCGGCTTGGAGTATTTTACTAATCATGACTTATGTGATATAGGGCTCGTTTCATGAACCATTTCACCTAAATGGTAGAGTCCTAAAGTCATCAGGATTAGGGGAGTTCTCATACATGCACAGCTAAAGTAAACGCATACCAAACAAGAGCATATAAAGAAGTGTTTGCCTATGATATTAATCAATCGTATATTATTCAAAGATTGTCTGTGATACTAGGAAAGTCCCAAAACGGATTATGACTAATCGGCTTTCTAGGGCACTATTCCTAACACAAATACCATCACTACGCATAGCAATTCAAGAAGGTCTTACTCTAGAGGATAATGCTCGTCTCAGACTTGAAGAGTTGGAAGCACTTGATGAGAAAAGACTTGCAGCTCAACAACAACTTGAATGCTACCAAGCCCGAATGACGAGAGCATTTAACAAGAAGGTGCATCCGCGGTAATTCCAAATAGGGGACTTGGTCTTAGCAGTGAGAAGACCAATTACCATCACTCAGCGTACGGGAAATAAGTTTATGTCAAAATGGGACAGTCCACATGTGGTAAAGAAAGTGTACACAAATGGTCCCTACAAGTTGCTTGACAAGGATGGCTTGCACATCGGACCTATGTAAATTCTTGAAGAAATACCACGCATGACAAAGTATAATGCTCCTCGACGCACGAGCCTAAACTACATGTCACTCCTGACCCATATGAGTATAAACTATGTACGGTAACCACCAATGGTAAAGTATGTGGCTAAACTGCTAACTTACACCACTGAAGATGTTTCATGTGGTTAAAATGATAGATATCCCACCTTGTCCAGGGTGGTTAAGCAATGAATACTCCTGGCCCGCATGAGTATAAACTGTGTACGGCTCCCCCTTTAAACAAAGTTAACTATTTGAAATACGTTATGACTTGATCCCTTTTGAAAGGGTACGTAGGCAGCTTAGATACCTTCTAAGTTCAGTCGTAACTTTGTTTTGATTTATGTTTCCTTGTTGAATTGAAAATTCTTCAAGTAAGTACCAAATCACAAATCACAAGTTGAATAAAATTGCGACCTTGCTTTGACTTGCGTTAAGTTTGAATTCAATCTTAGCTTTGCCTTGATTCCTGTTCCCTTGCTGAGTTGAAAGCTCTTCAAGTTGAAATAAGTTCATAACTTTGCTTTGATTTGCCTTGATTTGTGTTTCCCTTGAATTGAAAGTTCTTCAAGTGAATATCAGATTGCAAATTGATCAAGTGAAGGAATTAGGGAAAATCAATATCCTAGAATATGATGATATTATGAACCAAAAAATATGTTACCAAAAAAAAAAGTTGCAAGATAGAAGAAAAATAAATTCTATTAAGTAACTTTGAAGTAATGACGTTCATGATACATTGAATCCTAAGAATAAGAAGAAAAAAGGAAAAAAGCAACGGTCCTAGCTACTCTTAAAAAAATCCTAAGCGGAAAATGTGGACTAAGCACTATCAAGTAAACTGGTTCAAGTCCTTCAAGGTTTCCTTGGCTACTTCAAGAAGATCATAGGCATTCTTCACATCTTCAAGCAGTTCATCATTTGCTGGGGATGCTTTCTCGAGGGTAGTAATCTCTAGTTCAATTTCACTAATTCGATCTTGAGCACCCTTGAGTAGGAGTTGTTGTTGCTTTAATGATGACGAAACTTCCTCTTTTTGCTTCTTTAAATCAGCAATCTCCTTCTTGATGTGCTTTAGATCATCCTTGGTTGTTTTGACATGATCTATTTCCTGGGCATGATTTGCTTGTGCATCCTTGAGGCGATCTTTGGCTTCATTTAGCTGTTGAGAGAAAGAAGTTTCAGATACTTTTTCTGAATACTTTGACTTGGCCTCGTCATAAGTATCTGCTTTTGAGAACAATATCTTCAGAGAATCCTCTATATGGGAAGTGCAAGATCCATCATGTTTCTTCATTTCTGCAATTACAAAGTAGACTTCATCTTAGATGGAGGAAATAGAATCAAGAGGCATGTCAGATATCTTCTTCGAAAGGTCATCCCATAATAACTTGAGGAATTGCTTTGTTCGATCGATGATGAATTTAGCTCCTTGAAACACCGATACCTCTGGATTGGGGTATATTTTGCTTTTTTCAGTAGCCTTTGGTGCTTTCTCTTGAATTCCCCTCGCAAGTGGAGTATCCGCCTCTAAGGAATTTGGCCCCACTACGGAACGTTGATTGTATTGGGACTCTTGACTATCTTCAATATTTATCATCTCATGCTCCAACTGCAAACAAAAAGTAACGTATGAATAAATTACAAGTGTAAAGATCAAGTAAAGGTAAAAGTGAAGGAAAAAAATTCAACCTTATTGGCGAACCGATCGAGTGAAGGTTGACTTGTATTCCTTTGCCTTTTCCAATGGTGCTCGCTATCACCACTCCCTTCGCCAAGACCATCCGATGCCTTCCGTTTCTCTCCTTCATTCAGGGTTTCGGCATCAAGTGACTTCAGGTCGATTAGTTTGGTGACATTGTCTTCAAAAAAGTTGCCATTAATTTTTGACCACCATTCCTTGTAACTATCGGAAAAGAATCTCTTCGCATTTTGGGGAATTACGGGAAAATACGCCGAGGACATGGAATTGGCTAAGGTACAAACACGCCAATGGTTGCTTTCTTCCTCCAAAGTACAGTGCCGGATATTATTTTTGAAGACTCCAGGTACTTCTTGATAAAAGCCGAATTGACAGCTGAATCGATGAGGACTGTATGCCTCAATGATAAATTGCCTACCCCTCCTCAAAGTCAAATAACCGGATCGGATTGCCGCAAAGTAATTTTGTTTAAGTTCATGACCTCTCCCATAATCGGTGTGATGAAATTCTTCCCATTCTTTGACCATGTTGCAAATCCAAGATACAAGTTCGGCTTTGTGAATCTTCTTGCGAGCTTGTTTTGCATCATAATATCTCGCACCTCCTTCACCGGAATATTGAGTCATGGGTGGGCCGCGTACTTCTTAGCTTAGTGGGAAGTAAGTCTTGAAGTAATGTGCTAACCAGCCGTAAATGAAGTGGATAGGGAACTGAGAGTAAGCTCTAGTGGGTCGTGAAGCCACTGATAATCTGTTAAGCCCTTTGTAAATGCTGGCCAGGACAGGAGCTGCTAACTCCACTTTTCGACCAGCCACCATGGTGCTTGCAATTTTAAAGGTACTCGGACGGATCATGCCAGCATCATCGCAAGGTAGGGCAAAGGCACAAATCCAACATGATAAGTAGGCAGCCAAGTAAACTTCTTCCTTCAAGCTTCCTTTGAGGCCAAGTTTAGCAAATAGTCTATCTTCTGTGGAACTCCATGCTTCGGGGGCACCGATATCTCCTTGCGGGTTATTAATTTGCCTAGGACGACCATTCTTTCTATCTTTGCGAGGAGGCGGTTGGGTATGTCTCCGGGGTCTCTTGCACCAAAAGTTCACCCAAGATTTGATTGTAACTTGAGAAACTTGGTTCCTTCGGTTATCTCCCTTCAGTAAGTGGTAAACTTCGAATAGATACTTGCATGAACTAGGTACAAACATATTTCCCTTGTGATCATGACTAGTAAGTTCCTTGGTATCAGGAACTACTTCATCATAGATCAGTCCGGTCATAGGAATGCCCGCCAAAGTATGTAAGTCCCACAGTGATATTGATTATTCGCCTTGTGATGTTAAGAGAGTATTCGTGGAGGGACACCATGCTTCAACAAAAGCTTTGATAATCTCGGAGTTGCGATCGTAAGTATATAAAGAGGCCCGTACTGCATCATGTAGTTGAACATCGTTTAACTTATCTCCGCATCGGCTAAGGATATCTTCAGTCCACTCCCAGTATACGTCAATAAAGCAAAATTCACCAGCAAATTTGAGATCGTTTCCCCACTTGGTTTTTCCTTCGATAATAGCTCGACCCAATGATGGTAAGTAGTTTGGCCCTTCGGTAAGTTGATGGTATGCAGCCTATAGAGCCCACACCTTTGATGTCTTTTTTAAAGTAATTCTTTGAGACCACTCGCTCAAGCGTATTGATGTAATCAGCTTTGGCCAATGACCTCCATATCAACCAAGTAAAGAATCGTGCACCTCCAAGCAAGTAGCCTTCTCTTCGGATTGTCTCTCGTCATCAAGGATCGCTAAGTGCTTGACGCCGGCTGGAGTTGAGATATCTTTAAAGTACACCATTGTGATCTTCAAAGAAAAAAAGAGAAAGAAAAAAAAATTCAAAGTTTCAAAAAAAAAAAAAAAAAAAAAAAAAAAACTTGAAACAAAGAAATAGAGGAAATAATTCTTTGGTATTAATCACGAACCAAACTTGACGATATTGTCGAATTAATTCGGATTACCAACTGCTCTTCGAAATATTGTCTCGAACTTCTCGATGCTGCAAAATCTCTAAATTAATGCTCAATTAAATGGATGGATGAAAAGGGAGAAGAACTAAGTAAATGTCATACCTCGAAACTGTAAAAGAGCAGATCTTGATGAGGTGTTGTTTTGCCGGATTTCGCCGAGACTGTTCGCCCAAATTAATGCCGCAAAGATGGAATTGTTGCCTGCTTCTTCTTGGATTAATGCCGCAAAGTGACGCCTTGGAGATTGCGATAAATTGTTGCCTTCAAATCTCGCCTTTCTCAAGTGCTGCTTCATGATGGTGGAATTATGGGGGCTGGGGCCTTTATTTATAGTGCTCAGGGGAGCTCCATATCCTATTGGAATTAGACTCCTATTTCTAATAGAACTTTAGCCGAAGAAACTGAAGAATCATGAGTTGCAGTGTTGGGGAAGGACACGATGCATGGGGTAGTATAGAATTCTGTGTTGGTTACATTCCTCTAGTCCACCAAAATTCTTGTATTTTATTTATTCAGAAAAACAAATAATGATAAAATAAAATAAAGAAGCAAAATTGGTGAGGAATTGTGACACATGTAGAGAAGAATTCATACGAGGAAAGGAACATTTATTTTGATTGGATTTCGGCATACATGCAAATTCTCATGACAAATCCCATGATTACTTAACTGCCTGCATGGAGTTCTACATTGATTGCATATCTTTGGTCCATAAGTCCTTAATTATGATGGAGGATTTGTGAACTAATATTAAGTTTATATAAATTTTTCGAGGAAAAAATTGAAGAAAATAGGAAAATTTAAATACTTCAAGTCCCGCCTTTGCATAAATATTTGGTTTGTTTTTCGTCGAGCCTTGAAGTGGGGGCATTTCTAGACGGATAAATAAACTTTAGATCATTAATTTAATTTGCTATTTTATATTTTGAAATTATCCTAAATTTAATTTCAAAGTTAAATAGTTAAATTTAAATTGATATTATAATGTTTTATTTTATCAACAAATCAAGTGATGACACGTGTCAAAATGACATGTTTTGACCAATTAAATCAAGTCTTACAGTCAAAGAAAGGGAAGACAATTCATATGGCGACATGTGGCGTATTGTGTTACACCGACCAATCAAATTCGAGTCTTATATGATATTATCTCTTTAAAATAAAAAAATATTAAAGAGATAAATAGTTTATATGTTTTATTTGATATTATCTCTTCAAAAAATAAGAGATAATTATTAAATAAAGGTTGACTTGAACCACAAGTCTTGAATCCCACACCTATATAAAGGGGTCATGGGATAGTTCATTCAACACGCAACACGAATTCAAGAAAGGCTAAAAACCCCTCTACGAGTTCAAGAAAGGCTAAAAACCTTTCTAAAAGTTGAAGAAAGGCTAAAAACCTTTCTTCCCGAAGTTATCAAATTTAGGCATTTGATTCGTTATCAAGGCGTTATACCGGCAAATCGGCGTTATTATTCAAGCTAAATTCATGGAATTACCAACGAGTTCATTGGCGTTCTTGGCGGAATTCTCCAAAATCCGGCGTTTGATTCGTAAACAAGTCAAAGGACCTACAGATTAACTTTATTCAAGCTAAATTTGAAGTTAAAGAAGATCAAACCCCAAATTCATCAAGAACTGTTTGAAGATTCAACAACTCTAAATTTGAAGGAAGAATCAAAGGATCAAGTGAAGATTGAAGACCCACTTTGAATTGAATTTTCAAATAATTTGTATTATTTATTCGATATTGACTAAAAATCAATAAACGCGAATATTTAGTGCAAACACTTGCACTGGGGCATATTTGGAACTTGAAATCATAACAAGTTTTTGGCGCCGTTGCCGGGAAAGGTGTTCGAAATTACTCTTTTTAGTAGTTAGTGATTTAGACCATTTACTTTATTATGTTTAATAGCTTTCCTTTCTCTTGGAGGTGTTTATCCGAAGGGCTCGAAGTTGGGATAATTTAAAGCATTATCCGGATATTGAGAAGAAGCTACGCTCAGTAAGACGAGAAAAGAGAGAAAAGCTTGAATAACCAATTCCTTTCGAGATAGACGACAATGAGAGATGTGGTCATTTACCGGATCCACCCGTCTAACAAAATCCACCAAATGTCCCACTACAAAGGCAAATTCGAGACTATGCTATGCCTAGCATGGAAACAATACAACATCAATTAGTCCGACCGGAGGATCAAGCCGACTACAATAGGTCTCTTGCTATGCCTAGCATTGAAATCAAGCCGACTACAATAGGTCCCTTGCAATAAAACCAATTCACTGGACTTGCTACGGAGGATCCAATAGGCCACGTAAATTGGTTTGTTGAGGATTGTGATACGTTCAAGTTGAACAACGTGTCCGAAGATGCAATACGGATGCGTCTCTTCCAGTTCTCACTAAGGGACAAGGCGAAGGCATAGTTAACCACCCTTCCATGCGAAACAAAGGGATCATGGGCTCTTCTATCACAAGCTTTCTTGGACAAGTTTTTCCCACATTCAAAGACGGTCAAATTCCGAAACGAGATCACTTCATTTCATCAATACGAGGGTAAGAGCTTATATGAGGCATGGGAAAGATTCAAGGAGTTACAAAGAAAGTGTCCCCATCATGGTTGTGAGGATTGGAAATTAGTCCAATCATTCTATGGAGGTATTTCTCAAGCTTTTAAGATGATGATCGATTCCACCACGAGAGGTGCCATTATGAATATGTATGAAGCCGACGCGATTCAATTATTGGAAAGGATGGCGACAAATGATTCTTAGTCATCCGAAAGGGGTAATGCACCGATCCCAAGGCCTTCTAGTTCTACACTCGGAATAATGTAAGTGGGAGAGTACACTGCCATGGAAGCGAAGATTGAAGCTTTGGCAAAGCAAGTGGAGCAATTCAAGGTGAACGTCGTTCCAAATCAACCTTTCCCTATGCAACAGAATCCTTGTGAAATATGTGGTGGGCCACATGGTTTTAGCGTATGCCCGCATTCTTCGTGTGGCGGAACTTCTAGTTCATGTGGAACCGAGCAAGTCAACCCTTTAAATCAACCACGCCCTCCCAACAATCTATACTCCAATACCTATAACCCCGGGTGGAAGAATCATCCGCATTTCTCTTGGTCCCCCTAGGCCACCAATCTATCCTAGATACCTCGGAGACTTTCAGCAACCCCCTCACCCACAACAAAGTCATTACCAACCTCAACCTGCTCAATATCAAGCACCACTTCCACAACCCCAACCGCCCCAACAACAAGCCAAAAAACAAGGTTGGGAAGTTGCCTTAGAAAGGTTCATCTCGGTTTCGTAGGATTGTATGCACAAATTAGAAACACAAGTTGATCAAGTGGTTGTGCAAAATTGAAATATGGAGATTCAAATAGGGCAACTTGCAAATGCCCTAACCCGTAGACAATTAGAATTAGTAGTTTATGAATAATTATGTATTCATTGATTTCTGTATATTTAGAATTACAACGGGTTTACACTAAATAGATGTACAAGGCTACAAATAAGGAAAAGATATGTACAAGAAATCCCACTAAATCAGGGATAAATAAAAACCCCAACAAATTAGCCATGATCATTAACACTCCCCCCTCAAGTTGATTGTGGGGTCACACACATTCAACTTGCCCAAAACACTCGAGAAAGCTTTCTCAGTTACGGCCTTAGTAAGAATATCAGCCAATTGATCTTCAGATCATACAAACGAAAACGTCACAATCCCACTCTCAAGCTTTTCCTTGATAAAGTGTCGATCCACCTCTATATGCTTCGTTCGGTCATGCTGAACCGGATTCTCTGATATGCATATCGCTGCTTTATTGTCACACCACAACTTGCTCTTTTCTCTAACTAGAAACCCAAGTTCCTCAAGCAATTTTCGCAGCCAAAGGACTTCGGCCAGTCTTCGTGCAATCCCCCTGAACTATGCTTTTGCACTAGAAAGAGCACCACCTTTTGTTTCTTGCTCTTCCAGGTGATTAGGTTTCCTCCAACCATGGTAAAATACCCCAAAGTGGAGCGTCGATCATCTTGATTTCTAGGCCAGTCTGCATCTGTATAAGGCTCAACAGCAAGATTTCCATGCTTCTGGAACAAAACTCCTCTTCTGGGGCACCCCTTGAGATATCTGACAACTCTGAGTGCAGCCTCCATATGTTCATGCTATGGTGGGTGTATGAACTGACTCAACACACCTACTGCATATGGTATATCAGGTCGAGTATGGGATAAATAGATTAATTTCCCAACAAGATACTGTTATCTACTCCGATCCATCATTTATGCCTCAACTGTGAGTTTCAAGTCGTGATTAACTACCATAGGAGTCCCTACTAGTTTGCTATTAAGTAGCTCTGTCTCTGCTAACAAATCCAGTACATACTTTTGTTGGGAGATAAAAATTCCTTGCTTTGATCTCAATACTTCAATCCCCAAAAAACATTACAACTCCCCTAAATCCTTCATTTCAAACTCTTGGAAGAGATTCTTCCTTAACTGCTTGATTTCCTCGAGGTCATCTCCGGTGATGATCATGTAATCCACGTAGATGATGAGACATGTCACCAGCTTACTCTTCCTTTTAAAAAATAGAGTGTGGTCTGAAGTACTCTGTTTAAACCCATAATTCTTGATAGCAGCAGTAAACCTGCCAAACCATGCTCAGGGAGACTGTTTGAGCCCATAGAGAGCTCGGTTCAACCTGCAGACTTCCCCTTCACGAAACTGTTCAGAAAAACCTAGTGGAGACTCCATATACACTTCCTCCTCTAACTTCCCACGAAGAAGAGCATTCTTCACATCAAACTGGTGTAACGACCACTCCTTGTTGGTGGCTATAGAAAAAAGAACTCTGATAGTATCAATTTTAGCGATAGGGGAGAAAGTTTCTGAGTAATCCACCCCGTACGTCTGTGTGTATCCTTTAGCCACCAATCTCACCTTGTACCGCTCAATGGATCCATCTGACTGGTGCTTGATGGTAAACACCATCTGCATCCTACTGGCTTCTTCTCGGATGGTAACACACACTTTTCCCAAGTTAAGTTCTTTTCTAGGGCTATCATTTCTGTTTTCATGGCTCTTCTCCACTCATTCTTTTTCTGGGCTTCCTCAACTGTTCTAGGGAGAACATCAGCACAGACAACAACTGAATAAGCTCTAGCAGCAACTGTCAGCTTCCTCTGAGTCAACTCTGCTACTCGATACCGAGACCTTTTGGGCTCATACTCAGGCTCGTATCTCTATGGAGGCAATCCCCGAGTGCTCCTAGGTGGAAGAACATACCGATCAGTACCCACAGACTTCCCCAATTCCTGTAAGTCCTGTTCCTGTACTTCCTCAATCTGTAGATCATCAGTAGCACTGGCAGTATTATCATGATCAATAAAGGAATTCTCAAGGGTTACCTCAGGGATATCTAGTGGGTCAGATCCTGGGGTTGGTTCCGTGGTGAAAGACTGGACCATGGGAGATGTTGACTCGGTGATTCTGCCTACTGGCTCTTTTGGGTCCAGATCAGGCAAAGTGGAATGAGACACCCAACTCAGTGGGTCCACAGACTGCTCCCCTGACCACTGAGTTGGGAGGCATAAAAGAACTCAGACTCAAGGAAGTTACAATTGATGGTGGTGTACATACGCCTAGTGGGTGGATGGTAACAACGATACCTTCTGATGGACCCCATACCAGACAAAGATACACTTAACCGAACAAGGATCTAATTTGGTGCGCTCCTATTTGGAAATATGTGTAGCACCCAAACATAAGGACCACATCCCCCGCACCAAGATCCAATTCCGGTTATGAAATGGGAAGTCCATACCCGAATCCGAACCTTAGCGAACGGGAGACCAACTCACTCACTAAGCCAGGCGGAGCTAACTAAACTAACTCAGAGTGCGCGGAAGCAATTAAATAGAACCAAACAAGTAAGTAGAAGCAGAACATAGATACTTATAGATACCAACACATATATGCATACCATATTTACATATAGGTACCAACATACAAAGCTTGTACAATGGCCATCACGGCCCCCATCAAAACAAGATATTCAAATCTCCAAGTAACTGAGTCAAAAATATATAAAATATCATGAAGTGTATGTAGACATATGCAACTAAACAAGACCTAGACTCGTAACTATGACAGTGCAAACACACTTCTCCGTCTAGCTCAAGTCAAAAGAAGCACCTGAAACTGAAAGAAAAAGAGGTGTTAGTCAACTGACTGAGTGAGGGGGCTAACGCACACCCGCACACTAGATATATATAAAACAAAGCACTTATCAAAAGATGGACTTATGATCCGGAAATAGGTTTTACAAACCAAACATTTCAAAATAAATATATACTTGGAAAACCATTTCCATAAATTCTATTCCGATTCATAACTCCCATAACGAACTATATCACATGCTCGGCAAGTACGAGCTTCCAACCTTTACGCCTCATATCAAAATAAACAGAAATCACAAACATACCCATCCTCTCCTCCAATGATGGAAGAGCCACCGACAGCCCTAACCGTCTATAACTTTAACAAACTCACGTGGGGTAGCTAACCCACGACGTGTCCTCCCCGACTTTTACACTGAAGGCATCAAGATACCATGCGTTCCCTAGCTCCCGGGGTCGCGCGTGATACCTTGGATGGAGACTATACACAGGCCGAGCCCCGACGGCCCAATATTATCCCGGGGATTCCTTACCCATAGCTCCTTGGATCCACAAACGCACATACATATCATACCAAACTTTCATAGCTTAACTCGCTACAGAACTTGAACATATCAATCTTTTGAAAATGTCTTACGTATGCCTTCATAATTACCCTTTTCAAATCAAACTTGTTTAACAAGGTCATAAACTTATCATATTCAACACTTATTTAATTATATATATAATATATAATCACATGCGAGGCTCGAAAACGTCATATAAAGGCTATAGGTCGTTATCTATACAAAATCCTAAACCTCACCTGGAATACCGCGAGATAAATGACGAGAGTAATACTGGTGCTTACTTAGTCCGGAAATCTCCACCCTGGTAACGAACTGTACAAGAGAAGGAACAATGTGTACTCATGAGAAAAGACTCAATATGAAACCATATAGACGCACGACAATGTTCATGAAGTCATGTGACATGTTATGAAATGATACGATACATATATTAAATCATAAAATGTCATGAAGTGTTGTGATCAAGCTCAGGTGTGCAATCAATGCTCTCATGTAATAGGCTAAGGTACGAATCCATAAAACGATGAACAATTAATCATTAAATATATATTCGAGCCATTGACACTAGACATCATGTGTAGCACATATAAGAATGCAATAATTTTCACGGAGATCACGTATTATGGCATTTAATCATACGAATTCATTTCATATATATCACGAAATCAAACAATCAAGTTCGAGCAATTAAGGATCAAGAAATTATCAAATAATAGCTTAATTATCAATTAGGCAAGCATACAATTCATATAAGTCACATACGAAAGTCAAAGGGGTGAAAGGAACGCAAGAAGAAGGGTTTTGGTGAGGTTTACCAAAAGTTGATAATTTTCGGAATTGCACAAGCTGTGGGAAAATGAGAATATCTTGAGTTGTAGAAGTTGGAATTGGGTTTTTTCGTTGGACATGAAATTAGACAAATAGACCTTTCCGATGATATATGGCTCGTATTCTAGTTCAAAGTGGGGAGGAAATGGCGTAAGCTCGAAGTTGGTTGAATGCAGATTTCTGGTAAAGTGGCGACACAAAATTGAAATGGTTATAACTCACAAACTAGAAAACATATTGATGTGAGTCCAATTGGATAATACTCTAGCCTTCAGAAGATTTTTTAGGTTTAAAAATCAGGTCATTCGGATCACGTTTGAGGGGGTAAACGGCCGTTTGAAAATTGAACTGAAAATAGAAACGGGCGTTTAAAAGTTATCTGTAACACAGACGGGGCTCACACGGGCGTTTGGTAAATGAACTGAGTACCCAAACGCCCGTTTGGGTACATTCTGTCCGAAAAAAGAGCAGGGGATCAGATATGGCTCGAAGGGGTGGTTCCAAAATCACCCCAAATCATCATCCCAACCAAAATAACTCACAAATACAAACAATAAACATGTATTAAAGCATTTAGGAGTAAGAAATCATCAAAACTCATGCTTCCAACCATAAATTCTTCAAACCCACAAATATATATATATATATATATATATATATATATATATATATATTTGTGGGTTTGATATATAAATATATATATATATATATATATAGCACACATTCTTGCCACAACCATTCAAGATCCAAGCATAAAATTTAAAGATTATCACACAATCATGCATATACACATAAAGATTCAAGTTATCAAGTTTAAATCACAAAACCTTACTCAAATTATTCAATCACACACACAAACACATATATACATTGGAGAATGGAGGAGAAGATGAAAAAAGATGTGGAAGCTTGAATCTTGAGCTTAAGAGAGGAGGGCGGAGCTTAGAATCTTGCCTTCTTGCTTCATGGTTGGATCGAATTAGAGAGGGAGAGAAAAATGGAAGTGTATCTCTTGTTCTTGTGTGTAAGAAATGAGGAGGAAGAGATGTATGTGTATATACATACATATAGTGAAAACAAGGAAGAAAAGGGGGGGGGGGGGGGGGGGGGGAGGGGGGTTGCCATCAAGTCCTTTGAAAGTTTAAGTGATTTAATTAGGCCTCCAAAGTTCGGTAATTGAGCAATTGGATCCGACTTCAAAGTTCGATTGGGTCTAAGGATTTCATATAAGTTCAAATAAGCATATAATCAAAATAAAATATTCACTTAATAAGTAAACATGTTATAGCAAAATTTAATTAACATAGCTAAAGGCTATATAAATCATGTAGGTCACTTAATAACAATTAATTCGCGAAATTAATAAATTAAACACCCACTTAGCACTTAAAACACAATTAAATCACAAAACACTCAGCCTAAACTCCTCGTGACGTCGTACTTGATTAGTCTTGAAAACATGGGGCGCACAATATGAATGAACGCAGAGCACCTAAAAACACGCGGCTGGAGGGTCAAGGTAGTAGGGACTCGAACATGCTGGGAAAGTTCGGACAAAGGTGTCCAAAGCTTAGGTACTTTAGTGGGTAGTCTATTCAGAAGATATATAGAGGTGGCTACAGCTTCTGGCCAAAAAGACTTAGGGACACAAGAATCAAACATAAGTGCCCTGGTGATCTCAAGAATAATCCGATTTTTACGTTTAGCAACCCCATTCTATTCGGTAGTATGGGCACAAGTAGTTTGATGAACTAGACCATTGGCTGTAGTGAACTGTTGGAAGGTGTGATTAATATACTCACCCCCATTATCTGATCGAAGCACCTGAATTTTAGTGTTAAACTGGGTTTGGACCATATTATAGAACTCTATGAACTTAGACACAACGTCTGATTTTTGTTTTAAAAAATATACCCAAGTCATGCGTGAGCAGTCATCGATAAAGAGAACAAAGAAACGAAAACCACAACGTGAACCTATATAAGGGGCAGGGCCCCAAACATCAGAATGAACTAGGAAAAACACTTTATTCATACGAGTTCCAGAATATGGGTATGACTGTCTATAACTTTTAGCCAAAATACAAGTTTCACAAGATAACTGACTACTAGAAGGAAAAATATTTGGAAAAAGTAAATGGAGATATCTAACTGACGGGTGACCTAACCGACGACACCAAAGCCACTGTTGCTTCTCAACGATCCCGTGAGCCAGTGCTGCAATCCCGTTTTGAATCACATCATCCACATAGTAAAGTCCACCACGTTCAGTGCCACGCCCAATCCCTTTCCTCGACTGAATATCCTGTAAGAGACAGAAACCAGAGTAAATCACCACAGCACAATTTAATTCTCGGGTAACATGGCTAACAGATAACAGCTTATAGGATAGATTAGGAACATAAAGACAGTTTTTCAGAGTTAAGGATGGGGAGATATTAATGATTCTGCTGCCCTGCATCGGTAAAAGTTCCCCGTTAGCGGTCTGAATGCCTGGTTTCTTTGATGTTGACACGTTTATCAAATCATTTTGGTCATACGTCATGGTATCTGTTGCAACTGATTAGAAACTGGGGGACCAATTTGTAAAGGGGAAGAAACTTGGGGGTACATTTGTAAACACTGACTTAAAAAGGGTTGGGGTTGTGAATTCCCAACCCTATTACCTTCGTTGTTGACAGCCGCTTCTCCCCAAAATCCAAATCTAGGGTTTTCCTTTTTGATATCCCTACTGTTGCCGTCTTTGGGCCGTCGCGATGTTGAATCTCCGACGGATGCCTCGTCCCAACACCCAACCACAACATTGTTGGCGTCGGTCGCCTGAGGTTCGCGAATGCCCAGAGTCACCTGTATTTTTTTCTCCATCCTCTGCGACGACAGCGATGGCGGTGCTCCCTGTATTTTCCCTGCCATCGCGCCTTTGTTTCTGATCAGTTTCTTCCCGACGTTGGCTTCTCCAACCTGTCGGGAAGCCGATCAGTTCAAAACACTGATCCTTAGTATGATTTCGCCTGCCACACTGAGAGCAAGTGGTCTGGGTTTTGCTGCAGTCACGCGATGATGAATTCGGCACCGGTTGTCTTCGATTTGAGCGTGGCTTGGTGGCATTCCGATATCCAGAGTTCCCTGAGTTCCGACTGACGAGTCCGATGACGATGCTTGAGTCTTTGGCCGATGATGTCTTGTCCGGTCCCATGATACTCCGACGGTCCCTTTCCTTTCGAATCAGGCCATACACACTCTCAACTGTCAGAAGTGGCGTGGTTCATAGGATGTCCCATCTATTTGAATCGAAATCTTCTGATATACCTTGGAGAAACTGGTACAGTTTGTTCTCTTGATGGAGACGATTGAAGGTTGCGATATCCTCTGAGTTCGTCATGGGATTAGATTGGCGAATCTCAATCTCTCCATAATTTTTGCAAGTTACTGTAGAAAGTCTCCAAGCTATCACTTCCTTGCTTCATACTATTCGCTTTGACGGTAAGATCAAAAAATTGGATTCCATCCACTTATTGGCTGTAGGTGGCTTGAAGTCCGTCCCAAAGATCCTTTGTCGTAGGGTGCTCGGCAAAGTTGTTGACCATATCAGACTCCATGTTCTCGAGCAACCAAGAGTAGACGATCAGATCCGTCTGTTCCCACCGTGGGTAATCCGGGTCCTTCTTGGTGGGAGATGCGGGGACTCCGGTGATGTGGTGGAGTTTCCCACGTCCACCAATCGCAATTTGCATGAGTCTCGACCACAGAGCATAGTTATACTGATCTAATTTTACGTCTATTGAAACTGTTGTTGAGGATTGAAATTAGTTTTACTTTTGCAGGATTGGGGCGATTTGTTCCGTCAGATTCCCGCCGTCGAAGGTGGTGCTAGTCCCTTCAGGTTTTTCAGCCATGGCAGATGAAGACCGCGGTAAGAACATCGAATCTATGGAAGAAAACCTGCTCTGATGCCAAGTTAGAACTAAGAGTTTGTGAGTAATTCTGTATTCATTGATTTCTGTATATTTACAATCACAACGGTTTACACTAAATATATGTACAAGGCTACAAATAAGGAAAAGATATGTACAAGAAACCTACTAAATTAGGGATAAATAAAAACCCCAACAAATTAGCCGTGATCTTCAACATAGACCACAAAGTACATTCCCAAGTAAGACGGAGACCAACCCAAGAGAAAAATGTATGGCCATTACATTGAGAAGTGGCAAAGCATACGAGGGTCCCTCGTTGATTGTATAATCCGAGGGTGAGAAAAGTCTGGAGGAAAAGGAAGTTGGAATTGAGGATGTGAAGAAGGAGGAAGTGCGTAAAAAGAGCGTTGATATGCCAAGGATGGGTAATGGTGAGAAGTTAGTTGATGAAGATGAGCCGAAAAACAACGAGGTTGAGAAAAGTCAAGATGATGAGCTCTCTTCGAAACAAAAAGTGTACATTCCCCCAAGAGAATATGTCACATCGATTCCATTCCCACAAAGGTTTCACAAACAAGCTAAAGAGAAGCAATTTGAGAAGTTCCTAAACATGCTAAAGTAACTTCATGCCAACATCCCGTTTACCGAAGCCTTAGCGCAAATGCCTTCATACTTGAAGTTTTTGAATGAGCTAGTTTCTAACAAGAGGAAGTTGGAGGACTTTGCTGCCGTTGCACTCACCGAGGAGTGTAGTGCCATTATTCAAACGAAGCTTCCTCCAAAGCTAAAGGATCCCGAGAGTTTTTCTATCCCTCTCACCATTGGTTCTTTACATTTTGATAATGCTTTATGTGATTTAGGTGCGAGTGTGACTCTAATATCTTTATCTACCTGTAGGAAATTAGGCTTGAAGGAACTAAAGCCAACAAATATGACTCTCTAACTTGCGGATAGATTGGTGAAGTATCCAATGAGAGTGCTTGAGGACGTGTTAGTCAAAGTGGGAAAATGCTACATTCCGGTGGACTTGGCTGTCCTTGACATAGATGATGACGAGAGCATGTCTCTTATATTGGGGAGGGCGTTCCTAGCTACGGTTGGGGCCTTGATCGAAGTAAAAAATGGCCGCCTTACTTTACAAGTGGGTGAAGAAAAGGTTGAATTTAATTTGTATAAAGCAATGAAGAACCCAACCATTAAGGAAAAATGCTTTTGAGTTGAAGTAATACAAGAGCACCATATTTTTTAGTTGCACAACAAGGATCTGTTAGAGCTTTGCTTAGAAGGTGTGGAGAAGATTGAGGAAGAAGAGGAGATTCTTGAAGAACTTGCTACATATGTGAAGGTAATGGAGGCCACGCCTTTCGTCTCTTTTCAAGGAGTTACCATTTTGAGGAATTGGGGAGTGGTAAACCCGTTCCTCCTCCTTCTTGTGTTAAAGCCCCTATTCTTGAATTGAAACCCCTCCCCTCACATCTAAAGTATGCTTATCTTGGTGAAAATGAAACCTTAGGATATAGTACCCCACACGGTGGGTCACCACATCCACCACACCTAAGCCCAATCCACATACGAGATGGAAGGCTTGTACATAAACCAAGAAAGGCGAACGGGAGACAGACAGACTCACACTTAAGCTAGGCTGAATGTAGACCCTAACTTCACAAATAAAACATCATAAATACGAAAGCATAAAACATGCCATATAAAAATCCAAAACAAAATAAGTAGGTGATAGGCTCAACTAGCATAGATCCCTAATCCCGAATATCAAATCAAAACATAAATCATAAATATAAACGGGTTCAAACTATCCCTAGAATCCTGTCCCAAAATCCATAACATAATTCAAATAACTCATGCTTATACATATTCGTATATACGACCATAATACATAACCGAAACCGAATTCAACATGCAAATGCAAAGTCCTAACTTAAACAAAGACTCGACTCCAAGGACAAACTCACTCAGCCTATGTAACATCCCGCTCGTCCGGCCGTACAGGTACGCGGTTCGCGAGTGTTAAGTGCGCATTTAAATTATTTTATTTACGCGATTTGCGTGTTTATTTTATTCTTTACGTGAAATACTTGAATTATGTGATTTAATATTTGAATATTTATTTGAACCTTATATGAAATACTTGAACATTTTGCCCTATTAGATTCGTTTTTAATTCGTTTGTGCCCGTTTTTAATTAACTTATGTGATTAAGTGATATGCACGATATTTATATGTTTTGGATTTGTTTACATGCTCGTTTTAAGTTTTTAAGTTCGTTTGATACGGTTTTCGAACCGTTTTATTTGTTAGGGACTCGAGGGCCTAACTTGTTTTAGCGCGCCTTGTGTTCCGGAATTTATATCTGGAGCTCGGGAATTCGAATTCGAATTCCGAAAGAGGTGCTGGACTTGTAAACAGAATACAGAATTTAAAAACATATCCTTGTATTTTTCTAAGCCCGTTCGAACCTCCAAATTTTGCCCGAAACGCAGACTTCGTGCAGATTTACCACCTTTTACGATTTTGGTCATAACTTCTTTGTTTCTTAACCAAATGACTTGATTCTTGAGCTTAATTAACCATAGTTAACCTACTTTCACCCCCTTTACCCCTCATTCTCGGACTCAGTAGGTGGGAGGAGAGAGAAGCAGCAGAAATGGGAGCAAAGAGAGAAGACCCGCCACTATTCACCCTCTATGATTTTGAGCTCGTATCTTCTCAGATTCTTCTCCAATTCAAAAGGTATGAATGAATTCTTGTTATCCATCTTCTTGCCTTTCTTTTAAGCTATGGTTTGCCCATTTTCATTAGGTTTTGAGCATGTTAGGATCAAGAGCATGAATAGTAAGGGTTTCATGAAAAATTGGACGAATTCTTGTGAAATCTTGTTGCATTTCTTGATATGAAGCCATTTAGGTGATATAGATGATTTATTTGTTTCATTCCCAAGCATGAAATTCATGTTGTTTAGCTGCTTTTTGATCCTCCATTGTTGAAAATGTTTTTTTGAAAAATTGGGACTGATTTGCTTCCTTAGCTGTTGCGTGAGTTTTGCTGCTGTTGTGATGATGTTTTGCTCTGTTTTTATGTCCGATTTTCTGCCTTAATTGCTGCCCTTGTTGCGTTGTTCGTTGGTTGCTGCTACGTGAAGAAAAGGATGAAAAACAGAGGCTGCTGCTGATCTGTTTCGCGACTACTGCATGCAGTCGCGGCCGCGACCGGAATCAAGCCACTTTTGGTCGCGGTCGTGGCCCATTTTTGGCCTACCTTTGACCTGAGCATGCTGAACAAGTTGGTGGTGGTGGTGGTAGCGGCCGCGACCCGTTTTGTGTTGAATTTCAGTCGCTGCCACGACCTGTTCTTCGTACTACACAGCTGCTACTTTCATTGCTACTTTATTCCATTTCCATTCTTGTTTTCTTTGTTTGATTTGTTAAGAATTTTTAGCTGCCACGTGAATATTTAATACATGAATGTAAGTGGTGGTATGGATTTCATGCATGCATTTGTTGATTTGTTGTATGTACATGTATGTATATATATATATATATATATATATATATATGCATGTTACTTGAAAATTTGAATGTTGCATGTGTAATTATATGTAATATATTATATATTATATATTTTAATTATTGAATTATTTGAATTAATTTTTATATAATACGATCTTAAATAATTCGATCTTGCATGCATGAATTTCGTGCTTCGTTTTGCTTTCTAATGCGTTCCTTTCTATTCGTTTATGACTTATATGTTTTGTGAACATTTTATATATTGTGTTAAGTTATATATTTTAAATTTATGGTTTGTTTTGAATGCTCGTTTTTATATATGAACTCATATGCTTTTATGTGCCCTAAGTGCCACTTTAGTTCATTTTTATGCAATTGTTGCTTTTTAAATGAACTTTAAATTTATGAATGCTCGTGATGTGCTATTATATGACTTGGTATGAGTTTATTTGAATTGTGATGAGTTTGTTGCATGAATTAATTACGTAATATTTCGTTATTTGCTCCAATATGCCTAAGTATAAATTTATATGAAGTGCATTGGATTATTTGCATCCAAACGCATTTGCCGAGCGTCTAAGTGGTACATTTTGAGTCTAAGTATGTCTTTTGTCATTTGTTTTGTTCCGAGCTTTGTCCCGCGGTTGTCGAGGAGGTCTCTTAGGTGTGTTTTGGTTTGCTTTCATTTGGTTGGTTCGGCAAGGTGAAACTTTTCTTTCTTTTAGTTATTAAGACCTAAAACCCTATGTGTATTTTGATGCCTGCATGCGAATTATCTATGTATATATGTAATTAGATATGTGCATTGATATGTATTTTGTGGGAAATAACCCGTTTGCTATGGAATCTTTTGAAAACGCTTTTATGTATACGTCACCTATATTTTCCATTTATTTGTTTTGAAAAGGGTTGGTGCGTGTGACTTTCGAATAGCGAGCTTGTAAGAAAATTCAGAAATTTTGAAAATTTAGACTTTTGAATTCAGTGTTAGTGGGCCGGCCCCGGAGATTGGTGCAAAGGAATCCCGGGACGGCATCGGGCCGTCGGGTAACTCCCGAGTACGGTCTCCATGTAGAGTGAAAGGATCACCCCGGAACCCATTAGGAGGTTTGGTGGGGGACGGAGTCCTTGGGAAGTGAGTGTCGCGAAACTCACGACCCTGACATGAGAACCGTTGGTTAGGGGATGTACACCCCTTCCCATCACCCGTAGAAGAGGTATGTGTGTCTGATTCTGTTTTCGTCTGAATTATGCATTCTGATTTATTTATGAACGGAGTTAGGTTGGTCTGAGGCTCGTGCTCGCCGAGTTGTGTGTGTGATTATGAACCTGATTCGTGAAACGAGAGTGGACTCTTAACTATTAAAAGTTGGTAGATTTGGCCTTCAGCCTAACTCTTTTCTATATATCTATTATCACGGGTGAAAATGCTTTTGATTGCAAAAACCATGCCCCGGTTCATGAGTCTTTATGATTTTGATATGCTTAGCTCTATGTATATGTACGTGTGCGTGGGTTAGCCCCCTCACCAGTCTTTAGGACTGACCCCTCCTCGTTGTTCTCTTTTTTCCCCTTTGTTCCTTTAAGTTTGCAGGTTCAGGGTTCGGTTCGAGCTAGGCGGTGGTTTTCTTTTGAGTTGTTTGAGTCCTGTAGTAGAGTCTTTATATTCTGCATCTTTATTTTAAAGTTCTGGTATTGTGTATAAGATTATGATTTGATATTCGAATTCTGAAACTTGTATGATTTAATTTGCCCTTGTCGGGCTTTGTATTTAGGCTTAAAGGATGCCTGTGTGCCCAAGTTTGCATGTGGCTCGTGTGTTTAATTTTCGTCGGGCCATGGCCATTGTATGTGTGTATGATTATATGTTGATCCTGATGCTTCCGCCTATGTTATGATTTTTTTTTCTTGCGCACTATAAATTAGGGTCTAGACCGCCTAGCCTATGTGTGATTTTTGTTTGTTACCCGTTCGCTGTAACTTGATGCATGTGTGGAGTCCCTATTTCGTTACACGTGTCGGGTAATGGTGCGGGGGATTTAGTGCTCTGCACTCCTGGGTGCTACAGCCTATCTCGAACTCCAAAGCGAACCTGCAAACTAAAAACATGGGGAGGGGAGGGGAGGGGTCAACCCAAGGACTGAGTGAGGGGCTACCCACACACACCTACATATACATAAGAGCACAACACATTTAACAGTAAATGTTCGTGAATCCGGGATTAGTTTTTGCACGCCAAGACATTTCCCCGTGATAATATATATAGGGTTACTTAACAAACAAACAACGGAACTTAAGTTACATATATCAAAGTATACGTTCATATCAAAGAATACTTAACAGACATATCAAAGCACGTTTTATTAGGTTAAAATATTTCAACTTATCTTAATTTATGAATCTATCCCCGTTTCACAAACTTATGATAGAATGCTCGGCGGGTACAAGCTCAAACTCCAACCAACTCCTCAGTTCAAAATCATACTAAATTCAAACATAATCAAAATCAGACATACCTACCTCTTCTCAGGTGATGGAAGGGTTTGTACCTACCCTAACCATCTAACAGGTGAGGGGAGTGCTCAATGCTTCTTAGACCCTCAGGACTCCATCCCCCAACCAAACCTCTTGGTAGGTTCCGGTACATCCTTTCAGAAAGATGGAGACTGCACTCATAAGTATACCCGACGGTCCGACACCATCCCGGAGCTCCTTCGCACAAATCTCCGGGGCTCATCGAAGTTCAAAGTTCGAATCCCACTACAGATAGACAGGCAAACCCATGCATATCGTACGTACATATCACACATATACTCACCTCAAAATCACATCAAAATCGAGACTAAGCATACATAAGCTCATACGTAGCGTTCATACTTTTGAACATATGACAAAACCATCAAAAATACATACCTCGCACATATTTACATATGCATAAGGCTTATAAGTCACATGCAGTCGAAAACGGGCACATTTCATTAGGGTTTAACTATATCCTAACCTCACCTTACACTGAAGAAGCCAAAACACGACGAATGATCCACCCCAGAATCAACTTGGCTGACAAAACAACACCCTGGGTGCACCTGAACAAACTGAAGACAAAGCACAAGACTTAGACTCGAGAATGAACCACATAAACGCATGGCATATGCATAAGTGCTTAAGAGATGCAAACACGTAAGCAAGGCTCATAATCATATCAAATTCATGCAAAAGAAGTCATATCACACTCAACATACTCATTTAATATCATATAGCATGTTAAGAATAAGTTCATGTGCACAATTAATGAATCAAAGATAAACGAAAGGCATAAGGTGGCATTTATTCATTTATGAACACATATCGCATTCCTAAAGCAACATAAAATGTATATAAGAACAAATACATACACATACATATGATAAAATAAGTTAGGAACAGGTTTTGAGGTGGAAAGGTATAAGAAAAACAGAATAAAAACACGAAAAGGGGTTCCGAGTGAAATTAGGCCAAAGCTGACAGTTTTTCCGAACTAGACAAGTTGTAGGAATATAACGCCCGAGCGCGTGACGCCACATCCCCCCGCACTAAGACTCGACCGAATATGAAATAGATAATCCATACACGTGCCGAATCAGAGTGAACGGGGACACAACTCACTCGCTATGCTAGGCAGGAGCTAGAACTTCGAAACTAATTAAATAATTCCATAAGATAAGAGCACGTGCGGAAGCAAAACATATATTCAATTACAATGTGAATCATAAAAGACGGGTTCCACTACCATAAATACCTAGTCTCGAAAATTTCAATATAACATACTCATAATATTGTAACCATAACATTCGTATAAACTTATACAATATACAATATACGTGAAGTGACCCAAACTTGACCAATTAACTCGACCTACTCAAAATCCCGCCTAGCACTCCAAAACCTACAGAAGAAAACTGAAAACAAAGCCGAGTTCAGTCTATAGGAGACTGGTGGGAATAAAACAGGGCATATCATAATAATATTACAGAATTTAAACACACACACATGCAAGCTATAATCCCGTGCGAGGTTTTTGAGATATTTCCCAAGTGGGTAAAAATAAGGAAAACAACGCTCGGGATTACAACAATCAATTTCATTCATTCATAATCATTCATGAGGTCATTACGTGAGCCCTGGCTAGTGGGCGAATTCTCCAACCTTCTCCTCGTGTGTGCTTTATCCATTTGTTCGTTCATTATCGGTCATGCAACATTCAGTCATTCATAATCATTCATTCGTTCATAAATAATTACACCTTTTTCCTCCAGGTGGTGGACGGGTTTGCAAGGCCCGACCACCCATACATACAGGTTCCCCTTCCTCGCTAATCTCCTAGCGAGGTCGGTTTCGCCGTAGTTCATGTGGGACGCATACATGGGATCAACGTCGGCCCTTGCCTCCCTGGATAGCCACATGTACTAAGTCCCTGGGCCCGTGTTCATAATCGTGCTCTCGCCAAATCATAAGGTAGGGATACATAAAAGAAGGGCATTACATTGGAAATCATTGACTCTTTTGAAAAGACTCGATATATATATATATATATATATATATATATATATATATATATATATATACATAATACTTTGGCATAAAACTTTAACGTTGGATATATCGGGTCGATTCATATCTAATAGAAGAGAAACCTGTAGCACCCCAGAGCGAAGGGCACCACATCCCTCGCACCATAGCCCGACACGTATAACGAAATGGGAACTCCGCACATGCACCAAGCCATGGCGAACGGGTGACAAACAAAAATACACAACCTAGCTAGGCGGTCTAGACCCTCAAATCAGAGCGCGCATTAAACATAAAATAATGGAAGTGATTAAATACAAATAATAGCATGCTAGAATTTATCATACCATGTCCATCATACACATCTTATACAAATTAAATACAAGATAAGTATACAAATCTAATCCCAGGCCAAAGTCTAAGTATCGAACTTATACATATTTCAAAATTAACAAAATACGTAAAATAAATGAAATACAATGCATGTGACTCGAGCTATCCTTAAATAACGACTCAAGGACAACCGCCTAGCTCGAACCTCCAAAAGCACCTGCAACTTAAACGAAAAGGGGAAAAAAAAAAGAAAGAGAAACGAGGGTCAGTCATAAAGACTGGTGAGGGGGGCTTACACACACACCCATTTATACGTATAGAGCAAAGTACATAATGATTCGAAAAGAATCCATGAACCGGGGATGGTTTTTGCAAGCTAAATCATTTAAGAGTCCATTCCCCGTCTCATAGATTCATACATATTTATACTAACTCGGCGAGTACGAGTTCTCCATCCAAACTCCCTAAATCTAAATCATAGTGCACAGTTAAAACTAAAATCATAAACCTTCCTTACTCCGGGTGATAAAAGGGTAGCAAGCCCTAGCTATCGATCATAATTCAAAAACGAGTCAAGGATTAATTACTTGCTTGCACCTTCGGCGGGGATACCATCGGCTCAAGAGCACCACCCTTCCTCAAAACTCCTAAGGTTAGGTGAAACTCTCAAAGGAAAGTGTTGATGGGGGAGCTTGGCGACCCCATGACCATCCCGAGATGTCATACCACTCTCTGGGGCCCATTTCATAATTCAAAATCATAATTTCATAAGCTTATCTTTCAAAGCTCAAATCTCGCTACACACTCACACATATTCAAAGCTTTTTAAAAAGAAGGTCAAAATAGAGCTTATATACATATAAAAGCCTTTTCAAAGTCTTATACAAAATGGGACGAGCCCTCAAATTACATATCATACACATATTTATCATAAAATATACATAATTTGCATGCGGGCTTCAAAACACATAGGGTTGTAGGTCATAATAGCTAAAAGGAAGAAAACCTCACCTTTCCAATGTAGTGGAGCAAAAGGATATAAAATGGACGCTTACGGAACCTCGTCGTTACCCACGGGACCAAGCTCTTTCAAATTTGGAGTGATTTGGTGAAGTATTGAGCTCTAGAGATGAAATTGGAATAGTGCTCTTTGGCTCTTCTCTTCATTCTCGGTTTTACAGCTGCCAAATCCTCTTTTCTCTAATGTGAAACAAAAATGAATGGCTTGGAGGGGAATATGGGATTAAGTCTTGGAGATGTGGGCCCAAGAATCATTCAATTTGGTCAAAAATTGATCAAGATATGGCCAAAATAGTCAAGAAAGGGTCTAATTTGCACGTGAGGCTCGGTTCGGGCAAAATTTGGAGGGCCAAACGGGCTTAGAAAAATGCAAATTTAAATTCGTTGGTTTCCTTTATTCGTTGAGAGTACCAAGTTTCTTTCGAAATTTGAATCCGAATTCCCGAGCTAAAGTTATGGCGCCCGGAACCCAAGGTGCGCTAAAACTAGTTAGGCCCTCGAGTCCCTCCCAAATCCCGTTTCACAAAACGAGCCAAGAACCAAAATAAATGAACTCTAAAACAAGTAACGATCATGTAAACATGTTCATAACTCATATATTTCACGCATACCAAGATTTCACAAAAATCGGAATTAAATCCAGACACGTAGAAAGCAAATTCCGAGGCACATAGTCATAAACGTTAAAACTCAAGTTATAAGTTAAACAAATAATTACAATTAATTTCAAATAATCACATATTCAATAAAATAACACATATTTACATAATTAAATAATTTAAAAGAGCAATTAACACTCTCGTTACAATGTACCTCTATGGTCGGAGGAGCGGGATGTTACAAACTCCCCTCCTTCAAAAGGACCTGTCCTCAGGTCCTAAGCAGAGTCTTGAACGGCTCCAAAGACAAACCAAACTCCACACTTCCACTGCGCCACTCTTTTCTCAGAGAACGTCAGACTTCTCAAGATATTACCTTCTTAATTAGCAAACCGGACACAAAGTCCTAGTCGTTTGCCCCCACTTCCCAAATAAAGATTCGGGAGTAGTTGGAGAATCCTCAACCGTTGGCATATAGACATTATTACACAAAGTCCATAACGTCTTTCTTAGGCCACCACAACCGGTCTCCCCAAAACTTCGAACAACTTTAAACCATAATTGGCATAGACTCAGGTCCTTGCACTTCTCAAGGCATAGGCTACCGTTCTTCTGCAAGCAACACACAACAAAGGCCTTCCTTTATGCCTCGGTTGGAAACAAAGTAGCCTTTCGTACCTCCGGTTAGGCAAAAGTCGATACCGAGGGCAAATCTCTTCAACAGTCTCTTCCCACTCAAAAGCGTACCTCATACTTTGAGGTAATCCTCCGTTCTTCTACGAGGAATATCAACGTCTAGCCTTGAACCTAGTACCCGATAACATATTAAGCCCCAAACGGACCTCCTGGAAGCAACAACTAACCTCAACGAGAGCAAAACACCTCCAAACAAACCCACCAAAAGTAGCTCGACCCTCACAACTCAGCCCACACTCACGAACACTCCGCACCACCAAACCCTCTCCAAAAGAGAGTTAACACAAAAGGAAAAGAAAGCATACAACGAGCAAGAGCTAAGAAGAAAAAGAAACATACAACAAGTGAACCCAAGAAGCACCAAAGAACAATGAATAAAGCAACAAACACACATATTTCCACGAAAATAATATATGCATGAGATGAGATGCCATGAATGCTTTATGTACCCTTCACCGAAACGGTACGGTCAAACTCGATATGTACTCGGGCTTGAGTTAAAATCTCGGAGTCACGGTTATTTATAAGCTTTGGAATTGATTTGTAGGGGCAACCATTCATCATATGCCCAATCTCACCACACCTATAACAAGCACCTAACTTCTTCCGACATTTCTCCTTCGTGTGATTCAGACCTTAACAATAAGCGCACCAAATTGGAGCCGTTAGAGCGGGCTCAAGAGTCGGTTTCAGTAGTCGGGGCTTCTTCTTTTTCTTCATCGTGGACAGATTAACATCTTGAGAGTTTGGAGGTTTCTCATGTGGAACGGGTCTCTTATCCAAATTCGAACTTGAACAGGTCGCTTGTTCCTCTCGAAGGGTATAGGACTTCATTCGTTGCTTCTCCATCTTGCTTCGAACCACCTTTTTCATTGCTTCGGACCAAAAATTTACTGTTGAGGCATAAAGGGTTTGTTGGATATCATTCTTAAGTTCTTGCATAAAATTTCGGGCCTTGAGTCGATAGTTATCAACAACTTGTGTAGCATAAGGGCCCGATCTTTCAAGTTCTCCCATATAGTTCTCAGCCATCTTCAAATATTGTTGGAGATCTAAATATTCTTGAAGTCTTCTCACCCTTGCACTAGAAGGAATGTACCTATTGTGGAATTCCCGGACAAAGTTCTCCCACATGAGCTCTTCTCCGGACCTTGCTAACTCCAATCTCACTTCCTTGAGCCAAATTAAAGCTTGGCCTTGAATTAACTGGGAGGTGTAAATCACCCTATCTTGTGATGTCCCCGATAGAGTATCCCATATCCATGAAACTTCGGTGATCCATTGTTCGGCCTTCACATCATCACCTCCAAACCACATCGGAGGGTTGCAATTTTGAAACTCTCGGTAGATCAAGGGTACTCGGTCTTCTCCCACGATCGTAGGTAGAGATGACATCCTGAATAAGAATCATAATTCAAGAAAATATCGATGCATGGGAGGGTTAAGTGTATGTTCGTGTAAAGAATTAATACAAATAAAATCAAATAAGTCACATAAGGATGAAAGTGAAAGCAAACAATCACATAATCCTAAGCCAAACGACCTAGACGGACCTGACACGACACTAGAGCTCCCGTTTTGCAACCTGGAGCTCTGATACCACTTTAGATGTAGCACCCCTGTAGCACCCCGCACGTGAGGCACCACATCCCCCGCACTATGGCTCAACACGAGTAACGAAACTGTTACTCCGCACCCGTATCAAACCATAGCGAACGGGAGACCAACATAAAAACTTTCCTAAGCCAGGCGGAGCTAGACCCTGCAATGAAAACCAATCCACAAAGTATAATGCATAACAAAGCCAGAGTTCAATCATACCAACCATAAGTAGAATTTGGGCTCTTCAGGCCTCTTTTAAAACATAGCAAATCCCAATAAAATCAATTCAATAATAATTTCATAAATATTCAAGTTCAGGATACTATGGAATCGAATCATACATAAATCTAATACATGAGTGAGTGCAAAGACTCTTCTAACTTAACTTGACCACTTAAAGACTCCAAAACCTCCGCCTAGCTCGAAACTCCAAAGCCAAACCTGCACACTAAAGTGTTGGGGAGGGAGAGGGTCAGTCTCTAGAAGACTGAGTGAGCAGGAGCGATATACATATATAAAAACATGCACATGCAAGTCTTAAACTCCGAACAAGGTTTTTATTTGAAATTAGTTCCCAAAAAGGGCAAGAGAATGACTAATCAATGCTCGGAATTTAGGACTAAGTCATATTAGTTTCATTACATTCATAAATCATACATAAATATAAGGCCCGGCGAGTGAGCGTGCACAATCTCCAACCAAACTCCGACCGTGTACGAAAAATATCAATAATATATTGATTAGGCGATCATGCGATATATCATAATACACACAGACCATAAATCATAAATCATAAATATATTCGTTTGGGCAATCCGTGTCCCGGCCTTCCCGCACGGTGCATAAACATAACAAAATCATAACATAAATCATAAATCATATCCAACCTTCTTCCTCCGGGTGGTGGACGGGCTTGCAAGACCCGACCACCTCAATCATGGGCCAATGGGGTTTCATGACTCCCCCAAGGGCACTCAGCTCCCATTCCCCGCTAAACCTCCTAGCGAGGGCCGGTATCACCGTAGTTGGTTGGGACTAGTATATGGGATCCCCGTCAGCCCTTGCTTCCTCGGTTAGCCACATATACTAAGTCCCGGGGCCCGTTCAGTCATAAGTCATAAATGTGTCTCGCCAAAACATATCAATCATAAGTACATACCATAATTCATAAATCTTTTGAAAAGGGTTTACCCGATCAATACATACTATAAGAAATCATACCTTACCGTGTAATTCGGCATATGCTATATACGTACCTCTCCGTGTCATCCTATTCCGTAGCTAGCATGAAGACACACGGTTTGGAGCATAGCCTCATTACCAAACCATTTTTAAGTTATACGCTCATACGCATAATTCAGAAGGGTTTACTCGATAACTTCAGTTGAAAATCATATATATATATAATCATAAGGTTTTGGCCAAAGCTTTTCACATAAGGGTTGTAAGGTTTGTTACATAGCTAAAACAAAAACCACCCTCACCTGAACCATGATGAAACAAGGATCGAGCACCAAGTGCCTGAACGATCAAAAGCTCTCCTCCCTGGAGACAAACTGTACAAAAGACCACAAGACGTGTTTGTGAGACTCAAGACTCTTAATGAACCATATACGACGCACGGCAATGCTCACACATAAAATCATGTCATGAAAATGTTCATGTTCATTATCAAGGCATTTAACTCATATATCCACGTCATTCAATCATTCATTCATTATCATTCAATTCATATTTCCAATCCAATAATTCAAGAATTCAAATAGGAGCATAGAACATATTCAAGCTCTTCCATAATGCTACCACATACTTCATATTACATAAGATAGCGTATTTCCAAGGTTTGACAACAAGAAGAAGTCATATGATATAGAAAATAAGTGATGCGATTCATAAACGACATATAAACACACATAAACGGCATTAAGAAAAAGCATGCCTATAACACATCCAAATGCCATGAAATTAAACCACAATACTCCTAACATATAATAAAACAAGTTCATAGTTCAACACAAAAGGAGATAAAGCCATTCAAGAGGTGAAACAAATCAAAACCCGAAAAGGAAGCAACACGGACTGCGCAGGGGAAGGGACACGGGGGTGTCACCAACCCTAGCCAAACTGAGCCACGGGCGTGGCTCAGTACAGAGCTGCCCAGAAGGTGTGACACGCCCGTGTCTCACTCTTATGAGTAAATGAGACACGGGGGTGTCACGGTACAGAACTTGGGGCGTTCACAGAGTTTTCCGGCAAAACTGAACTCATACCAAATCAATCCAAAAACATACCAAATGAACTCCAAATGCTCTGAAACTTAATATAAAACATATTTAGCATGTTATGAACATTTTTCATTTAGAGTGCAAAGGCTAAATTACACGTTAAGATCATCGAATCCATGCAACAAAACTGGGTCGCCAAAATCGTACATATGAGCCCTAACGATTCCATCATGCTTTGATCAAGTACTTAGGGCTTGAATTGGGATCTGAAACTTTGGGGAATGCATGCTAACATACTAAACAACTTATATACATCATATATATGCAAAATGGTACAATTTAAAGCACATTAGGATGACCAACAACTTACCAAACACAACAGCAACAATTCTGTCAAAGATCATGCATAAGAATAGGCCATGTACTTCGGTTTTGAGGCTTCAAATGAATCCAAATACTTAAAACATGAATGCTAACATATATAACAATGAGTGTACATCAACTCCATGCAATTTCACACGAAATGGAGACCATTTGATTAAGCATCAACACAAAATTTCACACAGCAGTTCGAAAAACAGGGGAATCAATTTGATCATCAAGTTTGGAGCTCCATATCTCATAATTTCACAAAAGGGTCAAGAGATAAAATCCTCCTAATATCATCTACTATCAGTTAGGAAAGAAATAAGCCAACAAGCAAGCTCATATACTCATTTACAAGCAAGGGAATTAGCTACCCAAGCAAACAAGATCATAAGAGCAAATTTCCCCAAAAACCCTATTCATGCTCTTAGCCCAAACCCTAACCAAATCTGATCCAAATCATGTTGTAAGAAGATGAAACCAAGTATAATAGAGTAGAGAAGACATAAATATTCATACCTTGAAGATTTGGGAGAGAAAGGTGGTGGTTTGAGCTCCAAAACCACAAAAATGGCCAAGGTTTTCCTCTCTTCTCCTCTTCTTCTCTCTCTCGTTCAGTTGCTGCAGAAAATGGAGATGTGTGGTTCGGTTTTCAGAGCTAAAGGGGAGAGAAAGGGCTTAACTCAAGGTAGATAAGTCATGGTTAAGGTATGGTTAAGTTAAGAGGTGTTATGGGGTCCCACCATGAAGACTAGTCAACAAAAGGAGTTCTTCTTGCACGAGTTGCTCGTTACTGTTAGATTTCGGAGGTCTTAATGATCTCAAAAAGGTATGAGGCTTGTTCCATTGTCTCCGGATCGTCGATACGAAGGCAACGGAGGTGTCGGAATTCGAATCCGAATTCCCGAGCTCAAGATATCACGCACGGAACCAAGGGTGCGCTAATTGCTCGTTAGCCCCCGATTTGGTTCCACAATCAAAATTAAATTCATAAACACGTCAATTGAATCCGAAAACATAAACCGAGCATATAGGCATGTTCATAACACACATATTTACGACATACTAAATTTCCATACCAATCCGAAATCATTACATATATGAACGAAGCACAAGTAGAACACTCATGCGCATGAACGAATTCATGTTGTTATAAATAATTTACTAAAACTTAAATTCCATTTTAAATAAATTATACAAACTGATAACATGTTGAAATTAATTAAAGAAATTACCGAAACAGTTAAGGTAACGTGAAACCTTAATTAAGAAATTAAACACTAAGTATCAAAGTAAAATAGAATGAATTAAATTAAAATAGAAATAGTTTATAGTTTGAATCAAATATAAACATTTATAAACAATTAATCATATAATTAAATAATTAAATCGAGCAATTTATAAACAAATACACCACATTATTTAAAACTGAAAAACTGGGGCGTTACAACCCCGGAGTGAAGGGCACCACATCTGTAGCACCCCGGAGCGCAGAGCACTACACCCCCCGCACTATAGCCCGACACGTGTAACGAAATGGGAACTCCGCACACATACCAAGCCATAGCGAACGGGTGATAAACAAAACACACACGCTAGCTAGGCGGTCTAGACCCTAATACAGAGCACGCACAAAAATCATAAATTACATGTGGAAGCCACAGGATCATTACAACCAAACATACATGCTCGAATTATTACAATTTGTACATATTATGCCCATCCAAGGCCAATTAATCATACAAGTATCAAATTTCAAAATTCAGAATCCTAACTTATACAAATTCATACATATCTTATTCATAATATCAAGACTTAAAATTAAAGATGCAAAGATGCAAAAGACCCAACCGACAACCTCGAACAAACTAAACAAAGGAACCCCGCCTAGCATGAACCAAACCTGCACCTGGAAACTCAACAAACAAAAGGGGGGAAAAAAAAGACAACGAGCAGGGGTCAGTCCTAAAGATTGGTGAGGGGGCTAACACACTCACGTACATATACATAGAGCATAGTGTTGGAAACAGGAATGAGAAAGCAGCGGAAATTTAAAAATTTTTCCAAAAAAGGACCTTGGACTCGTAATCGCGTATCCAAATTCATAGAGATTATAAACTTACTTTTCAATAATCTTTCTTGAAGCGTTTCAAGCCACCGAAGAACGCTCTTCTCGCGGCATGATCCCTTCTCCTTGGTAAAGCTCGAATCATCAAAACATCAAACTTGAAGCTCTCTAGAGATAGTCCACCAACTTGACTACAATCTAACTAGTAAGGATTCTAGTTCTCTAGTTAGTGTTTAGGCTTAACCTAGGGTTTAATATGTCTTGGAGAAAGGATGGTGTTCAACACATGACAAAAAGAATTGCCAATTACTCTCTAAGGGGAGCATGAGCTCCCCTATATATAGGAAAGGGAGGGGTGGCCAAAAATCCTAGTCTTTATGGACTAAGGATTTGATCCCTCTCTCCTATTACTTGATCATCAAGTAATTTCCAACTTTGACTTTGGATTCTAATTCAAATCAAATTTTAAGAGAGCTAAAAATATCCAAACTCCTTTTGGATAATTTTATACTTAATTTATTAAATAAATAACTTATTTTTTCATAATTAATTAACTAGATTAATTTTCTCCAAAATAAGACTTTCTTTTTAATTCAAAATTATCAAATAATTAACACATTAATTATTTAATCACATATATCACATATATATATATGTATATACACGTGTGAGACACATGTCACAATGACACTTGTCACTCACGTGACCCACACGTGTGGAACCCTCTTGGCCCGATTAACTCGTTTAATCATTTTAAAGCCTTAACTCATGTAACCAAGTTGTTGTGTGTGACCCTCTAGGTTCTCAATTCAATTAGAAGTGACCCTAATTAATTAATTCACTAATTAATTAATCAGTCCACAGATTAAACGACCATAGTCTAGCAACAGGTCTTTAACCCCTAGCTGAATTGGAATGTCTGGATTCGACAGAACCTTTAAGTCATTGATTCATGCGAGATACAATCGTCCTACTTACTATCTGTCAACCAAGATCTAGGGTAAGGGAATAATTAGAACCCTAATAATCTGGTCTTACAACTAAGTACATTTCATATCCATTTGATCTCAATCCAAGAAATCCTTTTCTTGATGTCTTGATCTACTGCCTTGGCCAAGGACTCCATATGGCATATGAATGACTTACACAATAGGAGATCACCTTGAAAATGCAAGTGTAGGTCCTTTCTTGATTCTCATTCACTTTCATGAGTCACTTGTGCAGCCCCAGCATAAGCCTTGAATCAGTTGTCTAAGGCAACACCCTTTAAAACTTATACCTAAGACTACAGAGTTAACTCATAAAGTGACATGGAACCTCAAGTCTTAGGATCAATTAATCACATCAATGACTCATGAGATATTTCCTAATCTGGAAGTTTCCATTTCCTGAAATAGAAACTTCCTTTCCCATTTAGGAATGTTCTCACACGGGGCACCTCAGTGAACTTACTTATTGAAGTCAGCACCTTCATGTATCACGTACGTATCAACTATACACTTTGTACCTCCATGAAATAAGGTGGTCCTTCTTAAGGGCGTGATCCCACAAGAAAGCCTTAGAGGAGTCAGGTTGACACTCCCATTGTCGGTAGGACTCATCGGCTTGGAGTATTTTACTAATCATGACTTATGTGATATAGGGCTCGTTTCATGAACCATTTCACCTAAATGGTAGAGTCCTAAAGTCATCAGGATTAGGGGAGTTCTCATACATGCACAGCTAAAGTAAACGCATACCAAACAAGAGCATATAAAGAAGTGTTGCCTCAATTCGTTATTTCATTCAAAGATTGTCTGTGATTACAATAAGGAAAAGTACAAAGCGGATATTCAATCGGCTTTCTAGGGAACTATTCCTAACAATCTCCCACTTGCTCGTCAAAGCCATTCTAAAGCTACTCTAAGTCCCATCTTCTTAAGATGATCTTGGAAAGCTTCTCGACTAAGGGGTTTAGTAAGTGGATCTGCCACGTTCTCTGCTGATGCGACCCTCTCAATTTGCACATCTCCTCTTTTGATAATATCACGGATTAGGTGATACTTTCTCATAATGTGTTTGGTCCGTTGGGGAGATCTTGGTTTTCTTGCTTGAGCAACCGCCCCAGTGTTGTCACAAAACGTAGTAATAGGGTCTTTCATGCTAGGAACAACATTCAACTCTTGAATGAAGTTTCTAATCCAAACACCTTCTTTAGCTGCGTCATTTGCAGCTAAGTATTCGGCATCAGTGGTCGAATCTGCAGTGGTCGTTTGCTTGGAACTCTTCCAACTCACTGCTCCGCCGTTTAGGCAGAAAATGTATCCTAACATTGACTTAAAATCATCTAAGTCAGATGCAAAGCTTGCATCGCAGTATCCTTCGACAGTAAGATCTTTCTGACCTCCGTAAACTACTAAGAATAAAACTTTAGTATTTTTCAAGTACTTAAGAATATTCTTCACGGCAGCCCAGTGACCATCTCCAGGGTCAGATTGGAAACGACTTGTTACACTAAGTGCACAAGCCACATCCGGTCGCGTACATAACATTGCATACATTATGCTTCCTATTGGTGATGCATAAGGTGTATGAGTCATTCTTTCCTTCTCAAGGTTAGTTTTAGGGCACATCTTCTTAGAGAGAGATGTTCCTACACTCATAGGAAGGTTCTTAACCTTTACTGACTCCATATTGAATCTCTTCAATACTTTGTCAATGTACATCGACTGTGATAGTCCTATTAACCTTCTAGATCTATCTCGATAGATTTTAATTCCAAGGATATAGGACGCATCACCAAGATCTTTCATCTCGAATTGGTTCGATAACCATAACTTAGTTACTTTCATGTCATCCTTCGAATTCCCAATAAGAAGGATGTCATCAACATAAAGTACTAAGAATTGCACTGAGACCTCCAATTCCTTTCTATACACACATGATTAATTCAAAATTTGAATGAATCCAAACGCTTTGACTGATTCATCAAATCGAATGTTCCAATTCCTAGAAGCCTGTTTCAATCCATAGATTGATCTTTGGAGTTTGCAAACCTTTCGTTCACTCCCACTGAATGTGAAACCTATGGGTTGTTCCATATAAGTGTCTTTATCAATGTCTCCATTGAGAATGGCAGTTTTCACATCCATTTGCCATATCTCATAGTCATAATATGCAACAATGACAAGCATGATCCGAATAGACTTTTGCATTGCAACTGGCGAAAAGGTTTCATCAAAGTCCACGCCGGGTCTTTGAGTGAATCCTTTTGCAACCAGTCTTGCCTTGTAGGCTGCAATGCTTCCATCAACTCCAAGCTTTCTCTTAAAGATCCATTTGGAACCTATGGGTTTGATCCCATCAGGCAAATCTACCAAGGTCCAAACTTGGTTGGAGTTCATGGAATCCATTTCGGATTTCATGGCTTCTATCCACTATTCAGAGTCAGAATCTAAAAGTGCCTCCTCATATGATAAAGGATCATTATCCTTTTGAAAGATCTCACGGAAGAATCCATACCATCTCTCTGGCTGTCTAGGAGTGCGTTCAGAACGCCTTAGAGGAGGATTTACGTGTGTATCGAAATTCGTGATGGGTTGTTGTTGATCAGAAGGGGAGGTTTCTTCAGTGGGTGGCGTGGGGTCACTTTGTACTTCCTCTAATTCTATGATCTTGCCTTTCTTTTCTTTAAGGAACGGTTCCTCAAGAAAAGTAGCATTTTTGGAAACAAACACCTTTTGCTCAAATTGATCTTAGAAGTAGTATCCTATGGATTCCTTAGGATAACCTACAAAGTAGCATAAGTTAGAACGCGATTCTAGCTTATCTCCCACTGTCCTCTTCACGTAAGCAGGACAACCCCAAATTCTTAAGTAAGAATAACTAGGGATTTTACCATACCACATTTCATAGGGTGTTTTAGGGACTGACTTAGAGGGAACTAGATTCAAAATCTTTGCTACACTTTCTAAGGCATAACCCCAAAAAGAAGGTGGTAAGTCAGTGAAACTCATTATGGAATGAACCATATCGAGTAGGGTTTGATTCCTTCTCTTAGAAACTCCATTGAGTTGAGGAGTTCCCGGAGGAGTCCACTGAGAGATAATCCCATTATCTTTCAGATGACTAAGGAATTCTTCACTAAGATACTCGACTCCTCGATCAGATCAAAGTGCTTTGATCTTGTGACCAGTTTGGTTCTCAACCTCCTTTTGAAATTCTAGGAATTTCTCAAAAGCTTCAGATTTATACTTCATTAAGTATACATAACCATATCGACTAAAGTCATCGGTAAAGGTTATGAAATACTGATGATTGTTTCTAGTGCTTACACTAAGCGGTCAGCAAACATCAGAATGGATCAAATCCAAAACCTTAGTGGCACGTTCCAAAGTTCCTTTAAAAGGAACTTTGGACATCTTTCCTTTGAGACAGGATTCGCAAGAAATTAACTCTTTGAGATCATTTTCAGATAATGATCCTAAAGTGTTTATCTTGCTAATTCTGCTCTTGGAAATGTGTCCTAATCTAGCATGCCATAAGGGAGCTGAAACTTTGTCATCTCTCTTACGTTTAGTTTCTCGTTGTATATTCATAATATTGATATTTTGAGTTAGATAAAGTCCATTACTTAGAGTACCGATGTGAACGGAAGAGTTGTTCCGTTTGATAAAGTATTTACCATTCTTAATATAAGTTTTATAACCTTCACAATCTAAAATTGGAACTGAAATTATATTACGAATAATGCTCGGTACATAAAGGACTTTATTTAAAACTAACTCAAAACTACCTAAATCTAATCTAATTGTGTCTAAAGCTCGAGCTTCAACATTTGAGTCATCGCCGATCTTCAAGACACATTCTCCTTCTTTGAGTTGTTGGACTTCACTTAGCATCTGTACATCATTACATATATGAGTTCCACAACCGGTATCAAGTACCCAAGAACTAGAATTAATAGAAAGATTTATTTCGACGAGAAACATATCTTTCTTTAGAGTAGCGTTGTACTCTGGGCAGTTTCTCCTCCAATGTCCCGCTTTGCCACAATGGAAGCAAACATCCTCTTTCTGATCACGCTTCTTCTTTTGGGCCTTCCCCTTCGAAAAGCCACCAGTGGGCCTAAGTGGTTTCTTCTTCTTCTTTTGGGCTTTCTTGCCCTTACCTTTAGAAGGCCCAGAAGAGGAAGATGGAGCATTCACCATCAGAACCTTATTGTCCTTCTTGATCGTGCTTTCAGCAGTCACAAGCTGACTAATCAGCTCAGCTACAGTAGCACCAACATGATTCATATTGAAATTAAGGACAAATGGGTTGAATGATGGTGGGAGCGAGGCTAGCAACAAGTCCACTGAAAGCTCATCTTTCAGTGGCATGTCCATGGAAGCAAGTTTCTCAGTAAGGGCAAGAAACTTGAGTCCATATTCATGGACACTTGAACCTTCCCTCGTTCTCAAGTGGAACAATTCCTTTGAAGTGTTATACCTTGTAACACGTTCATGAGGGCGGTAAAGTTGCTCTAAGTGGTCGTAAATCTCCCAAGCAAATTCCATGGCCTCATGTTGCCTTTGCAAGTCCGGAGACATGTTAGCCAACATAAGGCAACGGGCTTGGAGATTATCATCCTTCCACTTCTGGATAGCGTCCCACTCGGCCCGAGTGGGAGCGTCCCCTTCGGGACTAGGCTCCCCTTCGAAGAGAACATAAGTTCTCTTCTCAGAATCTAAAATGATTTTTAGATTCCTCAGCCAATCAGAATAGTTGGGACCAGTCAACTTGTTTCACTCGAGGATCGATACAAGAGGGTTTTTGGTTGCCATTTCAAAACTCGTAGAGAATCACAGAATCTACGACCTAAATGGTAAGATAGAGAACTAGTGAGCATGCTGAATTATAACGATATACAAAAGATAAGGTCTTTAATCTAATGTAGCTCCCACTGTTTTTCAAAGATCTATAATTCCCAAAGATCTAAGAGGAACACGTTTCCCAATGGGTACTAAGATCCTAGGCATTTTACCTCGAACCCACGACTCACGGACATTCTAAGTAAGAACCCTAGGTAGGTACAACTTACCAATTCTAACACCTTTAGAACTCTTAGTAATTTTTTTTTTTTTGCATCACCTTTCTTTCAATATGGACCCACGACTCGTGCGACATCCATATTTACTTAGGCGTTAAGCTAGACCCATCAATTATAAGATCATGATCAAAACTTAGTTCGAACGACCCACGACTCGCGGACATCGCCCTTGCTAAAATTAATTACGAAATATTGATCATTTAAAATGATCAATTAGGTAACTAAGAACTAATAAGCTCCACTAGCTATCCCACGACTCGCGGACAATAACTAGCTTCACTTACTAAACTTAAAACCTATTGATGGAATGCTAGGAATTTAATTCGAAATTTGCATCTCGAATTAAACACCTATTCGAAATTCGCGTGTTCGTAATCCAGGCTTTTCGTTTCGTGTTTTCGATCAAAAGCAAAACCAATCCAAGAAATCCAAAAATAGTTTATACAGTTTCAAATCCAAAACAGTTTTCAAAACGAATTTTACAAAACAGTTTTCAGAAACTTTCAGGAAAAATACAGTTTCGTAATTCTGGCTTTCTAAAACAATTACAAATACTCAATCGCATCAAGCCTAAGAATTTCTACCAAATTCAGTTTAATTGAGACGAATCAGAAACACGATTAACGAGATGGCTCTAATACCACTTGTTGGAAAACAGGAATCAGAAAGCAGCGAAAATTTAAAAAATTTTCCAACAAAAAGACCTTGGACTCGTAATCGTGTATCCAAATTCGAAGAGATTAGAAACTTACTTTTCAATAATCTTTCTTGAAGCGTTTCAAGCCACCCAAGAACGCTCTTCTCGCGGCTTGATCCCCTCTCCTTGGTAAAGCTCGAATCTTCAAAACTTCTAACTTGAAGCTCTCTAGAGATAATCCACCAACTTGACTACAATCTAACTAGTAAGGATGCTAGTTCTCTAGTTAGTGTTTAGGCTTAACCTAGGGTTTAATATGTCTGGGAGAAAGGATGGTGTTCAACACATGAACCAAAAGAATTGCCAATTACTCTCTAAGGGGAGCATGAGCTCCCCTATATATAGGAAAGGGAGGGGTGGCCGAAAATCCTAGTCCTTATAGACTAAGGATTTGGTCCCTCTTTCCTATTACTTGATCATCAAGTAATTTCCAACTTTGAGTTTGAATTCTAATTCAAATCAACTTTTAAGATAGCTAAAAATATCCAAACTCCTTTTAGATAATTTTATACTTTATTTATTAAATAAATAACTTTTTTTTATCTAATTAATTAATTCATAATTAATTAACTAGATTAATTTTCTCCAAAATAAGACTTTCTTTTTAATTCAAAATTAAACCAAAGTCTATTAAATAATTAACACATTAATTATTTAATCACATATATCACATATATATATATATATATATATATATGAATATACACGTGTGAGACAAGTGCCACAAGGACACGTGTCACTCACGTGACCCACACGTGTGGTTTCACACGTGTGGAACCCTCTTGGCCCGATTAACTCGTTTAATCATTTTAAAGCCTTAACTCATGTAACCAAGTTGTTGTGTGTGACCCTCTAGGTTCTCAATTCAATTAGCAGTGACCCTAATTAATTAATTCACTAATTAATTAATCAGTCCACAGATTAAACGACCATAATCTAACAACAGGTGTTTAACCCATAGCTGAATTGGAATGTTCGGATTCGACAGAACCTTTAAGTCATTGATTCATGCGAGATACAATCCTCCTACTTACTATCTCTCAACCAAGTTCTAGGGTAAGGGAATAATTAGAACCCTAATAATCTGGTCTTAAAGCTAAGTACATTTCATATCCATTTGATCTCAATCCAAGAAACCCTTTTCTTGTTGTCTTGATCTACTGCCTTGGCGAAGGACTCCATATGGCATATGAATGACTTACACAATAAGAGATCACCTTGCAAATGCAAGTGTAGGTCCTTTCTTGATTCTCATTCAATTTATCTAAGGCGACACCCTTTAAAACTTATACCTAAGACTATAGAGTTAACTCATAAAGTGACATGGAACCTCAAGTCTTAGGATCAATTAATCACATCAATGACTCGTGAGATATTTCCTAATCTGGAAGTTTCCATTTCCTGAAATAGAAACTTCCTTTCCCATTTAGGAATGTTCTCACACGGGGCACCTCAGTGAACTTACTTATTGAAGTAAGCACCCTCATGTATCACGCACGTATCAACTATACACTTTGCACCTCCATGAAACAAGGTGGTCCTTCTTAAGGGCGTGATCCTACAAGCAAGCCTTAGAGGAGTCAGGTTGACACTCCCACTGTCGGTAGGACTCATCGGCTTGGAGTATTTTACTAATCATGACTTATGTGATATAGGGCTCGTTTCATGAACTATTTCACCTAAATGGTAGAGTCCTAAAGTCATCAGGATTAGGGGAGTTCTCATACATGCACAGCTAAAGTAAACGCATACCAAACAAGAGCATATAAAGAAGTGTTGCCTCAATTCGTTATTTCATTCAAAGATTGTCTGTGATTACAGTAAGGCAAAGTACATAGCGGATATTCAATCGGCTTCCTAGGGCACTATTCCTAACACATAGCATATTCAAGATTAAAGGTTCATGAACCGGGGTGTGGTTTTTGCAATCCAAATCATTTAACACGTGATACTAAGTATAAGGAAAAGGGTTAAGGCCGAAGGCCAAAATCAACCGAATTTTAGTAATTATGAAGCCCACTCCCGTTTCACAAACCAAGTTCAAAATCAAACACACAACACGGTGAGTACGAGCTTCAGACCAACCTAACTCCGTTCATAAATCAAAGATCTAAAACAAAAACAAATCATAATTCGGAATCAAATACACATACCTCTTCTCCGGTTGATGGGAGGGTGGCCTACCCTGTCCATCCGTCATACAGTATGGGTCGTGAGTTTCATAACGCTCACGCCCGAGGACTTCTTCCCCCACCAAGCCTCCTAGTGGGTTCAGGGTTGTCCTTAAGTGCGGAGACCGTGCTAGGGAATACCCGACGGCCCACACCGTCCCGGGTCTCCTTCGCACAAATCTCCGGGGTCCAGTCTAATTTCAAGTTGTTCAAAAGTTCTTAATTTTCAAAAATCCAACTTAATTTTCAAAACATAACTCGCGGTTTCAAACATACTCACACCAACCCCTTTTCAAAACAAACAAATGAAAATATTTCTTATATATACATAAAAGTGTTTTCAAATATCCATAACAAAAAGGTCAATATCCCATAAAATACGTACCAAACACGTATTAAGTACTTATACATATACATAGGTCGCATGCGGGCTTAAATCACATCAAGGGTTGTAGGTCATAATAACTAAAAGAAAGAAACCTCACCTTGTCGACCACAACGAACAATGCGAACCGGAGCACACCTAAAAGACCACCTCCTTTCCCTCTAAACAAAACTCTGAACAAAACAAAGGACGAAAGACAGACTTAGACTCATATATGAACCAAATAGACGCTCGGCATATGCATATGGATGCAAAAGATGCATAAGAGATGCAAAGGATGTAATGCACTTCATAAAATTCATACTTAGGCACGTTAGAGCAAATAACGAAATATCCCACAATTAATCCAACGAACAAACTTATCACACGTCAAATGAATCCATATTAAGTCATAAGTTACACAATTCACGTCAAATAAATTCATAAATTTCATGCATACGCGTAGGAAGGCATAACAAACGTATTCTTGCCATGTATCACGTAAAATCCGTATCAAATAAATCCATAAAATTAATTCAATAATTATAACATAGAATATAACATTTCTACATAGCTCATAAATCAAAATGAACAAATAAGAAGCATAGGAAAATAACTAAAGAAGTACGAGAACCATGCACGCGAAATCGAATTATTAAGACCATATTATGTGAAATATTCAAATTAAATTACATAAAATTCATATTAATTAATTAATGCTTAATTGCATCTCGTATAATATATTACGTAAATGCACATTACCTATATATACATATTACATATATATACAAAACATGCAAGCACAAAATAATATATTACAAATAGATATGCACTCACGTATTTACTCACACACACAAGCACACATGCACAAATCTTATATACTGTTTATCTATATACATATACAGCATGCATTAAAGTCTAAGTATCATAAAAACAAAACATAAACATGGACTAATTAAAAGCCAGGGACGTACGCATGGGAATTTTATATTAAACATTTCATATATTCAATAAAGGACAACTAATAATCATTAATCTGTACTAGCATTTCATTCCACGGACAAAGCTTATTAAAGTTTGGAACTCCATCAAGGCAATACAGCAGCAGCTCAAAGAACATCACAGCCGCGACTGAAAATCAGCAAAAAACAGGTCGTGGCCGCTACCACCATCATCACCAACAAGTGCAGCAACTTCAGGTCGAAAGGAGGGCAAAATTGGGTCGCGGCCGCGACCAAGAATGGCCTGATTTTGGTCGCGGCCGCGATTGCATGTTATAGTCGCGAAACTGGAGCAGGACAACCCTGTTTCTTCGCTCCAAGCAACACAACAATAGCAGCAACTCCAGGCAATGAAAGCAACATCAAACAAGACAACAAAACGCAGCAAAAGCAACACGCAACAACAGCAAATCATGCAGCAATAAAGGATGCAACAAGGTTGAAGTTAAAACTCATTTTCTCCAAATTTTCATGATATGCAGCTATGGTAGGTCAAGATGCAAGCAAAACCTATGAAATTTGAGCTCAAAATCATGACAAAGAATTCATTTAGATCATATAAATAGCTTCAAATCAAGAGATAGATCAGATTCTCACAAAAATTCATCAAATTTCCTAAAACCCTTACTATTCACAATCCTCATTCTAACATGTTCAAATCTCAATCAAATTCAGCAAAATAGGACTCAAATGAAATGCAAGAAGATTTATAATAATAATTCGTTCATACCTCTTGAATCAGAGAAGAAATGACGAAGAATCGAACTCAAAATCCTCCAAGTGTGAATAGTGCCAAGAATCCCCTTCTTCTCGTCTTTTCCTCCAGCTCTCTCAGTTTCCTTCGGGTCTGGGCCGAAATGGATGATGTTAGGAGATAGGGTTATGAGTTTTGGGATTTAGGTTTAAGAATCGGGTTATTTGGTCAAGAAACGAGAAAGTTATGGCCAAAACTGTAAAAGGTAGCAAATCTGCGCGAGGTCCACGTTTCGGGTGAAATTCGGAGGATCAAACGGGTTTACAAAAATATGAAACTAGGTTCCTTAGCTTTCATTCTTCGTTACGAGTCCGGCGCTTCTTCCGAAATTCGAATTTGAATTCCCGAGCTCAAGATATAAATTTCGGAACACAAGGCGCGCTAAAACAAGTTAGGCCCTCGAGTCCCCAACAAATAAAATATGGTGCGTTACCATATCAAACATGTCCGAAAATGAAAAATGAGCACATAGATGAATTCATAACACATATAATTCATGCATAGCAAGTTATCACAAAAATCAAAAATAAATTCGACCTTAAACGGATTAAAAATGGGTTCAAAAGGTTAAAAACGTTAATATATTTAATCATATATTTATCAAATAATTCAACTAATTCAAGAATAGCATTTAAACATTAAAATAAACATATAATTATTTAAATAAATAATTTAAATACGCAATTAACACTCTCGTTGCAATGTACCTGTACGGTCGAAAAACCGGGATGTTACAACATCCCCCGCAACATAGCCCGACTCGTATAACAAAATGGAAATTCCGCACACGCACCAAGCCATGGCGAACGGGTGACAAACAAAAATACACAACCTAGCTAGGCGGTCTAGACCCTCAAATCAGAGCGCGTATTAAACATAAAATAATGGAAGCGATTAAATACAAATAATAGAATGCTAGAATTTATCATATCATGTCCATCATACATAACTTATAAAAATTAAATACAAGGCAAGTATACAAATCTTATCCCAGGCCAGAGTCTTAAGTATCGAACTTATACATATTTCAAAATTAACAAAATACGTAAAATAAATGAAATACAATGCATGTGACTCAAACTATCCTTAAACTACGACTCAAGGACAACTGCCTAGCTCGAACCTCCAAAAGCACCTGCAACTTAAATGAAAAGAGGAAAAAAAAACGAAACAAACACGAGGGTGAGGGGGCTAACACACACACCCATATATACGTGTAGAGCAAAGCACATAACGATTCGAAAAGAATCCATGAACCGGGGATGGTTCTTGTAAGCTAAATCATTTCCCGTGATAATATATATATATATATATAAAAGAGGTTAAAGGCCAAAGGCCAAAACAACCAATTTTAAGTATTTAAGAGTCCATTCCTATCTCATAGATTCATACATATTCACACTAACTCGGCGAGTACGAGTTCTCCATCCAAACTCCCCAAATCTAAATCATATTGCATAGTTAAAACTAAAATCATAAACCTTCCTTACTCCGGGTGATAAAAGGGTAGCAAGTCCTAGCTATCGATCATAATTCAAAAACGAGTCAAGGATTAATTACTAGCTTGCATCTTCAGCGGGGATACCATCGGCTCAAGAGCACCACCCTTCCTCAAAACTCCTAAGGTTAGGTGAAACTCTCAAAGGAAAGTGTTGATGGGGGAGCTCGGCGACCCCATGGCCATCCCGAAATGCCATACCACTCTTTGGGGCCCATTTCATAATTCAAAATCATAATTTCATAAGCTAATCTTTCAAAGCTCAAAGCTCGCTACACACTCACATATATTCAAAGCTTTTAAAAAAGGTCAAAATAGAGCTTATATAAATATAAAAACCTTTTTAAAGTCTTATACAAAATGGGATGAGCCCTCAAATTACATACCATACACATATATACCATAAAATATACATAATTCGCATGCGGGCTTCAAAACACATAGGGTTATAGGTCATAATAGCTAAAAGGAAGAAAACCTCACCTTTCCAATGTAGTGGAGCAAAAGGATATAAAACGGACGCTTACGGGACCTCTTCGTTACCCACGGGACAGAGCTCTTTCAAATTTGGAGTGATTTGGTGAAGTATTGAGCTCTAGAGATAAAATTGGAATAGTGTTCTTTTCCTCTTCTCTTAATTCTCGGTTTTGCAGCTGCCAAACCCTCTTTTCTCCAACGTGAAACAAAAATGAATGGCTGAGAGGGGAATATGGGATTAAGTCTTGGAGATGTGGGCCCAAGAATCATTCAATTTGGTCAAAAATTGATCATGATATGGCCAAAATAGTCAAGAAAGGGTCTAATTTGCATGTGAGGCTCGGTTCGGGCAAAATTCGGAGGGCCAAACGGGCTTAGAAAAATACAAATTTATATTCCTTGGTTTCCTTTCTTCGTTGAGAGTACCACGTTTCTTCCAAAATTTGAATCCGAATTCCAGAGCTCAAGTTATGGCGCCCGGAACCCAAGGTGCGCTAAAACTAGTTAGGCCCTCGAGTCCCTCACAAATCCCGTTTTACAAAACGAGCCAAGCACCAAAATAAACGAACTCTAAAACACGTAACGATCATGCAAACACGTTCATAACTCATATATTTCACGTATACTAAGATTTCACAAAAATCAGAATTAAATCTGGACACGTAGAAAGCAAATTCCGAGGCACGTAGTTATAAACGTTAAAACTCAAGTTATAAGTTAAACAAATAATTACAATTAATTTCAAATAATCACATATTCAATAAAATAACACATATTTGCATAATTAAATAATTTAAAAGCGCAATTAACACTCTTGTTACAATGTACCTGTACGGCCGGACGAGCGGGATGTTACAAAACCCACCTGTTACAGCTTACAGAACAATACCAAAACAAAAGAAGGACTTGAAGGTAGCCTATGAACCCGGCAAGTCTCTGCCCTGAAGAAAACTGTACAAAAGACAACACAGTACATTCGTGAGACTCAAGACTCCAAATGACAAGTACAAGTTATAACAATGTGTTATGCAAAGGTTCATGTATACAATTAATGCCACTTAGTCACGTAAACCATTCAATCATTCGTTACACGAGTAGATCGTGTTCTTTCATTACCATTCTTTCATTCAAATACCAATAGTTTATTCAACATGTTATAATGCATTTTAGGAATGCATATGAGTCACTTAGAAGTGAAAAAAAATCCATTAAACACATAGAGATGGCAAGGGTTGCAAGGAAGATCACCTTGTAGCATTTAAACATTCATGCACAAAATCATGTTTACACCCCGTAATTCAAACCAAAAAATTTATAGAAAATATCATATCATGTCATTAAATAAGCCATTAATATCATAGGTACATGTTAGATATAGCACCCCACACGCAAGGCACCATATCCCCCGCACTCAGTCCCGACCCTTATATGAAATGGAAAATCCATACACGTACCAGTTCAGAGTGAACGGGGACTCACTCACTCACTAGACTAGGCGGGAACTAAACTTCAAAATCAAATACACAATTCTAAAGAATAAAATGCATGTGCGGAAGCAAAATATATAATCAAGCATAAATACAATGAGAAATTGACTGGTTCAACTAACATAGATACCTAGTCCCCAAAAATTCATACATAAACATTTCCAAATATACACTCTTGTAAGCCATCATACGTACAAAATGCGTATGAAGTGACTTGGACTTAAATATGAGACTTGACCGACTCAGAACCCCGCCTAGCACTCCAAACCTGCAAAAGAACTGAAAACAAAGTCGGGCTCAGTCTTTAAGAGACTGGTGGGTACAAAACGAGGCATAAGTAACATATAGAACAATATTTAAACATTCACATGCAAGTTATAATCCCAAACGAGGTTTTTAGAGCATTTCCCAAGTGGGTGAAATAAATAAGTCATCAAAAGGGATTATAAAGTTCATTTTTCATTAGGTCGTTTGTGGCCCAGCGAGTGGGCGTGCATTATCTCCAACCAACACCTCGTGTAGTTCATTAAACATTCTTTCTTTCTTTCTTTCTTTCATGCATAACATTATTTTGTGCACATTCATGAACATTTACACCTTCTCCCTCCGGTTGATGGCCGGGTGATCGGCCCGAACCATCCATTTATTGACCAAAAGGGGAACATGACTCCCCAGATTGCACTCAGCGTCCATTCCTCGCTAACTCCTAACGAGGTCCGGTTACGCCGTTCATTGGTGGGACTAATGTGAGGGATCACCGTCAGCCTATGCCTCATCGGGTCACCACTCACACCAAGTCCCTGGGCCCCATTCTGTGCATTCATTCATTCTTTCTCGCCAAAACGTTTGGTATGTTCATAAAATAAAGGCTTTTCTTTTAAAATCATTGACCCTTGAAAATGATTCTATATACATATATACTTTTGGTTGAAATCTTTACACATTGGGAGCATAGAGGGTCATTGAACTAAATAGTAGAGAAACCCTCCTGTCCTTAGCTTACCAACCACAACTAAGAAGAAATAAGAGAACCTGGAAATGTCCTAAGAACCCGGCCAGTCTCCATCCTGGAGAGAACTGTACAAAAGACAATGTAACGTGCTCGTGAGACTCAAGACTCCAAATAAACCTTACATGATGCACGACAATGCAATGCATATGATATGAGATGCATAAGAAGTGAAATTCATTTTATAATGCCCTATAACCACGCACTTCATTCAACACGTTCCACACGTGGAGGTTTAATACTCATACGAATTCATATCTTTCAAGATTCATATCAAATTGGGCCATAAACTTCATATAGTATTCATAGCACATATTTAAACATGTTTAAAATCCATATAATAGCATACATTGGGAATTCATAAAGTTAAAGTTCATATAAGGGCAGCGAATACAAAGGAAGCGATATAAGGTAACACATAAAGGCATGTGAGTTCATAATTCAAAAACGGGCATTCCAATTAGGCCATAAATTTGAAATATACAACCTAATACATAATATAACATATTAAATAAGCATATGAATCAATTATAACACATACGGAAGTCGAGAGGGTGAAAGGAACGCAAGAAGATGGATTTTGATGAAAGTTGACAGTTTTTCGAAAATGAACAAGCTATAGAAAATTAGATATATCTCAAGTTATAGAAGTTGGAATTAAGTTTTGTTTATTGTAAATGAAACTAGACACACATGTCTTTTCAATGGTATGTAGCACGATTCTTGGTTCTAATCGAGGTGAAAATGGCATAGGTTTGAAGTTGGGTCAAAGCAGAATTTCGATGAAGTGGCAACACAATTTTCAAACGACCATAACTCACAAATTAGAAAAGATATTGAGATGCTTCCAATTGGAGGATTCTCTAGACTTTAAGAAATTTCCTTGAGTTCAAAATCAGGTCAATCCGAATCCATTTGAATAGTTAACGGTCGTTTGAATTTCATGCACAAAACCAGGAATGATCGTGCGGAGGGCAGAATGGTTCTGTTCGGTTGGACGGCCGTTCAAAGGAACCGAACGACCGTTCAGAGTGTTCTGCGTCGAAAAACAGGGTATTTCAATGGTATAACATGAAGGGGAAGGTCCCAAACACCTCCAACTCCGATTCCAAGCAAAATACACCATATAATCACCTCAATACCCATATACACATATCATTCAACAATTCATGAATTACTCCATCAAATTCATAATCCACATTCATATACACACACATATATATATATATGCATATATATGCACATATTCATATATACACATTCTTACTCAAAGAATTTCCAACAATCAATCATACAAGTTATAGCTCATCATGTATTCATACATAGTCACATAAGTGTTCAAGTTATTAGGCAAGATCACAAAACTCCATCTTAATTAACATATATATATAAAACCCACATATACATAAATACACATAATACCTTGGAGAAGAAAGGAGATGAAGAGGAAAGAGATGAGCTTGAATACTTGCTTGATTTTGGATGAACTTGTCTTGCCTTCTTGCTTCTCACTTGGCTTGATTTTGGAAGGAATGGATGAAGGGTTTGGGAATCTCTTGGGAGAGAAAATGAGAGAAGAAGAAGAATGAGATTGGGGAAGGGTTTACATCGTGTAAAATGGGGAAAGAAAAGGGGAATTCGTACTTTGGTCTTTGAGCAATTTAAGTGTCTTAACTAGGCCCCAAGATTTGATAGTTGGGTAATTGGGGTCCAACTCAATGTTCGATTGAGTCCAAGGATTTCATATAAGAACAAATACGTACATATTAAAAATAGGACAATTAATTACCATGTAAGCATATTAAAATGAGTTCAAATAACATATTCAATTAAGTCATATTGGTCACGTAGTAGCAATTAGTCTAAGACCTAATAAGTTAAACAGTCACTTAGCAATTAAAACACATATAAGTCACATAACTCTAGGTCTAAACCCACTCGTGACGTCATACCTGTACGGCCGAAAAGTCAGGACGTTACAACCTCTCCCCCTTAAGAGGTCCTGGTCCCCAGGTCCACTACCTTGTATTCTAAACTCTGAGTAAACTTTCCAGTGTTCATCCCACGCGGGTTAGCAACTCCCCGTCAGGAATTAGTTCGGAAAAAGGTCTTCAAGCACAATGGTCTTCAATTGCTGTTAAACCACGACCCTTAACTCACCGAGGCCTAAACACTCGAAAGTCTAAGCAGGTAGCAAGCAACGAAAGAACCCCGTCTTTCGAACAACAAGGAGAGAACCCCGTCTCTCACAAACAGCAAAGAGAGAACCTCGTCTCTCAAACAGACACTAAGAGAACCCCATCTCTCAAACACAAAGAAAGAGAAACTCTCAAGCTGTCAAACAACAATTAAATAAATAATCACATAACAACCACACAACAAACAAGTAGGAGACATCAAATACGTCAAGTATCAATCATGCAAAAGCAGTTAATACAACAAGCAATCAAAGCATTTAGCGTCATAAAATTATTCAAACTAAAAGTCGCATGTATGCATATGCCATGGATGCTTGATGTACCGTTCACCGTTGTTCAGTAATCTTCCATTATAGTTATTCAATTCAAAGTGGGATTCTTGTTGGAGATTCCTTTTTATCCCCAGTGCCACGGCTTAAAAGGCACGATGTGTTTAAGGCTTCAATGATCACCCGGTCTTCGATCCACAGTTGATCCTCTATCTTGAGTGTGTGCTTGAACTCAACTTAATTAATTCATCAATCTCTACGAATTAAACTCAACCCTTATTGAATGCCCGAGCTAGGTTTTAGCCGGCCGAATTTCTATTTTCCATTCTAGTAGCATCCCTAGCTCATTATGGAAAAATGACTGACGAGCCAGAATTCCCATGTTGTTTAAGTTGTGGTCTCTCCTAGACCTTCCACTTCCAACGCCCTACTGAGTTGACTTTTACTTTGCCCATCACGGAATATGATGACCTGATCGGCTTTTTCCTTTACCCCATACTTTCTTTGCCAATTCTTGAAATTCCTTCACGGCCCTATGTTCATAAGCATGAATCACGTTATACCATATACGATCTTTTCCAACCTGAGGAGATTTAGCTTGTACTTCTCATGATAAGAAACCAACAAGGTTACTTCTTCAACCGCAGTTACCATCAATCATTCCTTTGCCTTGTCTTATCACCTTAATTCCAATTATTTCTCGCATACCCATTTTCAACCCTTGAAACACTTACCCTTCTCAAAACTATTATCGAAATTTTCTCATGGCAGTCTTGAAGTTTTCCATTTTGATCTTAAAATTCGTCAATTGTCATAATCTTCAATTTCATCTCTTGTCATTCCTTGTACAATCTCGTTGATTGGGATCTTGAATTACCATTGTCCCTTTTTAAAAGTAACTCATCCGAGCACAACCGTGAATTCAATTTATTTCCCGGTCAGCTCTCCCCCCTTAAAAGTTTCTATCCCAAACTTGTGAACTTGTTCTATCACTCATGGAATATGAGACTCCCAACTTCTTCATCTTAGCTTCCTTGGTATCAAGGTCCTAGTCGAGTCAAATGTCCGGAGATATTGCTCACACTTATGTTGAAATGATTTGGTAGGGATATAATCACCTCCTTCATCTATTCTAATCTCCAGTTCTACTTTCCGAGCCTCGTATTTCTTTCTTTCCTTTAATCCACACTTTACCACCCAAAATTCCTCCTTAGATCGATTCGAATATGGCTTGGTTGAAGTAGCATTTGATAAACGGAGAGGGAGAAAATTCCCTAACAAATAAACACTAAACCATGCATGTTGGATTAAGATGCCAATGCACATAGCCAACAATTAGAGATGCAACACATTAGAGCAAGCATGTCAAGTAAAGATGCACGCGCACGTATATAAATATAGAAGAACAAATAATCTAATACAATGTATGATGCACGTACCATGAAAGTATCGAACCTGTCACCGTGGTGGTAAGCTTTAGCCTAAAAAATTTTGTTCTCCATTTTCTTAATTACGACTTTGATTTGAGCTTGCTGATCATCTCTCGTTTTCCCACGTCTTATAAATCTTTAAAGTGTTCTTGTATCAAATTGTGTGTTGCCATGGCCCGATATCACAATTCTTGATTCCAAAGTCTTGTATGGTCACAGAATTGGGTATTTCGATCATTTCCCGAAATTGGATTTCCAATTGTTATCTAGAATCTTCCACCTGGTTGTTACTCTGTTTGAAATTCCCTTGACTTATACTTTATGAGTTCAGATTGGTAGAATGAACTCATCCTCCCACTTGCTTAAACCTGATTTCATAATTTCCTCCAAAAGCTCTTTGCCTTTCTTTACCGTTTCAATTTCTTATTCCATATCTTCCAATTCAATCTCACAACACGACAATTCATCTTGGATCTAGAAGTTAAACTCCAATCCGTCCAAAGATAAAATCGTTGGCATTGTTACCTCCCATAGCTTTGCATTCACCGTGTGGGATCGATTTTCTTTAATTCTTTTCAAATTCAGCTTCTTCCCAACTCGGCTTCTGAAACTTGGTTTATTCGGAAGTTCTGCTTCGCCAATTTTCCTCGGTCGCCATTCACAAATCATATTCCGAACCTTCTACCCCGAACTTGAAACCAATTAACTTGATTCACTTGGAAACTCATCTTCGATGGCCTTTGTTGCTTATTTTTCGACATTCAATTTTACTTCGAGTCCTCTTAATTATCATCACCTTTTTTGTTGATCCGAATCTTCACCTTGATTATGACCTTGATCAACGTTCCCTTTTCCATAATTAAGCTTCTCGGTCCTTAGCTTCAATTCGGATCATTTCTTTTAACTAAAGGTTTTCTTCTTCAGTCCTCTAAACCCGGATGTTGAACCTTTAGTACCTTCAAATTTCATTTCGCCTCCTTCCTAAATTAAACGAATCGCACGCCCGGTTGATCGACTCCCTTTCACAGTATAGAGAGGTATGTGTTTATTTTGTGGATCTAAACATCACACCCTCGTACTATTACTTCCTCCATTCCAAAATTTCACCTAAAATTTAATTCCTTCTTGAACTCGAACTCTCAAACTATCCCTTAGTCGTAAAAATCACCAAATATCCCAAAGCCTTCTAAATTCAAAGGCTCTTCTTCATCTCGCCCACACTCGAAGGAGGAACTTGTGTTAAGTAGTTGTAATCGTAGGGATTGGTCGTGGTTTGATACTATAGTAATATCCTATAATTCAGAACTGAACTCAAATATAATGCATGCCGGTTAGTAAATGTATATGGCACATAATTAACACCAAGAGCACATATTTAATGCAAAATGCATAAGTCCAAAAAATTTTAAGTTAAGCATATTTAACTATGTATTTCCTCATCAAGCTGCAATAATAATGCTCATAATCAATGCGGTGCACACGTTGACATGTTGTTCCTAAGCCGTTCGACCTACAATTGACATGACACGACACAAGAAACCCCGGTTTTGTAACCTGGGGCTCTGATACCACTTAAGGATGTAGCACCCCACACGCAAGGCACCATATCCCCCGCACTCAGTCCCGACCCGTATATGAAATGGGAAATCCATACGCGTGCCAGTTCAGAGCGAATGGGGACTCACTCACTCACTAGGCTAGGCGGGAACTAAACTTCAAAATCAAATACATAATTCTAAAGAATAAAACGCATGTGCGGAAGCAAAATATATAATCATGCGTAAATACAATGAGAAATTGACGGGTTCAACTAACATAGATACCTAGTCCCCGAAAATTCATACATAAACATTTCCAAATATACACTCTTGTAAGCCATCATATGTACAAAATGCGTATGAAGTGACTTAGACTTAAATATGAGACTTGACCAACTCAGAACCCCGCCTAGCACTCCAAACCTGCAAAAGAACTGAAAACAAAGCCGGGCTCAGTCTTTAAGAGACTGGTGGGTATAAAACGAGGCATAAGTAACATATACAAAAATATTAAACATTCACATGCAAGTTATAATCCCAAATGAGGTTTTTAGAGCATTTCCCAAGTGGGTGAAATAAATAAGTCATCAAAAGGGATTATAACGTTCATTTTTCATAAGGTCGTTTGTGGCCCGGCGAGTGGGTGTGCATTATCTCCAACCAACACCTCGTGTAGTTCATTAAACATTCTTTCTTTCTTTCTTTCTTTCATGCATAACATTCTTTTGTGCACATTCATGAACATTTACACCTTCTCCCTCCGGTTGATGGCCGGGTGATCGGCCCGAACCATCCATTCATTGACCAAAAGGGGAACAAGAGAACCCGGAAGTGTCCTAAGAACCCGGCCAGTCTCCGCCCTGGAGAGAACTGTACAAAAGACAATGTAACATGCTCGTCAGACTCAAGACTCCAAATGAACCTTACATGATGAACGGCAATGCAATGCATATGATATGAGATGCATAAGAAGTGAAATTCATGTTATAATGCCCTATAACCACGCAATTCATTCAACACCTTCCACACGTGGAGGTTTCATACTCATACGATTTCATATCTTTCAAGATTCATATCAAATTGGGCCATAAACTTCATATAGTATTCATAGCACATATTTAAGCATGTTTACAATGCATATAATAGCATACATTGGGAATTCATAAAGTTAATTTCGTATAAGGGCAATGAATACAAAGGAAGCTATATAAGGTAACACATAAAGGCATATGAGTTCATAATTCAAAAACGGGCATTCCAATTAGGCCATAAATTTAAAATATACAACCTGCTACATAATATAACATGTTAAACAAGCATATGAATCAATTAGAACACATATGGAATTCGAGAGGGTGAAAGGAACGTAAGAAGATGGATTTTGACGAAAGTTGACAGTTTTTTGAAAATGAACAAGCTATAGAAAATTAGATATATCTCAAGTTCTAGATGTAGGAACTAGGTTTTGTTTACTGGAAATGCAACTAGACACACAAAGATTTTCAATGGTATGTGGCACGAATCTTGGTTCAAATCGAGGTGAAAATGGCGTAGGTTTGAAGTTGGGTCAAAGCAGAATTCCGGTGAAGTGGCGACACAATTCTCAAACGACCATAACTCACAAATGATAAAAGATATTGAGGTGATTCCATTTGGAGATCCTCTAGACTTCAAGAGGTTTCCGTGAGTTCAAAAATCAGGTTAATCCAAGTCCATTTGAATAGTTAACGGTCGTTTGAATTTCATGCACAAAACCAGGAACGACCGTGCGGAGGACAGAATGGTTTTGTTCGGTTGAACGGCCATTCAAAGGAACCGAACGACCGTTCGAAGTGTTCTGGGTCGAAAAATAGGGCATTTCAATGGTATAACGTGAAGGGGAAGGTCCCAAACACCTCCAACTCCGTTTCCAAGCAAAATACACCATATAAACATCTCAATACCCATATATATACACATATCATTCAACAATTCATGAATTACTCCATCAAATTCATAATCCACATTCACATACACACATATATATGTATACATATATGTGCACATATTCATATATACATATTCTTACTCAAAGAATTTCCAACAATCAATCATACAAGTTATAGCTCATCATGTATTCATACATATTCACATAAGAGTTCAAGTTATTAGGCAAGATCACAAAACTCCATCTTAATTAACATATATATATAAAACCCACATATACATAAATGCACATAATACCTTGGAGAAGAAAGGAGATGAAGAGGAAGGAGATGAGCTTGCATTCTTGCTTGATTTTGGATGAACTTGTCTTGCCTTCTTGCTTCTCACTTGCTTGATTTTGGAAGGAATGGATGAAGGGTTTGGCAATCTCTTGGGAGAGAAAATGAGAGAAGAAGAAGAATGAGATTGGGGAAGGGTTTACATCGTGTAAAATGGGGAAAGAAAAGGGGAATTTGCACTTTGGTCCTTGAGCAATTTAAGTGTCTTAACTAGGCCCCAAGATTTAATAGTTGGGTAATTGGGGTCCAACTCAATGTTCGATTGAGTCCAAGGATTTCATATAAGATCAAATACGTACATATTCAAAATAGAACAATTAATTACCATGTATACATATTAAAACGAGTTTAAATAACATATTCAATTAAGTCATATTGGTCACGTAGTAGCAATTAGTCTAAGACCTAATAAGTTAAACAGTCACTTAGCAATTAAAACACATATAAGTCACATAACTCTAGGTCTAAACCCACTCGTGACGTCATACCTGTACGGCCAAAAAGTCAGGGCATTACATTAGAAGCATAAGAGATCAATTAAAGCACATACGGACACCAAGGGAGTGAAAGGAACGCTAAGAAGTGGATTTCAGTAAAAGCTAACTGTTTTCAGAAATGCGCAAGCTGTAGAAATTTGAACATATCTTGAGTTCTATAATTTGGAATCAGGTTTTGTTTGTTGGATATGAAACTAGACAAATAGGGCTTTCCGAGGTTATATAGCTTGAATTTTGGTTCAAAGCGATGTGAAAATGGCGAAGGTTTGAAGTTGGATGAAGGCAGATTTCCGGCGAATGGCGACACCAAAATAGATCGATCATATCTCATAAACCAGGACGAATTTAAAGGTGATTCCAATTGGATATTATTCTAGACTTCAAAAGGTTTTTAGGGATAAAAATTCAGGTCAATCGGAGGTCGTTTGGGTAGGTAACGACGAGCAAATAACGAACGAAAGGAGAAAAACGCATGTAGTACACAAGAGAGGAACTAAAAGTCAAAAGTTGGCTGAAAAATGGTCGCGACCTCGACCCAAAATCACCTGAAAATGGTCACGGCCGTGACCTGGTACTGTAGAAGTCGAGACATGGGGAAAAGTGGGTCGCGGCCTACACCAAAAATGAATTAAACGTGCCCACGGTCACGGCCTGCACCAAAAATGAACTAAACGTGCCCACGGTCGCGACTCTATGCAGCAGCAGGGCGAAACTCGAATTCCAGGCGAAAAACTCAACCAAAACTCAAAGTAATTCATGCTATCATCAAGCTAACATATAATGGTAAGTTAAGGTAACAAAATATCATCCATATCATGCCAAAAGCTGGGCCTAACTTGCAGGTATACATGAATCAATTGCAAGAGATATAATCATATTCATACTCATACCCAAAACTTCAAAAAACTTAAATGGTGTCTCAAAAATTCCTTAACCGCTATGAAAAATCAGTTCATGAAAGTACTCAAGGATGTTTTAGGATCATTTAGGTTGCATTAAATCCAAAGAAAGCACAAGGAATCAAGCAAATTCATCAAATATCCTCTAACCCTTACTATTCACTAAGATCATCATATCATGCTCATCTCTTCATGAAATTCAGCAAATGAGGTGTCAAATTAAAATGGAGATGATAGAGAACAAAACCATAAGCTTACCTTTCGAATTTGGAGAGATTTGATGGAGTATTGAGCTCAAAACATGGAAAATGAATAGTGTCTTCTCCCCTCTCCTTGGGATTTCGGGTAGTAGGGGAAAAATCCCCTTTTTCTTCTCTTTTCTGATGCTTGAATGAAATGCGAGGGTTAGGGGCTGATAAAGGGGTTAACCAAGGTTAGTTAGGTTCAAACTTGGGTTAATTTGGTCAAAGAATGAATAAGTTAGGGCCAAAATGGTAAAAGGTGGTGAATCTGTCACACGGGCTCGATTCGGGAAAAATTCGGAGGTCCAAACGGACTTAGAAAAATATGAGGCCAAGCTATCTACCTTCCACTCCTCGTTACAATTCCAATGCCACTTTTGGAATTCAAATCCAAATTCCCGATCTCAAGTTACGGCCTCCGGAACCCATTAGGCCCTCGAGTCCCAAAACATAAAAAAATGGTCAAAGACCACAACAAAAATGAGCTCATAACATATATAAATCATACATATCAAGTTTTCACAAAAATCGGAATTAAATTCAAAGGTAAACGGATCAAATTCCAAATCATAGGTACATAACGTTCAAAAATTTGAATTAAACAATTATCAAATAATTTCATATAATTCAAATATAACATATAAACATTAATATAAACATATTATTACATTAAATAAATAATTAAAAGTGCATGTAGCACTCCCGTGATGTCATACCTGTACGGCCGAAGACGCGGGGCATTACAACCTCTCCCCCTTAAAAGGATCCGTCCTCGGATTCACCGCCTCGAGTACTGGTGTCTAAGCAAAAATTTCATGTGTTCATCCCACGCAGGGTTAGCCACTCCCCGATAGGAATTAGTTCGGGCTAGGTCTTCAAGCAACAAGGGGATCTTCATACATCACTGTCACAATTCGATGTTGAAGCACTCGAGACATCCTCATGCCGCAGCAAGAATCTCCAAAGGCGTTTCGTGAAGCACGTTGTTATCACGACCCTTGTCTCACCAAGAATCCTAAACACTCGAGATCTAAGCTGCCACCAGAGGCAAGCTAAACAGGTAACAAGCAACAACGAAAGAACCCCATCTCTCATGCAACCAAGAGAGAACCCCGTCTCTCGAAAACAATAAGGAGAGAACCCCGTTTTTCACAAAAAGCAAGAGAACCCCATCTCCTGAACAACAAAGCAAGAGAGTCTCCAATACTCTTGAGCACTAAAACACAAAACACAAACACACTACAAAACAATACAAATAGGAAGTAGCAAAACATCAAACAGTATAGTCATACAAGGATCAAGTAACAAGTATCAGTCACACCAAGTATCAATCAAACAAAACAACTAATACAGTCAATGATCAAGGCACATAGCATTAAAATTTATTTGAATTAAAATTGCATGTATGCATATGCCATGGATGTCTGATGTACCGTTCACCGTAGTAAGGAAACTTGAAGTTGACAATTTCGTGGTCCAAAATATAATCTGACCCCAAATCTGGCTCGGTACTTAACTTGTCTTTAATATCTTTACTGTATCTGATCAAGATGATGATAGACCCTCTATTCCCACTCTTGACTCCTTCTTACCATCTCCTATTTGGTGAAGTCCTTGGAATTCGAATCTTCTATCTTTACCGATACCTGAATCTACTACACTCAAGGATGACTACTTCCAAGGCCTTAAGTTCGATTCCCATCTCACGATTGTAGCGCCTCCCCCAGCACTACAACCTCCGCACCGCAATACCCCCCAGGTGGAGGTTAGACCCAACACTCAGGAAATACTACGGCGAACGGTCAAGATAATATTTGAGTAAAGTACATAACAAAGTGCAGCGGAAGATAACGAGATTTAAAACTTTGCCAATAAACGGGGAGGATAATGTGTAAAGAACAAGGATTATCATTATTAATCAAATAGTTTGGAAAATAGTGTAACAGGATGGCATGAAGATAACTCATTTCTACGGAGAATAGGCTCAAGACAGTGTACTCTTAGGACCAGTTCCAACCTACTATTGTAATGCTTCAAGGCACCTCTAGTTGTCGTTCCTTGATTCCTGAAATCATGCATTTTAAAATAGGCGAGGAGTTAGTCAAAGTGACTAAGTGAAGGGGAATGATATCTTATAGATATATGTATAGGTATATATATTTATATGATCAAGAAGATCTTGATCTAAAATATTAACAATAAGATATAGCAAATATGAAACGGTTCACAATAATTGTTGAAATAGGGATAGGGGTAATTTGGGATATTCGTAGAAATATGAACCGTTTGTAACAAGAACTTTAATGTCCACAAGCTAGGTCTCTCTATCCGTAACCCCTTAAATAATTTGGTGAAACAATACCGGGCTGATCAAGGCGCCGGTACTTTGATAAAACCAAGTATGACAATACCTTCGGTACTCGTTGGTATCAATAGGGGAGCAAACCCTAGAGACCATGAACACGATTCAGGAGGCAGCTATCTCTCCCTTAATCTCTTAGCGTGGAGTAGCTGACCTCCAGCTAAACCACTACCAAGAGTTGGTGGCAATCCGCAGCACCAACAATACCCTCGGCCCGATACCTTCCAGGAAATTACTCGCTACGGATACAGTCGGGGCCCATAACATGAATCAAGAACAATATTTTGCTTGTATAACCCGGAGTCAACGTTTTGATAAAGTGGAACAATACCCTCGGCCCGATACCTTCCGGGTAATTGCTCACTACCGATATAGTCGAGGCCCATAACATGAATCAAGAACAATATTTTGCTTGCATAACCCGGAGTCAACGTTTTGATAAAGTGGAGTTAAGATATATATCGTCTTAGTAAAACGTTGATTCGGTATGAAAGTATTTCCCTTTTAAAAAGGGATATCGTAATGTGATATTATATATATAGAGTGATAAATCATAAATAATAGGTAGGTTTGAAAATAGTTTTTATATAGATACAAAAGTATAGGCATGATTCCAGTTGAAAACATTTTAACCCTCACCTATACCGGTAGTTAGGCATTGTAACGTGGATTCCATTGCGCCTGAAAGTATTAACTACTATAGGCTTAGAACTAGGTTCTTTATTTTAATCAAATAGGCACATAAAACACGTAATGTTCATACTTAAAAAGGTAACACATTATTCAAGTAAACACATAAACTATAACATGTTAGAGAATATTCGGTAAAACATAATTTTCACCCGTTTAAGGGAATTTCTTTAATGAATTAGGTTCTATAATTTCTTTAACTAATCAAATATTTATGAATCATATTATGATTCTAATTATAAGTATTTGAAATAGAACTTTGGGTTTAACTTAACAATGTAGGTCACATTTTAGAAAACGTTTACAAAATTGCCAATTTTTGGAGAATTCGGATAAAATCCTTCTTTAATAATTTCAAAACTCAATTTATAATTATTTTATAATAAATTTCGAAATATTTAGTATAATTGTTGACCAAAAAGTCAAAATTACTATTGAAAACATTTACTATTCTTAAACACTTTATAACATAAAATTGAACACACACACTCACACACTATCACACGTGCACTTTAAATTATTCAAGAACATTATGAACATGTTCTTAGACTTATGAATATGTTCATATTAGCTCATGATCATATTTAATAAATTCTAAGTTCATAACATATGATTAAACTTAAAATGTAGCACTTTATGTAACTTTAATCATAAAATTAATTCTAAATAAATTATTCTAAGCATGAATTTAATCAAATAAGATCATAAATATTTCAACATATTTTCAGATTATTTCATACCCTAATTCATGCATCTAATTAAATAAAATTCATAATATGAACATATTGTACATAAAACTAACAATTTAGGCATTTATTTCATAAAATAAAATTCCTAAGGGCATAATTTAATTAAATCTAAGCATCCTATATTCATAATACCCTAAGAGCATCTTATAAAGCATGAAATAATAAAAGAAAAAGACTCATACCTTAGAGAGACCTAGGGAGCTCGAACTAAAGAGAGAAAATGAGTGATTTTTGTGTGTGTTAGAATGATTCTCTTGAAGGGTATTTATAGGTAGGAATTAGGGACCTTAGAGCAATTTCTAAGAATTTATAAGAAATGTGGAGATCTCTCAATCACACAAATGTATGGAATTTTTGTAGGAAATGTGGAAGGCTTAAATTCATACATTTAGACTTTCTATTTTTAGAAAGGTGATGTCATGAATGATGTCATAGAGAATAAAAATAAATATAAAATAATATAAAATTTATTCAAGAGTCGAGAGACGAGAACTCAAAGTGGTAAAAATAATGAAAGAATGAGTGAAAAATAAGCTTCGTCATGATTGTATATGTGGAACTTTTAGGTTTTTCGCTTGAAAGTTATAAATGTTAGTGATGATAAAATCATGATAAATTATATAGACGAACCTACGATGAAGTTTAAAAGTTGGAAAAACTATTATAGTCAGAGAAAATTCAAGAAATGCTTTAAGTATAATTTTGGATATTAAATGGAAGCTAAACGTTTAAATTAAAAATAATAATTTTTAAAAAGGAAAATATTTATAAATTATGCTACGGATGGAATCAAGTTTCAGTAAATGTATGAAAATTCATAAAATAATTTAAGGATCGTTATGGTTATAATATTGTATAGGGAAAACGTTAGAATTTGAAAATCTCTAAATTAGGCTAAACTAGGGTTTCTTCGCCGGTTTCGATTACTACGGGATTTACAATGAGAATTAAGGTTCGGGAATGATACCTGACATGGAAAGTTAACACTTGGCCACGTAGCGCGCCCCCGAAGGACCACGTGGACTCTGCTCCAATCTGGATTAACCAGAGACGACCATTTGGACAGGAAGTGGCGAGCGGGCATGGCCAGATCGGCAGGTCAATGCCCCCAGATCGAGACAAACCTACGATCGATGTGAAGAGTCCCTCGACCTCGATCCGTCGTAGCGTGCCGTCCGATGATGTAACATCCCGACAGATCAGACTTTTCAGGTAACCTATCATGTGCGCTATTTAATTATTCCTTTAAGTGATTATGTGGTATTTAATTTCTAACGTGGATTTAACTGCTTAAACGTTTAACTTTCCTTTGCTTTGTATTTTGCTTGTTTTGAATCCGTATTTAATTCTGATTTTTGTGAATTCGTGATATGTGTTAACTATATGTTTCATGGACTCGATTATGTGCTCGTTGTATGTTTTGGTATTTTCTTTGCTTGTCTTTTTGGTTCGTTTTGGAGACGGGACCTAAAGGAGGCTAAAGAGCATTTAGCGCACCTTGGGTTCCGGGACGCGTATCTTGAGCTCGGGAATTCGGATTCGAATTCCGTCATCTCCTTTGAACTCGTTTCGACGATTCAGGTTTAATGGGACAAGCTTCACATTTTTCTAAGTTCATTAAGACCTTCGAATTTCACCCGTAACGAGCCCCTTACGCTTGAAAGCTACCTTTTGACCTAATAAAGCCTTGTGGACCCCACTTAAAACCCAACTAAGCCTTAACCATGATTTGTGTCTTGAGTTAGCTACCCATTTCAGCCCCAAACCCCTTGAATACCGATCCATTTCTCCCTCTCTCACCAAAACGATCAGCAAGCAAAGAAAAAGAAGAGAGGAGAAACCACTTTGTCCATTTTCTTGATTTTGAGCTCAAATCATCACCAAAGCTTCTCAAATTGGAAAGGTGAGTTTATGGTTGTATTCTACACTCCCTCTTCTCTCTTTTATGTGACCTTGAGTTGGTTTCCATGGTTGATTCATGAGATAGAGCAAGCATGTGAATAGTAGTAGTTGGGAGAAATTGTTGATTCTTGCTTCCATTCTTGTTCCCTTGAGATGTGGTGATGATTTATGACTTCTATGAATTGATTCTTGACATTTGTTGCATATCCTTTCATGGTTGTTGAGATATGAGTGATTTTCGATTAATGAATGCTTGAGCTTTTGGAGATAGAACTTGATGCATTCTTCCCATTTTCTTGTCTTGTTTGCTTGCATTTTTGTGGCTGAAGTTATTGCTACTTATTGGGCATGAAATGTTGATGAATTGGTGTCATTTTGTTACATGTTGAGTGTGCTTTGAATGGCATAAGAGTCTCCTAAGTGCCCCAACCGAAATCCCCTGTTTTTACCTTCAAAATTCGGTATTGCTACGTTAAAATTTTTCCAGCCCGAACGCCTGACACGGCCACATCAGATTACAAAGGAAAATAGACACGACAGTGTTGAGCTCTCGGAAATGTTTTTTTTTCGATTTTATTTGCCTGACACGGCCGTGTCCGTCCCATTTGTATTTCTGACACGGCCGTGTCCAACAGGGTGGCGTCCGGGGAGATTTCTTTCGCCTTTCCGTTGCTTCTTGTTATTTCTTCTTGCCTCGTTTTTTATGTGTATGCATGATTAACTTGTTATATGATGTGTTAAGCCTTATGTTAAGAATTTTTGCTTTGATTTACCTCCTCGTTTATGATATATGTTCCTAGGTGTAATGTTTGCTCGTAAATGACCTAAATGTGGATTCATTCCATATCATTTGCATCATAAGCATACATATGCATGTACCGAGCGTCAATGTGGTTCATATTGAGTCTAAGAGTGTTCCTTGTTGTTTGTCTTGTTCAGAGGATCTTCCTGTTGAGGACGAGCTTGCTCCGTAGGTGTCTGGTATCCCCCTTTTGTCTCCACTACGTTCGTTGTCAAGGTGAGGTTTTTGTTCTTTTAGCTATTCGACCTATAACCCTATTTGATTTGAAGTGTCACATGTGAATATGTATAATATATGGTAACTAAGTGTATGATACTTATGTTGCGGGATTTGCCCCATTTGTTATAAGAGTTTGAAAACGCTTTGTATAAGTATGTAGCTATTTTGCCTTCATTTGCAAAAGTTTAGCTTTGAGAAAGTGTGTGTGTGTGTAAGCGAGATGTGGCTTTGAAAGATAAGCTTTGAGATATGTTTGTATGATTTCTGTGATCTGTTTGGGCCCCGGAGTGTGGTATGGTAATCTCGGGACGACCGAGGGGTCACCGAGCTCTTCCATCAACACCTCCATTTGAGAGTTTCACCCAACCTTGGGAGGTTGAGGAAGGGTGTTTCTCTTGAGCCGACGGAGGCAACCGTCGAAGGTTTCAAGGTAGTAATTAAACCTTGTCTCGTCTGTGTATGTGGATAGTTAGAGCCGATCGACCCTTCTATGAACCGGTGTTGGGGATGGATTCTAATTTGTTTTGTTTTGCTTTGTTCTTCGTATATGGAAGTTGGGATGTATGTGACTCGTACTCGCCGAGTTGGTTTAGCTTTGTATGATCTATGAAACGAGATTAGATTCTTAAATCACCTAAAACTTGGGATTCGACATTTGGCCTTTTTCTTTCTTTTTAACCTATGTATATCTATAACACGGTAATTACTTTGGCTTGCAAAAACTACTCTCGGTCCACGGATACTTTCGTTTTGCTTAATTGCTTTGCTCTATATATATATATCGGGTGGTGAGTTAGCCCCTCACTAGTCACTAGGACTAACTCTCGTTGTTGTTTTCCCCTTTTTCCTTTCTTTTGAGTTTGTAGGTTCTTCCGAGTCAAGCTAGGCGGCAAGTGTCTTTTAGTTTACTTGTGGTATAGCTTGAGTCCACATGCATCGTAGTGGATTTTCTTTCCTTTGCTTTATGTATTTCTGGATTATGTATTATGAATACACTTGTGCTATTTTGGCCGTGACGGCATTGTATATTTTGTATATGATCTAGCATGTAGCTTGTGTACTTGACCCTTCCCCTTTTGATTATGTATGTATGTGATCTTGGGAATTATGTTGAATGTGAATTGCTTCCGCTACTCTGATTTTTATTTTGCACAGTTTTTTAGGGTCTAGGCCGCCTAGCGAGGGTGTGAGTTTTGTGTGTCTCACATTCGCTATGGTTTGATACGGGTGCGAACTCCCTATTTCGTTACTCGTGTTAGACCATAGTGCGGGGGATGTGGCACCCTTCGCTCCGGGGGTGTTACATCCTTGCGTGGTATCAGAGCTCTCGGTTGTAAAATCGATCCTCTCTGGAGCCGTGTTGAGTCTGTCTAGGTCGTTCAATTTAGGAGTATGTGATTATTTGCATTCATCTACATCTCTACGTGACTTAATTGTTTAAATTCGTAATAATTGATTTCATGATCATGAACTGAACCCCATGCATCGATATTTCTCGATTTGTGTATTTTCAGGATGCCTCCAAGAAGGAGAGCAGATAGGGAGCAGACTCCTGATCTTAATCAACCCCCTCCACAAGTACCTCCACCTCCTCCAATGAATGCTGAGAATATTGTGCAGGCTCTTCTTAATCAACTTCAGCAGAATCAGAGGAATAATCCTCCATGGGAAGGACAAGGTGGACAAGTAACTCCGGCCTTCAAGGAGTTCAGAAATAACAACCCACCGAAGTGGTATGGAGGAGATGACATACAAGCAGAAGAGTGGTTCTCAGAGGTTGCGGGAATTTGGGAAATTTACCCCGCTCCTTCACATGAGAAAGTTGTTTGCACGGCTCGGTTTGTTCAAGGTCCCGCATCCAATTGGCTCAAAGCTATGAGAGCTCGATTGGAGAGAAATGGAGAGGAGTTTGATTGGGAAAGCTTTGTAAGAGAGTTTCGTCACAAGTATGTTCCACCTAGTGCTCACGAGAGAAGACTTCAGCAATTTACAGAATTGAGACAAGGGAATCGTTCAGTTGAAGAGTATATCTTGGAATTTGAAAGACTTGCACCGTATGCTCCACACATCACCAATGATGATACCCAGAAGGCTCGGAACTTTATTCATGGTTTGAGATATGAGATCCAGAATGCTCTTAAGGCGGCTACTGTGGATACGTGGGAGAAGGCTACGAGGAAGGCTATCAAAGTGGAGGTCAATAACACGAGATTGAGGCCGACCTACTCCTCGGGGCAAGGTTCGAGTTCTATTTGGGGAAGAGGCCTGCATCACATAGTGGGCCTCCGGTTTTCAAACCCCAAGGTCCTAATACTTCAGTCAAGAAAGCCCGACCTCCGGTAACTGCGGCACCAGCTCTACCTGCTCCGATACAGTGTAGTTATTGTAAGGGTCCCAATTACACCGAGGAGTCATGCCGGAAGAAATTGAGAAGATGTTATAGATGTGGAGAGCCCAGTCATTTGATTAGTACTTGTCCTCAAGTTAGAGCACCTCAGCCTCGAGCTCCTCAACCATTGAATGTGATGCCCCCGAGAGCACCGATCCAGGCTACAGCTTATGCTTTGGAGGGCGAGGAAGAGAATGTGGAAGTGGATGCCAACGCCGTTGTTGAAGGTATTATCCACATTCATGGCATTCCATTGCATGCATTGTTTGATCCGGGAGCAACGCATTCATTTATTGCTTCCCGGCTTGTTTCTACTCTTCCCTTGCCTGTTGCTTGCCTAGATGATTACTTTGTTGTCTCTTCTCCTCTTGGTGGTACTTTGTCTACGAATTGTGTTACCGTGGTTGTCCGGTGGTTGTGGAAGATCAAGAGTATCCGGCAGACCTAATCAAGATGCCTATCAAGAAGTTTTGGGTGATTCTGGGCATGGACTGGTTGTACCGTTATCAAGCTATGATGGATTGTTTTGCTAAGAAGGTAACTTTGGATTCTACGGTCTTTGCGGGTCAGAGGTTGAAGACCTGCCCGTTTATCTCCTTTATGGAAGTGAGTAGACTGTTCCGGGATGGTGCAACGGGCTACATGGCCTACCTTTTGAATAAGCCAAAGGATCAGGCCAAGCTCGAGGAGACGGAGATTGTAAAGGAATTCCCGGATGTGTTTCTGGAGAATTTGGGATCTTTACCTCCGGATCGAGACGTCGAGTTTGTGATAGATCCCTATCCCGGAGCAGAACCGTACGCAAAATCTCCCTATAGGATGGCTCCAGCCGAGTTGAAGGAGTTAAAGATGCAATTGGACGAGCTCTTAGAATGTGGTTACATTCGCCCGAGCACTTCTCCGTGGGGTGCTCCGGTCCTGTTTGTAAAGAAGAAAGACGGGACCTTGCGAATGTGTATTGACTACCGTGAGCTGAACCGGTTAACGGTTAAGAACAAATACCCACTTCCTCACATTGAAGAGTTATTCGATCTCCTGCAAGGTTCAGGTGTTTATTCTAAGTTGGATTTAAGGCAAGGGTATTACCAGATGCGTATCCGGGAGGGAGATATACCGAAGACAGGTTTCAACACGAGATATGGGCATTTTGAGTTTGTGGTCATGCCTTTTGGTCTTACCAATGCCCCAGCCGTGTTTATGGATATGATGCACCGAATATTCCGGCCTTACCTCAATAAATTCGTGGTCATCTTCATAGATGATATTCTCGTGTATTCGAGGTCCGAGGAAGAGCACGCGCGGCATTTGAGTATTGTCTTGTCTACACTTCGGGAGCACAAGTTGTTTGCTAAGTTCAGTAAGTGCAAGTTCTGGTTGGATCGAGTTTCTTTTTTGGGTCACTTCATTTCTGGGAATGGTATAGAAGTGGATCCGGCGAAGGTTGAAACGGTTATGCTTTGGAAGCAACCTAAGAATGCATCGGAAGTGAGAAGTTTTCTTGGGTTAGCAGGGTATTATAGGCGCTTTGTGAAAGATTTCTCGAAGATTGCTTCCCCGTTGACCCGGTTAACTAAGAAAGAGGTTAAATTCGAGTGGGATGAGGCGTGTGAGAAGAGTTTCCAAACTCTTAAGGAAAGATTGACTACTGCACCGGTTTTAACCCTACCCGGGGGTTCAGAAGGCTACTCAGTTTACACCGATGCTTCGAAGGAAGGTCTCGGTTGTGTGTTAATGCAGAATGGTAAGGTGGTAGCCTACTCTTCAAGGAAGTTAAAGGATCACGAGAAAAATTATCCGACTCATGACTTGGAACTCGCGGCAGTGGTGTTTGCTTTGATGAAATGGCGACATTATCTCTATGGAGTTACTTTTGAAGTGTTCACCGATCACCAGAGTCTTAAGTATTTGTTTACTCAGAAAGATTTGAACATAAGGCAGAGAAGGTGGATGGAGCTACTTGAGGACTATGATTGTAAGATTCAGTACCATCCGGGTAAAGCTAATGTGGTGGCGGATGCTTTGAGTAGGAAGGCTAGTATTTCAGATCTGGAAGCAGGTTCTAGTAGACAGGGTTTGGTGGTTCTGGTTTCAGAGGCTCGTTTAGCTAATATTTCAGTTCAGCCGGATTTGAAGCAGAGATTGATAGAAGCTCAATCTGTGGAGTCCGAGATTCAGAAATTGGTAACTAATTCAAGGATTGATCCTGAAACCAAGTTTGGATTTGATGATTCGGGGTTGTTTCGATTCAAGACTCGAGTTTGTATTCCAGATGAACTTAAGCAGTTGGTACTTGATGAAGCCCACAAATTAGCATATGCAGTTCATCCCGGTACCACCAAAATGTACAAGGATTTAAGGACTTTATATTGGTGGAACGGCATGAAGAGAGACGTTGTTAACTATGTTAGAAGATGTCAAACATGCCAAGTGGTTAAAGTAGAACACCAGAAACCGGGAGGAACTCTCCAACCACTTCCAATACCCGAGTGGAAGTGGGAGCAAGTGACAATGGACTTCGTGTCTGGCTTGCCAAGGACCAAAGGAGGTTCCGATGGAATTTGGGTGGTTATTGATCGGTTGACGAAGTCAGCGCATTTCCTCAAGGTGAGAATGTCCGATAAGGTTCCTAAGTTAGCCCGGTTATATCGGAAAGAGATTGTTAGGTTGCATGGTACCCCGGTTAGCATTGTGTCGGATAGGGATCCTCAGTTCACATCCAGTTTTTGGCAGGAATTACAGAAGTGTTTGGGGACGAAGCTTCACTTTAGTACTACATTTCACCCACAGATGGATGGCCAGTCTGAAAGGCTAATTAGGTATATCGAGGACATGCTTCATGCTTGTGCCTTGGATTATCAGGATTCGTGGGATGAACAGTTGGATTTGATTGAGTATGCCTACAATAACAGCTTTCAGTCTTCTATTGGCATGGCACCTTATGAGGCTCTTTATGGAGGGAAATGTCGATCCCCTCTCTTTTGGGATATAGATGAGTGGAGATGGACTAAAGATGGAAAGCTCGAAAGGGCTAAGAAACCTAAGGAGATTCAGGATACTATCGAGAGGGTGAAGGTGATTAGACAGAGGTTGAAAGCGGCACAAGACCGGCAGAAAAGTTAAGCAGATAAAAGAAGATGACCCTTAGAGTTTGACAAAGGAGATAAGGTCTTTTTAAAGGCATCTCCTAGGAAAGGGTATGCTCGGATTGGTAAAGGCGGGAAGCTTAACCCTCGCTACTTAAGCCCCTTTGAGATCCTTCATTGAGTTGGGGAAGTAGCCTACAGACTTGATTTACCACCGAGTTTGACCGGGATTCACAATGTGTTTCATGTCTCGCAGCTTCGGAAACATTATCCCGATGAGTCTTCTATTCTTCCAGTTGAGAAAGTTCAGTTAGAGCCGAATTTGACTTTTAAGAAGTATCCGGTTAAGGTGATGGATTGGAAGATGCAAGAGTTGAGAAATAGACAAATCCCTCTTGTAAAGGTCTTGTGGCGTGATCAAGAATCCGAGGAAGCCACTTGGGAGACCGAGGAGAAGATGAAGCAGTTATATCCGGATCTTTTCAAGACCTCGCCTCGGACCTGAGGAAAGGTCCTTTTGAAGGAGAGAGGTTTGTAACATCCCGACTGATCAGACTTTTCAGCTAACCTATTATGTGCGCTATTTAATTATTCCTTTAATTGATTATGTGGTATTTAATTTCTAACGTGGATTTAACTGCTTAAACGTTTAACTTTCCTTTGCTTTGTATTTTGCTTGTTTTGAATCCGTATTTAATTCTGATTTTTGTGAATTCGTGATATGTGTTAACTATATGTTTCATGGGCTCGATTATGTGCTCGTTGTATGTTTTGGTATTTTCTTTGCTTGCCTTTTTGGTTCGTTTTGGAGACGGGACCTAAAGGTGGCTAAAGAGCATTTAGCGCACCTTGGGTTTCGGGACGCGTATCTTGAGGTCGGGAATTCAGATTCGAATTCCGTCACCTCCGTTGAACTCGTTTCGACAATTCGGGTTTAATGGGACAAGCCTTACATTTTTCTAAGTTCATTAAGACCTTCGAATTTCACCCGTAACGAGCCCCTTACGCTTGAAAGCTACCTTTTGGCCTAATAAAGCCTTATGGACCCCACTTAAAACCCAACTAAGCCTTAACCATGATTTGTGTCTTAAGTTAGCTACCCATTTTAGCCCCAAACCCCTTGAATACCGATCCATTTCTCCCTCTCTCACCAAAACGATCAGCAAGCAAAGGAAAAGAAGAGAAGGAGAAACCCCTTTGTCCATTTTCTTGATTTTGAGCTCAAATAATCACCAAAGCTTCTCAAATTTGAAAGGTGAGTTTATGGTTGTATTCTACACTCCCTCTTCTCTCTTTTATGTGACCTTGAGTTGGTTTCCATGGTTGATTCATGAGATAGAGCAAGCATGTGAATAGTAGTAGTTGGGAGAAATTGTTGATTCTTGCTTCCATTCTTGTTCCCTTGAGATGTGGTGATGATTTATGACTTCTATGACTTGATTCTTGACATTTATTGCATCTCCTTTCATGGTTTTTGAGATATGAGTGATTTACCATTAATGAATGCTTGAGCTTTTGGTGATAGAACTTGATGCATTCTTCCCCTTTTCTTGCCTTGTTTGCTTGCATTTTTGTGGCTGAAGTTATTGCTACTTACTGGGCATGAAATGTTGATGAATTGGTGTCATTTTTTTACGTGTTGAGTGTGCTTTGAATGGCATAAGAGTCTCCTAAGTGCCCCCAATCGAAATCCCCTGTTTTGCCTTCAAAATTCGGTGTTGCTGCGTTAAAATTTTTCCAGCCCGAACGCCTGACACGGCCGCGCCAAATTACAAAGGAAAATGGACACGGCAGTGTTGAGCTCTCGGAAATGTTTTTTTTCGAATTTATTTGCCTGACACGGCCGTGTCCGTCCCCTTTGTATTTCTGACATGGCCGTGTCCAACAGGGTGGCGTCTGGGGAGATTTCTTTTGCCTTTTCGTTGCTTCTTGTTATTTCTTCTTGCCTCGTTTTTTATGTGTATGCATGATTAACTTGTTATATGATGTGTTAAGCCTTATGTTAAGAATTTTTGCTTTGATTTACCTCCTCGTTTATGATATATGTTCCTAGGTGTAATGTTTGCTCGTAAATGACCTAAATGTGGATTCATTCTATATCATTTGCATCATAAGCATACATATGCATGTATCGAGCGTCAATGTGGTTCATATTGAGTCTAAGAGTGTTCCTTGTTGTTTGTCTTGTTCAGAGGATCTTCTTGTTAAGCACGAGCTTGCTCCGTAGGTGTCCGGTTTCCCCCTTTTGTCTCCACTACGTTCGTTGTCAAGGTGAGGTTTTTGTTCTTTTAGCTATTCGACCTATAACCCTATTTGATTTGAAGCCTCGCATGTGAATACGTATAATATATGGTAAATAAGTGTATGATACTTATGTTGCGGGATTTGCCCCATTTGTTATAAGAGTTTGAAAACGCTTTGTATAAGTATGTAGCTATTTTGCCTTCGTTTGCAAAAGTTTAGGTTTGAGCAAGTGTGTGTGTATAAGCGAGATGTGGCTTTGAAAGATAAGCTTTGAGATATGTTTGTGTGATTTCCGTGATCTGTTTGGGCCCCGGAGTGTGGTATGGTAATCTCGGGACGACCGAGGGGTCGCCGAGCTCTTCCATCAACGCCTTCATTTGAGAGTTTCACCCAACCTTGGGAGGTTGAGGAAGGGTGTTTCTCTTGAACCGACGGAGGCAACCGTCGAAGGTTTCAAGGTAGTAATTAAACCTTGTCTCGCCTGTGTATGTGGATAGTTAGGGCTGATCAACCCTTCTATCAACCGGTGTTGGGGATGGATTCTGATTTGTTTTGTTTTGCTTTGTTCTTCGTATATGGAAGTTAGGATGTGTGTGCCTCGTACTCACCGAGTTGGTTTAGCTTTGTATGATCTGTGGAACGAGAGTGGATTCTTAAATCACCTAAAACTTGGAATTTGATATTTGGCCTTTTTCTTTCTTTTTAACCTATGTATATCTATAACACGGGAATTACTTTGCCTTGCAAAAACTACTCTCGGTCCGTGGATCCTTTCGTTTTGCTTAATTGCTTTGCTCTATATATATATCGGGTGCGTGAGTTAGCCCCTCACTAGACACTAGGACTAACCCTCATTGTTGTTTTTCCCTTTTTCCTTTCTTTTGAGTTTGCAGGTTCTTCCGAGTCAAGCTAGGCGGCAAGTGTGTTTTGGTTTACTTGTGGTATAGCTTGAGTCCGCATGCATCGTAGTGGATTTTCGTTCCTTTACTTTATGTATTTCTGGATTATGTATTATGAATACACTTGTGCTGTTTTGGCCGTGACGACATTGTATATTTTGTATATGATCTAGCATGGAGCTTGTTTACTTGACCCTTCCCCTTTTGATTATGTATGTATGTGATCTTGGGAATTATGTTGAATGTGAATTGCTTCCGCTACTCTGATTTTTATTTTGTGCAGTTTTTGAGGGTCTAGGCCGCCTAGCGAGGGTGTGAGTTTTGTGTGTCTCCCGTTCGCTATGGTTTGATACGGGTACGAACTCCCTATTTCATTACTCGTGTTAGACCTTAGTGCGGGGAATGTGGCACCCTTCGCTCCGGGGGTGTTACAGACGATCTGCCCACTTAAAGAGGAGGTCCAGTCAACAAGGGTCCCGGAAGACAACATTGACCTGCAGGACTGTAACACCCCGATTTTTCATTCGTTCGAATATGTCGTATATGTTTATAAATTACGCAAACTAAATTATTTAATTATGTGATTAATTGTTTATAAGTGTTTACCAAATTGCGCGAATTAATTGTTTATAAGTGTTAAATATTTAATTTTATTATAAATTGTTATTATTTTATAATTTTTATTCTATTTTATTCTAATTTATTTCGTTAATTATTTATTTAAATTGATAATTAAGAATTAATGTTAATTAATCATGTTTTAATTTTATTAATAAATTTCAACACTAAAGGTTGACTTGCATATTAAATTAAAATAGAATTTGAATTTTATTATTTAATTTGAAATGTTATGAAATTGTTACGTTTGCGCATGAGTGTTTTAATCGTGCGTCGTTCTTATATGATTTGATATCGAAAATTCATGAAAATTTAATATGTTGTAGATTTATGTGTTATGAACATGTTTATATGCTCGTTTTATGTTTTCGACTTCGTTTGACGTGGTAACGAATTTATTTTTGAATTGTGGAACCAAATCGGGGGCTAACGAGCAATTAGTGCACCCTTGGTTCCGTATTTGATATCTTAAGCTAGGAAACTCGGATTCGAGTTTCGTCAACTTCGCTGAACTTGCAACAAAAATTCGAGTTTAATGAACTTAGCCTCATATTTTTCTAAGACCATTTGAACCTCCGAAATTCAACCGAAACACGTAACGGATGCCAAAACTGCCACAGTTTACTAAAATGACCATATCTTATTCAAACCTTGACCAAATTAACTATGGTTTGATTCCTTAGAACCCTAACTCAACCCTCTAACCAGAATTTATCACCCCAAACCGAGATAACCCTCATTTCTTAGATAACATTCAGCCAAAACCTTATGCTCTCCAGTTTTCCCGTAGCTCAAGCCAACCCTTGGAGATTTAAGCTCAAATCTCGTCCAAACCTTCATTAATCAACAAGGTAAGCTTAGGGTTGTATTGTACATTCAATATGAGTCATTGTGATCCTTTCACCCCCAATTTTGAGCATGTTTTCATGGGTTTATGGCTGACTTAGTGAATAGTTAGGTTTGGTGCCGTTTTGTTAATCTCTCTCATTCCTTGATGGATTTGGTTGGTTCAAAGCATGAATATGGTTATCTTAACTCCCTCTTCTCATTTATGATCAGTGATTATATGATAGTTAGAGATTTTAGGAGATTCCATTGATGGTACTTTGAAAAAATTGCATGAAATGAGACTGAATTCTTCCTCTCTCTCGATGTGCTGCTGCTGCTGCGTTTGGGGCTCATTTTGCTGTCATTTGTTGCACCTATTCCATTGTTTGTTGCACAAATATATTGCTGATCTTGTTGCTCAAAGAATGGAATGATTGTTGCCCTGTTTTTCTTCCGTTTGTGCCCTGTTTCTGGTGTAAATTGTTGCTGTCAGCTGCTGCTCTTTTTTGTGCCCTGTTTCCGTTTGTTGTTGTAATATACATAATATATATAATAAACATATATATATATATATATATTAGGTATTGTTTAATTTAATTGAATTATGGAATTGATTGTTACCTATTTCATGTTTTACCTATTTAAATGACTTAAATGCCTTGTTTTGTTTACTCTATAATTGTGAACGTGAAATAGTACGTGTTATGATCATTATACGCAATTCTTGGATTCATTTGATATAAAATGTGAATATATGAATTTATGGAATTTATTTGACACCTATTTCGTGTTCATATCTATTTAAATGATTTGAATGTCTTTATTTGTTTATTTTAAAATTGTAAACTTGTTATCTTTGAGCCATGATTGTTATATGGAATTCTTGGATTTATTTGATAAGAAATGTGAAAATTATGAACGCTTCCTTAAACGAATTTGAATGATTTATGAAAGGAGGGTAATGATCGTTTGTATGATTTAAATACGTTAATCGTGCACATGAACGTGTTCATGACATAACATCATCTCTTATGCATTCATATCATGTTCATTGCATGTCGTGCGTCATATATGGTTCATTGAGTCTTGAGTCTCACGAATGCATTGTTATCCTTGTACAGTTTCTCCAGGGCGGAGATGTCGGGTTCTTAGGCTTCTTCAAGTCTTCTTTTCTTCTTGGTATTGTTCGGTAAGAAGTGGTCAGGTGGGTTTCTCTTCTATTTAGTTAAATGACCCTATATACTCCCAACGTGTAAAGATTTCAGCCAAAAGTATTTATGTATATAGAGTCGCTTTCCTGAGTCAATGATTTTAGACGTAAGCCGTTATTTTATGAACCTACCAAATGTTTTGGCCAGAAAAGAAAGAATGTTATGCGCAGAATGGGCCCAGGAACTTGGTGTGAGTGGTGCCCCGAGGAGGCATGGGCTGACGGTGATCCCTCACACTAGTTCCACCAATGTACGGCGTAACCGGACCTCGTTAGGAGTTAGCGAGGAATGGACGTTATGTGCCACTAGGGGAGTCATGAAACCCTTTTGGTCAATGAATGGATGGTTCGGGTCGATCACCGGTCATCACCCGGAGGAAGAAGGTGTAAATGTTCATGAATGTGCATAAAAGAATGTTATGCATGAATGAAAGAAAGAAAGAAAGAATGTTTAATGAACTACACGAGGTGTTGGTTGGAGATTATGCTCGCCCACTCGCCAGGCCTCAAACAACCTAATGAAAAATGAACTTTATAATCCCTTTTGATGATTTATTTCTTTCACCCACTTAGGAAATGCTCTAAAAACCTCATTTGGGATTATAACTTGCATGTGAATGTTAAATATTGTTGTATATGCTATTTATACCTCATTTTATACCCACCAGTCTCGTATAGACTGAACCCGGATTGTTTTCAGTGATTTTGCAGGTTTGGAGTGCTAGGCGGGAAGTCATGTCTAGTTAGTCTTTCGGTTAAGTCAGAGTCTGTTCATCTGCATTTTGTACCATGATTTGTTTAAGTTGGAGAATGTAAGATTTGTATTGATTGTCAACACTACCATGAATTATGAATGAGTTTATAAGAAACCGTATTTGAAGTGGTATGATCGTATCGATTTTCGGGATTAGGTATCTATGCTAGTTGAACCGTTTCTCTTTGATTATCTTGATATTTACCTATATACCTTGCTTCCGCATTGATACTATCTCTATTTATGGTCTCTTTGGTTGCGTTACTTAGCTCCTGCCTAGCTTAGCGAGTGTGTATGTCCCCGTTCGCCGTGATTTAGCTCGGGTATGGATTGTCCATTTTATATTCGGGTCGGGTCTTGGTGCGGGGGATGTGGTACCTTACGCTCGGGTGCTACATCTTTAAGTGGTATCAGAGCCCGGTTGCAAAACCAGTGTTCTCATCTCGTGATTGAGTCAGTCTAGGTCGCACGGCGTAGGAACTACGTGACAATGTGTGCATTGCATCGATCTTGAATATGTATCGCCTTCTTTTTTGAATTTTGTTAACTTATCTGTTGCATTCCTGCATTGGATCAGTGCTTTCGTGTCAAATACGTGCCATGAGCATGCACTAATCGCATGCATATATCCTTGAAATGAGTTCTGATTTATAGGTTATGAAGATAATATCAAACCACGGCCAAACATCATACTAACAACGTTTTATTGCAAGTCCTTTTTGAGGCATGGAAGATAGGAGGGATGCACCGGGGAAGGATATAGAGAATTCGAGAGGCGTGGTCTTCATGGATAGAGTTAGAGTTCAAGGGTTAGGAGCTGAGATGGAGATTCGACTTTAGAGATGCAAGTATAGAGGGACACTTGATGGAATAGGAGTTGATTCGGGAATATTTATGACTCCGAAGATTGACATATGCGGCTCTCTTTTATTGGATGTCATAATTGGATTCAACGGGGTCATTCAACTTAAGGAATGGAGTGAATGAACCTTGAGGGTGCTTTAATTCAGGGTTCGGATTATGGAAGAAGTGCGTCCGGGAGCCCTAAATTGCAACTAAGATGGAAAACGAGTCAGGAAGGGATTGGAAGAAGTCAAGAAGCGTGGAAAACACAAGTTCATGGAAGGTGACAATACTACGGACAAGATTAGAGGTCGTTTCTGTTGGAAAAACGGAATCAGAAAAGCAGCGGAATTTAAAAAAATTTCCCAATAAGAGGACCTTTGACTCGCAATCGTGTATCCAAATTCGCAGAGTTAAGAAACTTACTTTTCTTTTGTTCTTTCTTGAAGCGTTTCAAGCCACCCAAGAACGCTCTTCTCGCGGCTTGATCCCCTCTCCTTGGTAAAGCTCGAATCTTCAAACTTCTAACTTGAAGCTCTCCAGAGATAGTCCACCAACTTGATCACAATCTAACTAGTAAGGATGCTAGTTCATAGTTAGTGTTTAGGCTTAACCTAGGGTTTATTTTATCTAGGAGAAAGGATGGTGTTCAACACATGAACGAAAAGAATTACCAATTACCTCTAAGGGGAGCTCGAGCTCCCCTATTTATAATATGGGGAGGACCGAAAAATCCTAGTCCTTATGGGCAAAGGATTTTGGTCCCTCTCTCCTATTACTTGATCATCAAGTAATTTTGACTTTGACATTGAATTCAAATTCAAATCAACTTTCAAGAGAGCTAAAAATATCCAAACTATTTTTGGATAATTTTATACTTTATTTATTTAAAATAAATAACTTATTTTACCTAATTAATTAATTCATAATTAATTAACTAGATTATTTTCTCCAAAATTAGACTTTCTTTTTAATTCAAAATTAAACCAAAGTCTATTAAATAATTAACACATTTAATTATTTAATATATATATACAATATATATATTTACACGTGTGGGACACGTGTCACAAGGACACGTGTCACCCACGTGACCCACAAGTGTGGTTTCACACGTGTGGAACCCTCTTGGCCCGATTAACTCGTTTAATCATTTTCAAGCCTCAACTCATGTAACCAAGTTGTTGTGTGTGACCCTCTAGGTTCTCAATTCAATTAGCAGTGACCCTAATTAATTAATTCACTAATTAATTAATCAGTCCACAGATTAAACGACCATAGTCTAGCAACAGGTGTTTAACCCCTAGCTGAATTGGAATGTTCGGATTCGACAGAACCTTTAAGTCATTGATTCATGTGAGATACAATCCTCCTACTTACTATCTCTCAACCAAGATCTAGGGCAAGGGAATAATCAGAACCCTAATAATCCAGTCTTAAAGCTAAGTGCATTTCATATCCATTTGATCTCAATCCAAGAAACCCTTTTCTTGATGTCTTGATCTACTGCCTTGGCCAAGGACTCCATAAGGCATATGAATGACTTACACAATAAGAGATCACCTTGCATATGCAAGTGTAGGTACTTTCATGATTCTCATTCACTTTCATGAATCACTTGTGCAGCCCCAGCATAAGCCTTGAATCAGTTGTCTAAGGCGACACCCTTTAAAGCTTATACCTAAGACTACAGAGTTAACTCATAAAGTGACAAGGAACCTCAAGTCTTAAGGATCAATTAATCACATCAATGACTCGTGAGATATTTCCTAATCTGGAAGTTTTCATTTCATGAAATAGAAACTTTCTTTCCCATTTAGGAATGTTCTCACACGGGGCACCTCAGTGAACTTACTTATTAAAGTAAGCACCCTCATGTATCATGCATGTATCAACTATACACTTTGCATCTCCATGAAACAAGGTGGTCCTTCTTAAGGGCGTGATCCCACAAGCAAGCCTTAGAGGAGTCAGGTTGACACTCCCACTGTCTGTAGGACTCATCGGCTTGGAGTATTTTACTAATCATGACTTATGTGATATAGGGCTCATTTCATGAACCATTTTACCTAAATGGTAGAGTCCTAAAGTCATCAGGATTAGGGGAGTTCTCATACATGCACAGATAAAGTAAACGCATACCAAACAAGAGCATATAAAGAAGTGTTGCCTTAATTCGATATTTCATTGAAAGATTGTCTGTGATTACAATAAGGAAAAGCACAAAGCGGATATTCAATCGGCTTTCTAGGGTACTATTCCTAACAATCTCCCACTTGCCCGTCAAAGCCATTCTAAAGCTACTCTAAGTCCCATCTTCTGAAGATGACCTTGGAAAGCTTCTCGACTAAGGGGTTTAGTAATTGGATCTGCCACGTTCTCTGCTGATGTGACCCTCTCAACTTGTACATATCCTCTTTTGATAATATCACGGATTAGGTGATACTTCCTCATAATGTGCTTGGTCCGTTGGTGAGATCTTGGTTCTCTTGCTTGAGCAACCGCCCCAGTGTTGTCACAAAACACAGAAATGGGGTCTTTCATGCTAGGAACAACATTCAACTCTTGAATGAAGTTTCTAATCCAAACACCTTCCTTAGCTGCGTCATTTGCAGCTAAGTATTCGGCCTCAGTGTTCGAATCTGCAGTGGTCGTTTGCTTGGAACTCTTCCAACTCACTGCTCCGCCGTTTAGGCAGAAAATGTATCCTGACATTGACTTAAAATAATCTAAGTCAGATGCAAAGCTTGCATCGCAGTATCCTTCGACAGTAAGATCTTTCTGACCTCCGTAAACTAAGAATAAATCTTTAGTACTTTTCAAGTACTTGAGAATATTCTTCACAGCAGCCCAGTGACCATCTCCAGGGTCAGATTGGAAACGACTTGTTACACTAAGTGCATAAGCCACATCCGGTCGAGTACATAACATTGCATACATTATGCTACCTATTGCTGATGCATAAGGTGTATGAGTCATTCTTTCCTTCTCAAGGTTAGTCTTAGGACACATCTTCTTTGAAAGACATGTTCCTACACTCATAGGAAGGTTCTTAACCTTTGCTGACTCCATATTGAATCTCTTTAATACTTTGTCAATGTATATCGACTGTGATAGTCCTATTAACCTTCTAGATCTATCTCGATAGATTTTAATTCCAAGGATATAGGACGCATCACCAAGATCTTTCATCACGAATTGGTTCGATAACCATAACTTAGTCACTTTCATGTCATCCTTCGAATTCCCAATAAGAAGGATGTCATCAACATAAAGTACTAAGAATTGCACTAAGGTCTCCAATTCCTTTCTATACACACATGATTCATTCGAAATTTGAATGAAGCCAAACGCTTTGACTGGTTCATCAAATCGAATATTCCAATTCCTAGAAGCCTGTTTCAATCCATAGATTGATCTTTGGAGTTTGCAAACCTTTTGCTCACTCCCACTGAATGTGAAACCTATGGGTTGCTCCATATAAATGTCTTTATCAATGTCAACATTGAGAAAGGAAGTTTTCACATCCATTTGCCATATCTCGTAGTTATAATACGCAGCAATGGCAAGCATGATCCGAATAGACTTTTGCATTGCAACTGGTGAAAAGGTTTCATCAAAGTCCACGCCGGGTCTTTGAGTGAATCCTTTTGCAACCAGTCTTGCTTTGTAGGCTACAATGCTTCCATCAACTCCAAGATTTCTCTTAAAGATCCATTTGCAACCTATGGGTTTGACCCCATCAGGCAAATCTACCAAGGTCCAAACTTGGTTGGAGTTCATGGAGTCCATTTCGGATTTCATGGCTTCTATCCACTATTCAGAGTCAGAATCTGAAAGTGCCTCCTCTTATGTTAAAGGATCGTTATCCTTTTGAGAGATTTCATGGAAGAATCCATACCATCTCTCCGGCTGTCTAAGAGTGCGTTCAGAACGCCTTAGAGGAGGATTCATGTGTGTATCGAAATTCGTGATTGGTCGTGGTTGATCAGAAGGGGACGTTTCTTCAATGGGTGGCGTGGGCTCACTTTGTACTTCCTCTAATTCTATGATCTTCCCTTTCTTTTCTTTAAGGAACGGTTCCTCAAGAAAAGTGGCATTTGTGGAAACAAACACCTTTTGCTCAGATTGATCATAGAAGTAGTATCCTATGGATTCCTTAGGATAACCTACAAAGTAGCATAAGTTAGAACGAGATTCTAACTTATCTCCCACTGTCCTCTTCACGTAAGCAGGACAACCCCAAATTCTTAAGTAAGAATAACTAGGGATTTCACCATGCCACATTTCATAGGGCGTTTTAGGGACTGACTTAGAGGGAACTAGATTCAAAATCTTTGCTGCACTTTCTAGGGCATAACCCCAGAAAGAAGGTGGTAAGTCAGTAAAACTCATCATGGAACGAACCATATCAAGTAAGGTTCGATTCCTTCTCTCAGAAACTCCATTAAGCTGAGGAGTTCCCAGAGGAGCCACTGAGAGATAATCCCATTATCTTTAAGATGATTAAGGAATTCTTCACTAAGATATTCGCCTCCTCGATCAGATCGAAGTGCTTTGATCATGTGACCAGTTTGGTTCTCAACCTCCTTTTGAAATTCTAAGAATTTCTCAAAAGCTTCAGATTTATACTTCATTAAGTATACATAACCATACCGACTAAAGTCATCAGTAAAGGTTATGAAATACTGATGATTGTTTCTAGTGCTTACACTAAGCGGTCCACAAACATCAGTATGGATCAAATCCAAAACCTTAATGGCAGGTTCCACAGTTCCTTTAAAAGGGACTTTGGACATTTTTCCTTTGAGACAGGATTCGCAAGAAGTTAACTCCTTAAGATCATTTTCAGAGAATGATCCTAAAGTGTTTATCTTGCTAATTCTGTTCTTGGAAATGTATCCTAATCTAGCGTGCTATAAGGGAGCTGAAACTTTGTCATCTCTCTTACGTTTCGTTTCTCGTTGTATATTCATAATATTGATATTTTGAGTTAGATAAAGTCCATTACTTAGAGTACCGATGTGAACGGAAGAGTTGTTCTGTTTGATAAAGTATTTACCATTCTTAATATAAGTTTCATAACCTTCACAATCTAAAATTGGAATAGAAATTATATTACGAATAATGCTCGGTACATAAAGGACTTTATTTAAGACTAACTCAAAACTACCTAAATCTAATCTAATTGTGCCTAAAGCTCGAGCTTCAACGTTTGAGCCATCGCCGATCTTCAAGACACATTCTCCTTCTTTGAGTTGTTGGACTTCACTTAGCATCTGTACATCATTACAGATATGAGTTCCACAACCGGTATCGAGTACCCAACAACTAGAATTAATAGAAAGATTTATTTCAACGAGAAAGATACCTTTCTTTAGAGTAGCCTTGTACTCTGGGCAGTTTCTCCCCCAATGTCCCGCTTTGCCACAATGGAAGCAAACATCCTCTTTCTGATCACGCTTCTTCTTTTGGGCCTTCCCCTTCGAAACGCCACCAGTGGGCCTAAGGGGTTTCTTCTTCTTCTTTTGGGCTTTCTTGCCCTTACCTTTAGAAGGCCCAGAAGAGGAAGATGGAGCATTAACCATTAAAACCTTATTGTCCTTCTTGATCGTGCTTTCAGCAGTCACAAGCTGACTAATCAGCTCAGCTACAGTAGCACCAGCATGATTCATATTGAAGTTAAGGAAAAATGGGTTGAATGATGGTGGGAGCGAAGCTAGCAACAAATCCACTGAAAGCTCATCTTTCAGTGGCATGTCCATGGAGGCAAGTTTCTCAGTAAGGGCGAGAAACTTGAGTCCATATTCATGGACACTTGAACCTTCCCTCATTCTCAAGTGGAATAATTCCTTTGAAGTGTTATACCTTGTAACACGTTCATGAGGGCGGTAAAGTTGCTCTAAGTGGTCGTAAATCTCCCTAGCGAATTCCATGGCCTCATGTTGCCTTTGCAAGTCCGGAGACATGTTAGCCAACATAAGGCAAAGGGCTTGGAGATTATCATCCTTCCACTTCTGAATCGCATCCCGCTCGGCCCGACTGGCAGCCTCCCCTTTGGGACTAGGCTCCCCTTCGAAGAGAACATAAGTTCTCTTCTCAAAATCTAAAATGATTTTTAGATTCCTCAACCAATCAGAATAGTTGGGACCAGTCAACTTGTTTGACTCGAGGATCGATACAAGAGGGTTTTTGGTTGCCATTTCAAAACACGTAGAGAATCACAGAATCTACGACCTAAATGGTAAAACAGAGAACTAGTGAGCATGCTGAATTATAACGATATACAAAAGATAAGGTCTTTAATCTAATGTAGCTCCTACTGTTTTTCAAAGATTTATAATTCCCAAAGATCTAAGAGGAACACGTTTCCCAATGGGTACTAAAATCCTAGGCATTTTACCTCGAACCCACGACTCGCGGACATTCTAAGTAAGAACCCCAGGTAGGTACAACTTACCAATTCTAACACCTTTAGAACTCTTAGTAATTGTTTTTGCATCACCTATCTTTCAATATAGACCCACGACTCGTGCGACATCCATATTTACTTAGGCGTTAAGCTAGACCCATCAATCATAAGATCATGACCAAAACTTAGTTCGAACGACCCACGACTCGCGGACATCGCCCTTGCCAAAATTGACCACGAAATATTGACCATTTAAAATGATCAATTAGGTAACTAAGAATTAATAAGCTCCACTAGCTATCCCACGACTCGCGGACAATAACTAGTTTCACTTATTAAACTTAAAACCTATTGATAGAATGCTAGGAATTTAATTCAAAATTTGCATCTCGAATTAAACACCTATTTGTTCGAAATTAGCTTAATATTTAATGGGAATTTTCGAAGCAAACGGAGAGTTGTCCGGTTCGACCTCACCAACATATATGTTATCCAATTTTATTAGTCTTGATTAATGCAAGTACACTTAAATGCATTTCAAACAAGCACATAAACAGATAACATGTCCTAGCATGATACTAACATGTAATGATCATGGGTTCTACCTATCTTATGCGTGATATGTGGGAGCCACTCCACAATCACAAGTTCTAACATACATACCACATAAACAGTTTAAATCACATAAGGGAAAGCGGTAACAAAATACGAGCCCTATCTCTATTACGTTTTTACAATTGAGATTTCCCTCCCTAACATTTTGAGGGGTCTTCACTTATGGCCTCCTTGTTACTTGAATGTGGTCCATCTTACTCCATGGGTGCATTGTCTCCAAAATGAAAATAAAACCTCACCACCTATCTCTACTCTCAAATTACAATAAAAAGAAAAAGACATAAAGTAATAAGGCTCAATCTTCATATTGGCCTTAGACAATTACACGGGGCATACCCCGGCCTCAAAAACAGTAATATGGAAAGCCACATAATAAATCACATAACAGTACGCATATAAGTGAGGCTCCAACCTCAATTGAAAAACGCAACTATAGGGCTCCAACCCCAATTTAAACCATCCATGTGCATAAATTAAAACCATATATAAGTCTAAACCCATGATCACCTAACATGCTTTTGCGAGAATTTAAATTTACCCAATAAATTAAAATTCTCGTTTCAAGTCTTAATGACTTAAAACACGACTTGATGCGAGTCTGATTTATAAAAGTTTTCTTTAAATCCCAAATTAACAAAACAAATAAAATTCCAATTAATTTCTGAAAATTAATAATTTTATCAAAGATGTATTTTCCCAAAATATAAACCGTTTCAATTTCTCAAAAATCCCAATTTTAAGTTTTATTCAAAAATAAAAATTGGGACTGAATTGCACGATAAAACGGATTACGATAAAAAAATAGGGCACGTACGCGATACAGGCGCGCGGCCACGCCGCGCCCTACTGCGCTCGGCTCCTCCCGGCCGAGTGCGGGCGTGTTTGGGCGGGCACGCCTAGAAGGCCTCCCGCGCGGTTGCGGGAGGGTGCTTGGCGGCGTCGCCCAACCGCGGGCCTGGGCAGGCGGGCTGCTGCGCGCGAAGCCCGCGCGAGCGACGCCTTCGCGCACGGGGTTTCGCGTGTTCGTCGTAATCCGGGTTTTCGTTCAAAAGCAAAACCAATCCAAGAAATCCAAAATCAGTTTATACAGTTTCAAATCTAAAATAGTTTCAAAAAAAATAAATTTTGCAAAAACAATTTTCAGAAACTTTCAGGAAAAAATACAGTTTCGTAATTCAGGCTTTCTAAACAATTAGAAATACTCAATCGCATCAAGCCTAAGAGTTTCTACCAAATTCAGTATAATTGAGACGAATCAGAAACACGATTAACGAGGTGGCTCTGATACCACTTGTTGGAAAAACGAAATCAGAAAAGCAGCGGAATTTGAAAAATTTTCACAACAAAAGGACCTTTGAGTCGCAATCGTGTATCCAAATTCGTAGAGTTAAGAAACTTACTTTTCTTTTGTTCTTTCTTGAACCGTTTCAAGCCACCCAAGAACGCTCTTCTCGCGGCTTGATCCCCTCTCCTTGGTAAAGCTCGAATCTTCAAACTTCTAACTTGAAGCTCTCCAGAGACAGTCCACCAACTTGATCACAATCTAACTAGTAAGGATGCTAGTTCTCTAGTTAGTGTTTAGGCTTAACCTAGGGTTTATTTTATCTAGGAGAAAGGATGGTGTTCAACACATGAACCAAAAGAATTGTCAATTACCTCTAAGGGGAGCTCGAGCTCCCCTATTTATAATATGGGGAGGACCGAAAAATCCTAGTCCTTATGGGCAAAGGATTTTGGTCCCTCTCTTCTATTACTTGATCATCAAGTAATTTTGACTTTGACTTTGAATTCAAATTCAAATCAACTTTCAAGAGAGCTAAAAATATCCAAGCTATTTTTGGATAATTTTATACTTTATTTATTTAAAATAAATAACTTATTTTATCTAATTAATTAATTCATAATTAATTAACTAGATTATTTTCTCCAAAATTAGACTTTCTTTTTAATTCAAAATTAAACCAAAGTCTATTAAATAATTAACACATTTAATGATTTAATATATATATACAATATATATATTTACACGTGTGGGACACGTGTCACAAGGACACGTGTCACCCACGTGACCCACACGTGTGGTTTCACACGTGTGGAACCCTCTTGGCCCGATTAACTCGTTTAATCATTTTCAAGCCTCAACTCATGTAACCAAGTTGTTGTGTGTGACCCTCTAGGTTCTCAATTCAATTAGCAGTGACCCTAATTAATTAATTAACTAATTAATTAACCAGTCCACAGATTAAACGACCATAGTCTAGCAACAGGTGTTTAACCCCTAGCTGAATTGGAATGTTCGGATTCGACAGAACCTTTAAGTCATTGATTCATGTGAGATACAATCCTCCTACTTACTATCTCTCAACCAAGATCTAGGGCAAGGGAATAATCAGAACCCTAATAATCTGGTCTTAAAGCTAAGTGCATTTCATATCCATTTGATCTCAATCCAAGAAACCCTTTTCTTGATGTCTTGATCTACTGCCTTGGCCAAGGACTCCATATGGCATATGAATGACTTACACAATAAGAGATCACCTTGCGTATGCAAGTGTAGGTCCTTTCTTGATTCTCATTCACTTTCATGAATCACTTGTTCAGCCCCAGCATAAGCCTTGAATCAGTTGTCTAAGGCGACACCCTTTAAAGCTTATACCTAAGCCTACAGAGTTAACTCATAAAGTGACAAGGAACCTCAAGTCTTAAGGATCAATTAATCACATCAATGACTCGTGAGATATTTCCTAATATGGAAGTTTCCATTTCCTGAAATAGAAACTTCCTTTCCGATTTAGGAATGTTCTCACAGGGGGCACCTCAGTGAACTTACTTATTAAAGTAAGCACCCTCATGTATCACGCACGTATCAACTATACACTTTGCATCTCCATGAAACAAGGTGGTCCTTCTTAAGGGTGTGATCCCACAAGCAAGCCTTAGAGGAGTCAGGTTGACACTCCCACTGTTTGTAGGACTCATCGGCTTGGAGTATTTTACTAATCATGACTTATGTGATATAGGGCTCGTTTCATGAACCATTTCACCTAAATGGTAGAGTCCTAAAGTCATCAGGATTAGGGGAGTTCTCATGCATGCACAGCTAAAGTAAACGCATACCAAACAAGAGCATATAAAGAAGTGTTGCCTTAATTCGTTATTTCATTCAAAGATTGTCTGTGATTACAATAAGGAAAAGCACAAAGCGGATATTCAATCGGCTTTCTAGGGCACTATTCCTAACAGTTTCCCAAATCCAAGCTGAATTGTCGTGTTGTGGGGGTAAATTGGGAAATATGGAGCAACGAATAGAAACGGTAAAGAAAGGCAAAGACCTTTTGCAAGGAAATCATGCGCGCAAGTGGGAGCAATTTGAAAACAAGTCCTATTCCCAATCTAAACTCATGAAGGATAAGCATGGGAATGTTGAACAAGGTGACGACTAGAAGTAGGGGTCGATTTTTTAGGAAAATTTGGATGTTAACCCCATGGACGTAGAAGAATTTGTAATCAAGAAATTGTAATTTCGGACCATGGAAGATACAAGTGATGCACAAGGATTCTTGGAAATCTTGAAGACCGTGGGAAAGACAAGGAATAATCAGCAAGTCAAAGTAACTTCGGGATGTGGAGAAACGAGGAAAAGCTACCGAGCTAACAACTTACCACATTAGTGATAGGTTCCAAAACATACATAGCATGTGCATCATACTTCGCATCAATTATTTATTCTTCTTTACTTATGTTCATGCGTGCATTTCTAATCGATTTCGTTGCTCTAAGGTGGTGCATATTTAATTGTCGTAAGTGTGCCACATGCATCTTCATTTTAACCCGACATGCATTCTAGTGTTTAATTGATAGGAAATTCTTTTATCTCACTTATCAAGTATCATTTCAACCGACTCACATCTGAGATATAAGGAAGATGACTTTGGAGAAATAAAGAATTTCAAGTATGGGATAGATTGATAGAACCGGGAATTCATAAAGAGAAGTGAGACTAGAGTTGGCTTCGGGGTTTTCGAATTGGATAAGAATAGGAAAGGAGTTTCGGACATCAAGCGTATTAGAAGGGAAGTTGAAAGGAAAAACATTGGGGTTGCCATTTTGATTAAAATCCTCCCTAATGGAAATTATTCATCAAGAATTTCGATGGAAGAAGGATTGACGAAGTTCAACATGTAACGGCGGAAATTTTAAGGGGGAGAGCATGACAAGAAACCAAAGTTAAAACTCGAAGTTATGCCCGAAGAAGTAATCATGTAGGAACAACGAAAATACCAAGTGAGGAAAACTTGAAAATACTTATGGAGGTGATTGGAAATGAATAGCACGACTTTAGTGGTTAAAATCGTCAAAGTGAAAGCTAGGTTACTAAATACGGGTTGAACTTTATTACTAGGTATAAAGGAAATGATTTGGTGATGACCAAATTATAAGGGAGCTTCTGTGAACACCTAAATCAGTGTTGACAAGCGGAGGTCGAATCAAGCTAGTACATAATGGATGGTGTCAATCAAGATTGATTCAATGGAGTACCAAGGGGCCTAACAAGAACATTTTGTCTTCAATTCAAGAAAGGTGGGGCCAAATACCGAATATAAGCTTAAGGGGTTGAAAAGAATAAACGGGTAACATGAACAGAAGATGGGAAAGGACTCGTGTTGAGAGAAACCATAAGAATAACTATCCCAAGGTCGGGATTGAATCGTCAAGGATGCTAAGAGTAGTTATTTCGATCCATATGGGTAAAGAAAATAGCTATGGATTTGATTTCGGGACAGAGGATCTACTAACCATGGAAGAATAAAGATCAGTTGTTAAGGAGTTGATTTGACTGAAGGAAACTTATCGGGATTGATGAAGGACTGAATAAGAAGATTAAAAGAGGTACAAGTCAGAAGGGAATAAAGAATAAAGTCCTTAGAGGATCTATCGTTGCTTCACAGGGGTACCCTGAAGAGCTTGAGGACAAGTCGAGGACTAAACTCACTTTCGGGACAGATCATGCATTAGACCACAACACTCACAGCTCTAAATTATGCAATTGCGGTGAACGGTACCTGAAGCATCCATGATACATGCATCCATGCAAATTTAACTTAAATAATTTTTATGTTAGGTGCTTTGATTCCTTATCATGTTAAATTAATTGAAGTAATTGATAATCAACTTGGATGATATCTATTACATGCTTTGGGTGTCTTACGTGACTTTAATTATTGTTTTGTGTTGTGTTGCTCGGGAGTATTGGAGACTTCCTTGCTTTGTTGTTATTTGTAAGAGACGGGGATTCTCTTATTTTTGTTCGAGAGACGGGGTGCTCTCTTTGCTTGCGAGAGACGGGGTTCTCTCATTACTGCTTGAGAGACGGGGTTCTCTCATTGTTGTTGGGGAGACGGGGAATCTCTCATTGTTTGTTTGGGCGAGTAGTGAATCCGAGGACGGATTCTTTTAAGGGGGAGAGTTTGTAACGCCCCGGTTTTTCATTCGTTCGAATATGTCGTACATGTTTATAAATTACGCAAATTAAATTATTTAATTATGTTGTTAATTGTTTATAAGTGTTTACCAAATTGCACGAATTAATTATTTATAAGTGTTAAATATTTAATTTTATTATAAATTGTTATTATTTTATAATTTTTATTCTATTTTATTCTAATTTATTTCGTTAATTATTTAATTAAATTGATTAAGAATTAATGTTAATTAATCATGTTTTAATTATATTAATAAATTTCAACACTAAACGTTGACTTGCATATTAAATTAAAATAGAATTTGAATTTTATTATTTAATTTGAAATGTTATGAAATTATTACGTTTGCGCATGAGTGTTTTAATAGTGTGTCGTTCTTTTATGATTTGATATCAAAAATTCATGAAAATTTAGTATGTTGTAGATTTATGTGTTCTGAACATGTTTATATGCTCGTTTTATGTTTTTGACTTCGTTTGTCGTGGTAACGAATTTATTTTTGAATTGTGGAACCAAGTCAGGGGCTAACGATCAATTAGCGCGCCCTTGGTTCCGTATTTGATATCTTGAGCTAGGAAACTCGGATTCGAGTTTTGTCAACTTCGCTGAACTCGTAACGAAAATTCGAGTTGAATGAACTTAGCCTCATAATTTTTCTAAGACCATTTGAACCTCCGAAATTCAACCGAAACACGTAACGGATGCCAAAACTGCCACAGTTTACTAAAATAACCATATCTTATTCAAACCTTGACCAAATTAACTATGGTTTGATTCCTTAGAACCCTAACTCAACCCGCTAACCAGAATTTATCACCCCAAACCGAGATAACCCTCATTGCTTGGATAAAATTCAGCCAAAACCTTCTGCTCTCCAGTTTTCCCGTAGCTCAAGCCAACCCTTGGAGATTCAAGCTCAAATCTCGTCCAAACCTTCATTAATCAACAAGGTAAGCTTAGGGTTGTATTGTACATTCAATATGAGTCATTTTGATCCTTTCACCCCCAATTTTGAGCATGTTTTCATGGGTTTATGACTGACTTAGTGAATAGTTAGGTTTGGTGTCGTTTTGTTAATATCTCTCATTCCTTGATGGATTTGGTTGATTCAAAGCATGAATTTGGTTATCTTAACTCCCTCTTCTCATTTATGAACAGTGATTATATGATAGTTAGAGATTTTAGGAGATTCCATTGATGGTACTTTGAAAAAATTGCATGAAATGAGACTGAATTCTTCCTCTCTCTCGATATGCTACTGCTGCTGCGTTTGGGGCTCATTTTGCTGTCATTTGCTGCACCTATTGCATTGTTTGTTGCACATAAATATAGCTGATCTTGTTGCTTAAAGAATGGAATGATTGTTGCCCTGTTTTTCTTCCGTTTGTGCCCTGTTTCTGCTGTAAATTGTTGCTGTCAGCTGCTGCTCTTTTTCGTGCTTAATTGCTGTCAGTTTTGCAGTTAAATGGTGGGAGTTTAGGGTATGTTTTGCTGCTATATGATAGCATTGGTTGCTGCTACTTGCTGCTGCATATTTCTTGCAATTAAAACAGAGTTAAGCTTCGTTGTGCTGCTGCCTTGCGTCTGTACTCCAACTCCCCGGCCGGGGAGATTTTGTGCATGGAAAAGGCCCGGCTGGGTAGCTATTGTACAGAAGTTGCTGCTTCTTTCCTCCATTTGTGTGATTGTTTGAGCTGTTATGCTTCATCCTTGCTTATTAATGCTTGTTTGCATGCTTTGGGACATAAGTACGTACGTAGATAATATTTGCATGCATCTTTGTCTTTTTAAAGTGTTTTGTTGATTAATGCATACTGTATATGTATATATATATTAAAAGCATGCAGGGTGTGTATGTACGTGAGTATTTACACATAGATAGTTGCATGCATGTTATATGTTATTAATGTTTGCATGCATGAGTATTAATTTAAATTGTTTTATAGTGAATGCATGCATGTGTACATATATATATATATATATATATATATGTTTATTATATATATTATGTATATTATATAGATATTGTATTAGGCATGTGAAAATATTTAGGTATTGTTTAATTTAATTGAATTATGGAATTGATTGTTACCTATTTCATGTTTTACCTATTTAAATGACTTAAATGCCTTGTTTTGTTTACTCTATAATTGTGAACGTGAAATAGTACGTGTTATGATCATTATACGCAATTCTTGGATTCATTTGATATAAAATGTGAATATATGAATTTATGGAATTTATTTGACACCTATTTCGTGTTCATATCTATTTAAATGATTTGAATGTCTTTATTTGTTTATTTTAAAATTGTAAACTTGTTATCTTTGAGCCATGATTGTTATATGGAATTCTTGGATTTATTTGATAAGAAATGTGAAAATTATGAACGCTTCCTTAAACGAATTTGAATGATTTATGAAATGAGGGTAATGATCGTTTGTATGATTTAAATACGTTAATCGTGCACATGAACGTGTTCATGACATAACATCATCTCTTATGTATTCATATCATGTTCATTGCATGTCGTGCGTCATATATGGTTCATTGAGTCTTGAGTCTCACGAATGCATTGTTATCCTTGTACAGTTTCTCCAGGGCGGAGATGCCTGGTTCTTAGGCTTCTTCAAGTTTTCTTTTCTTCTTGGTATTGTTCAGTAAGAAGTGGTCAGGTGGGTTTCTCTTCTATTTCGTTAAATGACCCTATATACTCCCAACGTGTAAAGATTTCAGCCAAAAGTATAAATGTATATAGAGTCGTTTTCCTGAGTCAATGATTTTAGACGTAAGCCCTTATTTTATGAACCTACCAAATGTTTTGGCGAGAAAAGAAAGAATGTTATGCATAGAATGGGGCCCAGGAACTTGGTGTGAGTGGTGACCCGAGGAGGCATGGGCTGATGGTGATCCCTCACACTAGTTCCACCAATGTACGGCGTAACTGGACCTCGTTAGGAGTTAGCGAGGAATGGACGTTGAGTGCCACTAGGGGAGTCATGAAACCCTTTTGGTCAATGAATGGATGGTTCGGGCCGATCACCCGGCCATCACCTGGAGGAAGAAGGTGTAAATGTTCATGAATGTGCACAAAAGAATGTTATGCATGAATGAAAGAAAGAAAGAAAGAATGTTTAATGAACTACACGAGGTGTTGGTTGGAGATTATGCACGCCCACTCGCCGGGCCTCAAACAACCTAATGACAAATGAACGTTATAATCCCTTTTGATGATTTATTTCTTTCACCCACTTGGGAAATGCTCTAAAAACCCCATTTGGGATTATAACTTACATGTGAATGTTAAATATTGTTGTATATGCTATTTATACCTCATTTTATACCCACCAGTCTCGTATAGACTGAACCCGGATTGTTTTCAGTGATTTTGCAGGTTTAGAGTGCTAGTCGGGAAGTCATGTCTAGTTAGTCTTTCGGTTAAGTCAGAGTCTGTTCATCTGCATTTTGTACCATGATTTGTTTAATTGGAGAATGTAAGATTTTTATTGATTGTTACCACTACCATGAATTATGAATGAGTTTATAAGAAACCGTATTTGAAGTGCTATGATCCTATCGATTTTCGGGATTAGGTATCTATGCTAGTTGAACCGTTGCTCTTTGATTATCTTGATATTTACGTATATACCTTGCTTCCGCATTGATACTATCTCTATTTATGGTCTCTTTGGTTGCGTTACTTAGCTCCCGCCTAGCTTAGCGAGTGTGTATGTCCCCGTTCGCCGTGATTTAGCTCGGGTATGGATTGTCCATTTCATATTCGGGTCGGGTCTCGGTGCGGGGTATATGGTACCTTGCGCTCAGGTGCTACAAGGACGATTGCATACGTCACTGGACACCCGAATACTGTAAAGCACTCTTGGCGGGACACGCGTAACCTTCTCATTCCCTAGGACAGGCGTACTACGATGCATTCAATGCCCGCAAGTCCCCGTCTTTACCCAAAGGGGAAAGAAGGTACAATCGATCCCTCTTTAGCCAACCCCATCGTCCGACATCCAGATCGACAACTAGCAGCGCCATTAATGCACAATTGTGGTACACGTATCACTATGTTATTTGGCCAGGGCTATGAATACTCGCCCCTTGAACAGTAGTTGGTAAGCCTTTACTCCGCATTAAATTGCATTTATTCTCTCTCTAAAGAGTCCAACACTAACTTGAGCGTCGAAGTTCCAAACTTGGGCAAAACCCCAAGTTCCCCCCAAGTTGGCTCTTAGCTCACGTGTGTGAATGCTTTCAGGTCGATAAAGAACCCACCCAACAAATTCTTTACTGATTGACCCATATCTGATAACCAGATCGACCAGATTTTAGCCAGATCAGTTTGGCACCATGTGTGGGAAACTCTCTTCTTCTATCGATCTAGAAAATAGCTTAGGCGCTCATCTACAACAATGGTGAACACAAGAAGGACTCCCCACGACGATGACATGGAGGAGGTTGCCAAAGGCAGGCATGACCTCGACGCGCCGCTTGGCAATCCCTCAAACGTACACCCCGTCGCTGGGAACGTTGGCACTAGTGCCAGCATGGTTCTGCCTCAACAAAAGGCCGCTCCGAGGGTCGGTATTACACAGGCCGACCTAGATGTCTTCCTCGAGCAATGGCGGGTCGAGAACAAACAGGCCCAAGTAGAGGGCCGTGAACCGAGACTTCCCGAACTACCGAGGGCCAGTCCCGCTACCATCCTCAGCCCGGTGATGGCTAGTGCCCTGGGACCCGCAGCCCAGACCTACGGGTCTGTTGTCCCATATTACCTCCTGCCGCTAAAGGGCGGGCCGGCCAAGGTCATTTGGGGCATCCCCACCCAAGCCGGCGAGGGCCAAAATCAGGCCCAAGGATTCGCACCTCCGCCGCCACCCGCGGGGGGTAGCAAGCAGGTCTCGTCAGAGGGTCATGGCGAGTCAGAGCATCCCAACCACGTTAATCGTGGCAAGCATGCGGTCGACAGTGACCACGAGGAATATGATGACCTACGGACTAGGATACCCGCTCGATCTGCCCGAGATGAGACGGCTAGAATCGTCGACGCGCCAGGAGAACGGGCAAGATCGATACGACGACCCACCAAGGAGACGGGTCCAAGACCGCCTAGGGGACCGTGGTTCCGTAGTCTCCCAGAGGCAGGTCGATCTGCGCGTACGGTTGAGTCGCCGGCCCTTGCGATTCCGAAACAACCTAGAGGAAGCCTCCCCATTTTCGGAGGATATCCTCCGCATAACTTGCGATGGGGACAGGATCCCTATGGGGCTGCCACTGTACAACGGGACCTCCGATCCCGAGAAGCATGTCACTGCCTTCTAGAACAGAATGCTGCAGCACCCCCACCCACAGTAAATTTGGGCCAAGATATTCGTCACTACTTTGACTGGAGAAAAGCTGCCGCCTTCCTACCTCAACAATCTCCGCCAAGAAGATGGCGAATCCCTACCAGACTTCTTTACTCGGTTCTTGAGGGAAGTGGTCAGGGTCGAGGACCCAACGATTGACACTCTGCTGCCCGTCATCCATCGAGCACTCCGCAGCCGCCTGAGGGCAGACGAGATCATCATGGCCGGCCCGCACAACCTGACCGAGATACAAGACCTCGCCCACGGATTTATACGGGTCGAGGAGATGGCCCTCGCCTATGGGCCAGTACCCCCTGCCCAGATCGGAGGGGCATAATCTTGGGTCCAGCTCGATCCCCAGCCTAAAGGGGAGCAAGCCCAAGAAGCAGAAGGGGAAAGTCGATCAAACGACCCAGATTGACCGATGAAATTATATTCCCTCAACGCTCTCGTCGAACAAATCTTCACCGTGATCGACAAGAAACTTTTCCACAAGCCTAAGACCATCCGAGAAAGAAATCGGGTAAATTTTGTGGCTACCATCAGCAATGGGGCCACACGATGGGAGAATACATGGCCCTCCATGATGAGATCGAGCGACTCATCCACCGGGGACATCTGAAACACTTCGTCAGCAAGATCGACCATTTCAGTGAGAAATCAGGTCGACACAAGGAACGATCCCGCTCCTGCTCGAGGTCGCCATCCAGGATGTCAGGGAAACAACCCCTCGAGAGAGCCGAAGAGAACCCCCGACCGACAGAACCATTTATATGACCGCGGGAGGACACGAGGGAGGCAACTCGAACGCTGCACGGAAAAGGAATATCAAAAAAGCAGCTCGAGAGTACAATGGCCCCCATGAGGAAGTGCTCCTGATCGAACGGGGTAGGGAGTGGGGAGGGCAGGAGGTTAGTTTTAGCGACAACGACAGCCACCCAGGCCCCCATCGGGAAGGCGAAACGCCTAGTTGTCCAATGGTGGTGACCTTAGGCTTGGCTAACTTTAATGTAACCAAATGCCTAGTTGATAATGGAAGTAGCACAAACATTTTCCTTTACTCTACTCTCGAAAATATAAAACTTAATAACTTGAAACTCGATCCAATTCGAACGCCATTATCTGGCTTCGGCGGATCACAGGTCGTCCCTCTCGGGCGGATCAGGCTACTCACCTCGAAGGGAACCTCGCCCAGGCGAGTTACCAAAGAGGTCGAATATGTCGTCGTCAATATGCTCCTAGCATATAACAAGATCTTCGGGCGACCAGGCCTCATACAATTTCGAGCCATAAGCTGCACTTACCACCAGAAGTTGAAAATGCCGACGCCTAACGAGGTCAGAGAAGTGGAGTGCGACGTCCCCGATAGATGGGCATGTTATGCAATCACCCTCAAAGAGCCAAAGGAAAAGGAGAAGGACACACTCGACCCCAAGGGAATCGATCCACAGACCTATACAAGCAGAGAAATCGATCTCTCGGCACTAAAGGTCGAGGCAGAGGGCTCGCGCGTGGCTCAAAAAAATAAAGGCAGTTGGTCGGATCGAACCATCCGATTCCCTGAAGCACATACCCCTCGTAAAAAACAATAGCAACAAGTCGAAAAAGATTAGGGCGAAGATGAACCCTCAGCACGAGATCATGATGATCGAGTTCCTCCAGGAGAATGGAAACGTTTTCGCTTGGACAGCAAAGGACTTAGTCAGAATCGACCCCGAGGTGATCTGCCATCGCCTCGGTCGTGATCCCACCTACAAACCCATAAAGCAGAAGCTGAGGCCACAAAGTAAAGAGAGGAACGAGATCATCGAAACCGAGGTCAACAAGCTACTCGACTAGGGTTACGTGATCCCAGCCCAGTACATCAATTGGCTATGCAATGTGGTCCTCGTACAAAAAACCAGGGGAAAGTGGAGGATGTGCAATGATTTTACAGATCTGAACAAAGCCTGCCCGAATGACCCATTTCCCCTCCCTCGGATCGATCAGCTCGTCAACTTGACAGTTGGTTGCGAGATGCTGAGCATGATGGACTGTAACACCCCGGAGCGAAGGGCGTCACATCCCCCGCACCATAACCCAACACGTGAAGCGAAATGGGAACTCCATCCACGTATCAGGCCACGGCGAACGGGTGACAAACAAAAATCCAACCTAAGCTAGGCGGTCTAGACCCTACTCAGAGTGCGCAAAACAAAATCGCGGAAGCCAATAAATAAAAACTTATAGCATGCAAGCACAAATCATATCTTGTTCTCCACATATTACTTATACAAATTTTAGACACCCAAGCAAATATAAAAACTGAATCCCAGGACAGAACTAAGTAGCAAATTAATACATATTTCGAAACTAACAATTAGCGTAAAATAACCGAGATACAATGCATGAGACTCAAGCTCTCCCAAAACCAAGACCCAAAGACAACCGCCTAGCTTCAACTCCCACAAAACGGGTAACTGCAACCTCAAATCAAAGGGGGAAAAAGATAGAAATAACGAGGGTCAGTCCTAGAGACTGGTGAGGGGGCTAACACACGCACCCATATATATATATACGTAATAACAAAGCACGTATCAAAAGTAAGGAACCTTGAACCGAGAGTGGGTTTTGCAAACTAAAACGTTTCCCCGTGATATTAGATATATAGGTTGAAAAGGAACAAAAGGGCAAGTGCCAAAATGCTAAATTTTAGTTAATCACGAGGCCAATCTCGTTTCACGGTTCATACAAAAGTAAACCCCTAACTCCGAATCAAAACGAACAAATCAATTAGAAATCATAAACCATCCTTCACACCGGGTGATAGTAGGTGTACAGCCCTAACTATCTAACGAGCTTACGAACTCAGTACCAACGATACAAGGCTTAATTACTTCCTTGAATCCTTCGACGTTGGCCTACGCCGGCTCAAGAGCACCGCCCTTCCTCAACCTCCTAAGGTCGGGCGAAACTCTCAATGGAAAGTGTTGATGGGAGAGCTCGGCGACCCCATGGTCGTCCCGAGTTGCCATGCCACTCTCCGGGGCCCAACAGATCAAACCAACAGAAAATCGGAGACTTGCTTGAATCCGATACAAACGAAACGAAGCTTATGCATAGATCATACCACACTTACACACACCCTCTTATCAAAGCTTATCAAAACAAACGAAAATAGAGCTTATATACTTATAAAAGCGTTTTCAAAGCCTCTTGACAAACGGGACAAAACTCACAAAATACATACCAAAACACATATCTATATATATATATATATATATATATATATATATAAGTCGCATGCGGGTTCGAAATACAAATAAGGTTTTAGGTCATCACAACTAAAAGGAAAGAAAACCTCACCTTGTCGACCAAACCGGACAAAACGGACCACAAGGAGTCAAACGAACCACTTCCTCACATCGGAACGAACCTAAGAGCAAAGCAAAGATCAAGAGGAAAACTTAGACTCAAAATGAACCATATTGACGCTCGGCGAATGCATATGAATGCAAGTGATGCGTATGGAGCTTAACAAATTGACATATAATGCATACTAGTTCTTATTAATGCATAAGTCTCATAAATCATATCAAACGGATTCACGGATTTCATATAACGATCATATCGTACTATACAACATGTTATCAAAGCATTCATAGCATAGAAGGAGTAAAGAATGATCATGCAAGGCATATAAACGAGGAATGAAGTCATAAACACACGTTAGAGGAGCATATCTCACATATGCAGTCATAATTCAAAAACGAGCAAACCAATCAAGCCACAAATTCATATTACACAAGTTAACACATAATACATTAAGCTAATACTGCATATAGGCCACAAACAGGACAAGAAAAAGCAACGAAAAGCAAGGGAATGGAAAAGAGTTACACTTAAAATCGAAATGAGGGGAATGACACGCCCGTGTCATCCCAGAAGCCTAAACTGAGACACCCCCGTGTCTCAGTGCAGGAGGGAAACAAGGCTACAAAAAGGGGGTGACACGCCCGTGTCACTCCAGAAGAACAAACTGAGACACGGGGGTGTCTCGGTACATAGGCAAAAAGGGGAGAAAGAGCAGACAGCTGCGGTTTTAAAAGGGGAAAGAAAAGAGCAACACAAGGGCTGAAAGAAAGGGAACTACTCAAGCATCAAACACATAAAACAAGCATCAAATACACACCAAAGAATCACACAAAGAGATTCAAGAATGTATCCAAAGAGGTTCATCAAACAAGCAATGCAATTAGAGCCAAAATTGAGAAATCAATACATTCATGCCATGATCAAGGCTCTAGGGGCTGAGAATGAATCTAAACTCTTGGGAACTTAATCCTAATATGCGAAGGGACTAATATACTACATGTATATGCAATTTGGCACAAAATGAAGCACAAATGATCAATCAAAGCAAGCAAAAGCTGCGGCAATTAACCTAAACAGCGGAGCTGTTCTAAATTTAACTTTCATGCTAAATAACTCATAAATTTCCCAAAGAACATCAAAGGCACATGAACCCTAGTTCTACTACAACATGTTAGGCATCTAATACAAGAAGAAATCGAACCAAAATGTCAAGTTAAAGTCCCTAACTCAGCCCCAAACTTCAAGCATGCCCTCTAACAAGAAATTGATCAAAACTCACAAACTTGCTCATATCAAACCCTAATCAAATACCAATCAAAGCATGGATAAAAAGCATCAAAACACATCTAAAATAGTAGAGAATAACAAAATATACTTACCTTGAAGATTAGAAGAAGAAAGGAGTTGATTTGAGCTAGAAATCAACAAGGATGGCAAAGTTCTCTTTTCTTCCTCTTCTCTTCTCTCTTGGATCTGATTTTGGAGCAGCAAATGGATGAGAAGGGAGGGGTATGGCACGAAATTCAGCAGCTAGGAGGGTTAGGGAGTGTGTTATCTCAAGCTACAAGGTATGGGTCAAGTTAAGGTTAGGTTAAGAAGGGTCCCACCAAGACTAGTCAACCCAAAGACTAATCAAAACTGAATCAAACGAGCATCAAATTAACACGTAAGCATGCTAACACGTAAATAACTTACATATTTCATGCACAGAAAAAATACGCAAGAAACGGAACTTGAAACGGACAAGAAACGAGCAAGATACAAGTAAACGAGCAATTAGGGCAAATATCCAAATTCAAACAAACTTCAAGTAAATTCAAATAACTAAGTATAGCAATTAATCAATCATAATAACATATAAAAGCATGAAATAAATAACGTAAAGCTCACGAAACACACACGTGACGTCACCTGTATGGCCGAAGAATCGGGGCGTCACATGGATGCCTTTCAAGGGTATTACCAGATCTCCATGGCCCCCGAAGATCGACCCCTCACAGCTTTCATAACAGTCAAGGGCATTTACTGCTTTAAAGTAATGTCGTTCGGTCTTAAGAATGCTACAGCGACCTACCAGAGGTTAGTGAACAAGATGTTCAAAGACGAGATCGGTAGAACGATGGAAGTCTACGTGGACGATAGGATCGTGAAAAGTAAATAGGCCTCGGACCACCTTGGCCACTTAGGTTGAGCGTTCGATATTCTGAGGCGATATGGAATGAAACTCAACACCGACAAGTGCACTTTCAGTGTCGAAGGGGGAAAATTCCTCGGATATATGGTGAGCCAAAGGGGGATGGAGGCTAACCCAGCTAAGATCAAAGTTATCCAGATCATACCTTGACCCCAGCGCACCAGCCAAGTCCAATCCCTTGTCGGTCCTATCATTTTTCTCAACTGGTTCATCTCTCGATCGTCTGAACGGAACCTCCCCTTTTTCAAGATATTGAGAAACGTAAAAAAGTTCGAATGGAACAAAGAGTGCGATAAAGCCTTCGGACAACTTAAAGAGTAACTGGCATCTCCACCTATGTTGGCCAAGCCCAACGAAGGGGAGACCTTGTACCTCTATCTATCTCTTTCCAACGAAACTTTCAGTTCGGTCCTCATCGCAATACGGGATCGAAAACACCTTCCGATCTACTACCTCAATAAGATCTTGAACGGTGCGGAGCGGAACTATCTCGAGTTCGAGAAGTTCGTGTTTGCCCTCAGCATGCGGCTCGAAAGCTGCGCCCGTACTTCCAAGCCCATCCCGTAATTGTCCTGACAGAACAAGCCCTTAGGCAAGTGCTATCCAAACCCGATGTATCGGGTCAGATGACGAAGTGGGCAATCGAGTTGAGTCAGCACGACATCACCTATCAACCTCGAGCCGCCCAGCAAGTTCAAGTTCTGGCTGACTTCTTGGTCGAAAAGGACACTTGTTCGATGGAGATCGTCCCCACCGCACCTAGCTAGACCATGTATGTGGATGGCTCATCGACCTCTCAAGGGAAGGAGTGGCCATATCCCTCACAAGTTCAGACAGTCTCCAGCTCGATTTCTCCATCAAACTTGACTTCAAGGCCACGAACAATGAGGGTGAATATGAAGCACTTATCGCAGGGCTACAATACGCCACGGGAAATAAGATCGATAGGTTAGCCGTTGTAACCGACTCCCAACTGGTCGTGGGTCAAGTCAATGGCACGTACGCAGCTCGGGAAGAGACCATGTCGGCATACCTCAAAATGGTAAAGGAGCTAACCTCGAAACTCAAGGAGTTCAAAATCGAACAGGTTCCCAAGGAAGAGAACGGCTGAGCCGACGCCTTGTCTAAGCTAGCAAATGGACTTCAGGGAACCAAAGACGCGAAGATCTCATTCCTAGTCTCGGGCGGCCGGGCAATCGACGAAGGCAAGCTCGGCGTAGCCACCATCAATTCCCCAGAACCTTGTTGGATGGACGATCTGGTCGCTTATCTCAAAGATGGAACGCTACCAAAAAATCGAACTGAAACCGGAAGAGTCAAATATCGATCCTACAGTACATGCTCGATCGTGAAGGTAGGTTGTTTAAGAAATCTTTCACAGGTCCTCCCTTGAGATGCCTTCGACCTAGCCAAGCTCAAGACGTTCTGGAAGAGGTTCACGAAGGGTGTTGTGGAAACCACTCCGAAGGTCGACCCCTAGCTCGAAAAGTCCTAAGAAGTGGGTATTTTTGGCCGACTATGGTATGGGACGCGAAGCTCTATTCAAGAAAATACCCCAAATGCCAGAGACACGGCAACCTCATACATACACAGCCGGAGGCCATGATCCCCATCGATATCTTCTGGCCCTTCGACCAATGGGGGATCGATATCATCGAACCATTTCCCCTTGCTCCTAGATAGAAAATATTTGCCATAGTATGCGTCGAGTAATTCTCCAAGTGGGTCGAGGCCGAAGTAGTCCCCAAGATAAGTGATGCAATGATAAGATACTTTCTCTGGAAAAATATAATTTGCCACTTCGGGGTGCCGAGGGTTCTCATCTATGACAATAGACCATAATTCTGATATGAGAATACCAAAAGTTATTGCCAAGACCTCGGCATCGACCTCTGATTCACTACTCTTGGCCACCCGTAGGCAAATGGCCAAGTCGAAGTCACCAATAGGATCATTATCCAAAATCTCAAGACCCGCCTCGAAGCCAAACTGGGCGCTTGGGCGGACGAGCTCGACGGTGTTGTTGGAAAACACGAACCAGAAAGCAGCGGAATTTAAAAAATTTTCCCAACAAAAGGACCTTGAACTCGCAATCGTGTAACCAAATTCGTAAAGATAGAAAACTTACTTTTCTTTTATTCTTTCTTGAAGCGTTTCAAGCCACCCAAGAACGCTCTTCTCGCGGCTTGATCCCCTCTCCTTGGTAAAGCTCGAATCTTCAAACTTCTAACTTGAAGTCTCTAAAGAAAGTCCACCAACTTGATCACAATCTAACTAGTAAGGATGCTAGTTCTCTAGTTAGTGTTTAGGCTTAACCTAGGGTTTAATTTAATCTTGGAGAAAGGAAGGTGTTCAACACATGAACCAAGAATTGTCAATTAGCTCTAAAGGGGAGCTCGAGCTCCCCTATATATAAGAGGGGAGTGCCGATCCAAATCCTTGTTGGACAAGGATTTGGTTCCTCTCTCTCCTATTACTTGATCATCAAGTATTTTCCAACTTTGACTTTGAATTCTAATTCAAGTCAACTTCTAAGAGAGCTAAAAATATCCAAACTATTTTTGGATAATTTTATACTTTAATTATTATAAAATAAATAACTTATTTTTATCTAATTAATTAATTTGTAATTAATTAACTAGATTATTTTCTCCAAAATTAGACTTTCTTTTTAATTCAAAATTAAACCAAAGTCTATTAAATAACTAACTAATTAATTATTTAATATATATATAATATATATATATACACACGTGTGTGACACGTGTCACTCACGTGAGCCACACGTGTGACTTCACACGTGTGGAACCCTCTTGGCCCGATTAACTCGTTTAATCATTTTAAAGCCTCAACTCATGTAACCAAGTTGTTGTGTGTGACCCTCTAGGTTCTCAATTCAATTAGCAGTGACCCTAATTAATTAATTCACTAATTAATTAATCAGTCCACAGATTAAACGACCATAGTCTAGCAACAGGTGTTTAACCCCTAGCTGAATTGGAATGTTCGGATTCGACAGAACCTTTAAGTCATTGATTCATGTGAGATACAATCCTCTTACTTACTATCTCTCAACCAAGATCTAGGGCAAGGGAATAATCAGAACCCTAATAATCCGGTCTTAAAGCTAAGTGCATTTCATATCCATTTGATCTCAATCCAAGAAACCCTTTTCTTGATGTCTTGATCTACTGCCTTGGCCAAGGACTCCATATGGCATATGAATGACTTACACAATAAGAGATTACCTTGCAAATGCAAGTGTAGGTCCTTTCTTGATTCTCATTCACTTTCATGAGTCACTTGTGCAGCCCCAGCATAAGCCTTGAATCAATTGTCTAAGGCGACACCCTTAAAGCTTATACCAAAGACTACAGAGTTAACTCATAAAGTAACATGGAACCTCAAATCTAAGGATCAATTAATCACATCAATGACTCGTGAGATATTTCCTAATCTGGAAGTTTCCATTTCCTGAAATAGAAACTTCCTTTCCCATTTAGGAATGTTCTCACACGGGCACCTCAGTGAACTTACTTATTAAAGCAAGAACCCTCATGTATCACGCACGTATCAACTATACACTTTCCACCTCCATGAAACAAGGTGGTCCTTCTTAAGGGCGTGATCCCACAAGCAAGCCTTAGAGGAGTCAGGTTGACACTCCCACTGTCTGTAGGACTCATCGGCTTGGAGTATTTTACTAATCATGACTTATGTGATATAGAGCTCGTTTCATGAACCATTTCGCCTAAATGGTAGAGTCCTAAAGTCATCAGGATTAGGGGAGTTCTCATACATGCACAGCTAAAGTAAACGCATACCAAACAAGAGCATATAAAGAAGTGTTGCCTCAATTCGTTATTTCATTCAAAGATTGTCTGTGATTATAATAAGGAAAAGCACAAAGCGGATATACAATCGGCTTTTAGGGCACTATTCCTAACAATCTCCCACTTGCCCGTCAAAGCCATTCTAAAGCTACTCTAAGTCCCATCTTCTGAAGATGACCTTGGAAAGCTTCTCGACTAAGGGGTTTAGTAAGTGGATCTGCCACGTTCTCTGCCGATGTGACCCTCTCAATTTGCACATCACCTCTTTTGATAATATCACGGATTAGGTGATACTTCCTCATAATGTGCTTGGTCCGTTGGTGAGATCTTGGTTCTCTTGCTTGAGCAACCGCCCCAGTGTTGTCACAAAACACAGTAATGGGGTCTTTCATGCTAGGAACAACATTCAACTCTTGAATGAAGTTTCTAATCCAAACACCTTCCTTAGTTGCATCATTTGCAGCTAAGTATTTGGCCTCAGTGGTCGAATCTGCAGTGGTAGTTTGCTTGGAACTCTTCCAACTCACTGCTCCGCCGTTTAGGCAGAAAATGTATCCTGACATTGACTTAAAATCATCTAAGTCAGATGCAAAGCTTGCATCGCAGTATCCTTCGACAGTAAGATCTTTCTGACCTCCGTAAACTAAGAATAAATCTTTAGTACTTTTCAAGTACTTAAGAATATTCTTCACGTCAGCCCAGTGACCATCTCCAGGGTCAGATTGGAAACGACTCGTTACACTAAGTGCATAAGCCACATCCAGTCGAGTACATAACATTGCATACATTATGCTACCTATTGCTGACGCATAAGGTGTATGAGTCATTCTCTCCTTCTCAAGGTTAGTCTTAGGACACATCTTCTTTGAAAGACATGTTCCTACACTCATAGGAAGGTTCTTAACCTTTGCTGACTCCATATTGAATCTCTTCAATACTTTGTCAATGTACATCGATTGTGATAGTCCTATTAACCTTCTAGATCTATCTCTATAGATTTTAATTCCAAGGATATAGGACGCATCACCAAGATCTTTCATCTCGAATTGGTTCGATAACCATAACTTAGTCACTTTCATGTCATCCTTCGAATTCCCAATAAGAAGGATGTCATCAACATAAAGTACTAAGAATTGCACTGAGGTCTCCAATTCCTTTCTATACACACATGATTCATTCGTAATTTGGATGAAGCCAAACGCTTTGACCGATTTATCAAATCGAATGTTCCAATTCCTAGAAGCCTGTTTCAATCCATAGATTGATCTTTGGAGTTTGCAAACCTTTTGCTCACTCCCACTGAATGTGAAACCTATGGGTTGCTCCATATAAATGTCTTTGTCAATGTCACCATTGAGAAAGGCAGTTTTCACATCCATTTGCCATATCTCATAGTCATAATATGCAGCAATGGCAAGCATGATTCGAATGGACTTTTGCATTGCAACTGGTGAAAAGGTTTCGTCAAAGTCTACGCCGGGTCTTTGAGTGAATCCTTTTACAACCAGTCTTGCCTTGTAGGCTGCAATGCTTCCATCAACTCCAAGCTTTCTCTTAAAGATCCATTTGCAACCTATGGGTTTGACCCCATCAGGCAAATCTACCAAGGTCCAAACTTGGTTGGAGTTCATGGAATCCATTTCGGATTTCATGGCTTCTATCCACTGTTCAGAGTCAGAATCTGAAAATGCCTCCTCATATGTTAAAGGATCATTATCCTTTTGAGAGATTTCATGGAAGAATCCATATCATCTCTCCGGCTGTCTAGGAGTGCATTCAGAACGCCTTAGAGGAGGATTTTCATATGTATCAAAATTCGTGGTTGGTTGTGGTTGATCAGAGTGGGACGTTTCTTCAGTGGGTGGTGTGGGGTCACTTTGTACTTCTTCTAATTCTATGATCTTTCCTTTCTTTTCTTTAAGGAACGGTTCCTCAAGAAAAGTGGCATTTCTGGAAACAAACACCTTTTGCTCAAATTGATCATAGAAGTAGTATCCTATGGATTCCTTAGGATAACCTACAAAGTAGCATAAGTTAGAACGAGACTCTAACTTATCTCCCACTGTCCTCTTCACGTAAGCAGGACAACCCCAAATTCTTAAGTAAGAATAACTAGGGATTTTACCATGCCACATTTCATAGGGCGTCTTGGGGACTGACTTAGAGGGAACTAGATTCAGAATCTTTACTGCACTTTCTAGGGCATAACCCCAGAAAGAAGGTGGTAAGTCAGTGAAACTCATCATGGAACGAACCATATCAAGTAGGGTTCGATTCCTTCTCTCAGAAACTCCATTAAGCTGAGGAGTTCCCGGAGGAGTCCACTGAGAGATAATCCCATTATCTTTGAGATGATTAAGGAATTCTTCATTAAGATACTCGCCTCCTCGATCAGATCGAAGTGCTTTGATCTTGTGACCAGTTTGGTTCTCAACCTCCTTTTGAAATTCTAAGAATTTCTCAAAAGCTTCAGATTTATACTTCATTAAGTATACATAACCATACCGACTAAAGTCATCAGTAAAGGTTATGAAGTACTGATGATTGTTTCTAGTGCTTACACTAAGCGGTCCACAAACATCAGTATGGATCAAATCCAAAACCTCAGTGGCACGTTCCACGGTTCCTTTAAAAGGAACTTTGGACATCTTTCCTTTGAGACAGGATTCGCAAGAAGTCAACTCTTTGAGATCATTTTCAGAGAATGATCCTAAAGTGTTTATCTTGCTAATTCTGTTCTTGGAAATGTGTCCTAATCTAGCGTGCCATAAGGGAGCTAAAACTTTGTCATCTCTCTTACGCTTTGTTTCTTGTTGTATATTCATAATATTGATATTTTGAGTTAGGTAAAGTCCGTTACTCAGAGTACCGATATGAACGAAAGAGTTGTTCCGTTTGATAAAGTATTTACCATTCTTAATATAAGTTTCATAACCTTCACAATCTAATATTGGAACTGAAATTATATTACGAATAATGCTCGGTACATAAAGGACTTTGTTTAATACTAACTCAAAACTACCTAAATCTAATCTAATTGTGCCTAAAGCTCGAGCTTCAACGTTTGAGCCATCGCCGATCTTCAAGACACATTCTCCTTCTTTGAGTTGTTGGACCTCACTTAGCATCTGTACATCATTACAGATATGAGTTCCACAACCGGTATCAAGTACCCAAGAACTAGAATTAATAGAAAGATTTACTTCAACGAGAAAGATACCTTTCTTTAGAGTAGCCTTGTACTGTGGGCAGTTTCTCCTCCAATGTCCCGCTTTGCCACAATGGAAGCAAACATCCTCTTTCTGATCACGCTTCTTCTTTTGGGCCTTCCCCTTCGAAATGCCACCAGTGGGCCTAAGGGGTTTCTTCTTCTTCTTTTGGGCTTTCTTGCCCTTACCTTTAGAAGGCCCAGAAGAGGAAGATGGAGCATTCACCATCAAAACCTTATTGTCCTTCTTGATCGTGCTTTCAGCAGTCACAAGCTGACTAATCAGCTCAGCTACAGTAGCACCAGCATGATTCATGTTGAAGTTAAGGACAAATGGGTTGAATGATGGTGGGAGCGAAGCTAGCAACAAATCCACTGAAAGCTCATCTTTCAGTGGCATGTCCATGGAAGCAAGTTTCTCAGTAAGGGCAAGAAACTTGAGTCCATATTCATGGACACTTGAACCTTCCCTCATTCTCAAGTGGAACAATTCCTTTGAAGTGTTATACCTTGTAACACGTTCATGAGGGCGGTAAAGTTGCTCTAAGTGGTCGTAAATCTCCCAAGCGTATTCCATGGCCTCATGTTGCCTTTGCAAGTCCGGAGACATGTTAGCCAACATAAGGCAACGGGCTTGGAGATTATCATCCTTCCACTTCTGGATCGCTTCCCGCTCGGCCCGAGTGGGAGCTTCCCTTTCGGGACTAGGCTCCCCTTCGAAGAGAACATCAGTTCTCTTCTCAGAATCTAAAATGATTTTTAGATTCCTCAGCCAATCAGAATAGTTGGGACCAGTCAACTTGTTTGACTCGAGGATCGATACAAGAGGGTTTTTGGTTGCCATTTCAAAACACGTAGAGAATCACAGAATCTACGACCTAAATGGTAAATCAGAGAACTAGTGAGCATGCTGAATTATAACGATATACAAAAGATAAGGTCTTTAATCTATTGTAGCTCCCACTGTTTTTCAAAGATCTAGAATTCCCAAAGATCTAAGAGGAACACGTTTCCCAATGGGTACTAAGATCCTAGGCATTTTACCTCGAACCCACGACTCGAGGACATTCTAAGTAAGAACCCTAGGTAGGTACAACTTACCAATTCTAACACCTTTAGAATTCTTAGTAATTGTTTTTGCATCACCTATCTTTCAATATGGACCCACGACTCGTGCGACATCCATATTTACTTAGGCGTTAAGCTAGACCCATCAATCATAAGATCATGACCAAAACTTAGTTCGAACGACCCACGACTCGCGGACATCGCCCTTGCTAAAATTGACCACGAAATATTGACCATTTAAAATGATCAATTAGGTAACTAAGAACTAATAAGCTCCACTAGGTATCCCACGACTCGCGGACAATAACTAGCTTCACTTACTAAACTTAAAACCTATTGATGGAATGCTAGGAATTTAATTCAAAATTTGCATCTCGAATTAAACACCTATTTGTTCGAAATTAGCTTAATATTTAATGGGAATTTTCGAATCAACCGGAGAGTTGTCCGGTTCGACCTCACCAACATATACGTTATCCAATTTTATTAGTCTTGATTAATGCAAGTACACTTAAATGCATATCAAACAAGCACATAAACAGATAACATGTCCTAGCATGATACTAACATGTAATGATAATGGGTTCTACCTATCTTATGCGTGATATGTGGGAGCCACTCCACAATCACAAGTTCTAACATACATGCCACATAAACAGTTTAAATCACATAAGGGAAAGCGGAACAAAATACGAGCCCTATCTCTATTACATTTAACAATTGAGATTCCCCTCCCTAACATTTTGAGGGGTCTTTACTTATGGCCTCCTTGTTACTTGAATGTGGTCCATCTTACTCCATGGGTGCATTGTCTCCAAAATGAAAATAAAACCTCACCACCTATCTCTACTCTCAAATTACAATAAAAAGAAAAAGACATAAAGTAATAAGGCTCAATCTTCATATTGGCCTTAGACAATTACACGGGGCATACCCCGGCCTCAAAAACAGTAATATGGAAAGCCACATAATAAATCACATAACAGTACGCACATAAGTGAGGCTCCAACCTCAATTGAAAAACGCAACTATAGGGCCCCAACCCCAATTTAAACCATCTATGTGCATAAATTAAAACCATACATAGATCTAAACTCATGATCACCTAACATGCTTTTGCGAGAATTTAAATTTAGCCAATAAATTAAAATTCTCGTTTCAAGTCCTAATGACTTAAAACACGACTTAGATGCAATTCTTGTTCAAGAGCCTTTTCAATAAAACCCGAAAAACAACAAACCAATAAAATTCTAATTAATTTCCAAAATTAATAATTTTATTCTTTCATTATTTTCAGAAAATAAAATTCATAATTTTCCCAAAATCCAAATCGCTTTAATTTCTCAAAAATCCCAATTTAATCAAAATTTTAAAATAATTTTATTTTAACAAAACTGATTTTAAAAGATAAAATTAAAATAAAATTAAATCGGGATTTTACGGACCGAAACCACGAAAAACACGAAACACGAAAGCGAGCCCGAAAAGGGTCTATCCGCGCGAGGTGCCGTCGCGCAGCAGCGCACGGCATTTGCCGCTCGCGTGAGCGCGGTAGCGCCCGCCACGGCTAGGCGGGCTGGGCAGGCGTCCCGCGCTGTTGCGGGACGGGCGCCCGGGACAGCTCCCGTGCGGTTGCGGGAGGAGCTGGGCGGCGGCGACGGGCCTGGGTGTGTGACGTGCTAGCACGCCTAGGCTCGTTGCTTTTCGTGTTCGTTTCGTATTTCTGGGTTTTTCGAAAACCCGGTTCAATCCAAAAATTAAAAATTCGATTTAAACATATTTCAATCAAAACGGTTTTCAAAATCACAATTTAAGAAAACAGTTTCAGAAATTCAGGAAAAATTACAGTTTCGTAGTTCAGGCTTTCTAAAAGAACTCATGAATACCTAATTCGCATCTAAGCCTAAGAATTTCTACCAAATTCAGAATAATTGAGACGAATCAGAAACACGATTAACGAGGTGACTCTGATACCACTTGTTGGAAAACACGAATCAGAAAGCAGCGGAATTTAAAAAATTTTCCCAACAAAAGGACCTTGAACTCGCAATCGTGTAACCAAATTCGTAAAGATAGAAAACTTACTTTTCTTTTATTCTTTCTTGAAGCGTTTCAAGCCACCCAAGAACGCTCTTCTCGCAGCTTGATCCCCTCTCCTTGGTAAAGCTCGAATCTTCAAACTTCTAACTTGAAGTCTCTAGAGAAAGTCCACCAACTTGATCACAATCTAACTAGTAAGGATGCTAGTTCTCTAGTTAGTGTTTAGGCTTAACCTAGGGTTTAATTTAATCTTGGAGAAAGGAAGGTGTTCAACACATGAACCAAGAATTGTCAATTAGCTCTAAAGGGGAGCTCGAGCTCCCCTATATATAAGAGGGGAGTGCCGATCCAAATCCTTGTTGGACAAGGATTTGGTTCCTCTCTCTCCTATTACTTGATCATCAAGTATTTTCCAACTTTGACTTTGAATTCTAATTCAAGTCAACTTCTAAGAGAGCTAAAAATATCCAAACTATTTTTGGATAATTTTATACTTTATTTATTATAAAATAAATAACTTATTTTTATCTAATTAATTAATTCGTAATTAATTAACTAGATTATTTTCTCCAAAATTAGACTTTCTTTTTAATTCAAAATTAAACCAAAGTCTATTAAATAATTAACTAATTAATTATTTAATATATATAATATATATATATACACACGTGTGTGACACGTGTCACAGTGACACGTGTGACTCACGTGAGCCACACGTGTGACTTCACACGTGTGGAACCCTCTTGGCCCGATTAACTCGTTTAATCATTTTAAAGCCTCAACTCATGTAACCAAGTTGTTGTGTGTGACCCTCTAGGTTCTCAATTCAATTAGCAGTGACCCTAATTAATTAATTCACTAATTAATTAATCAGTCCACAGATTAAACGACCATAGTCTAGCAACAGGTGTTTAACCCCTAGCTGAATTGGAATGTTCGGATTCGACAGAACCTTTAAGTCATTGATTCATGTGAGATACAATCCTCCTACTTACTATCTCTCAACCAAGATCTAGGGCAAGGGAATAATCAGAACCCTAATAATCCGGTCTTAAAGCTAAGTGCATTTCATATCCATTTGATCTCAATCCAAGAAACCCTTTTCTTGATGTCTTGATCTACTGCCTTGGCCAAGGACTCCATATGGCATATGAATGACTTACACAATAAGAGATCACCTTGCAAATGCAAGTGTAGGTCCTTTCTTGATTCTCATTCACTTTCATGAGTCACTTGTGCAGCCCCAGCATAAGCCTTGAATCAGTTGTCTAAGGCGACACCCTTTAAAGCTTATACCAAAGACTACAGAGTTAACTCATAAAGTAACATGGAACCTCAAGTCTAAGGATCAATTAATCACATCAATGACTCGTGAGATATTTCCTAATCTGGAAGTTTCCATTTCCTGAAATAGAAACTTCCTTTCCCATTTAGGAATGTTCTCACACGGGCACCTCAGTGAACTTACTTATTAAAGCAAGCACCCTCATGTATCACGCACGTATCAACTATACACTTTCCACCTCCATGAAACAAGGTGGTCCTTCTTAAGGGCGTGATCCCACAAGCAAGCCTTAGAGGAGTCAGGTTGACACTCCCACTGTCTGTAGGACTCATCGGCTTGGAGTATTTTACTAATCATGACTTATGTGATATAGGGCTCGTTTCATGAACCATTTCGCCTAAATGGTAGAGTCCTAAAGTCATCAGGATTAGGGGAGTTCTCATACATGCACAGCTAAAGTAAACGCATACCAAACAAGAGCATATAAAGAAGTGTTGCCTCAATTCGTTATTTCATTCAAAGATTGTCTGTGATTACAATAAGGAAAACCACAAAGCGGATATACAATCGGCTTTTAGGGCACTATTCCTAACAGGTGTACTATGGGCTTATCGAACTACTCCAAGAACTGCTACCGGGCAAACTCCATACTCGTTAGTCTATGGGTCTGAAGTCGTAATCCCATCCGAACTGCTTCATGAAACAGCTCGTGTGTCTTAGTAACAGCTTGACCAGAATACGGAGATCAAAGCTTAAGATCTGGATATGATCGAGGAAAGCAGAGAGCGTGCCTACCAGAAGCTCAAACAGTAGAAAGCAGCAACAGCTCGATCTTACAACAAACATGTGAAGCACAGATCATTCCAGATCGACAACCTAGTGTTAAAGAAGGTTGAAGTCCTACAACATGTTGGGAAATTTGAGCCTAGCTGGGAGGGACCTTATCGTGTCACGGAGATCGGAAAAAACATGGCCTACCGGCTCGAAGACATGGCCGATGAACCATTACCCAGACCATGGAACGCGCACAACTTGAAGAAGTTTTACAATTAGTGTTTTCAAATTATTTCAAATTGTAACGACTATAGAGGTTGAATTTGCCTGAGAATCGACCTCAGGTCAGTAAATATATATGTTTTTGGGACAGCATCCAATTGGAATCAACCCGCGATCCCACACTAAGTTACAATCCCCTCGATTAAGCGCTCATTCGACCTACGGTCATGAGTTGAGGAAGGAGCGAACCCCCCTCCTCCCCAGGCATCATAAAAAAGATCAAGGGCTAAGTAGGTCGAGTTATTTAGACCCAAGGAGGCCCTAAGATCGTAATGTTCTTTCAAATCATTCTGTTAGAGATCGAGATCCATTGAGGTCGTCTTATAACCTGAAGAGATCCTAAAGATCCTAACGCATCTTTAAAATTCCAAAGAGGTCGAGTTCGATCCGATGAGAATCACAAGAATAATGATTAGGAAATCGAGATTCAATGAGGTAGTCTTAGGCCAAAAGAGATCCTAAAAATCCTAACTTGAACACCTTTAAAATTCTAACTAGATCGAGATCCAATGAGATCGTAGTCAACCCGACTAGATCCGACGAAGATCCCAAAATCCTCTAAAATCAACGCATCTCTGAGACTGTAATCAAAGGCAGGAAAGAATATAGCAAGTGGTAAAACGACTAAGTAAAAAAACGCGAGCACCCAACGACGCTAGATGAACATCCCGACGAGATCAAAATCAGAATTGATTCGTCGATCCGAACGAGGGTAAAAATCTAGCTAACGATGAGGAAAAGCTAACCTTAGATCGATAAACCACACCCACATGAGATCGAATAAGTACTGAACTTCTACGAGAAACTTAAAATTCATTCATAAAGATCAACGGCTCCACTCGATGTTGGTCGGTCGTACCTAGCGCATCGAGCTCACCACGCGACGTGGCTCGATGGGCGATCATTTGAAAACAAAATAAAACAAGTATTCACCTAGCCACAACCCGGCTAGTAGGTCGAATCAAGTGTTCTCAAATACAAGGCAGAAAGGGTCTTAATCAATCTCAACATGGACGGAAGAAGGTTCCTGCGCGACTCGAGCCCGGGCCCTATCGAACTCCCGAACAGAGGGGAGGAAGCGTTCGACCTCGATAGGCTAAGGCAGTTCACACGTCACTTGAGACTTGGTCTTCTTAGTGTGACCATACTTATAGGTCACCCAGTCGATGTGAACTTGCTCCTCCTCGTCAGGATGATCTATGGCATAAGGATCAGGGAGCACGGGGCCAATCGAATCGAAGTTGAAGGAGGGAGGGAAGACGTTCTGAGCCTTGAGCTGGTTGATGGTGATCTGGAACCCCTCCTTGAGGTCGTTTTCCCCCACGATCAAGCTGGCCTCTTCGAACCCGGGCCCTTCCATGAACTCGCGAACGGCGTATCGCTCGATCTGGAGCTTGCATTTCCTCATATCCTCAGCCACTTTGTTGATCTTGGCCCTGGCAAGGTCGAGGATCTCCGATCCACCCTCCTCTTTGGCGGCGGCCTTGGAATCCTCTAGCTCTTTGGCGAACTCTTCCCTCATCCGGGCTAGCTCATCCACATCCTGTTTTTCAGCTCGCTCTAAAGCCTCCTGGGCACTCTTCATCTCGGCTTCCATCGAGTCCCTCTCTTCAACCCGGACCCGTTTCTCTTCCCTGGCCTTGCGAAGATCGTTCTCGAGCTGTTGCATGGCCCGATGATCCATTGAGGCGAGCTGGGCCTTCACGGTCTGGTACTTCTCTTTGTACCTCCGCTTGCCAGCTTTGAAAACCTCCGCCTCTTGGATTGAATTGACCAACACTGGGAGAATGTCCTGTAAAGGCAACAATGAGATCGATTTAGTCAAAAGAACACGCAGGACAAGCTAGCCTACAAAATGGGAGGAGATCGACGGTGGATGGGACACTTACGCAGAAAATCCCTCGAGCGGCCTTAGCCCTCTTCTGAGCCGCCGATCTGGCAAAGGAAAGCTTCCTTTGCTCATCGATAATGCAGCCGGTGTTAAACAGAGCAGAGATCAGATCAATGTCCGGACTGCCGAAGGCAAGGGCGCGCTTCGACCCGTCCCCTCTCTCCAACTCGAGTCCTGTCGGTCACTATGGATGTGGGGTCGTGGGGAAATCCAACAACTGAGTCTCTTCATCAGAATCCTCAGATTCCTCCGTCGAACGAGCTGTTTCACTGAAGGGCCTCTTCCCAACACCATGCCTTGCCTGCACAAACTGGGCATAAGGGTCAATGTCTTCATCAAAATATAAGTCTAAGTGGTCTAAATTTATTACTTGCTCGAGGTCGCCCTCGACCAGACCCGCTTGACCGCTCGACGGACCACCCAGATCGACATACTCTTGACCTCGAGCCGGAGGCACCACAGGGTTTGGATCGATCGGCAAAGCACCCTGATTATGCACCTCCTTCCTAAACCTCTCTTGGTGAACTTGTTGGACCTCGGGAACCGTATTAAGTATTGAACGAGATGCGTCGATCACGGGTTGCATCTCAGCGGTAGGGACCTCCCTCTGATTCCTCGCCCTCATCCTGGCAGCTCGAGACATAATTAGAACAGTAGATCTTCAAGTCGACAATTCAAGGATTAGATCGATAATAGAAACAAGGGAAAATTTACAAAGTTTAGAAGGAACCCTGATCGAGGCGGGATCCGGTCGAGGTAGGAGCATACCAAGGCGGAAGTTCCTCCGTCGGGTCACAAGGATAATGCCCGCTTCGACCAGATTCCCCATCCTCGTCAGGCGTATGGTCTAGCAGGCCCAAGCGGGGAAGTAGATGGAAATGGCTGTGAAGCCAGGAGGTGGCTCTGGTCGAGAGGCGCTTCGGATCGTCTGAACCCCACGTAGTTCAGAACGAAGGGGTAACTGGGAGATCGACAAAGAAGAATTTTGACTTCTAATCTATCTCGTGCGATGTTGAGGGGATCGATACCATCTTCCTGTACGGCTTCGACTGAAGGTTGAAGTATCGGGGACCAGATTTTGCGGCACTGTTCAAGGTAAAGAACTCCCCAAAATCCTCGATCTCCGGCGCGAACCTAAGGGACTTCATGATTATTATCATGCAGTGGATCCTTTCGCCCTTGCTTTCCAAACTCCCTTTTATTCCGTTACATTCCCTAACTTGTCTTATCTAATTTGTGCATCTCGAAACCATCCACTTCAGTCTTTGTCCCACTCTATTAACCCAAATTGTTCCTCTTCAACTTTGTTCGATAGGGCTTTGATCGAAGTAATAGTGGAAGTATTAAATGGGGCAAATCCTAACAAGTAAACACTAAAATAATGCGTGTTGGGTTAAGATGCTAAATGCATGTAGTAGATATTTTAAACAAAGAAGATGCAACAACAATTCAATAATCAGAATAATAAAATGCATGTAGTGAGAATTTAAGTAAATAATTGCGATGCATGATGCACGTGCGATGAATGCATTGCACCTGTCACCGTAGCAGTGGTTTTAGCATGACATGTAACACCCCGAGCGAAGGGCGCCACATCCCCCGCACCATAGCTCAACACGTGAAACGAAATGGAGACTCCGTCCACGCATCAAGCCATGGCGAACGGGTGACTAACAAAATTCAAACCTAAGCTAGGCGGTCTAAACCCTACTCAGAGCGCGCAATAAACACAAATAGCGAATGCGGAAGCACCAGAAACTCACAAAACAAATAAACATACTCGAGACATATCAAAAATAACAATTCAAGTTACAAAACTTTACAATATCGAATTTAAATTTATAACTTATACATATTTCAGAATTAGCCAAAATGCATAAAGAAAACGAAAATACAGTGCATGAGACTCAAGCTCGCCAAAACCAAGACTCAAAGACAACAGCGTAGCTCCAAATCTCACAAAACGGGTACCTGCAACTCAAATTAAAGGGGGAAAAAGATAGAAATAACGAGGGTCAGTCCTAGAGACTGGTGAGGGGGCTAACACACGCACCCATACATATACATAATGGCAAAGCATATACAAGGCTGAAAGGGTTCACGAACCGGGCACGGTTTTTGCATTCTAAAACATTTAACCCGTGGTAATATATATAAAGAAAGAAGTTTGGGGCCGAAGGCCAAATCCAGTCAAGTTTTAGAGTTTAGAAATCCGCCCCCGTTTCACAACCCTAAACGAAACATAATGAACCGAAAGCTTAAATCCAACCCACTTACTTCAGAAACAAAGGCGAAGCGAAATACAAAACCAATCATAAATCAATCCCACCTCCACACCGTTTGGGGAAGAGAGGTGCCCCTCTCAACCCACCACAGAACGAAACTTGTGAACCGGAGGATCCCGCCCGGTTCCTTCGACGGCCAGCCAAAATGCGCTCCGTCGGCATAGGAGAACTAAGTCTCCCGTTGGTGGAGAAGTGCACAGGGGTCGTAACCGGTGACCCCATGGTCGTCCCGGGTCTCCCTTACCCACAACTCCGGGGCCCATCATACAAACACATATACTTACACTGATCACACTTATCATACTTACAATACGAAGCTTATCCACAGATCATACCACGCTTACACACACACACCTTCTTATCAACGCTTGTCAAAACAAACGAAAATAAAGCTTATATACTTATAAAAGCATTTTCAAAGTCTCAAGACAAACGGGACAAATCCCACAAAATACATATCCAAACACATATCTATACATATACTTACATAAGTCGCATGCGGGTTCGAAATACAAATAAGGTTCTAGGTCATAATAACTAAAAGGAAGAAAACCTCACCTTATCGACCAAACCGAACAAAACTGACGGAAACTAAACCAAAGGACCTCCTCCTCAACAACGGAACAATCCTAAGAACAAAACAAAGATCAAGAGGCAACCTTAGACTCAAAATGAACCATATTGACGCTCGGCAAATGCATATGAATGCGAGTGATGCTTATCAATCTTAACAAATTGGCACATAATGCATACACGTTCATATTAAACCATAAATCTCATAAATCATACTAAACGAATTCACAAGTTCCATATAACACACATATCATATCATACAACACATTATCAAAGCATTAATATCATATAAAGAGCAACGATTGATCATGCAAGGTCTATAAACGAGACAGAAGGTCATAAACGCACGTTAAAGGAGCATATCGCACAAATGAAGCCATAATTCGAAAACGAGCACATAAATCAAATCATAAATTCATATTACAAAAGTAAACACATAATACATTAAGTTAATAATGCATATAGGTCACAATCGGGATAAGAGAAAGCAAATAAAAGCAACGAAACGACGAAAGAAACTCTCCAGAGGCACCACCGTGACATATGACACGGCCATGTCCAAAACGTAAAGGAAACGGACACGGCCATGTCCGAATTTAATTAAATCAGATGCCCAAGTCGAGAGCTTGACACGGCCGTGTCAAGAATCAGCATAAACTGGACACGGCCGTGTCCAGTTCACATTTTCAAAAACCCGTTTTTGGCGCAGCAACATTTTTCTATGGCAAAACAGGACATTTTGGGAGCAGCTCTTGGGGAATTTCTTAGGCCTCAAACACATACATAACATGCATGAAATATACACAAAAGAATCACATTAAAAGGCCAAAGAATGAAGCAACAAAGATCATTCGAATCAAGCAACGAAAATCGAACAAAGAAGAGCATACCATGCATTCATGCCATGATCACCAACTTAGGGGGTGAGTTTGGAGTTAAAAGTTTGGGGAAAGAATGTTAACATGTTAATCAACTAATATACTCCATGTATATGCAAATTTACACGAATTGGAGCACATGAGAACCACCAACTAATCACAAAAATGCAACAGCAGCAGCTCGGTTCGCACATAGCATACAAACAGGCCACATGTTTCGATTTAGGAGCTGAAAATGGATCTAAAAGCTTGAAAGAGCAAGGTTAACATGTAAAGCAATTAGTATACAACATCTCCATGCAAATTCACACGAATTGGAGGCCATTATTTCAAGCAACAAGGCACAAAACGTCACAGCAGTTCCAAAACAGGGGAGCAGATTTGTAACCTAGGTTTGGGGCTCAAAAACTCATAATTTCATCAAAGGATCTTAAGAGAAAATCATCCAAACATCATGTACTATCAGTTAAGTATCCAAAATGGAGCATAATAAGTTAATATGATCAGCTTTAGCACCCCAAAACAGCCACACAAAACTGATGCAAGAAAGGCATGAAAACAAGTTATATTCTAACTCATATATACAGCTGAAAAGGGGCATAAAAGCTTAAGGAAACCTAGCTAACATGTAGAAAAACTCATATACTTCATGTCCATGCAATTTCACACGAAAATAAGCACAATAGATCATCAAACCAAACCAAACTCCTGACAGCAGTTCATACGGGCGAGCAGATTTTTGCAGCAGTTTTCAAGCTCAAAACTCATCATATAAACCAAGGTTTTCAAGGAAAAACCGAGCATATTCATAAAGCAACATGTGTAACACATAACCAAGCATTAACACACGAAATTGGAGGCAAAAATTCCAACATTTGAACTCAAAAACTTGACAGCAGCTGGGTGAAAAAGAGCAGATTTGCAGCAGTTCGGTTTTCAAGTTTCATGGCCAAAAACTCAAGGTTTCAATCATGTTATCAATGGAGAATCAACCCTAAAACATCTAGCATGAAGTATATATCAAGAATGGAAGCAAAGAAGCTAATATAATCAACAAGGAAGCACCAAATCAGCCACAAACTTAAGCTAAGCCATGGATTCGAAAATATGAGCTAACCCTAACTATTCATGCAAGCTTCCATTCCATTATTAAATCTGATGCATTTCATGAATTGCAAAGATCAAACAAAGCATAGAAGAGAGGAGAATACATAAATATACTTACCTTTAAGATATGAAGAAGTATGGAGAAGATTAAGCTTCAAAATCACAAGCCATGGAGGAGGGTTCTTCTTTCTCTTCTTCTTCCTTCCTTGGATCTGATATTTTCTCCTTTCTTGGGGGTAAGGAGCACGAAATGCTGCTGATAGGGAGAGAGAGGGATGAATCAAGGTCATGTAAACCAAGGTTAAGGCTTAGGTATGGTTAGTTTGGGCCCACAAATGTGAGACTAGTCAAAGATGGTGGCTTTAGCACAAGCTGTTCGTTCCGGGCGAAAAACGAGGGTCCAAATGGGCTTAGAAAAATGTCAAATTAGGTTCCTTGACTTCATCTCTTTGTTACGAGTCCAATACATCTTCCGGAATTCGAATCCGAATTCCCTAGCTCAAGTTATGGCCTCCGGAACAAGAGGCGCGCTAAAACTAGTTAGGCCCTCATGTCCCTCGTCAAATTCCAAAGGTTTAAAACCTCGACAAACGAATACGAAAACTTAAAACGAGCATGCAAACACATTCATAACTCACATATATCATGCATACCAAAATTTCACAAAAATCGGAATTGAATTCCGGCACATAACGAGCAAATTACGAGCATACGAAACTTAAACGCTAAAATTCAAAGTTCATAAATATAAACAATTAATTTCATATAAATTCAAATAATCATATAAGCATTAAAATAACATTCAAATACGTAATTAAATAATTTAAAGTACATAAAACCCTCTCGTTATGGCGTACCTGGAAATCCGAACGATCGGGATGTTACATGATATCTTGTCCTTTGATTCCAATGTTGCGAGCATAAGTTGCAAGGTTGAGCATTGTTCGATCATTGATGATACTTTCCAATCCTTGCTTGCTTCCTTAAATCACCGTGTCCAAAGAAGATGATACAGTTCTAATTCTTCAATGCTCCTTGATATCTTTGCTTTGCATCTATCCATTGTTCTACGCTTGTAGTCGTATCAATGGAGCTTCCTTACTTGCCCCCGCTACGAAACCACATGGTTGGAGGTCCTCCATTCCATACGTCATAATTGGGAAGTTTTTAACACATCTTGGATATGCTCTTGAACTTGATATGATCCTTGAGTCTTCACGATTTGGCCTTCCATTTTGATCACCTACTCCCAACTCACGTGTCCCTTTAAGTTAGTGGTTCGGGTCCCCACAATGCATCTATGTTGATAATCTTCAAGATTTGTAGAGAGGGTGCAATTGGTGGCTCCTCCATGGTCAAATCTATCACAATGTTGAAAAATGAAACATAGCTCCATGTTGATAAGCCTTGAAGATTCAACACCCGACTTTTAAATCCCATAATTCCATAACCTCTTCATTGGTTGGATAGGAGAAACTTATAGTTGGGGTTGATGGTAGCTTTGATAGCGTGATAACAATCTACAATCAAAGATTCAACTCAAGTATAGATGCATGCAGATTAGTATATGCTTATGGCACATATTAATAACAACAAACACGTATTAGATGCAAAATGAAACAAGTAAAGCAATAAAATTGAAAGTGAATCGCATATATCCAGTAATTCCCAGCGATTCATGTCAATTAACGATGAAAATTTAATGCATTGCACACGTTGACAAGTTATTCCTATGCCGTATGACCTAAACTGACTCAATCACGGTACGAGAACCCGGATTTTGCAATCCATGGCTCTGATACCACTTAAGGATGTAACGCCCAAGCGCGTGACACCACATCCCTCCGCACTAAAACCCGACCGGTATATGAAATAGATAATCCATACATATGCTGAATCAGAGCGAACGGGGACACAACTCACTCGCTATGCTGGGTGGGAGCTAGAACCTCGAAACTAATTAAATAATTCCGTAAGATAAAAGCACGTGCAGAAGTAAACATATATTCAATTATAATGTAAATCATAAAAGACGAGTTCCACTAGCATAAATACCTAGTCCCAAAAATTCAATATAACATAATCATAATATTGTAACCATAACATTCATATAAACTTATACAATATATATATACGTGAAGTGACCCAAAATTGACCACATGACTGTTAGGAATAGTGCCCTTAAAGCAGATGTTTGCTTTACTATTTCCTTGTAAAATCACAGACAGTCTTTGAATAATAAACGAGATGATTTTGTTCATAGGCAATCACTTCTTTAAGTGCTTATTTATGTCTGTTTGGGTTGACTGTGTTTTGCATGTATTGAACTCCCCTAATCCGATGAGGCCGTTAAGAACTTTATCGTTATGGGAAAGACACATGAAACAAGTTCTTAACTCCATAGGCGAGGATTAGAAACTTCTCCAAGTCGATGAGTCCGACAGACAGTGGGAGTGTCGACCTTGACTCTGCTGAGACTTGCTTGTGTAATTATGTCCTTTTGAAGGATCACTCAGTTTCATGGAGTGATAAGTGCATACGTTGATGCGTTCATAATACATAAGGGTGATTGTTACAAGAAATTTATCACTGAGATGTCCAGTGTGAGAACATTCCTAAATGGGAAAGGAAGTTTCCTGAAACTTCCAGATTAGGAAATATCTCACAGGTCAATGACGTGATCCATTAATCCTTAGACTTGAGATTCTGTGATGTCTCATATGAGCTAACTCTGTAATCTTTTATATAGGCTCAAAAGGGTGTCATATAAACACCTGAACCACGACCTATGTTGGGATTACACAAGTGGCATATGTAAAATTAATAGAAACGATAATGGACCTACACTTGTTAAGAACAAGAATGATCTCTTACTGATTGAGTTGTTCGTAGTCCATTAGACATTAAACCCTTGGCCAAGGTGGATAAAGATCAAGACATCTAGAAAATGGGGTTTTCTAGGATTAAGATCGAAATGGACATGAAACGAACTTAACTTTAAAGATCAAGAATATTTGGGCTCTGAGAATATTCCCATGCCTTAGTTCTTGATTGATAGATGGAGTTGTAGGAGGATTGTATTTCACTGATTGTCATTGACTGAAAGGTTCTTCGATTCATTTCGTTATTCGGCTAGGGGTCACACACCCATTGCTAGATTACGGTAGTGTGATCTGTGAAGTGATTAATTAATTAGGGAGTTAATTATTTGTTGTCACTGCTAATCGAATAATGAACCTAAAGGGTCACACACAAATGCCAGAACACGAGGGTTATGGTAGGATGTTAATATGAGTAATGAAGGATCAAAGTAGTTGATCGAAATGGGCATAGCACGAGGTTGATGCCACATGTCAAGTACACGTGGCTGCCACGTGTCACGCGGCCAACTTGGCTGCCATGTGTCATATACACGTGGCTTCACGCGTGTCCCATTTCGTGTGATTTATTTCACACGCGAATTCTTTTCTAGAATTAATTAATTACATTGTAATTAATTAATTTTGGTCTTTTAATTAATTTTGAATTAATTGTTAAGAATATTCTCAAATAAGCTTAACCCAATAAATAATTAATTGGGAATTAATTTATTTATTGAATATTGACTTTTAACTTTAGGAAAGTTGAAAAGTCAAACTTCCTATTGTAGGAGAGAGAAGATTATTCTTGCAAGACTTAGAGAACAAGTTGGGAAATTATTTTCGCTAATTAAATTAAATAATTAGTTAGTTAATTAGTGAGTAAGAAAACAAAGTCCACTAGGTTTGGGAACCCTAGGGATTTTCGAACCATCCTAGTATTTATACTAAGGGTGGTGCTTCTCTTATTCTTTAGACCAATACTCACGAAGTGTTACGTTTTTTAGAAAAATAAAAGAAAAGTTTTCAAAGCAAAACCCTAGCCATTAACACAAGCTATAGAACTAGCATTTTCACTTGCTTGATCGTGTTCTATGACTGGTGTGGATACGCTTTGGAGGCCTTCTGCTTTGGAGTCTAATTCGAATGACCGTTCGAGGGACTTCCCGCTTTAAGGGTGTTCGTTAGGCGGTAACAACATCAAAAGAAAGCTTCAGTTAAAGTGAGTTTCTTGTTATTCCCAACGTTACAGTACGAAAATTGCAAGACAACGATTAAACTTGTGGAAAAATTTTAAACTTCCGCTGCTCAACTCTTTCGTGTTTTCCAACAATGACTCGACCAACTCAAAATCCCGCCTAGCACTCCAAAACCTGCAGAAAAAAACTGAAAATAAAGTCGGGCTCAGTCTATAGGAGACTGGTGGGTATAAAACAGGGCATATCATAATAATATTGCAGAATTTAAACACACACATATGCAAGCTATAATCCTGTTCGAGGTTTTTGAGATATTTCCCAAGTGGGTAAAAATAAGGAAAACAACGTTCGGGATTACAACAATCAATTTCATTCATTCATAATCATTCATGAGGTCACTACGTGAGCCCTGGCGAGTTGCAGAATTCTCCAACCTTCTCCTCGGGTGTGCATTATCCATTTGTTCGTTCATTATCGATCATGCAACATTCATTCATTCATAATCATTCATTCATTCATAAACAATTACACCTTTTTCCTCCGGGTGGTGGACGGGTTTGCAAGGCCCGGCCACCCATACATAAAGGCTCCCCTTCCTCGCTAATCTCCTAGCGAGGTCGGTTTCAACGTAGTTCATGTGGGACTAATACATGGGATAACTGTCGGCCCTTGCCTCCCCGGATATCCACATGTACTAAGTCCCTGGGCCCGTGTTCATAATCATGCTCTCGCCAAAATCATAAGGTAGGGATACATAAAAGAAGGGATTTACGTTGGAAATCATTGACTCTTTTGAAAAGACTCGATATATATGTATATATATATATATATATATATACATATACAATACTTTGGCTTAAAACTTTCACGTTGGATATATCGGGTCGATTCATATCTAATAGAAGAGAAACCCACCTGTTACACCTTACCGAACAATACCAAAACATAAAAAAATGGTCAAAGACCACAACAAACGAGTCTGAAAATATAAGACGAGCAAATAAACGAGTTCATAACATATATAAATCATACATATCAAGTTTTCACAAAAATCGGAATTAAATTCGAAGGTAAACGGATCAAATTCCAAATCATACGTACATAACGTTCAAAAATTTGAATAAAACAATTATCAAATAATATCATATAATTCAAATATAACATATAAACACATTATCGCATAAATAAATAATTAAAAGCGCACGTAGCACTCTCGTGACGTCATACCTGTACGACCGAAGACGCTGGGCGTTACAAGGAAAACAAGCATAACTTGAGTTTGATAAATGGGAATTGAGTTTTGTTTCTTGGATATGAAACTAGACAAATAGATCTTTCCAACGGTATATGGCTCGAATCGTGGTTCAAAGCGAGGTAAAAATGGCGTAGGTTTGAAATTGGACAAATGCAGAATTCCGGCGAAGTGGCGACACAATTTTAAAATGATTATATCTCCCAAACAAAAATTAATTTTCAAGTGATTTCAATTTGAGAATGTTACTCAAAAAGGTTTATTGTGTCAAAAATTCAGGTCAATTAGAGTTCGTTAGGGTCAGGTTTTGGGGTTGGATAAAAACGTAAATCAAACTTTGCGAAACGAAACAACACACAATGCATTCCAAGAGGGGGAGACACGGGCACAAATTGTGACACGGGGGTGTCCAAGGTTAGTAGCAAATTTCGAGCATTTTCTTCATTGGGGGAGACACGAGCGTGTCTCACCCCTGCATCCAAACTCCAAGAGCTGTAACAATGAAAAAGAAGGCGAAAGAGGGGAAACTCGTCCGGCAACACCACAACCACAAAAATCACATTATCATGCACAAAATCACACCCTAAACAACTTACACACATGCTAAAGTCATGAATCAAAACATAAAGCAAGTTGTCATTCAAGCTCCTTCAAGCTACAAAAATGGTGAACCACGAAATAGGCAAGCAACGTACAAAATTCCAACGAATAAACGAAGTGGAAGATCATGTGAACAACATACTTCGATTCTAGCTCGATTAAACCACATATGAGCACATTAGGAGCAAATTTGCATATTTTCATACTATTCATCATCTTCAAGAAAGGCGTAGAAACAAGCAAGGAAAACGGGATTCAATCGGAAGGAAACGATGCACTCGAAGAGAGGAATATATTGATACCTTAGATCGTTGATCGGGTGAGAGATGAAACCGGAACTTGAGCTCAAAGAATGGGAGTGAATAGTGTTAATATCTTATCTTCTCTTTTCCCTGAAATCGTACCACACCAAATGAAGAAGAAGAAGGGGGTTCGGTCTATTAAGGCCAAGAAAACCGGTCCGGTTCGGTTTAAGACAGATTCGGTTCGAACGATTAGAATTTAATCGGTAGATGGTTCAAATAGCTTCAGAAAAAGACGAGGTTAGTTCTATTGGACCCGAATTATCTAAATGAATCCAATTATAAGGTTGAAATTCGAATTCGAATTCCCGAGCTCAAGATAGCCATGTAGGCCGAAAACACCCTAATTACAATTAGGTCCCTAATCTTTCAAACATTGGACATTTGAGCCCAAACATATTTAATTAAATTCTAAAGCGCATAAAGTTTAAAATAAACTTCAAGTTAACACTTAAGGCATGCGAGGGCAAATAATTCACAAAATACGAAATTAAACCCTCTCGTGAGGCCGTACCTGGATTGCTGAAGAGTGGGGTGTTACATAAATTATCTATTTTACTCTTAATTTTTTTAATATGAAATATTGACATTTGAGTTTGTAAAATTATATTTAAAATTTGAAGAACTATTGTGATACGCAATAGTTTGTTATTGAATAAAGAACTTTTATGTTAATATGAAGTACTCACATATACATTTGTGGAATAATATCTGCATTTTGAGAAACTATTGTATTATTTAACAATTGACAGTTGAATGACTTAATGAAGAATTTTTTTTCTTAATATGAACTATTTATATTTGAATTTATAGAACTATATCTAAATATTAAGGAATTATTGTGTTATACAACGGTTATGTAACGCCCCCACCCGTACCAGAATAAGAGGAGAGCGCGTCTCAACCCCCGCAATGAAGCACCTCTCAAGTAATGGTGTGAGCCATCACTCAAGAAATACTCCAGCGAACGGCTATCTATCAGAACTATACATGTACAACGATGTGGCTATGCAGCGGAAAATCAGAGTATTTTAAAACTTTTCAAAACATGTGCGTGATGGCATGTAACAAGCAAGAACATATTGATCGTGTAAGAGAGACTCGGCATATCAGAACATATAACATATTCACATATAAGTACCGATACAGCAGAGTTCAAAATATCGGTAACAGAGTAGCAGGATGAGTATAACAAAGATACTCAAGTATTCGGAAACATATACAGAAACATAAAGTGATGCAGCCATAAAACATATGCAGGACGCAAAAGAGGAAGTAATACTAAGTCCTGACTGAAACAAAAATGACAATCTAGAGCTTCAAGATACCTCTAGACTGCGGCTGCAAGACCTGAAACCACGAGGCAAGAAAACGGGAGAGGTATTAGTCAAAAGGACTAAGTGAGGGAATACTTTAAAGAAAGTACTGAATTAAAGAACTTGAAGTAAAGTTCGAAACTGTTAAATGCAATGCTTTAAAGAAGAACTCGAAACAAGTTCGGTTGATAAAACTCTTTGAATGTGATGCTGTAAAAGAATGCACGTTAAAAACATTTTCATGAATGCTATCACACGCGCACACATATGCTGTTGATGGTTCATAATTCTTTCATAAAACGGGATAAGGGTAAAGTGAACTTTTCCAGATATGAACCATCCTTTATGAAACAGAATTTTGCCCGCAAGCTAGGCTCCTCCATCCTTACTCCAGAAAAACATGATTCGGTAGAGCATCGGACCAGGATCAACGATAATTCCACGTTTAGTAGAGTATCAGACCAAGATCAACAATAACCCCACATATAGTAGAGCATCGGACCAAGGTCAACAATAACTCCGCACATAGTAGACTATCGGACCAAGGTCAACAACAACTCTTACCAACGCATACAAACATGCACCATCCTCCACCGGTTGTCACTTCGGGTAGCTAGCCCTAGGCGACCTGTAAACATGTAATGGGAACAGATTTGTTGTTCGTTCCCAGACAGATTGTCCTGACTTAACAAACCTCCAGTTAAAAGTCGGTGTCAATTATCTAAGTGTGGCAGCCGGTATTGGTGATGTCGTTGGCGCTCACCTCCCGAGCATCACCTCCACACATAACCGCCGGGCCCAAACTGTAAACTGTATGCTTGCATTTAAGATTTAGCAGTGACCAGAGTACCACTCCAGTATGCTAACAATAACATGTGAAACAGTAACTGTAACATATGATGCTGTCTGTAAAACATATGATTCTGTCTGAAAACATGTGATTCTGTCTATAAACTGTACTTTGAAAACATATGCAAAACATGTAACTGTCTTTGAACAAGAATGCAGAACTTTGGAAAACATGTGCTGTAGATCAAGGTATACTATTAAAGTATGAATGATCCTTTCGAGAGAATGTCCCAATAAAAGGGATAGTTCAAAACGAGGTTTAGCTTTGAATTTCAAAACATATGATACGATAGTATAATCGTGGTTCCAGTTGGAAAACATTTATAACTTCACCTCACCTAATAGTAACAAAAGGCAGGTAGACAGATTATGCGGTGCCCTGGGGATCCCAGTGCTCAACTTTAACTCCTGTAGGTGGTGTACTAGAGTGAGCTTAAGAACTAAGACCCACTACTAACTAAGATGCATATGAAATGCATGAAACAATGAACAAGGAACATGTAAAGAACATGTAACACAAGAGAGTAATACCATTTAAGGCATTCAAGAAAAGTAACACACAAAGGAATACGTCAAAGTGAGTTACTCTTAACGTTAGACTATGATCTTACTATAACCGAGTAAGCTTTAGTCAAATTATGAATCCTATCGCAAACCTTAAGTTATAAAAGAAGTCCACGAAAGAAAACACATTTTGAAAACATATTTTAGACCCTGGATATGGAAACCCTAGGTGCAAATGTCTATTAAGAAAGCACAAGTTTTAATTCATTTTTACTATTCAAAAACACTATTCAAAAGTACTATTCCAGATTACTATTCATGATTACTATTCACATGTTACTATTCACATGTCGGGTCAAAGGGTAGGGTCAAACCCTTACTATACACACACCCACACACACACAGTACATACACACACCATGCACGAACACACACACACACGGCATGCACACACACACACACACCCTAATTAAATTATGATCTTGATTATAACCTATAGTTTCAAGTTCATGTTAATGTAATCAAGTGTGATCTAGGTTAAAGGTATAACCTATAGTTAAGAGATCCAATTAAGGCATAAGATCAAGTTATGAAACACTATTCTATCTTAGGTTATAACATGTGACACTATTAAAGTGTATAACATATGATCAAGGCACTAATCCATTAATCCAAATCATATCATAAGCTCAATTCATAATTCAAGAATCATATAACAATGTGACAACATGTCACAACATATATCATATCATATCATATCATATCATATATCATGAACCTTTAGGCATGTAACATGTAACAATTTAATTCCAATATCAACATGTAACAAGTTGTGACATAATTAATTGTAAATCACTATTCCATTATCTAGCATGCATGAACATAATTCAAATTCCATAATCATGCATCAATTCTCATAATATAACAATCATATCACATGATCATAGCATATACTAGAGCAATTCATAACATATTCAAGCATATACTAAACAATTAAAACATATAAACAACTATCAAAACATATCATGAAAACTATATAATAAATGCATAAAATAAAATCCTATATGGCTTAGGGAAGACCCTAAGACCCAACCTAAACATAATATAAACATACCATAACATAAAACATAAACTAAACTAAAACATAACATAAAAATAAAGCAACTAACCTAGCAAAGGGGAGGGGAGGCCGACAGCCAAGAGGGAAAGGAGAGAGAGAGGAGTGCTTGTTAACACAAGACTTTGAGCAAGGAATGAAATGCCATGAGCCCTCTATTTATAGTTGAAGAGAAGCCCCTCACCTTGGAAATAAAATGTAAGGAAGGGTATGAGAGCAAAAGTGGAATAACTTCTCTTGGAAGCTTTAGGCATATGAAGCTAAAAATGGGGCTGCTGGGGGTATTTCTGTAATTTCATCCCCCAAGGCTCGAGGATAAGTGGCTGGAAGTATAACCATTCCGACGGCAAGAAAATTAGCTTCGAAACGCATATTTATTCGTCGAAATCGGATTTACCGTTTGAAAGATACATTAGTTTTAATGAATAAAAGTTTTGAGCTCGAAACTCAACACGAGTGAAAAATGACTTTCTAGAATGATTTTCAAGTCCGGATTGTTTCCAAAATTCAAGAAATAAATCGAGAAGCGTTTTGAGTCCAAAATCGACTATAAAACGTTTTACCGTTAAAAAATTGAAAACATAGAGTGAATAGTGAATCCTCACGTACGAACGTACGCTTCGAAATTTCAAGCTAGGGTTTGAATCAAGAGTTGTAAAACATTTCAAAAATCTTGAAATAGCTCAAGTAATGCAAATCCGAAAAGAAAACATTTTCCGAATGAAAACCGTTCGTAGAAGGAATAGTGAACTAGGGTTTTCGAAAACATTTTCAATAAAACAAAGTTCCGGAATAGATTTCCAAGCCAAGAATGATTTCAAAAGACTCGTCTCGACTCAAGGATCGATTCGACTGTAAACTTGGGTAGGAAAGGTATCAGAATCAAAAGCTCATTCTTGGATGAATAGGAACTTTGGTCGGTAAGTTCCAAAAATACCCTTATGGTTCAAGAAAGACTCTCTGAGCTCGGAAAACAAGTTCAATCGATTGGGAAACATGTGTGATGAACCTCTAGGGTTCAAGTAGCAATATGAACAAGGTAGGCTCGGGTTATGAATAGTAAATTGTATCAAAGGTCAAGAATTCCCCCTTAAAACATGTCAGATCATATACGAGCACAAAGTTCAAGTAAGAATGCAATGCATGACGATTCAAAAAGTTGGATCACGGTCTATAAACGCTTTACCACTGCCTTAACTTACTATTTTCATCCATGCCCTGTTTTGGGCTGTTACAGGTTAGATGTTAAATGAAGAACTTTTATCTTAATATGAAGTATTTATATTTGAATTTGTAGAACTATATCTAAATATTAAGGAATTATTGTGTTATGCAGCGTTAGATATTCAATGAATAACTTTTCTCTTAGTATGAAATATTTATATTTAAATTTGTAGAACTATATCTAAATATTAAAGAACTAGCTAAATTTTTATGAAAATACAATAAAAAAATCAATTAAAATATATTGTTAAGATATTAGCTATTATCAAAATTTTATTTAAAATATTTAAATAGCATGTAAAAATATTAATTTATAAAAGAAATACTACTAAAATTAGAGAGTAAAACTAAAATTATTGTAAATTATATAAAATAATGAAAAAATAAAATTTATATTTAAAATTAAAACAAATAAAAACAAAACTCTCGAAAATTGTATAGCACATTGCTACATATATAAAGAAAAATAAAATATGTTACAAATGTTGAAAGAATTTTACAAATAAATTTATATCTGAAAAGATATATATGGATAAAAAGAGGTAAGAATTTTTTTTTTATTAAAATCGAAAAAAATACTTGATTAGAATAAAACTTACCTCAACGCATTGGTGAAAAATATTATATATGATCAGAATAAAACTTACCAGCATAGATATATATTTGGATAAATCAAATAATTTGAATTTGAATTGGTAACTACAATATCTATACAAACTTACCTTAAAAAAAAATGATTCTGCATGAAAAAGAAAAATTCATATATGGATATGAAAAAAAAAACTTACCTTCAAGAAAAATGATCCTGCATGAAAAAGAAAATTTATATATAGATAAGAAAAGAGGAAAGAAATTAAATTTTTTATTAGAATCGAAATAAAAATATTGATTAGAATAAAACTTACCTGGACGAAGAATGATGAGAATAAAACTTACCTCGACGAAGAATGATGAGACTTAATTAGAATAAAACTTACCTCGACAAAGAATAATCGTGCATGACAGAAAAAAAATTATATATGATTAGAATAAGACTCTTACCTTGATGAAGAATGATTTGCATGACAAAAAAAATATATATATATAGAGGAGAAAAATAGTTGAGAATTGAGTGTGATGATTAAAATTTTAAAATACTATTTCTTTATTTTATGGTGCGTGATGTCACTAAAATTTTAAATTTGAATATTTTTCTTAATAAACTTATCAAAAAGAATAGAGATATATTTAGATAAATTAAGTGATTTGAATTTGAATTGATCTATACAAAATTTTTAATTCTTTTGGATAAAAATGATTTGTTATAGAAAACAAAATTTCATTGTACGCGTATTTTTGTACGTATATTTTAAATTTAATCTTTTCTAGTAACAGAATTTGAAAAATATTAAATTTAAAATATTTAAAATTTATTTGAATATGAAGTATAACATTACGTAATTGTAGAATTATATCTAAATTCTAAATTTTGAAGAATTGTCATGTTATTCAACAATATGGCTAAATGAAGGATAATTAGGTTATTTTAAAATAACTAGGGAGTTAACTAGAAAAATTATTGAAATAAAGATTATACTAAAAATTCAAGTTTTTATTCCGAGTTTAACTCTAAATAACCGAAAACAAAGTTGGAAAAGGCACAAAATCAAATCATCCCAACTACAAGACCGCCCAAAAGAAAGAATTTAAGAAAAAGAAAAATTAGAGATAGGGCACGTACATTCTGGTGATTTGGCGCAATAGAAAGGGCGATCGAGTAATTATGAAAAAACCTTATAAATACTCACGACGGCCCGACCCCAGAAATATCTGAATCTCCCCCCTTCTTATCGAAGGATAAATGGAAAAAGGAAAAGTGCAATTGATCTATTATTAATCGCTTCCTTAATCAGATTATTGCCATCGTTGATCTCTCAATCATGCCTCCCTTGTCCTAGTGGCGTCCTCGGTTGGTGGATCATCGCTTGAAACGAATTGAATAATGTAAGGTCAAGTCATCGTTTTTCTGCCTTTTGCTTTTTGGTTAACTATTTGAATTTTTAGACTGAATGATATCGTATGTGGAAACTCAGTAGATTTCGCGAAGTTTTTACGGATCAGAAATGTTGAGAGTTATGGAAGCTTGATTTGTTGATGAAGCACTGGTTAGGGTAATTGTTTATTCTAGTCTATGTTATTTTCGTAGATTTTTTTTTTTTTTTTTGCTTTCTCGTTTTTTCCTTTTGTTGTGACTGCCGAATATATGTTGTAAATTATTTATTTCTTTTGTGTGTGTGGTTCTGTTCAGTGAAGAGGTTGATTCTAAATCACTATATTGTGTCGCATGTGCATGTATGTCGTTGTGTTATTATTTTTGGGTAAAATGTGGAGATAATTTGTTCATGGAACGCGAGCTTCCTCAATTGTGTAATTTCGTTATTTTTTATTTGAAGCATTTCTTGAATATTTTTTATTCTAGCCGGAAAAACTTTTAAGCTGGGTGAACGTTTTCCAGTTTTGGGAGGAAAGTTGATGCAGGTTGCTGATACAAATGTTTCTTGTTTCTTACAGTTAGTTTACCAATCCGTGGCTTCTGCTTTGCTTCCACTTTAACAAGAACTAAAGGGGTTTGTGTCTTGGTTATTTTCAATGGCTGATCAGCGTAATGTTAAAGGTAATACTAATAATGTTAAGGCATCAACAAGTGCAGCCAATTCTTACACAATCAATCTTGAAAGCTTCAGTAACCGGCTAAAGATGTTGTATTCACACTGGAGTGAGTTCAATGCTAATCTATGGGGAGGTTCTGAGGTTCTTGCAGTGGCCACTCCTCCACCATCTGAGGACCTGCGTTATCTGAAGTCATCGGCCTTAAATATATGGCTGATTGGTTATGAGTTTCCAGACACAATTATGGTGTTCACAAAGAAAGACATCCATTTTCTGTGCAGCCAGAAAAAGGTGTCCTTACTTGAAGTTGTGAAAAAATCTGCAAAAGATGCTACTGGACTGGATGTCATTATGCATGTCAAGGCCAAAAATGACAATGGGACAGTGTTAATGGATGACATATTCGATGCTGTTCGTGCAGAGGCACGTTTGAATGGACATGATACACCGGTCATTGGGCACATTGCTAGGGAGGCTCCTGAAGGGAACCTTCTCGAGATGTGGGATGAGAAGTTGAAGAATGCAAATTTTCAGCTTACAGACGTTTCGAATGGGTTCTCAGACCTGTTTGCTGTGAAAGATACTACTGAGATTACAAACGTGAAAAAGGCTGCTTACTTGACTTCCTCGGTGATGAAATACTTTGTGGTGCCCAAATTGGAGAAGATTATTGATGAAGAGAAAAAGGTGACCCATTCTTCCTTAATGGATGACACCGAAAAGGTCATACTTGAACCTGCAAGGATAAAGGTGAAGCTGAAAGCTGACAATGTTGATATTTGCTACCCACCCATTTTTCAGAGTGGAGGAGTATTTGATCTTAAACCAAGTGCATCAAGTAACGATGACAATCTATTTTACGACTCTACAAGTGTAATCATATGTGCAATAGGTTCTCGTTACAATAGCTATTGCTCAAATGTAGCTCGGACTTTCCTAATTGATGCCAACTCAGTGCAGAGCAAGGCTTATGAAGTTCTTCTGAAGGCCCACGAAGCAGCAATTGCTGCTTTAAAGCCAGGAAACAAGGCTGGTGATGTATATCTAGCAGCACTTTCCGTAGTTGAAAAGGAGGCGCCTGAATTGCTTCAGAACGTAACAAAATCAGCAGGAACTGGAATAGGACTTGAATTTCGTGAGTCAGGTCTGAGTTTGAATGGTAAAAATGATAGGAAGCTGAAAACCGGCATGATCTTCAATGTGTCTCTCGGTTTCCAGAATCTGCAAACAGAGACTAAAAGCCCCAAAACCCAAAAGTTTTCTGTTTTGCTTGCAGATACTGTTATCATTCGTGAAAGTGCACCAGAAGTGGTGACATCAACGAGCTCAAAAGCTGTGAAGGATGTGGCATATTCATTTAATGAAGATGGAGAAGAAGAAGAAGCACCAAAAGTCAAATCTATGCCTAATACTACTGAGACAATATCCTCTAAGGCAAATCTCAGATCAGTCAGCCATGAGGTATCAAAGGAGGAGTTGAGGAGGCAACATCAGGCAGCACTGGCCCGGCGGAAAAATGAAGAAACTGCAAGGAGACTTGCTGGTGGAGGCAATGAAGGGACAAATCATGGTCCTGCCAAACCCTCTGGTGAGTTGATTGCATATAAGAATGTCAATGATTTACCTCCTCCGAGAGAATTTATGATTCAGGTTGACCAGAAACATGAGGCCATCCTGTTACCCATCTATGGAAAGATGGTTCCTTTCCACATTGCTACTGTGAAAAGTGTGACCAGCCAGCAAGATACTAGTCGGACATGTTATATTCGGGTCATCTTTAACGTTCCAGGTGCTCCTTTTGCTCAACATGATCCAAACTTGCAGAAGTTCCACGATTCTATTTATGTGAAAGAAGTTTCATTTCACTCCAAGGACCCAAAGCATATTAGTGAAGTTGTTCAAGCAATCAAGACACTCCGAAGGCAGGTTGCCTCGCGTGAATCAGAGAAAGCTGAGAGAGCAACTTTAGTTACACAAGAAAAGCTCCAACTTGCTGGAGCAAAATTTAAGCCAATTAGATTGTCGGATTTGTGGATCCGCCCAGTTTTTGGCGGTCGTGGAAGAAAGCTTAGTGGAACATTAGAAGCACATGCAAATGGGTTTCGTTATGCAACCTCAAGATCAGAGGAGCGGGTAGATATTATGTTTGGAAATGTCAAACATGCATTCTTCCAGCCTGCAGAGAAGGAAATGATCACTCTCCTGCACTTCCATCTGCACAACCACATTATGGTGGGAAACAAGAAAACCAAGGATGTTCAGTTTTATGTTGAAGTCATGGATGTGGTACAGACAATTGGAGGTGGAAAGAGATCTGCCTACGACCCTGATGAGATTGAGGAGGAGCAAAGAGAGAGAGATAGAAAGAACAAAATTAGCTTGGACTTTCAGAATTTTGTAAACAGGGTCAATGATCTTTGGGGCCAACCTCAATTCAAATCATTTGAGTTGGAATTTGATCAGCCATTGAGAGAACTCGGTTTCCATGGGGTCCCACACAAGTCGTCTGCATTCATAGTCCCAACATCAACCTGCCTTGTTGAGCTCATAGAGACACCTTTTGTGGTGATTACTCTCAATGAGATTGAAATAGTTAATTTGGAGAGAGTTGGTCTTGGGCAAAAGAATTTTGACATGACCATTGTATTTAAGGATTTCAAACGAGACGTAATGCGGATTGATTCAATCCCTACTTCGTCACTGGACGGCATTAAAGAGTGGCTCGATACAACAGATCTCAAGTACTATGAGAGTAGGCTGAATCTTAACTGGAGGCAGATATTAAAAACCATAACTGATGACCCGGAACAATTCATAGAGGACGGTGGATGGGAATTCTTGAATTTAGAGGCAAGTGATTCAGATTCTGATAACTCACAGGAGTCAGATCAAGGATATGAACCTTCTGATGTAGAACCAGAGTCTGCCTCAGAGGATGATGATGATGACAGTGAGTCACTAGTGGAGTCGGAGGATGACGACGAGGAGGATTCTGAAGAAGAAGATGAGGAAGATGAAGGGAAAACTTGGGAGGAGTTGGAAAGGGAAGCTAGTAATGCAGATAGGGAGAAGGGAAATGAGTCAGATAGTGAGGAAGATAGGAAAAGAAGGAAAATGAAGGCTTTTGGGAAATCTCGTCCACCAGAAAGAAGACCAGGAGGCAGCCTTCCTAAGAAAGCCAGGTTTAGGTGAAAGAATGATAAAAGGTCTAGCTTATGTAAAACTCTTTTACAGGTGCTGCATGGTATATTTGTCTGATGATCCAATGTGGTATGAAATAGGAGATGTGCTCTCTCTTTGTTGAATTACTTTATATTCCCAGGTTATGAAACTTGTGAGTATGAACAAATTATTTAGATTATTGTATCTCAATCATACTGTCATTTTGAATGTGGTTATTAGTTTCTTGGGTCTGGTTACATGTTCAAGAGGACAAGAACTTATGCATATGGTTTAACCCTTGTGATTTGTGTTGTCTACAAATGATGGATTTCTGTGCATGGACTCGGGAAGCATAGAAATCCATTATACATCTCAGAAAATGTGGTCATGTCCAGTTTGATGTGGTTGCGATATAAGGTATGTCAATTTGGATTTTCTGCTGTTTATAACGGAGGTCAATTCTCAACCCGTTTGAGTTCAATGCACTTCATTCTTTGTTTCCAAGGACTCTATTCTGGTCAAACTTCTGTTTAGTCTGTTATATCTTAATTTTTGCTTGAATTGTGGAACTTTTGATTACATGCCTTTCTTTTGGGTGATTTTCAAGAATTGATTTTTCTTGGTTTTGGTTGTTTTCTCCCATTTGTGGCCTGACTGCAGAAGCTATTTTGGTTTGTGATTCTATCCTATGGATGGAGTCGATCTCTGACTGGAGAGGAGATTTTCGTGCATTATAGACCAAATTATATCGATTGTGTTTGTTATAATGAGGTAGCTGGTATTACTCTGTAGGTTTTGTTGATTCAAGTTCACATTGCAGAATTCTATCTTAGAATATTAGGAGTTGAACTTCATGAAATAATTTCTGATATGTTTGGTGCTGGTGTGGTGAGTTCTAGAGCGACGTACTTGTCTGGTTTAGTTTAATTTATTTGCTACTGTGTATGTATGTACTCTGGTAAGTTGGGAACAAATATTTACATTGAACCTTCCAACAAAATTTTTTTTTTTTTACATTGAACCGAGGTAGTTTCATTTCTAGCATAAAGACTGCAAAATCATGCATATAGGTTTTACATGTTCATGATTTATTGTCAACCGAACTGTTTATGTGCAGATGTATTGATGATCAGATGATGGATCGCCATATGCCGTTGTGATCTGAACATATTTTGCAACTAATTTCCAAACAATCTTCAACTGATTAAAAGATTTTGTCTGTGTTTGTGAATACAGTTGATTTTCTTGTCTCCTGGCTTTGTGAAGGAATTGAATTTTGTAGTTCATTTACTGCATTTAGCATGATTGCAAATTTGAGATGTGTCGTGTGGAATTCTCTTATCTTTTGCAGTTTAGTCGAAAGCCATCTATGTAAATTACTTATGAAGTTCAAGTTTCAACAATAAAGAAGATCAAATTATATTGATTCGACATTGAGAGATAAAAAAGTAGAAATTATAATCTATATCTATGTGTCTATCTGTATCTATATCTATTTATATCTATATATATTATAAAAGTAGGATTTATAGTTTAGATTTCTTGAAATTTAGTGATAGTTCAAAATACCATTGCAATAATATTTTTAATATTATTAAAATAGAAGTTGATGTGATAAACACATTATTATTATATTTTAACTTTATACCATTCTTAACAAACTAAAATGAAGATTCAACCGATATGTAGGTATAACATGTGATACATTTAAATTTGTAAAAAATACGTGTTTGAGTGAAAATAGGATTCCGTAATAAATTAGAAGTAAGAATAATCATTTAATTTCTAGAGATCATATATAGTATGATGATAAGGATTTTTAAAAAAATTGATATATTATTTATAAGTTAAATTATAAGATATTTATATATTTTTTTTTGAATATAATCATTTAAATAATTGAGTTATTGGCTGTTAAAAATATCATCCACAAAATATAAAATAATTAATCATATATTTTTATATTTGACTATTACAAAAATATTAAGATAATTAAAAGTATATTATCAATTTAATAGATAACTTCCCACATATATTATAATTAATTTAAAAGTGAATTTATTATATATATATATATATATATATATATATATATATATATATATATATGGAATATTCCGGCGGAATACTTTACACCCCAAAAGAACATTTCACAATCTATAATTCCAGGTCCAACCAAAGTTACTTGTTTTATATCTCATTTAATTTTGGAGAATGATCCCATTAGCCACTTGTACCGACCTCTATTGATTTCTTTCCAAAAAACTTTTTTAATAAGTAGGCTTCAAACCCTGAACAAGAAAAAGATCAGGTAAAGTACAGTTCTTGTAATCTAGTCAGTCACCACTTAATAAAACTGTAACGCCCCAACTCTTTGTATTCTAGTATGACGTATGTGTTTACCAATTTGTGCGAATTAATTGGCTATAAGTGTTTTCTATATTTAAATTCTGTTATTTAATTGTTAAATCTGTGATTAATTGAGATATATGAAATATTTGAGTTGGAATTGATACGAATACTTGAACCACTCGCGCATGAACAACTTGTGTGCTCCCTAATTACACGTTTAAATTATTTAATTGCCTAATTAATCGTTTATGATAATTACAATTTATATTTTTAATTAATCTTTTAATAATATGTATTTCGTTATATTTTTAATAAATATTTAAAATGGATTCTTAAATTTCATTTGAATTTTGAAATTATACGAATTTTTGAACAATATACATTTACGTGACAAGTTGCGAGCCGTTACTAATTCATTTCGTGGAAATTTAATATGTTCAAGATATGTGTGTCATGAATGTTTATGTATGCTCGTTTCATGTTTTCGGATTCGTTTGATTGCGTTTTAAGTTTATTTCGTTTGATTGGAACCAAATCGGGCCTAACGGGCAATTAGCGCACCATTGGTTCCTTATTTGATATCTTGAGCTAGGAAACTCGGATTCGAGTTTCGTCAACTTCGTTGAACTTGTATCGAAAATTCGAGTTTAGTGAACTTAGCCTTATATTTTTCCCAAGTTATTTGAACCTCCGAAATTCAACCGAAACATGCAACGGAAGCCAAAACTGCCACCTTTTACTAAAGGAGCTATATCTCATTCAAACCTTAACTAATTTAACCATGGTTTGATCCCCTGGAACCCTAACTCAACTCCCTAACCTGGTCTTACTCACCCTAACCGAACCAATCATTCTCACTTGGAGAAAATCAGCCAAACATCCCCTGTTTCCAGAAATCTAGTAGCTCTTGCCAACCTTGGAGATTCAAGCTCAAATCTCTTCCAAACTTCATCCACTCCACAAGGTAAGCTTAGGGTTGTAATATACATTCATTATGAGTCATTTTGATCCATTCATCCCCAATTTTGAGCATGCTTTCATGGGTTTTTGCTGAAATGATAAATAGTTAGGTTATGGTGCTATATGTTGATATCTTTCATTCCGTGACGAATTTAGTTGATTCAAAGCATGAATATGGTTGTCTTGACTCCTTCTTTGCATTTATGGTGATGTATTATGTGGCAGTTGCAGTATTCATGAGTCGCCATTAATGGAGTTTTGAAGAAATTTCATGCAATGATCACCTAACTCTTCATCTCACGTTTGATCATTCTTGGGGCTGATTTGTGTATTGTTATGGAGATGTTTTGTTGCATATTTGATGCCTTATCATACTTGAATATGTTGGATTGAAGTTGGAGTAGCTGCTGCTCTGTTTTTCTTCAGTTTGCTGCGTTATTTTGCTGGTGCGAAGAGGGCAGCGCCCGCGACCTGGATTGCCTGTGATTAGTGTCGCGCCCGCGACTTGGATTGCCTGGCTGCTCTCGTATTCTGAAAATTTTGGAGGAAAATTCAGATTTTTAATGGGTAGTGGCTGCTACCATTTCATGAAGAAAATGGGTCGCGGCCGCGACCCTTACTTTTTCTGCGTGAAAGTCTGTTTTCAATTCAATTTGCATAGTTTTGTTTTGTTGTCTAATTTCCATCTTTGCATGAATGCATGGCTACGTATGAGTATGTATACCTATATATATGTTTGCATGAATAAATAGTAATTTCATTGTTTTGTTATTAAATGCATGGGTATTAAATTAATTCGTTTGTTGTAAATTGCATGCATGCATGTTGTGATTTAATTTGTTTTGTTAATTAATGCATGCTGCTGTATGTATGGATATATATATATTAGGTAATGCATGCATGAATTAAATGAATGTTGTGGAATTGTAATGCATGCATGTAATATGCGTAGGTGTTAAGTCTTAAATATTATTTTAATTTATAGTTATTTTATAATAAAATATCATGAATTGTTTACACTATGTAAAATTATGGAAATAAATTGATTTCATTTCATGCTCATATTTATGTAAATACCTTGGATGAACTTTAACGAATTTGAATGGTTCTTGAAAGGAATGGAATGAATGTATTGAACGTTTAAATGTCTTTGAGATATTAATCGTGCACATGAACGATTCCTTGACATAATATCTCCTCTTGTGCCTTCATAACCTATGTTATACTTGTCGTATATAGTTTATGGCTCAATATGTCTTCCTTGCTCCAATATGGTACATGCATGCATTGATGCTTCATGTTTGAACCCTAAATGATGTTGTGCTTCTTTTTAATGATTAATATGAAGTGTTTACGTGTTATACTACGTGTGATGATCATTATTTGAATTTCTTAGATTTATGTGGTATATAAATGAAAGTCATGAACTCATATGGATATGAAATATGAACGCTTCTTGAAAGGAATGAATGGCTTGTATACATGTCTTTAAGACATTAATTGTGCACAAGAATGTTTCAATGACATGATATCATATCTTATACTTTCATACCGTATTCATTGCATTGTCGTGCGTCATATATGGTTCATTTGGAGTCTTGAGTCTTACGTGTACCCTCTATTGTCCTTTGTACAATTTTCTCCAGGGCGGAGACTTGCCAGGTCCTTAGGACACTTCCGAGTCCTCTTGTTTCTTCTTAGTGTTGGTTGGTAAGCTAAGGACAGGTGGGTTTCTCTACATATACGCCCCCAAAATAAAGAGCCTTGAAGACTAGAAGAAAAGCACCTAGACCCAACAAGATTAAGTGAATACCTAAAATTGTTTATTTAGTTAAACAACCCTATATACTTTCAATGTGCAATGATTTCGACCAAAAATTAATATATGTATATAGAGTCGTTTCAAGAGTAAATGTTTGTAACGTAAAACCCTTATTTTATGAATCCTACCAAATGTTTTGGCGAGAATGAATGAATGAATGCACAGAATGGGGCCCAGGGACTTGGTGTGAGTGGCTATCCGGGGAGGCATGGGCCGACGGTGATCCCTCACACTAGTTCCAACTAATGAACGGCGTAATCGGACCTCGTTAAGAGTTAGCGAGGAATGGACGCTGAGTGCCATCTAGGGAGTCATGTAACCCCTTTTGGTCAATGAAGGAGGTGGTCGGGTTGTAGCACCCCACCACGTAAGGATGCCACATCCCCGCACCATAGGCCGATCCACATACGAAATGAAATGTCCGTACATGAACCAACCTATAGCGAACGGGTGACAATAAGATAACACGAGAAGCAAAGTGGGACTAATTTGTAATCAATAATCATAACGCACAATAAACAAATTGTAGCATGCGATATTATCTATCATTTATCAAGTAATTCATACTCGGAGTTTACATATCAATACATTATCATCTCCTAAAATACATAACATGTAATCTTGACCATAATTCCTTGAAATTGATAAACAAATAAGTAAATACACCTCGCGGTTCGATTGCAAGGCTCGACTCAGCTTGATTCCTGCCTAGAATATACCTGCAAGAACACGACATGTATATCGATTTCACGAATAACTTCATCACTCCCTTGAACCCTATTACACTAATAACCACCATCACTACAATCTCTCCGTCACTCCAATATACTCCATCACCCCGATCACTCCAATCCCTCCATCACCCCAATCACGATAACACGATAATGGGAAGGTAGCGAGCCTTCACCATTCACGATAACACGATAGGACTTTGTTATTCCTGTGGTTGGACGGACAACCGCCAGCCCGAAGACCAGCCCAGCGTCCTCACAAAGGGGGACCTGGCCAGGAGAACGCGTTATTTCTGTGGTTGGACGGACAACCGTCAGCCTGAAGACTAGCCCAGCGCCCTCAATAAGGAGGACCTGGCCAGGAGAACGCATGTACACGATAACACGATAGTCTCGATGATCACGATAACACGATGCCCGACTTGCTTTGCACGATCCTGATAATGACACGATAATCACGGTACGTGCATGGCTTGGCATGACCTGGCTTGCTTGCTAGCGAGTGACACTCGACGATTCAATAATGTATGAACACGCTTATGGATCACGATCTCCGTTCTGGAATACCCTCGGCAAGGAATAGAACAATTGTACCCTCATTAGCCTATAACTTGATAACACTATCAGATAAAACACACGACATGATCAAGTGACGAGGTGGCTTGCAATGAACAATGTAGCTTGATATTGATCATATAACATCATATTTGGGTCATTTAAAATAATTAGAGAAGGAATTGGATTTGTTACATTCATGCAGAAGGTTTCTGTACTTCCAGGGGTATGGGAACGGCCGTTCCAGGTTTCAATAGAAAATGGGAAGGGCCGTTCCCCCACTCCCGAAACTGCTCCCGAAGGTGGGAACGACCGTTCCCGTCTGTGAGACAAAGTGGGAACGGTCGTTCCCCTCCTCGCCGCCTGCACAATATTCAAATTAATGGGAACGGCCGTTCCCCGGTTACAAAGGGAACGGGAAGGGCCGTTCCCGTTTTACAGAAGAACAGGGGACGAAGCAGGGGATGCACGAACACACCCCAAATCTCCTTGAAACTCATATAATTCAATTCTATAAGCTATAACTCATGCAAGGGAATATATATACATGCTTATAGTATGCTAAGACCCAATATAAACACACAAATCATGCTTGATCATCAAGAATTCAAGGTTAGACCTCATGAACATATATATCATCAAACTCCATAATTCTCAAGATTTAGGCATGGAATTCAAGTCTAAAGCTTATAGTTATGCTTCTAACGAATAAAACACAAGCTATTTCATACAAATTCTAACCCTAGCTTCATATATAAATTCCAAGAAAACATGTATGCTTCCCTCTCTTTCCTTGAAGAACTTAGAAGATGAAGATGAGGTTGAGATGACGAAGAAGCTTCAAGCTTGCAAGTAATCAATGGAATGGAAGATAGCTTGATGCTGATGAAATTCCACTTCCCCTTCTTCTTTCTTGGATGAACCGAGAGAGAGATATGGGATGAATATGCTTCTATGTTATGGAATGAAAACTGTTAAAGATGGAAGAAGAATGGAGAAGCAATATAACGTGATTCATCCCTTGGAGTTGATGAATTGGCACAAATTGCAATTAAGCCCCATGATTAATCAAGTTATGCAATTAAGGATATGAGGTTTATAACTTGCATGTGAATGTTTAAATATCGTCTTATACTATACTTATGCCTCATTTTATACCCACCAGTCTCCTATAGACTGAACCCGGTTTGTTTTCAGTTTTCTTGCAGGTTTGGAGGGCTAGGCGGGAAGTCGAGTCTGTTAAGTCTTTCGGTCAAGTCAGAGTCTGTTCCTATGCATATTGTACCATGATTTGTTTTAAGTTCTGAAGAATGTATGATTTATATTGATTATGGCTACCATCATGAATTCTGAATAAGCTTATAGGAACAGAAAGAATCCGTAATTGATGTTTTATAATTTTATTGAATTTCGGGATTAGGTATCTATGCTAGTTGAACCCGTTACTCTTGGCTTACTTTGTTATTTATGAATGTACTTTGTTTCCGCACTGGTATTATTTTTGTTGTAATGTTTCTTTGGTTGCGAAAGTTAGCTCCCGCCTAGCTTAGCGAGTGTGTGTGTCCCCGTTCGCCGTGATTTAGCTCGGGTATGGTTTGTTCATTTCATATTCGGGTAGGGTCTCAGTGCGGGGGATGTGGTACCTTGCGCTCGGGTGCTACATCCTTAAGTGGTATCAGAGTCCGGTTGTAAAACCGGTGTTCTCGTGTCGTGATTGAGTCAGTTTAGGTCGTACGGCTTAGGAACTACATGATAATGTGTGCATTGCATCGATTTTGAGAATGAATTGCCTTATCTGTTGAATCTTGTTGAATTACCTGTTGCATTCTTACAATGAATCTATGCCTTCTGTGTTGAATACGTGACATGAGCATGCACTAATCAGATACATATCTCCTTGAAATGAGTGATGATTCATAGGTTATGAGGATAATATCAAACCACGGCCAAGTTCCACGATAGCAACGATCTATTACAAGTTCTTTTTGATGCATGGAAGATAGGAAGGATGCACCGGGGAAGAATATAGAGAATTTAAGGTGCGTGGCTTTATAGATGGAGCTAGAGTTTTAGGGTTAGGATCCGGAATGGGAGGTTCCACTTTAGAGATGCAATGGTAGAGAGACACTTGATAAGATAAGAGTTGATCAGGGAATATTTATGACTCCTAAGCTGGGTATATGCGGCTCTCCTACATAGGATGCCATAATTGGATTCAACGGGAGCATTCAACTTAAGGAATGGAGCGAACGAACCTTGAGGGTATTTTAACTCAGGGTTCGGAGCATGGAAGAGATAGCGAGGATTGTGAAGATTCAAGCTAAAATACATTTGGCGGGAATTAAGTCTCAAGAGTCATCAAAGAGGGATTGATAAATAAACCTAACGGCTAGAAAAGAGGTTACAGAGGTCAAGATCGGGAAGAAGTGAGTCCGGGAGCTCTGAAATTCAACTAAGATGGAAAAGCGGGAAGAGATTGGAAAGATTCAAGCAACATAGTAAATGCATGTTCTCAGAAGGTAATAATGTTATGAATGGGATTTGAGTTCATTCCTTTAATGCCAGCTGAATTATCGTGTGGGATGTCGAATTGGGAGATATGGAGCGACAAATGGAAATGATAAGGAAAGGCGAAGATTGGTTGGAGGAGATTATGTGCTCAAGTGTAAGCAATTGGAAAACAAGTTCAATTCCTAATCTAAACTCGTAAAGGATAAGCATGGGAATCTTGATCAGGGTGATGATTCGAAGTAGGATTCGGAAACATGGTCAGGGTAATTTTATAAGAGAGTTTGGGCAATATTGAAGGGCGATTCTCGGGGAGAAATTCGGATGCTAATTCAGTGGATGTAGAAGAAGTTAGGGATCGAGAAACTGCAATCCCGGACCGTGGAAGGTACAAGTTGATGCACAAGGACTCATGGAAATTTTGAAGACCGTGGGAAAGATAAGAAATGATCAACACGTTAAAGTAAGCCGGGGTCAGAGAAATGAGAACAACCTACCGAGTTAACCACTTGCCATCTTGCTAACAAGTTCAAAGCATTCATGGCACACTCATCATATTTCGCATCAAATTATTTAATTTTCCTTAATTGTACTTGTGCGTGCATCTCTATTTGATCTCATCACTCTAATGTGTTGCATATTTTCTTGTTGTAAGCGTGACACGTGCATTGACATCCTTACCCGACATGCATTTTAGTGTTTACTTGTTAGGAAGTTCTTTCACCTCGCTTATCAAGTATCTCTTCGACTGGCCACATCTAAGTTAAGAGGAAAAGAAATAATGGGATGGCACATTACAAGGAAGATGACTTCGGGAAATAAAGAACTTCAAGTAAGGGATAGGTTGGTGGACAGGAACTCCGAAGGAAAAGTGAGACTAGATTTGGCTTTGGGGTATTTGGATCGAACAAGGATAGAGAAGGGGGTTTCGAGTATCAAGAGAACTAGAAGGGAAGTTGAGAGGATTTCGATGCAAGAAGGATCGATGGAGTTTAATGTGTAACGACAGAAATTTTAAGGGGGAAGGCATAACCAAGAGGCAAAAATTGAAACTTGAAGGTGTGGCCGAAGAATAATTAATAGAGATAACGAAAATGTAATTAGGGAAGATCCGGGAATTTTATGGTGGTGAGCGGAGATGAATAAGATGACTTTAAGGGTTGACCATTAAAATGAGAGCTAAGCCACTAAATTCGGGTTGAAGATTTTCATGGGGAATAGAGAAGATAGCTCGTTGAATCTTTCTACGTATGTAAGTCGATTGAAGATAAAGGAGTTATGAAGGAGTTTAGGAATCTCCTAAGCTGAGTTGTCAAGAGGGAACCGATTCAAGTTATCATAGAAAGGGATACTGTCAATAAAGCTTGGTTCAATGAGTTTGAAAAGAGATTTAAGAAGAGACAAAGCCAGCAAGGATGAACATTGGGAAATTTAAATCAAACTTCAAGAATCATCAAGAACATCCTATCTTCGATTAAAGAATTGTAGGGGCCGAATACCAAGTTTCACCTTAGAGGTTTAAAGAGAGTGAAAAGGGTAAATTGAACGGAAGATAGGAAAAGGTTTGCGTGACATAAATACTAAGGTCGGGAATGAACTTTTAAGGGCGCCAAGGGTAGTTATCTTCGATGGTATGTTAGGCTTTGATATGGTTAAAGAAAATAGCTATGGATTGATTTCAAGACGGATGATCCAATAGTATACGGGGGCTCAAAGCTCGGGTGTTTAAAGAGTTGGTCTGACTGAAGGAAACTTATAGGGATTGATGAAGGACTAAAGAAGAAGATTAGAAGCAGTACAAGTCAGAAGGGAATAAAGAATAAAATCCTTAGAGGATCTATCATTGCTTCACTGGGGTACCCTGAAGAGCTTGAAGACAAGTCAAGCACTGAGCTCACTTTCGGGGCAGATCATGCATTGGACAACAAAACTCATAATTCTAAATTATACAACTACGGTGAACGGTACATGAAGCATCCATGATACATGCATCCATGCAAATTTAATTTAAATAATTTTTATGCTATGTGCTTTGATTCCTTATCATGTTAAATCACTTGGAGTAAATGTTATTCAACGTGGATGATATCTATTACCTGCTTTGGGTGTATTACGTGACTTTAATTATGGTTTCGATTGTGTTGCTCGGGAGTATTGGAGACTTCCTTGCCTTATTTTTGTTTGAGAGACGGGGTGCTTGTTGGAAAACAGGAATCAGAAAGCAGCGAAAATTTAAAAAATTTTCCAACAAAAGGATTGAAACTCGCAATCATGAATCCAAATTCGTAGAGATTAGAAACTTACTTTTCAATAATCTTTCTTGAAGCGTTTCAAGCCACCCAAGAACGCTCTTCTCGCGGCTTGATCCCCTCTCCTTGGTAAAGCTCGAATCTCCAAAACTTCTAACTTGAAGCTCTCTAGAGATAGTCCACCAACTTGACTACAATCTAACTAGTAAGGATGCTAGTTCTCTAGTTAGTGTTTAGGCTTAACCTAGGGTTTATTTGATCTTGGAGAAAGGATGGTGTTCAAAAAATGAACCAAAAGAAATTATCAATTAGCCCTAAGGGGAGCTCGAGCTCCCCTATATATATAGGAAGGAGAGGGCGGCCGATCCTAGTCCTATTGGACTAAGGATTTGGTCCCTCTCTCTCAAGTAATTCCCAACTTTGACTTTTGAATTCTAATTCAAATCAACTTTTAAGAGAGCTAAAATATCCAAACCCCTTTTGGATAATATTATACTTTATTTATTAATAAATGAATAACTTATTTTATCTAATTAATTAATTCGTAATTAATTAAATAGATTATTTTCTCCAAAATAAGACTTTCTTTTTAATTCAAAATTAAACCAAAGTCTATTAAATAATTAACACATTAATTATTTAATCACGTATACAATATGTATACACGTGTGAGACACGTGTCCCAAGGACACGTGCCACTCACGTGACCCACACGTGTGATTCACACGTGTGGAACCCTCGTGGCATTATCAACTCGTTTAATCATTTTAAAGTCTCAACTCATGTAACCAAGTTGTTGTGTGTGACCCTCTAGGTTCTCAATTCAATTAGCAGTGACCCTAATTAATTAATTCACTAATTAATTAATCAGTCCATAGATTAAATGACCATAGTCTAGCAACAGGTGTTTAACCCCTAGCTGAATTGGAATGTCTCGATTCGACAGAACCTTTAAGTCATTGATTCATGTGAGATACAATCCTCCTACTTACTATCTCTCAACCAAGATCTAGGGTAAGGGAATAATCAGAACCCTAATAATCTGGTCTTAAAGCTAAGTGCATTTCATATCCATTTGATCTCAATCCAAGAAACCCACCCTTTTCTTGATGTCTTGATCTACTGCCTTGGCCAAGGACTCCATATGGCATATGAATGACTTACACAATAAGAGATCACCTTGCAAATGCAAGTGTAGGTCCTTTCTTGATTCTCATTCACTTTCATGAGTCACTTGTGCAGCCCCAGCATAAGCCTTGAATCAGTTGTGTAAGGCGACACCCTTTAAAGCTTATACCTAAGACTACAGAGTTAACTCATAAAGTGACATGGAACCTCAAGTTTAAGGATCAATTAATCACATCAATGACTCGTGAGATATTTCCTAATATGGAAGTTTCCATTTCCTGAAATAGAAACTTCCTTTCCCATCTAGGAATCTTCTCACACGGGGCACCTCAGTAAACTTACTTATGGAAGTAAGCACCCTCATGTATCACGGACGTATCAACTATACACTTTGCACCTCCATGAAGCAAGGTGGTCCTTCTTAAGGGCGTGATCCCACAAGCAAGCCTTAGAGGAGTCAGGTTGACACTCCCACTGTCTGTAAGACTCATCGGCTTGGAATATTTTACTAATAATGAATTATGTGATATAAGGCTCGTTTCATGAACCATTTCACCTAAATGGTATAGTCCTAAAGTCATCAGGATTAGGGGAGTTCTCATACATGCACAACTAAAGTAAACGCATACCAAACAAGAGCATATAAAGAAGTGTTGCCTCAATTCATTATTTTATTCAAAGATTGTCTGTGATTACAATAAGGAAAAGCACAAAGCGGATATACAATCGGCTTTCTAGGGCACTATTCCTAACAGTGCTCTTGTTGTTTGTAAGAGACGGGGATTCTCTTGTTTTTGTTTGAGAGACGGGGTACTCTCTTTGCTTGCGAGAGACGGGGTTCTCTCATTGTTGCTCGAGAGACGGGGCTCTCTCCTTGTTGCTTCTGAGAGACGGGAAATCTCACATTGGTTGTTCGGTCGAGTAGAGAATCTGAGGACGGATTCTTTTAAGGGGGAGAGATTGTAACGCCCCAACTTTTTGTATTCTAGTATGACGTATGTGTTTACCAATTTGCGCGAATTAATTGGCTATAAGTGTTTTCTATATTTAAATTTCGTTATTTAATTGTTATATATGTTATTAATTGAGATATATGAAATATTTGAATTGGAATTGATACGAATACTTGAACCACTCGCGCATGAATAACTTGTGTGATCCCTAATTACGCGTTTAAATTATTTAATTGCCTAATTAATCGTTTATGATAATTACAATTTGTATTTTTAATTAATCTTTTAATAATATTTATTTCGTTATATTTTTAATAAATGTTTAAAATAGATTCTTAAATTTTATTTGAATTTTGAAATTATATGAATTCTTGAACAATATGCATTTACGTGACAAGTTGCGTGCCGTTACTATATGAAATGAATTCAAAATTCAGTGGAAATTTAATATGTTCAAGATATGTGTGTCGTGAATGTGTATGTATGCTCGTTTCAGGTTTTCGGATTCGTTTGATTGTGTTTTAAATTTATTTCGTTTGATTGGAACCAAATTGGGGCTAACGTGCAATTAGCGCACCATTGGTTGCTTATTTGATATCTTGAGTTAGGAAACTCGGATTCGAGTTTCGTCAACTTCGTTGAACTCGTATCGAAAATTCGAGTTTAATGAACTTAGCCTTATATTTTTCCAAAGTTATTTGAACCTCCGAAATTCAACCGAAACATGCAACGGAAGCCAAAACTGCCACCTTTTACTAAAGGAGCCATATCTCATTCAAACCTTGACCAATTTAACCATGGTTTGATCCCTTGGAACCCTAACTCAATTCGCTAACCTGATCTTACTCACCCTAACCGAACCAATGTAACACCCCGCACGTGAGGCGCCACATCCCCCGCACTATGACCCGACACGTGTACGAAATGGAAGGTCCGCACATGCACCAAGTCACAGCGAACGGGTGACAAACAAGAACACACGCACTAGCTAGGCGGTATCTAACCCTGTACAAAAGAAAATATGCAATACATGACAGCGGAAGTAGCACGAAATGCCAACCTACAAAAAATTTTACACACCAAGCATACAACGCAGTACATACATTAGAATCAAATATATGGGTTCAACTAGTTCAGCAAACCTGTCCTAACCTGTCCCGAATAATTACACATCAAAACGGGTTCAACTAATCTGAGCACCTGTCCTAACCTGTCCCGAATTCCAAACATTCAAAACATAGATTCCCAACCTGCACAGAACATATCTTATACAGAATTTACGATTCATAAATCAGAATAAAATACTTAACAAACTTAAACGAACAGACACAGACTCGACAGACACGACACACCGCCGCCTAGCACGAACTCCAACGACCTGAACCTGCAACTAAAAACATAAACGGGGAGGGGTCAGTCAAAAGACTGAGCGAGGGGCTACCCACACACACCTACATATATATAGAGCACAGCACGCAGAAGAAGCAACGTTCGTGAACCCGGGGTTAGTTTTTGCACGCCAAAACATTTTCCCGTGATAATATACATATAGGGAGACTTATCAAACAGACCAAACAAATCTTAAATCAAAAGTTTCTTAAGGCACAACTCAGATTCATGCAGACTTAACACACATATCGGAGCATATCTTATTAGCTTAAAAGTATATCAATTTTTATCTTAATTTAAGAATCTACCCTCGTTTCACGAACTTATGACAGACCTACAGACAGAACACACTTACTCATACCAAAACAAAAACTCATAAAACAATCCCACCTGCACACCATTGGGGAAGAGAGGTGCCCCTCTCAACCCACCACAGAACGAAACATGTGAACCGGAGGATCCCGCCCGGTTCCTTCGACGGCCAGCCAAAATGCGCTCCGTCGGCATAAGAGAACTAAGTCTCCCGTTGGTGGAGAAGTGCACAGGGGTCGTAACCGGCGACCCCGATGGTCGTCCCGGGTCTCCCTTACCCACAACTCCGGGGCCCAAACAGATCAAAACCAACAAAAAATCGGAGACTTGCTTGAATCCGATACAAACGAAACAAAGCCTAAACTTATCACACTTACCTGACGAAACTTATACTCACACACACAGACAGACGAACATATCTCATGCATATCGCACTTATCAGATCGTACGTACATATCACGCAGACTGACCTCGAAATCATAACAGAACTGAGACAAAGCATACATAGGCTTATACATAGCGATTCGTACTTTTCAAATCAAATCATATGATAAAACCAGCAAAATACGTACTTCACACATATCTACATATATATAAGGCTTATAAACTGCATGCATTCGAAAACGGGCACGTTGCAATAGGGTATAACTATATCCTAACCTCACCTGGCACCAAACACAGCCGAAGACACAGCAGATGGTTCACCCCGGAACCTGCACGACTCACTTGTCACCACCCCGGGTGCACCTGAACCAACTGAACACACAAAACAGACCACAAGGCTCAGATTCAGACAAACAACCACACAGGGACACACGGCAAATGCAATCACATAAGCCGGGTTCAAATTCATATTAATTTCAGGCAAAACAAAACATTAAGGCATGTCCATAAGCACAATTAATACAATTAAGGGGACTCGAAAGGCAATGGAATTTACATATAACATTTCATAAATTTATACGTATTATAAAGCCAAACAAATCATATAATAACATGCTACAAATTCTATTTAAAGATCACGAAGTTACATATCAAATTCCAATTTACGTGATTAACATATTTATTTACCAAGTGACAATTAAAGTTCAATTAATTCAAATCACGCAAGTTTACATATCACATTTCATACAAATTTGCACGTATTACAAAGCTAAACAAATCGTAATAGCAAGCTCCGAATTTTATATAAATCTCACAAGGCTACATATCAAATTCCAATCGTACTAAGTTCATATATTTCCTACGTGGCCTGCCCATATCATATGTTACATAATGTATTCAATTATCAAAGTTGAACTAATCAAATCAAACAAATTCATCCTGTTTCAAAATTACACAAACACCCCCTCTAATCTAATCAATTAGCATAAATTCAATAAATCGGGATTCAATTTACAAATTACAAAGTCCATACTTATCATATTTCATATCATACATGATTTCATACACATAGGAGTACATTTTGATCGACAATTCAAACATATAGAAATTAATTCGCATTTAAACAATTAGTTCAAATATATCCCAAATACACAAATAAATATGTAGAAAATAAACAGAGTGTCCAATTAACGAACGGAAAGCGCCAACGGACTCACCATAACGAGATGGACATTCTGTCCGAAGCCCGCCGGAACAGTGGCGGACCGCCGTTCGGCCGCTGCGGGAGCGTGCCGGAAAAATCCCGAAAAATCACCCGTGCAAGGATTCGTCGTGCTCAATCCAATTCCTCGATCAATTTCTGCAAATTCCAAGCCCATTGTCTTCAATTTAAAATCCAAGAATACGAAAACTCTAGAATCTTCAAACTTCAATTACTTTCAAACCGGTGAACCAAAATGAGATCTGAAAGAGGCATCGGCTTACCCGTGACGAGCTTTACGAAAGCCCTAAGCTTTCTCGCCGGAAAAATCCCCGGAGGTGGCGCCGCCGTTGAGCCGCCGCTGCACCGCCGCGATCCGCCGCCAATTGCCCGAATCAGAAGTCGTGTGATCAAAGGCCACTAGTTCTCGTCGTTCCGAACAACTTTCGTGAAGGGCACGAGGCCAAAAGATGGCCGGAAAAGGCCCCCGTTGGCCGCCGAATATTTTGCCGCCGCAAGCCTCCCCAGAACCACCACCTACGACCAAAATTGGGTGAAAACAATGCCGGAAATGGACTCAGGGGGTCGGAAAAGGGTAGAAAACACCAACCTTAGTCCGAAAAAGCCGCGGGAAGGCGGCGAAACTCGCCACTACAGTGCCGCACCACCGCCGCCGCGAGCTTTGGCTGGCGCGTGCGGTCCCCTCGCCGCCCCGATGGCGGCACCGCCTGCACAGAAAGAACTTCTGGGAAGTCCCCTCACCGGGCCTGGGGCGCGTGTCCCCGGAAGACGGCCGGAAGCCGCCGCGAATGGGCGGCGAAGTGGCGGCTCCGCCACCCCCACTTGCGAGTCTGAAATCAGGTGGTTTTTTCACCGTTGATCGCCGGTTGGTCGAGTTCTTGGTACGGTTGTGACCGCGTCGTCGAGCTCTCCGAAATGAACTATTCAATCGTCGAATTCCGTCGAGAAACGAGCGAGTTCTGGGTAGTGGATGAAAACACACCGTGAGTGTGTGTGAACAATGAAAATCGCGGGAGAGAGGGAGAGAGCTGAAGTCTGCTGCGTTTAGGCATGAAAAACGAGGATCTAGGTATATATCTCGGGTCCTCGTACATGAAAACGGTCGGAAGAACGGGCTAACGAAGTCGGAATGGGGCAAACTCAGAGTCTACGGACTCGTCTCGATACCCCGCACGCGTTGAAGGGCTCGAAAAGGTCAAAAAATCGATCGAACGAGAAATAACCGAAAAACCCCTAAAAAGAGAAAATTACAAAAAGGCCCCTAAACTCTTAAAAGAGTTCAAAATAGGGCCACGAAAAATATAAAATCACACAATTAAACACATTAAAAGGTTGAAACGTGGCGTACCTTATAAATCGAACGATCGGGATGTTACAACCAATCCTTCTCACTTGGAGAAAATCAGCCAAACGTCCCCTGTTTCCAGAAAACCCCGTAGCTCTTGCCAACCTTGGAGATTCAAGCTCAAATCTCTTCCAAACTTCATCCAATCCACAAGGTAAGCTTAGCGTTGTAATATACATTCATTATGAGTCATTTTGATCCATTCATCCCCAATTTTGAGCATGCTTTTGTAACAGCCCGAAAACCCGCCTGTCGATATTGTCCGCTTTGGTGGGCTAAGTGACACCACCCTCACGGTTTTGTTCTTCCAGGTGGAATTTAAGCCCAAAGGTGCCCACCCAGGAAAAAGGCCTCAACAAGGGAAAGGTATCCACCCCCTGATAAAGGAGGTTTTGTTCCCCTCTCCAACCGATGTGGGACAAGCACCTTAGGCTATTACAGTCCACCCCCCTAAGAGGGCCCAGCGTCCTCGCTGGCACACCGGCCCGTACCCCGGCTCTGATACCATTTGTAACAGCTCGAAAACTCGCCTGTCGATATTGTCCGCTTTGGTGGGCTAAGCGACACCACCCTCACGGTTTTGTTCTTTCCGGTGGAATTTAAGCCCAAAGGCACCCACCCAGGAAAAGGCCTCAACAAGGGAAAGGTATCCACCCCCTTATAAAGGAGGTTTTGTTCCCCTCTCCAACCGATGTGGGACAAGCACCTTAGGCTATTACAGCTTTCATGGGTTTTTGTGAAATGATAAATAGTTAGGTTATGGTGCTATATGTTGATATCTTTAATTCCGTGACAAATTTAGTTGATTGAAAGCATGAATATGGTTGTCTTGAATCCTTCTTCGCATTTATGGTGATGTATTATGTGGTAGTTGAAGCATTCATGAGTTGCCATTAATGGAGTTTTGAAGAAATTTCATGAAATGATCACCTAACTCTTCATCTCACGTTTGATCATTCTTGGGGCTGATTTGTGTATTGTTATGGAGATGTTTTGTTGCATATTTGATGCCTTATCATACCTGAATATGTTGGATTGAAGTTGGAGTAGCTGCTGCTCTGTTTTTCTTCAGTTTGCTGCGTTATTTTGCTGGTGCGAACAGGGTAACGCCCGCGACCTGGATTGCCTGTGATTAGTGTCGCGCCCGCGACTGAATTTGGGGCTGCTTTCTTATTCTGAAATTTTTGGAGGAAAATTCAGATTTTTAATGGGTAGCAGCCGCGACCCTTACCTTTTCTGCATCAAAGTCTGTTTTCAATTCAATTTGCATAGTTTTGTTTTGTTGTCTAATTTCCATCTTTGCATGAATGCATGTCTACGTATGAGTATGTATACCTATATATATGTTTGCATGAATAAATAGTAATTTCATTGTTTTGTTATTAAATGCATGGGTATTAAATTAATTCGTTTGTTGTAAATTGCATGCATGCATGTTGTGATTTAATTTGTTTTGTTAATTAATGCATGCTCCTGTATGTATGGATATATATATATTAGGTAATGCATGCATGAATTAAATGAATGTTGTGGAATTGTAATGCATGCATGTAGTATGCGTAGGTGTTAAGTCTTAAATATTATTTTAATTTATAGTTATTTTATAATAAAATATCATGAATTGTTTACACTATGTAAAATTATGGAAATAACTTCAACAACTTAAAGAGATAGGAACTCTTGGGCCCATTGGACGCATGAGCCAATGTTCTACACACAGATTGATATCATTTCATGCTCATATTTATGTAAATACCTTGGATGAACTTTAACGAATTTGAATGTTTCTTGAAAGGAATGGAATGAATGTGTTAAACGTTTAGAGGTCTTTGAGATATTAATCGTGCAAATGAAAGATTCCTTGACATAATATCACCTCTTGTGCCTTCATAACCTATGTTATACTTGTCGTATATAGTTTATGGCTCAATATGTCTTCCTTGCTCCAATATGGTACATGCATGCATTGATGCTTCATGTTTGAACCCTAAATGATGTTGTGCTTCTTTTTAATGATTGATATGAAGTGTTTACGTGTTATACTACGTGTGATGATCATTATTTGAATTTCTTAGATTTATGTGGTATAGAAATGAAAGTCATGAACTCATATGGATATGAACGCTTCTTGAAAGGAATGAATGGCTTGTATACATGTCTTTAAGACATTAATTGTGCACAAGGATGTTTCTATGACATGATATCATATCTTATACTTTCATACCGTATTTATTACATTGCCGTGCATCATATATGGTTCATTTGGAGTCTTGAGTCTTACGTGTATCCTCTATTGTCCTTTGTACAGTTTTCTCCAGGGCGGAGACTTGCCGGGTCCTTAGGACACTTCCCAGTCCTCTTGTTTCTTCTTAGTGTTGGTTGGTAAGCTAAGGACAGGTGGGTTTCTCTACTATTTAGTTAAACAACCCTATATACTTTCAATGTGCAATGATTTCGACCAAAAATTAATATATGTATATAGAGTCGTTTCAAGAGTAAATGTTTGCAATGTAAAGCCCTTATTTTATGAATCCTACCAAATGTTTTGGCGAGAATGAATGAATGAATGCACAGAATGGGGCCCAGGGACTTGGTGGAGTGGTTATCTAGGGAGGCATAGGCTGACGGTGATCCCTCACACTAGTTCCAACTAATGAACGACGTAACCGGACCTCGTTAGGAGTTGACAAGGAATGGATGCTGAGTGCCATCTAGGGAGACATGTAACCCCTTTTGGTCAATGAAGGAGGTGGTCGGGTCTTGCTAAACCGTCGACCAACCCGGAGGAAGAAGGTGTAAATGTTCATGAATGTGCACGAAAGAATATAATGTATGAAAGAAAGAAAGAATAAATGAATGTTTAATAAACTACACAAGGTGTTGGTTGGAGATAATGCACGCCTACTCGCCGAGCCACGAAAGACTTAAAGAATGAAAATGAATGTTATAATCCCTTGTGATGATTCTTTCTCTCGCCCACTTGGGAAATGCCTCGAAAACCTTACTTGGGATTATAACTTGCATGTGAATGTTTAATTTCGTCTTATACTATACTTATGCCTCATTTTATACCCACCAGTCTCCTATAGATTGAACCCGGTTTGTTTTCAGTTTTCTTGTAGGTTTGGAGGGCTAGGTGGGAAGTCGAGTCTGTTAAGTTTTTCGGTCAAGTCTGAGTCTGTTCTTATGCATAGTGTACTATGATTTGTTTAAGTTATGAAGAATGTTTGATTTATATTGATTATTGCTGCCATCATGAATTCTGAATAAGCTTATAGGAACAGAAAGAATCCGTAACTGATGTTTTATGATTTTATTGAATTTTGGGATTAGGTATCTATGCTAGTTGAACCCGTTACTCTTGGCTTACTTTGTTATTTATGAATGTACTTTGTTTCCGCACTGGTATTATTTTTGTTGTAATGTTTCTTTGGTTGCGAAAGTTAGCTCCCGCCTAGCTTAGCGAGTGTGTGTGTCCCCGTTCATCGTGATTTAGCTCGGGTATGGATTGTCTATTTCATATTCAGGTCGGGTCTCGGTGCGGGGGATGTGGTACCTTACGCTCGGGTGCTACAAAAACCCCTTGAGTAGGTCCAACTAAAATTACTTAAAATTAAGGTATCCCAAAAAATCCAATGTGTGTGCGTATAAAAAATAAGATGTTTAGTTTAATAATTAATTTTTTACGGTGATCAATTGAATTTTTTTTTAATCTTTTATATGAATACCCTTTTAACTATTTCTACTACATGCATAAAATTAATTGTAAATAAATCACCATAAAATTTAAATAATACTCAATAAAAAATATAAAGAAGAAAAAGAATTCAACATAAATAGTTCGATAAAGATATATTGTCCTCGCAATGGGTGGAGACTGGAGAATCCCCAACCCATGCTCAAGTCCAAACAAAATCCAAACATTTCATATTCAAACCTAGCCAAAACCCAATGAATTTACGTCCAATAAATTTTCATCCAAATAAAACCCAATATTTATGGATGGGTTTAAAAATCTACCCAAAATAAATTAAACGATATTAAAAACAAGCCCCAAGCCCCAAACCCCAAGTCTTTTATTGAGTATTAATTATTAAAGACTTTTGTTGGGTACCTATTTTCAGATTTTGAAACCCACAAATAAAAATCTAATACAAGCCTATATTTAATTAAAACGTGGGTTGAGTTTGGGGTTGAGTTTCATATAAAAGTATTGGTTCGGGCTTGGGTTGAATAATTAAAATTCAGGGTTTGAGTTGGGATTCCCCACCCAAACCTAGATACACATATTACATGCTTGTCTTTTAATATGCTGAGTTTACCTCTTCCCTTTTCGAATGATACTATGCATTTTAATGCTGTTTTGGATCAATGGAAGGTACTTATTTGGGTGCAGGTTTATATGAATGAGAATCAATGATTTTAGATTGTCAACAACAGTAGTTCATGTCGTAAGTTACCAAATGGTAACTTTATGGTTATTAACGGATTCTACTTTGTACTTATTAGCCATTATTGGCCGAGAACCGGCTGACATATTAATCTGATGTTAGAGTTTGTAGTATGTCCTAAGAATGCCCTGTCAGTTTGAACGAGATCGACTGCTGTGAAATTTGGGATCGCTCATATGTCCTAGCTGAAGCCTAGATGTCAGGGCACCTTTTTGATAGGCCAACGATCGTTCCGATACATACAGTGTGTAATATGGACCACAATAGAAGATATGTGTAACGCCCCAGTTTTCCAGCCTTTCAGGTACTTGCGCCACGCGTGTGAGTTTTCGAGAGTTAGAATTTATTTAATTCGTTGATTTCTTAAGTTGTGCATTTCATGTTAATTTGCAAATTTTATTACTAAATGATTATGTGATATTATGTGAATTTACGAGCAACTTGTGAATTATTGCATAAATTATATCTAATTGACATGTGAGTTAATTGTCGAGCATGTCTTAATTGTCTATATGGCCTTAATTGATCACTTTTATAAATTGGAGGACTTAATTGTATGAAATTTCATTGGACCAAATCGATCACATGTCAAAGATTAATCCTTAATTGCATTAACTTAATAACTTTAGTGACTTGATTGCAAATTGTGGCATCTAATCTCTTTTAAGGGATGAATCACGTAATTTTCATTCATACACAACACACATACCCCATTTCTTGCTCTTTCTCTCTCTCGGTGCATTCCAAAGAAGGAATGATATTCATCAACTTCAAGCTTGGAATTCCGACAATTATCGAACTTTGGAGCTCCATCTACCTTTCATAACTTCATCTCTTTTCTTCCCCTTTTCATTTAAGGTATATATGAGATATGCGTGAATTCATGAATTGATGAAGGAAGCTAAGGTTTGTGCTTTAAGTTGGATAACTTGTTTATGTGTTGTTGGAAGCATGATTATGAGCTATAAGCTTGAATTACATGCATGAATCTTGAAGTTTATGGTGTTGGATGACATGGTCACATATGGGTTTGATAATGAAGTTCTTGAATGATCAAGGCATAAATTTAGTGTTTATATTGGTTTTTATTGTACTTTAAGTATATAAACATGTTTCCTTCATGATTTAATGCATTTGGGAGCTGAGTTATTGGTGTTTTGTTGGTTTTGAATTTGGTCCGAGAGCATCCCCTCTTTCTGCTCTGTTTTAAGCTTCCTGCACAGCGGGAACAGCCCTTCCCGTCCCCAGTTATTTTCCAGAACGACCGTTCCCATCACCCTAAGTATTCTGGTACGAGGCTGGGAACGACCCTTCCCAGTTTTGGCCTTTGGCCGGAACAGCCGTTCCCATGGCATGAACAAAATCAGATTTCTTTAGAGAGCGAGGTCAGTTCGGGGAGCTGGGAACGACCATTCCTGTTTTACTCTTTGTCCCGGAACGGACGTTCCCAGTGTCGAGAGGAGTTCTGTGACTTTGTGCTCAACCTTATGTGATTTAATTCCATTCTTAAGCCTTTATATGATCAATACATGCTAATATATGCTAATTTCATACATGAATATATCCATGACATTCACTAATTGGCAATCCATGTCATATCATTTCATGACTACGGCGAGCGTCATATTTGGTATCATTATTAAGTCTTCTCTCACGAGTACACATTGTTTCCTTTCTTATGTAGCCCTTCTCCATGGCTGAGATCATCGATCGAATAGGCACTAACTCGCACACTTGTCTTGTCCTGTCGCTTGTCAGGTGAGGGTGTTTTCATTCTAGTTATGTATATAAACCCTAAAACTTGTTTGAATAAGTTTTGGCCTAAAACTAAAACTATATTTATATTGTTTTCAAGAGTGTAATCGAGTAAACCTTTATTGAACTGAACCTACTGCTATTGTTATTTATTGACCCTCCTGTTTTGGTGAGATATTGTACTGCACATTGATTGTGGACCCTGGGACTTGTGTATTGAGTGAGTCGGGGAGGTATCGGGCCGACAGTGACCTCTTGTATAGTCCCACATTGTTAGGATGACCCCTGAATCCACTAGGAAATTGGTGGAGGAAGGAGTTCTGGGCATAGGAGTCATGTTCCTGATGCTGAATGAGATTGGATGGTTGAGGGCTAGCTACCCTTACCATCACCGGAGGAAAAAGGAGATCGTACGGGAAGGCCGGCACCATGGATTGCCCCATGGATTAGTGTCTTGATTGCATTGACTGATTGCACTGATTGATTACACTATTGCACTAATTGCACTGTATTGTACTGATTGAATTGCATGTTCGCCTTTAAAACTGAAACCTAATTATTGTACACAGGCGGAGTAAGGTTGGAGATTGTGCACGCTCACTCACCGAGCCACTGATAGCCTAAAATTGCAAATAATTGTATAAATTGATAGTTGTAAAGTCCGAGCATAGAGTAACCGATTTCTTTCCCTTCATGGGGACTACTTTACCTAAAACTTTACCCGGGATTCACAACTTGCATGTGTATGTTTCTATATATACGTATACCTCCTGCTCACTCAGTCTTCTAGAGACTGATCCTCTTTTCCCTTCCTTCCAGTTCTTTTGCAGGTTGTTGCTAGGCGGGAGTTACGTCATAAAGTCCTTAATCGAGTTTTGCACCCTGTACACTTACTGCATATTATACTGCTTATCGTATCACATTGATTTAATTATTGGGCCTGTGAGCCATTTATTTATTGAATTCTATTGAAACGGGACAGGTTGCTTACATAGTTGAACCCGTTGTTAGGTTGTGTGATGTTAGATAATCTAATTGTTGATATGGTTATTATTGTTTCCGCGCACTACTATTTTGCACGCTCTGATTGATTGGTACAGGGTTAGATTCCGCCTAGCCAGGACTGTTTTTTTCATTATCTTCCATTCGCTGTGAGTTTGGTTTATGTATGGATTCGTCCATTTTATATGAGGACCGAACTTATAGTGTGGGGAATGTGGTGCTCTCGTCTCGGGGTGTTACAATATGTTTATGTGCCTTACTTTTCCGACTTTATTTTAGTTAGACATTATTGTTGTAATAGTCTTTTTGATAGATGGAACGTGATTCATTGCCTGTACACTTGTTTCTCGGCTTCAATAATATGAGGGAGGACCTCGATAACATTCCTATGGTCTTCGTGATCGGTTCTCGAAAAAAGAAAAACATAAATAGTGAAGGGAAAATAAAAATATAAGGGATAATTAGATAAAAGAAATAATTATTTAATTTTATTATATATACATACACATACCAAAATTAAAAGACAAACTAAATAATTATTCTTAGACTTTAAGTATTATTAAAGATAATATAGATATGTATTACTATTATAATTTTTCTTAAAGTTTCCAACTTGTGATAGTAATTAAAAAAAATTTAAATCATATTGTTGAAATTAAAGAAAACAGATATAAAAGAAAATATTAAATATGATAAAATTATCGAGTTGAAAAGAAACAAGTAAAATATAAAAGGGCTAAATACAGTCACCCCCCAACCTTTGGGGGGGAGGGGGTGTGCGCTTTTCCCCCCAACTTTCGATCGGTGCGTTTTCCCCCTCCACCGTTGCAAAACTTAACACTTTGGCCCTTTTTTACATTTCCGGCGGCATATTCATGGAATATTTCGTTATAAGCCACACACGTGATTTGGGCGTGATTTTAATAAGGGCATTTCAGTACATTTATGTGCCCTCTTTTCTTCCCGCCTATGTAACCCAACGATCGTTGTTAAAACCCTTAAATTACCTAGGGTTAATTTCTTATTTTGAAAGTACTTTGCCCCTTGTACTTCTTCTTCCTTATGACTGCCATCCATCCGCTGAGAATGGAGTGGAGGGTTCGCGAAGGTGATGCCGATATACCGCCGGGGAAGAATGCCCCCGCGTATGGTGAGTTTTGATGTTGAGAAATTTTTATTTTTGCTGTAAAAAAAATTATACCTTTTTTGCCGTTGTATAGGGTGATCATATTTCTTTTTGCATGCGGTAATTTATCAAATTCTTGTGAAAGTTGTGAAATTCTTGGATATAGATCTATTTTTTCTCTGAAATTTGGGGTTCCATGGTGGTAGCTGGGTTTTTTTTTGGTTGTGTAGTTGCAAACTTTGAGATGTTCACCATACGCATGCACTATGGTGGTAAAATCTGTAATTTAGGGTGTAAGGTGTACGTTGGTGGGACATTTGGTCATGTAGACTACTGTAGTGAAGATTTAATCTCAATGATTGAGATTCATGCCATGGCTGAAAAGTTTGGAGTATCAGTGGGGGAGACTAATTTCTATTACATCATTGGGGGGGTTAATGAGTGTTACTCTGTACGTTTGCTATCAAGAGACGTAGATGCAATGGATTTAGTGAATCATCTTGATGAAGAGAGGATGTTAGGAATAGTGCCCTAGAAAGCCAATTATATATCCGCTTTGTACTTTTCATTATTGTCTTCACAGACAATCTTTGAATAAAATAACGAATTGAGGCAACACTTCTTTATATGCTCTTGTTTGGTATGCGTTTACTTTAGCTGTGCATGTATGAGAACCCCCTTAATCCTGATGACTTTAGGACTCTACCATTTAGGTGAAATGGTTCATGAAACGAGCCCTATATCACATAAGTCATGATTAGTAAAATACTCCAAGCCGATGAGTCCTACATAAAGTGGGAGTGTCAACCTGACTCCTCTAAGGCTTGCTTGTGGGATCACGCCCTTAAGAAGGACCACCTTGTTTCATGGAGGTGTAAAGTGTACAGTTGATACGTGCGTGATACATGAGGGTGCTTACTTCAATAAGTAAGTTCACTGAGGTGCCCCGTGTGAGAAGATTCCTAAATGGGAAAGGAAGTTTCTATTTCAGGAAATGGAAACTTCCAGATTTGGAAATATCTCACGAGTCATTGATGTGATTAATTGATCCTTAGATTTGAGGTTCCATGTCACTTTGTGAGTTAACTTTGTAGTCTTAGGTATAAGCTTTAAAGGGTGTCACCTTAGACAACTGATTCAAGGCTTATGCTGGGGCTACACAAGTGACTCATGAAAGTGAACGAGAATCAAGAAAGGACCTACACTTGCATTTGTAAGGTGATCTCTTATTGTATAAGTCATTCATATGGTATATGGAGTCCTTGGCCAAGGCAGTAGATCAAGACATCAAGAAAAGGGTTTCTTGGATTGAGATCAAATGGATATGAAATGCACTTAGCTTTAAGACCAGATTATTAGGGTTCTGATTATTCCCTTACCCTAGATCTTGGTTGAGAGATAGTAAGTAGGAGGATTGTATCTCACATGAATCAATGACTTAAAGGTTCTGTCGAATCAATACATTCCAATTCATCTAGGGGTTAAACACCTATTGCTAGACTATGGTCGTTTAATCTGTGGACTGATTAATTAATTAGTGAATTTATTAATTAGGGTCACTGCTAATTGAATTGAGAACCTATAGGGTCACTCACAACAACTTGGTTACATGAGTTAGGGCTTTAAAATGATCAAACGAGTTGATCATACCAGGGGGTTCCACACGTGTGAAACCACACGTGTGGGTCACGTGACTGGACACGTGTTCCACACGTGTATATTTGTTTATATATTAAATAATTAATGTGTTAATTATTTAATGGACTTTGGTTTAATTTTGAATTAAAATGAAAGTTTTATTTTGGAGAAAATTAATCTAGTTAATTAATTAGATAAAATAAGTTATTTATTTAATAAATAAAGTATAATATTGTACAAAAGGAGTTTGGATATTTTAGCTCTCTTAAAAGTTGATTTGAATTAGAATTCAAAGTCAAAGTTGAAAATTACTTGATGATCAAGTAATAGGAGAGAGGGACCAAAATCCTTAGTCCATAAGGACTAATGTTTCGGCCACCCCTCCCCAATTATATATAGGGGAGCTCGAGCTCCCCTTGAGAGTAATTGATCGATTTCTTTTGGTTCATGTGTTGAACACCATCCTTTCTCCAAGATAAAATAAACTCTAGGTTAAGCCTAAACACTAACTAGAGAACTAGCATCCTTACTAGTTAGATTGTAGTCAAGTTGGTGGACTATCTCTAGAGAGCTTCAAGTTAGAAGTTTTTGAAGATTCGAGCTTTACCAAGGAGAGGGGATCAAGCCGCGAGAAGAGCGTTCTTGGGTGTCTTGAAACGCTTCAAGAAAGATTATTGAAAATTAAGTTTCTAATCTCTACGAATTCGGATTCATGATTCCGAGTTTCGATCCTTTTGTTGGGAAAATTTTAAATTTTCGCTGCTTTCTGATTCCTGTTTTCCAACAAGTGGTATCAGAGCCACCTCGTTAATCGTGTTTCTGATTCGTCTCCACTTAACTGAATTTGGTAGAAATTCTTAGGCTTAGATGCAAATTAGGTATTTTTGAGTTCTTTTAGAAAGCCTGAATTACGAAACTGTAATTTTTCTTGAATTTCTGAAACTGTCTTCTTAAATTGTGTTTTTGAAAACCGTTTTAATTCAAATCTGTTTAAATCGTATTTTTATTTTGGATTGAACCAGGTTTTGGTGAAACCTGAGATACGAAACGAAACACGAAACGAACACGCGAGGTTGGAACGTGCCAACATGTAGTACGCCCCAACCCCACGTGCCACCGTTGCTCAGCCGCGTACGATGCCTCCTAGGCGTTAGGCGCGCCTGCTCGCCTGTCCCGCAACCGCACGGGAGAGCCGCCTGACACCGTCCCACAACAGTGCGGGACGCCTAGCCGAGACCACCCGCCCAGGGCCGGGCACTGCTGCGCACAACGCGAGCGTGGCGTGCGCGTACCGGCGGTAACTGCCGTGCGAGTTGCTACCGCGCGGCGGTGCACCTTGAGTAGGTGGTTTCGGGCATGTTTTTTCGCGGTTTCGTGTTTTCGTATTTTCGGTCCTTGAAATCCCGATTTAATTTTTCTGAAAAATTTTATTTTGTTAAATTTGAATTATTTTTGAAATAGTTGTTTAAATTGGGATTTTGAAAAAATTAAGCGATTTAAATTTTGGGAAAATTGCAAACTTTATTTTATGAAAATATTGAAAGAATAAAATTGTTAATTTTTAGAAATTAATTGGAATTTTATTAGTTTATAGTTTTTCAGGTTTTATAGAAAAGACTCTTGAACAAGAATTGCATCTAAGTCATGTTTTAAGCTATTAGAGCTTAAAGCGAGAATTTTAATTTATTGGTTAAATTTAAATTCTTGCAATTTATACATGTTTGGTGGTCATGGGTTTAGACTTATGTATGCTTTACATTTATGCACATGGATGGTTTACATTTGGGGTTGGAGCCCTATAGGTGCGTTTTTCAATTGAGGTTGGAGCCTCACTTATGTGCGTACTGTTATGTGATTTATTATGTGGCTTTCCATATTACTGTTTTTGAGGCCGGGGTATGCCCCGTGTATTTGTCTAAGGCCAATATGAAGATTGAGCCTTATTACTTTTCAGTACTTTTTTCATTTTTATGAGAGTAGAATAGGCGGTGAGGTTTTATTTCCATTTTGGAGACAATGCACCCATGGAGTATCCACATTCAAGTAACAAGGAGGCCATAAGTGAAGACCCCTCAAAATGTTAGGGAGGGGAATCTCAATTGAAAATGTAATAGAGATAGGGCTCGTATTTTGGTACAGCTTTCCCTTATGTGATATAAACTGTTTATGTGGCATGTATGTTAGAACTTGTGATTGTGGAGTGGCTCCCACATATCATGCATAAGATAGGTAGAACCCATGATCATCACATGTTAGTATCATGCTAGGACATGTTATCTGCTAAGTGCTTGTGTGAAATGCATTTAAGTTGTACTTGCATTAATCAAGACTAATTAAAATTGGATAACATATATGTTGGTGAGGTCGAACCGGACAACTCTCTGGTTGATTCGAAAATTCCCATTAAATATTAAGCTAATTTCGAACATTAGGTGTTTAATTCGAGATGCAAATTTTGAATTAAATTCCTAGTATTCCATCAATAGGTTTTAAGTTTAGTAAGTGAAGCTAGTTATTGTCCGCGAGTCGTGGGATAGCTAGTGGTGCTTATTAGTTCTTAGTTACCTAATTGATCCTTTTAAATGATCAATATTTCATAGTCAATTTTGGCAAGGGCGATGTCCGCGAGTCGTGGGTCGTTCGAACTAAGTTTTGATCATGATCTTATGATTGATGGGTCTAGCTTAACGCCTAAGTAAATATGGATGTCGCACGAGTCGTGTGTCTATATTGAAAGATAGGTGATGCAAAAACAATTACTAAGAGTTCTAAAGGTGTTAGAATTGGTAAGTTGTACCTACCTAGGGTTTTACTTAGAATGTCCGCGAGTCGTGGGTTCGAGGTGAAATGCTTAGGATCTTAGTACCCATTGGGAAACGTGTTCCTCTTAGATCTTTGGGTATTATAAATCTTTGAAAAACAGTGGGAGCTACATTAGATTGAAGACCTTATCTTTTGTATATCGTTATAATTCAACATGCTCACTAGTTCTCTGCTTTACCATTTAGGCAGATTCTGTGATTCTCAACGTGTTTTGAAATGGCAACCAAAAACCCTCTTGTATTGATCCTCCAGTCAAACAAGTTGACTGGTCCCAACTATTCTGATTGACTGAGGAATCTGAAAATCATTTTAGATTCTGAGAAGAGAATTTATGTTCTCTTCGAAAGGGAGCCTAGTCCCGAAGGGGACGCTCCCACTCGGGCCGAGCGGGATGCGATCCAGAAGTGGAAGGATGATAATCTCCAAGCCCATTGCCTTATGTTGGCTAACATGTGTCCGGACTTGCAAAGGCAACATGAGGCCATGGAATTTACTTGGGAGATTTACGATCACTTAGAGCAACTTTACCACCCTCATGAATGTGTTACAAGGTATAACACTTCAAAGGAATTGTTCCACTTTAGAATGAGGGAAGGTTCAAGTGTCCATGAATATGGACTCAAGTTTCTCGCCCTTACTGAGTAACTTGCTTCCATGGACATGCCAATGAAAGATGAGCTTTCAGTGGACTTGTTGCTAGCCTCGCTCCCACCATCATTCAACCCATTTTGTCCTTGACTTCAATATGAATCATGCTGTTGCTACTGTAGCTGAGCTGATTAGTAAGCTTGTGACTGCTGAAAGCACGATCAAGAAGGACAATAAGGTTTTGATGGTGAATGCTCCATCTTCCTCTTCTGGGCCTTCTAAAGGTAAGGGCAAGAAAGCCCAAAAGAAGAAGAAGAAACCCCTTAGGCCCACTAGTGGCATTTCGAAGGAGAAGACCCAAAAGAAGAAGCGTGATCAGAAAGAGGATGTTTGCTTCCATTGTAGCAAAGCGGGATATTGGAGGAGAAACTGCCCAGTGTACAAGGCTACTCTAAAGAAAGGTATCTTTCTCATTGAAGTAAATCTTTCTATTAATTCTAGTTCTTTGGTACTTGATACCGGTTGTGGAGCTCATATCTGTAATGATGTACAGATGCTAAATGAGGTCCAACAACTCAGAGAAGGTGAATGTGTCTTGAAGATCGGCGATGGCTCAAATGTTGAAGCTCGAGCTTTAGGCACAATTAGATTAGATTTAGGTAGTTTTGAGTTAGTTTTAAATAAATTCCTTTATGTACCGAGCATTATTCGTAATATAATTTCAGTTCTAATTTTAGATTGTGAAGGTTATGAAACTAATATTAAGAATGGTAAATATTTTATCAAACGGAACAACTCTTCCGTTCACATCGGTACTCTAAGTATTGGACTTTATCTAACTCAAAATATTAATATTATGAATATACAACGAGAAAATAAACGTAAGAGAGATGACAAAGTTTCAGCTCCCTTAGATCAGGACACATTTCCAAGAACAGAATTAGCAAGATAAACACTTTAGGATCATTCTCTAAAAATGATCGGAAAGAGTTAACTTCTTGTGAGTCCTGTCTCAAAGGAAAATTGTCCAAAGTTCCTTTTAAAGAAACTGTGGAACGTGCCACTAAGGTCTTGGATTTGATCCATTCTGATGTTTGTGGACCGCTTAGTGTAAGCACAAGAAACAATCATCAGTATTTCATAACCTTTACCGATGACTTTAGTCGGTATGGTTATGTATACTTAATGAAGTATAAATCTGAAGCTTCTGAGAAATTCCTAGAATTTCAAAAGGAGTTTGAGAACCAAACTGGTCACAAGATCAAAGCACTTCGATCTGATCGAGGGGCGAGTATCTTAGTGAAGAATTCCTTAATCATCTCAAAGATAATGGGATTATCTCTCAGTGGACACCTCGGGGAACTCCTCAACTCAATGGAGTTTCTGAGAGAAGGAATAGAACTCTACTTGATATGGTTCGTTCCATGATGAGTTTCACTAACTTACCACATTCTTTCTGGGGTTATGCCGTAGAAAGTGCAGCAAAGATTTTGAATCTAGTTCCCTCTAAGTCAGTCCCTAAAACGCCCTATGAAATGTGGCATGGTAAAATCCCTAGTTATTCTTAATTAAGAATTTGGGGTTGTCCTGCTTACATAAAGAGGACAGTGGGAGATAAGTTAGAATCTCGTTCTAACTTATGCTACTTTGTAGGTTATCCTAAGGAATCTATAGGATACTACTTCTATGATCAATCTGAGCAAAAGGTGTTTGTTTCCAGAAATACTACTTTTCTTGAGGAACCGTTCCTTAAACAAAAGAAAGGTAAGATCATAGAATTAGAGGAAGTACAAAATGACCCCACGCTACCCACTGAAGAATTGTCCCCTTCTGATCAATCACAACCAATCATGAATTTCGATACACACGTAAATCCTCCTCTAAGGCGTTCTGAACGCACTCCTAGACAGCCGGAGAGATGGTATGGATTCTTCCATGAGATCTCTCAAAAGGATAATGATCCTTTAACATATGAGGAGACACTTTCAGATTCTGACTCTGAACAGTGGATAGTAGCCATGAAATCCGAAATGGATTCCATGAACTCCAACCAAGTTTGGACCTCAGTAGATTTGCCTGATGGGGTCAAACCCATAGGTTGCAAATAGATCTTTAAGAGATAGCTTTGAGTTGATGGAAGCATTGCAGCCTACAAAGCAAGACTGGTTGCAAAAGGATTCACTCAAAGACCCGGCGTGGACTTTGATGAAACCTTTTCACCAGTTGCAATGCAAAAGTCTATTCGGATCATGTTTGCCATTGCTACATATTATGACTATGAGATATGGCAAATGGATGTGAAAACTGCCTTTCTCAATGGTGACATTGATAAAGACATTTATATGGAGCAACCCATAGGTTTCACATTCAGTGGGAGTGAGCGAAAGGTTTGCAAACTCCAAAGATCAATCTATGGATTGAAACAGGCTTCTAGGAATTGGAACATTCGATTTGATGAATCGATCAAAGCGTTTGGCTTCATTCAAATTTCGAATGAATCATGTATGCATAGAAAGGAATTGGAGACCTCAGTGCAATTCTTAGTACTTTATGTGGATGACATCCTTCTTATTGGAAATTCGAAGGATGACATGAAAGTAACTAAGTTATGGTTATCGAAGCGTCCTATATCGTTGGAATTAAAATCTATCGAGATAGATCTAGAAGGTTGATAGGACTATCACAGTCGATGTACATTGACAAGTATTGAAGAGATTCAATATGGAGTCAGCAAAGGTTAAGAACCTTCCTATGAGTGTAGGAACATGTCTTTCTAAGAAGATGTGTCCTAAGACTAACCTTGAGAAGGAAAGAATGACTCATACACCTTATGCATCTGCAATAGGTAGCATAATGTATGTAATGTTATGTACTCGATCAGATGTGGCTTATGCACTTAGTGTAACAAGTCGTTTCGAATCTGACCCTGGAGATGGTAACTGGGCTGCCGTGAAGAATATTCTTAAGTACTTGAAAAGTACTAAAGATTTATTCTTAGTTTACGGAGGTCAGAAAGATCTTACTATCGAAGGATACTGCGATGCAAGCTTTACATCTGACTTAGATGATTTTAAGTCAATGTCAGGATACATTTTCTACCTAAACGGCCGAGCAGTGAGTTGGAAGAGTTCCAAGCAAACGACCACTGCAGATTCGACCACTGAGGCCGAATACTTAGCTGCAAATCATGCAGCTGAGGAAGGTGTTTGGATTAGAAACTTCATTCAAGAGTTGAATGTTGTTCCTAGCATGAAAGACCCCATCATTATGTTTTGTGACAATACTGGGGCGGTTGCTCAACCGAGAGAACCAAGATCTCACCAACGGACCAAGCACATTATGAGGACGTATCACCTAATCCGCGATATTATCAAAACAGGAGATGTGCAAGTTGAAAGGGTCACACCAGCAGAGAACATGGCAGATCCACTTACTAAACCCCTTAGTCGAGAAGCTTTCCAAGGGCATCTTCAGAAGATGGGACTTGGAGTAGCTTTCGAATGGCTTTGACGGGCAAGTGGGAGATTGTTAGGAATAGTGCCCTAGAAAGCCGATTGTATATCTACTTTGTACTTTTCCTTATTGTGATCATAGATAATCTTTGAATAAAATAACGAATTGAGGCAACACTTCTTTATATGCTCTTGTTTGGTATGCGTTTACTTTAGCTGTACATGTATGAGAACTCCCCTAATCCTGATGACTTTAGGACTCTACCATTTAGGTGAAATCATTCATGAAACGAGCCCTATATCACATAAGTCATGATTAGTAAAATACTCCAAGCCGATGAGTCCTACAGACAGTGGGAGTGTCAACCTGACTCCTCTAAGGCTTGCTTGTGGGATCACGCCCTTAAGAAGGACCACCTTGCTTCATGGAGGTGCAAAGTGTATAGTTGATACGTGCGTGATACATGAGGGTGCTTACTTCAATAAGTAAGTTGATTGAGGTGCCCCGTGTGAGAAGGTTCCTAAATGGGAAAGGAAGTTTCTATTTCAGGAAATGGAAACTTCCAGATTATGAAATATCTCACGAGTCATTGATGTGATTAATTGATCCTTAGACTTGAGGTTCCATGTCACTTTGCGAGTTAACTCTATAGTCTTAGGTATAAGCTTTAAAGGGTGTCACCTTAGACAACTGATTCAAGGCTTATGCTGGGGCTGCACAAGTGACTCATGAAAGTGAATGAGAATCAAGAAAGGACCTACACTTGCATTTTCAAGGTGATCTCTTATTGTGTAAGTCATTCATATGCTATATGGAGTCCTTGGCCAAGGCAGTAGGTCAACACATCAAGAAAAGGGTTTCTTGGATTGAGATCAAATGGATATGAAATGCACTTAGCTTTAAGACCAGATTATTAGGGTTCTGATTATTCCCTTACCCTAGATCTTGGTTGAGAGATAGTAAAAATGAGGATTTTATCTCACATGAATCAATGACTTAAAGGTTCTGTCGAATCAATACATTCCAATTCAGCTAGGGGTTAAACACCTATTGCTAGACTATGGTCGTTTAATCTGTGGACTGATTAATTAATTAGTGAATTAATTAATTAGGGTCACTGCTAATTGAATTGAGAACCTAGAGGGTCACACACAACAACTTGGTTACATGAGTTAGGGCTTTAAAATGATCAAACGAGTTGATCATACCAAGGGGGTTCCACACGTTTGAAACCATACGTGTGGGTCACGTGACTGGACACGTGTTCCACACTTGTATATTTGTTTATATATTAAATAATTAATATGTTAATTATTTAATAGACTTTGGTTTAATTTTGAATTAAAATGAAAATCTTATTTTGGAGAAAATTAATCTAGTTAATTAATTATGAATTAATTAATTAGATAAAATAAGTTATTTAATTAATAAATAAAGTATAATATTATCCAAAAGGAGTTTGGATATTTTAGTCCTCTTAAAAGTTGATTTGAATTAGAATTCAAAGTCAAAGTTCAAAATTACTTGATGATCAAGTAATAGGAGAGAGGGACCAAAATCCTTAGTCCATAAGGACTAGGGTTTCGGCCACCCCTCCCCAATTATATATAGGGGAGCTCGAGCTCCCCTTGAGAGTAATTGATGAATTTCTTTTGGTTCATGTGTTGAACACCATCCTTTCTCCAAGATAAAATAAACTCTAGGTGAAGCCTGAACACTAACTAGAGAACTAGCATCCTTACTAGTGAGATTGTAGTCAAGTTGGTGGACTATCCCTAGAGAGTTTCAAGTTAGAAGTTTTTGAAGATTCAAGCTTTACCAAGGAGAGGGGATCAAGCCGCGAGAAGAGCGTTATTGGGTGGCTTGAAACGCTTCAAGAAAGATTATTGAAAAGTAAGTTTCGAATCTCTACGAATTCGGATTCACGATTGCGAGTTTCGATCCTTTTGTTGGAAAAATTTTAAATTTCCCCTGCTTTCTGATTCCTATTTTCCAACAGAGGATGGTTGGAGTATTCTGTGATCCTATACCCATTGAGGAGTCTGAATCATGTAGTGAGGAGGAGGGTGATTCTGATAAATTGAAGGATCCTTTTGGATTTCTTGACATTGCAAATGGTGAGCTGAGACAGGTGTAAAACAGATATGATGCCAAAGGCAAAGTTGTTGTTGGGAAGGTGGGAGAATCAGCTGCTGCAGCTGAAAGTCATCTATATGTCCAGAATGAAGTTGATCAAAATTGTGATCCTCAGATAAATGATCAGCAAGGTGATGTACATCCTGAAGAAGGGCCAGAAGATGATCAGCAAAACAAAGAGCAAGATACAGAAAATGATTTGCCTAATCCAAATGTTGAGCATGTTATAAGAGGTGTTATTGGGAGCCATGATCCTTTGCTTGAAGGTATTGTTGAAGCAGAGCAGGAATGGGGAAGTCATGAAGAGCAATCATTGGGTAATGATTCTGACTGTTCTGATAGATTAGTTAATAGTGACCTGGAAGGTGATGAAGAAGTAGTGTTTCAACATAGTGTTAACTCAGGTGGGCTTGAAGGATGGTCACTGAGTACCAATACAAACCAGAGGAGAAAAGAGAAAACCAAAGAATCTGTTAGAAGACATGATGGGTGCAGAGTCTTCAATCCCTTACTTGACATGGAAAATCCTCAGTTTGAGCTTGGTTTACTCTTTGAAGACACTGATATTTTAAGGGATGCTATTAGACAACACTCTAAAATCAATGGGAGAGACATTAGATGGATAAAAAATGATCCTGACAGAGTCAGAGTTGGATGTAAAGGAAAAAAATGTCCATGGTTCTTATTTGCATCTCTAAAATCTGGAGAAGATACCATGCAAATCAAGATATTAAATGATCAACATAAATGTCCTAGAGTGGAGAAGGTATCCACTGCTAATTCCAAGTGGATAGCAGAAAAATACAAAGTTAAAATATCAAGTGATCCTAAGTGGCCAATTTCATCCATGGTGACAGTGCTACAACATGAACAGAAGCTGCATTTTAGTAGATTTCAGATGTATAGAACAAAGGAAAAGGTGAAGGCATGGGCAACAGGTACTATTTTTCAACAATATTGTCACTTATATAATTACATTGCTGAGATTGTTAGAAGTAACCCTGACACAACTATCAGAGTTTGAGACAATCATCAAAGATTTGAGAGGCAAAGACCTAGAGGCTTTCAAGTGGCTTGCCAAGAGACCTGCCGTACACTGGTCCAGGGCCTTCTTCAGGTGCTTTTCTAAATGTGATCTTCCGTTGAATAACTTTTGTGAGAGTTTTAATTCTTTGATAATTAAAGCTAGGAGTATGGCAATTATTGATATGCTTGAAAACATCAGAATGACACTTATGAAAAGGATCTATGTTAAGAGGGATGAAATGAAAAGTACAAACTTAGACATTTACCCTAACATAGACAAGATTTTAGAAGAGAATAAAAAGAATAGTATGAACTACATTCCACATTGGAACGGCCATAATCAGTTTGATGTAATTGGTTGTTGGGGAGATAGATTTAAGGTCCACCTAGGTGAGAAAACTTGTGGATGTAGATCATGGTAGTTATGCGGTATACCTTGCGCACATGCAATTTCTGACATTTGGTTCATGTATAAAAATGTTGAAGATTTTGTTGATGAATGCTATCACAAGGAGACTTTTATGAGAGTTTACAGCAATGTTATGGTGAGTTTGAATGGGCCTGATGAATGGCCAACTATTATGAAGAAATTACATCCTCTTGTTAAAGAAGGATTACCTGGTAGGCCAAAACAGCAAAAAAGAAGGAAAAATCCAGATGAACTTGCACAGGAAAGGGCCAAGAACAGGAAAAAATTGCCCACTGGAATTGGTGCGCATGTTGGGCAGTTAGGGAAACAGGGGATGGCCATGAAATGCAGGCTATGTGGTACTGCAGGCCACAACAAACGGGGTTGCAAACAAAATCCTAAAAAGCAACACATCCCAGATAGGGTTGAGGTTCCACCAGGACCATGAAGATCCAAAAAAAATGGGAAGAAATGGTTCTAATGTTTGGCACTTCATATTACACTATACTCCCTTTCATCAAGGCTAATATTTTTTTGTTATTTCAATCAGGTCTCAAACAAGAAGACATCTACTGCCCCTTCACAGACAAGCATCATATCAACAAGAAGAATTACAAGAAGCTCAGTTTCTCTCCAAACACAGCGGCTAGGTGAATCCCAGATTGCAAGTCAGAGATCAACAACACAAGCTCCAAAAAAATTGACCCCTAAAAGGAAAAAATCTGGAGTTTCATCAGACAAACCAAGCACTTCAAGAACACCAACAAGGAAGACTTACATCTCAAAGTTCAAGCCACCAGGACAAGCAAAGAGGAAGCTTGGGTAGTTGTTTAGTTTACTAAGTTTTTGTTCTGTGAAGCTGTTGTGTATATGATTTTAATGTTCTTCACATATTTTTGTCCCTAAAACAGTGGTGTTTTTTTATGTTTTGTACACAAACAGGCTTGCTAAATTTCAATGAAATTACATTCTGCATATTCTGCACATCCTTTGTACATTAAGCATATTGTCTCCAAGAGACTGCCAAATTGCCATCTAACAAACATTTCATTGAATTATGGAAATGGTCATTACGACATTACATACACCATGCCAGTTCAGACTTCATGTCCAAACAAAATGAGGTTATATCATGTCTACACTACATACAACCTTACTATATATAAAAAAAAAGCTTACAACAGCAATTACAACAATCCACATAATCACAGAAATAGGTATGCCTTTTTGGTATATTCTATGCTCATTTTCATCTTGAAGGCCATGAATTCTTTGCTCCTTTTCAACTTCCAGAGCATTGATTCTCCTAAGAAGTCCCGGTATGATCTATTTAGAACCCTCACACATAGGTGGATCAACCCACACGAAGAAATTGCATCCACCTGGAGCCTACCAAAGATTGTAAAGCAACAACAATAAGATTTATAGAGAAAGAGGGTGATAATTGAAGCCATTGCAACCTATTCTTACACGAAAATTCTCGCATGAGATGTACCGTCGTCCTGGATTCAAGTCTGTCCAAGACGTTATCTGAACAACATGCCTTCCACAGTTGCAATTGCCATCATCGCCCCTCTCCATTTCTGCTGCAATCTTGCGAGCTCAAACGAGAAAATAGGGTTTGTGTGGATTGAATTTCAACAAAAATTGGGTTTAAGGAAAGCGGGTACATGAATGGACTGAAATACCCTTATTAAAATCATGCCCAAATCACGCGTGTGGCTTATAACAGAATATTCCACGAATACGCGGGCGAAAATGTAAAAAAGGGGCGAAGTGTTAAGTTTTGCAAAGGTGGAGGGGGAAAACACACCGATCAAAAGTAGAGAGGGCAAAGCGCACACCCCCCCAAAGGTTGGGGGGTGACTGTATTTAGCCCAATATAAAATTTTAGTTAAAATAAAGACTATAAAATTTTGTACTACAAAATTATAAGTTAGTTTTTTAAAGCTAAAAAGGAGATTTTGTAGAGGGTCCCATCTTAAAAAAAAAAAAAAAAACCACTTGAGGTTTAAAAAACAAAGAAAAGAAGATACTACTTTTCATATAATAAAACATTTAGATCAAAAGTATCTTCATCAAAATTATTTTGATCAAAATTCTTAATTTCTCTGTCTTTTTTATTAAGATCTTTGATGTCTGTATTTGTAAAAGTTAAACGGCCTATGGAGGTGAGCCCCTCCGAAAAGAGATTTCTTCAAAACATAGGACTTTCACTAATACCTTGCAAAATAATGTCTTCTCCATATTTTTATTAAACAAATTTGAACGTCAGAAAAGTGCCATATCTTATATTGTTTTTGGATCATCTTTTGCGACTTCCCGAGATTTATTAATAACACAGTTTCCTTGATAAACTGACTGCTCTAACTTATTAGCTAAAACAACACCAACAATCAATTTAATTTTAGGTAGGGGCCTTTTCGAAGTTAACTCTGGAGGACTTTGAAAGAATTTCGGAGTGCGTGTTTTCTTCGCAAACTTTGACGAGTTCCTTATCTATTTCTTTTTCTGATTCACCGGGAGAGCTTGATCTACAATCTCGTCAACAATAGTGTTAATGTTTGCTTCCCATATATTATTAATTTCTTTCTCATTGATTGATTCTTTCTCGTAATGCGAATTTTTAGTACATTGTTGCAATAACTTTGGCGAAGGCATTACGACATGGAAATGCGCTGCGGAGACGCTCAAACCGGACTACTTGGTCGAAGGTAGCTGATTGGCATTGAACTTATTTTTGGAGTAGGGGTTAGGTTGATTTTTATTAAGTAGAGTCAACCCCTCTTAGCCGGAGGTTGATGATTGTGAATGTGTATTTGAGAATTAAGCCGAGAGATCATTGAGTTGCTCCAGAGAGTTGCTAGCTTAGACAATGACTAAAATATTTTTATACCTCATATCATCTTTAGTGTAACATTGCGACGTATGAAAGTCACAGTAGATCCCCAACAACAACTGCGCGAGATGAAAGTAAAGGGCACCGTAAGGCAGACAAAGTTGGGCGGCATGCGTCGCCGCGAGAGGCATCCAAGCCGTAAACGGCTGCAGAGGCAGTGTCGTGCAACTCATGGCCGTTTAGGCTCAGAAGAGAAAGGTAGAGAGAAATTTTTCTGGAAAGAGAATTTAATTTTTCTGGTTACATTAAAGTTTACAAAATTATAAGTTAGACCTATATTAGTTCATATTAGGTTTAATACTTTACTAATATTGTAAGTACTTACTATATTAATATTAATATTTAGTAATGTGTTTATTTATTAAAATTAATGTATACAATAATATATGGAGCAATATTTTATTTTATGTGAAGATATATTTAAAATAATTTAATATATATTATATATATAATTTAAAAAATCATAAATTAAGTTATATTTTAAAATAAAAATAGAGGAGATAGAAAATAATTTACTCAAAAAGAGTAACGGTATAGAATAGAGAGGAAAAAAGATAACAAAAAACACATATAAAAAAATATTTATAAAAGATTCAGACTATCTCTAAATCAACCAATGTAGAGGCCGTGAGGGAGATCCGACAGTCAAGTTGTCAACTGACCAAGCCAAAAGGCCAAAAGGTTTAACACCGCATAAAAAAGACACCCCGTCAACCAGAACCTATGTTGAGAGGTAGATAGTTGTTACCAGTCAAAATACTACCGACGACCTGACGACCTGATCGAGGATGCATGTCAACTTCTGAGTCCACATGCCAAGCCCTCAGACGGTTTTAACGCGAAACGTATTGGATTCAACTAAAGGGGGATGACAAGTCAAAACATTCCGTCAGTTAGGCCGAGAGTATTGCTCAATGTCAGGTTATGAGATACACATTTAATGCAACACCCTTAGGGCAAGTTTACTTTAATGGATAGCAATCCATCAAATCTTGGTTATTGACCGTAATTATTTGGGCTAAAATACCAACTTTTCTTTTTACTTTAATATAAAGCACTTTTGTTGTATAAGCTTTTTTTGATAATCTCTTTACTTTTCGATATTAAAAACCATCCGCTAAGAGCATATTTTCATTTTTGTCCCTCCCCTTGTTTTCATTTTTATTCAGAGATCACGATTTATTTATCAAGGAGATCCAATTTCTGCTAAAAGTCATTCATCGACCCAATTTCTGCTAAAATTCAGAAGATGAGAGTTAAAGACACCAGAAAATACCAAGAGTGTAACACCCGAGCGCAAGGTGTCACATCCCCCGCACCGAGACCCGACCCAAATATGAAATGGACGATCCATACCCGAGCCAAATCACGGCGAACGGGGACATACACACACTCTATGCTAGGCGGGACTAACCCTTGAACCATAAAATCAGAATAAACATTAAAGCGGAAGCAGTAAACGAACATACATCATATATATGTACCGTGAGCATCACAACTCCAAAAATAAGTCATATACACCCTCAAATGCCATCATGGCTCAAAAACATGTACGCTCCATTAATGTTCATATACAATGATCAAAAGTGCAATATGCTAGTGTAAGACCAATATACAAAGGGCTAGAAACGAAAACAAGACCTATGACTCGAAATCCCGCCTAGCTCCTATGACACCTGCACAACACAACTGAAAGCCAAACGGGTTCAGTCCAAAAGGGACTGGTGGGTATAAAAGCAGGGCATAAGTATAATATACAACGGTATTTAACAATCACATGCAAGCTATAATCCCAAGTGAGGTTTTTAAAGAATTTCCCAAGTGGGCGAATAGAAATAATCAAAAGGGATTATAACGATTCATTTACATTAGGTTATTATTGGCCCGGCGAGTGGGCGTGCATTATCTCCAACCAACACCTCGCGTAATTCATTAACATTCATTCATTCATTCTGTTCATGCATTTCATTCTTTCGTGCGCATTCAATAACATTTACACCTTCTTCCTCCGGGTTGGTGGCGGGTTTGCAAGGCCCATCCACCCATTCATTGACCAAAAGGGGAACATGACTCCCCAGATGGCACTCAGTGTCCATTCCTCACTAACTCCTAATGAGGTCCGGTTACGCCCTTCATTAGTGGGACTAGTGTGAGGGATCGTCGTCAACCCTTACCTCCTCGGGTTACCACTCACACCAAGTCCCTGGGCCCTATTCAGTGCATTCATTCATTCATTCTCGCCAAAACATTAGGTAGGATTCATGAAAGAAGGGCTTTACGTTGAAATCATTTACTCTAGAAAACGACTTTTTATACATATAATAGTTTTTAGCTAAAATCTTTACACGTTGGGAGTATATAGGGTCATTTATCTAATAATAGAGAAACCCACCTTAAACCGCAAAAAGGAGAACACAAGAGCCTCTCGGACTGGCCTCGTCTCCAACGGAATCAAAATCTGTGCAAGAGAGGTGAAGTGAGACTCAATATGACCAAATAAGACGCTCGGCAATGAAATGATTATGCTATGAATATATAAGAGATACGATTATGTCATGAAAATGTTCATGTGCACTATTAAGGAATTTAAATCATATAATCAAGTCATTCAATCATTCGTTCACTTTCATTCGAATTCATAATTTCACGTTTCCAATCAATTCAATTCAAGAAATTCAAATAGGAGCATAGCACATATTAAATCACATTTAAAATTAGAAAATAAACAATTAAACACATTCAATTTAAAATTGGAAATTAAATCAAACATGAAATAGGTAACAATTAAATTCTATAATTCAATTAAATCAAATAACATTTAATATTTAATAAACATATATAAATATATATAAATATATATATATATATATATATATAAATATATATATATATATATATATATATATATATATGCATGCATGCTACGTACAGCACATGCAACAACAATTCATGCATGCAGTTTATATATAAATATATATATGAAACATGCATGCATTACAATTTCTATCCAACAACAACCACACTCATGCATGCAATTCATAAGCCTAACCAATTCATGCATGAATCATTTAATCTAACAATTGCAGGTCTGAAACTCAATTTACAAGCACAACAACATACATACTAATCAACCAAGGAGAAACAGACGCAGCAGACCAAGGATTAAGAAGAAAGAAAGAAAGAATAAAGTAGCAACAAAAAGGAAAAAGAAGCAGCAGCAGTTTCACGGCAACACAAAACAAGCAAGGAAAATTACAAGGTGACACCCCCGTGTCACCCACATAGAACAAACAGAGACACCCCCGTGTCTCGGTACAGAGGTTTCAGACCAACAAGCACCCCCGTTACAAGCTGAAAACGAACAGATTGACACCCCCGTGTCGGAACGCAGCAGCTCAACAAATACGCAGGCTTATCCCCTGTTTTCTGGGCATAAAACAGGGCAGCAAGAAGGTAGCAACCAAAGCACGAAATGCAGCAATAAAAAGGCATAAAATGTAGCACAAAATAGCCCTAATAAGCCACTAAAACTGACAGCAAAAAGGCAAGCAAATGCAGCAGCAAACAACAACTCAGATTAGTTCGAAACAGGGTAAGAAATCACGAGAAAAATAGGGCAAGACTGATCTCAATTAATCCCAATAAGTTCAGGTCAATTAGGCTATCAAAACGCAGCAAAACAACACAAATTCAACTTATAAATCAGTTCCAAAAGAGTTCAAACAAGAAACGAAGGCACACGTGACATTACATTAAAATTTCTCAATGTGCCATAACTGATATCTCATAAATACCTCAAATACCATGTAATCAATGATCATAAATGAGAAGAGGATGTCAAAACAATCATTTTTAGGCTTGGAATCAATCAAATCCATGAAGAATCGAAGGAGATCAACAAAAAGCTCTAAATCTAACTATTTCGAACTCAGCCGTAGAATCCATGAAACCATGATCAAATTTGGGGATGAAAGGATTAAAATGATCAGGAATGAACATATATTACAACCCTAAGCTTACCTTTTTGATTGGATGAGGATTGGATGAGATTTGAGCCCCAAAATCTCCAAGGACACAAGGATTACGGGAATGACTGGAATTTCAGTAACTTTGGCTGAGATTTATGATTTGTGTGAGGGTTGGTTCGGTTAGGGAATGGTATAGAAGGTTAGGTGGTTGAGTTAGGGTTCCATAGCATCAAACCATGGTTAATTTGGTCAAGCTTTGGATGAGTTATGGCCATTTTAGCGCAGCAAGGTCAGTTTGGTCGCCGTTTCATTTTTCGGTTGGATTTAGGAGGTTCAAATGCCGTTAGAAAAATATAAGGCTAAGTTCACTAAACTCAAATTTTCGTTACGAGTTCAGCAAAGTTGACGGAACTCGAATCCGAGTTCCCGAGCTCAAGATATTAATTACGGAACCAAGGGTGCGCTAAGTGCTCGTTAGCCCCTGACTTGGATTCCAAAATTCAAATTAAATCCGAAACACATGCAAATGAATCCAAAAATATGAAACGAACATATATTCATATACAAGACACGTATAAGTTCAACATATTAAATTTACACGAAATTTCGGTATCAATTTAAATAGAAACGAAGCACGTAAATGTCACTCATACGCAATATAACAATAAAATTCATAATATTTCCAAATAATATAAAAATCACACATGTATATATATATATAGTTTATAATATATGCATGCATAAATAATTTATAAATATAAAATGCATGCACTACTTAAAATCAGAAATGCATGCACCAATTATAATTACAATGTATTGCATGAATTCATGCAAATATGTTAAACAATACGTGCACAATTAACATATATATATATTTATATTATATAAATATATTTAATATCAATATCATTAAAATAAAGTAATTAACATTTAATACATTTAAAAATAAAATTAAATATGTAAAACACGTATAAATAATTATTTCGCGCAATTTGGTAAACACATACGTCATGCTATACTAATAAAAAAAAACTGGGGCGTTACAAAGAGTCCATAAACCTTCAAACTGCGAAATGAATCCACTAACAAATTCCTAAAAACATCAAATTCATGTAAAATTAATTAAAAACAAAATGATAAATAAGAAGAAAAAAAATCTAAAATTTATCCAATCGAACTCTCAAAAATTAAAAAGCAGAAATTTGAAGTAGAAATAAACTGAACTTGAATAAAAAATTTTCAATTAAATTCTTTCGATAGAAATAAAAAAAGAAATATAGAATAAGGAGAAAGAGAAAAAATATACCTAAATAATTATAAATGAAGAGATAGAGCGAAAAGTCAGGATAAAAAAGTAAATTTCTCCACTGCCAGAAATGTTGGTAATTTAGCAACAACTTCAAAACGTGATTATTTAGGCGTGCATATTCTGTTCAAAACCCGGGGCTCCGAGAAAAAGACATATTTCTTTTCTATCAAAGTAAAGCGTAAATTATGGGTCTTTATTTTACCAAACCCACTTATTCTTATAAAGTAAACTCGTCCTTAGTGTATGATGTTTGTGTGTGCTTTGGGCTGCACAACACACTGCTGGACTAAATTTGTATTATTTTCATATACATTTAATTGAAATTGTATTAGACATAATGATACAAATTTCAAAAAATAAAATTTCTATTATGAAACAAGACATACGCACTGTAATCTATATAAACAAATGATCACGTTTAAAAAAAAAATCATTAATAAGATATGAAAGTAATCAAATATAGTGATATGTGGTAACATTGATGTTGAGCGAGTGATATAGAATTGAATAGACAAAAACGAAAGTTGATGGAGGGAATCGAAAACAAGGACGGTTGGATGGAAGATAATGGTCAAGGAGGAAGTCGTGTATAAAGTTTGAGAGTTCATAGAGAATTTATGTATAACCTCCGAAATAATTAGTACATATTGTTAATACTAATTTTATGTTATAATTAATAAACTGATAATAATGATTATTTTTTTAAAATATATTTTGCTAATAAGTTATTTAACTGTAAAATAACAATTAGTCAAAAATTGAATTTACAAAACTTCCATTATTAATATATTTGTTAAAAGTTCCATATAAATATAAAAAAATTTCATTATAAAGATAAATAATTAGCAAAACATTTAATATTAAACCATTTCAATTAGATTCGAATTGATTTAAGTGAATTTGTGGTTTTGTAATTTAATGGGGTAATTTATTGTAATGCCCCCACCCGTACTGGAACAAGAGGAGAGCGGCGTCTCAACCCCCGCACTGAAGCACCTCTCAAGTAATGGTGTGAGCCATCACTCAAGAAATACTCCAGCGAATGGCTGTCTATTAGAACTATACATGTATAACGATGTGGCTTTGCAGCGGAAAATCAGAGTATTTTAAAACTTTTCAAAACATGTGCGTGATGGCATGTAATAAGCAAGAACATATTGATCGTGTAAGAGAGACTCGGCATATCAGAACTTATAACATATTCACATATAAGTACCGATATAGCAGAGTTCAATGGATCGGTAACAGAGTAGAAACAAGAGTATAACAAAGATACTCAAGTATTCAGAAACATAAAGTGATGCAACCATGAAACATAAGCAGGACACAAAAGAGAAATAATACTAAGTCCTGACTGAAACAAAAATGACAATCTAGAGCTTCAAGATACCTCTAGACTGCGGCTGCAAGACCTGAAACCACTAGGCAAGAAAACGGAAGAGGTATTAGTCAAAAGGACTAAGTGAGGGAATACTTAAAAGAAAGTACTGAATGATAAGGAACTTGAAGTGTAATTCAAAACTGTTAATGCAAAGCTTTAAAGAAGAACTTGAAACAAGTTCGATTGATAAAATTGTTTGAATGCAATGCTGTAAAAGAACACGAGTTTCAAAACTCTTTTCATGAATGCTATCACACGCGCACACATATGCTGTAGGTGGTTCATAGTTCTTTCATAAAACGAGATACGGGTAAAGCGAACTTTTCCAAATATGAACCATCCTTTATGAAACAGAATTTTGCCCGCAAGCTAGGCTTCTCCATCCTTACTCCAGAAAACATGATTTCGTAGAGTATCGGACCGAGGTCAACGATAACTCCACACACAGTAGAGTATCAGACCAAGGTCAACAATACCCCACTAACATATACAAACATGCACCATCCTCCACCGGTTGTCACTTCGGGTAGCTAGCCCTAGGCGACCTGTAAACATGTAATGGGAACAAATTTGCTGTCCGTTCCCAGATAGATTGTCCTGACTTAACAAACCTCCTGTTAAAAGTCGGTGTCAATTGTCTAAGTGTGGCGGCCGATATTGGTGATGTCGTTGGCGCACACCTCCCGAACATCACCTCCACATATACCCGCCAGGCCCAAACTGTAAACTGTATGCTTGCATTCAAGATTAGCAGTGACCAGAGTACCACTCCAGTATGCTAACAACAACATGTAAAATTATAACTGTAACATATGATGCTGTCTGTAAAACATATGATTCTGTCTGTAAAACATGTGATGCTGTACTTTGAAAACATATACAGATCATGTAACTGTCTTTGAACAAGAATGCAGAACTTTGGAAAACATGTGTTGTAGATCAAGGTATACTATTAAAGTATGAATGACCCTTTCAAAAGAATGTCCCGATAAAAGGGATAGTTCAAAATGAGGTTTAGCTTTGAATTTCAAAACATATGATACGATAGTATAATCGTGGTTCCAGTTGGAAAACATTTTAACTTCACCTCACCTATTAGTAACAAAAGGTAGGTAGACAGATTATGTGGTGCCCTGGGGATCCCAGTGCTCAACTTTAACTCCTGTAGGTGGTGTACTAGAGTGAGCTTAAGAACTAAGACCCACTACTAACCAAGATGCATAAGAAATGCACGAAATAATGAACAAGGAACATGTAAAGAACATGTAACATAAGAGAGTAATACCATTTAAGGTATTCAAGAAAGGTAACACACAAAGGAATACGTTAAAATGAGTTACTCTTAACGTGAGACTATGAACTTACTATAACCGAGTAAGCTTTAGTCAAATTATGAATCCTATCGCAAACCTCAAGTTAAGAAACAAGTCCACGAAAGAAAACACATTTTGAAAACACATTTTAGACCCTGGATATGGAAACCCTAGGTGCAAATGTCTATTAAGAAAGCACAAGTTTTATTTCATTTTTACTATTCAAAAACACTATTCAAAAGTACTATTCAAGATTACTATTCATAGGTTACTATTCACAGGTCGTGTCAAAGGGTCGGGTCGAACCCTTACTATACACACACACCCACACACACGGTACACACACACCCCATGCACGTACACACACACACACGGCATGCACACACACACACACCCCCTAATTAAATTATGATCTTGATTATAACCTATAGTTTCAAGTTCATGTTAATATAATCAAGTGTGATCTAGGTTAAAGGTATAACCTATGGTTAAGAGATCCAATTAAGGCATAAGATAAAGTTATGAAACACTATTCTACCTTAGGTTATAACATGTGACACTATTAAAGTGTATAACATATGATCAAGGCTCTAATCCATTAATCCATATCATATCATAAGCTCAATTCATAATTCAAGAATCATATAACAATGTGACAACATGTCACAACATATATCATATCATATCATATCATATATCATGAACCTTTAGGCATGTAACATGTAACAATTTAAATTCAATATCAACATGTAACAAGTTGTGACATAATTAATTGTAAATCACTATTCCATTAGATAGCATGCATGAACATAATTCAAATTCCATAATCATGAATCAATTCTCATAATATAACAACCATATCACATGATCATAGCATATGCTAGAGCAATTCATAACATATCCAAGCATATACTAAACAATTAAAACATATAAACATATATTCAAACATATCATGAAAACTATATAATAAATGCATAAAATAGAATCCTATATGGCTTAGGGAAGACCCTAAGACCCAACCTAAACATAATATAAACATACCATAACATAAAAACACAAACTAAACTAAAACATAACATAAAACAAAATAACTAACCTAGCTACAAAAGGGGGGGGGGGGGGGGGGGGGTACCGACGGCAAAGAGGGGGAGAGGGAGAGAAAGAAAGGGTGTTGTCAACACCACTTTGAGCAAGGATTCAAATGCCTCTTGCCCTCTATTTATAGTTGAAGATAAGCCCCTCACCTTGGGAAAAAAATGTAAGGAAGGGTATGAGAGCAAAAGTGGAATAACTTCTCTTGGAAGCTTTAGGCATATGAAGCTAAAAATGGGACTGCTGGGGGGTATTTCGGTCATTTCACTGCCAAAACGTGGAGTTAAGTGGCTGGAAGTATAACCATTCCGTCCGGGCAAAAATTAGCTTCGAAACGCATATTCATTCGTCGAAATCGGATTTACCGTTTGAAAGATTCATTAGTTTTAGTGAATAAAAGTTTTGAGCTCGAAACTCAACAAGAGTGAAAAACGAATTTCTAGAATGATTTTCAAGTCCGGATTGTTTCCAAAATTCATGAAATAAATCGAGAAGCGTTTTGAATCCAATATCGACTATAAAACGTTTTACCGTTAAAATGTTGAAAACGGAGAATGAATAGTGAATTCTCAAGTACGAACGTACGCTTCAAAATTTCAAGCTAGGGTTTGAATCAAGAGTTGTAAAACATCTCAAAAATCTTGAAATAGTTCAAGTAGTGCAAATCCAGAAAGAAAACATTTTCCGAATGAAAACTGTTCGTAGTAGGAATAGTGAACTAGGGTTTTCGAAAACATTTTCAATAAAACCAATACTCAAAATAGATTTCCAAGTCAAGAATGATTTCAAAAGACTCGTCTCGACTCAAGGATCAATTTGACTGTAAACTTGGGTAGGAAAGGTATCAGAATCAAAAGCTCATTTTCAGATGAATAGCAACTTTGCTCGGTTAGTTCCAAAAGTACCCTTATGGTTCAAGAAAACTCTCTGAGCTCGGGAAACAAGTTCAAATGATTGGAAAACATGTGTGGTGAACCTCTAGGGTTTGAGTAACAATATGAACAAGGTAGGCTCGGGTTATAAATAGTAAACTGTATCAAAGGTCAAGAATTCCCCCTTAAAACATGTCAGATCATATACGAGCACAAAGTTCATGTAAGAATGCAATGCATGATGATTCAAAAAGTTGGATCACGGTCTATAAACGCTTTACCAATGCCCTTAACTTACTGTTTTCATCCCGGCCCTGTTTTGGGCTGTTACAATCACCCCTCTTCAAAGACAATCTGTCCTCAGATTCTTCCGCTGTAACTGCAAATAACTCGGGGTGATGTTTCTGCATTTTCTCTTCTGTCTCCCGGGTTGCCTCTTCTGTCCCATGTCCCTTCCAAAGGACTTTAACCAAAGGAATTTTCCTATTCCTCAGCTCTTGAAACTTCCTATCTAGAATCTTAGCGGGCTTCAAAACATAAGTCAAATCCGGTTCTAACGGTATCTCTTCTATCGGCACAACCTCTGTCTCATCTGAGAAACACTTGCGAAGCTGAGATACATGAAATACGTTGTGGATTCCTGTTAGACCTACAGGCAAATCCAATCTATAAGCAGTCGGTCCGACTCTCTCCAGTATCTCATACGGTCCAACATATCTCGGGTTTAACTTTCCACCTTTCCCAATTCGGGAAAATCCTTTCCTTGGCGATGCCTTTAGAAATACCTTTTCGCCCACTGTGAATTCCAAATCCCTTCTTCGTCGATCAGCATAACTCTTCTGCCTGTCTTGGGCAGCTTTCATTCTCTGGCGAATGATCTGAATCTTCTCCGTCGCTTCTCTTATCCACTTAGCAGAGTTCACTCTGATTGGTCCCTTCTCAGTACATCTTGCTTCATCCAAATCCCAATATAACGGGGATCTACATTTCCTTCCATACAAGGCTTCATATGGAGCAGCTTTAATAGAAGCTTGATAACTATTATTGTATGCAAACTCCACAAGAGGTAAACACTCTTTCCAACTTTCCTGGAAGTCCAAAGCGCAAGCTCTTAACATATCTTCCAAGTATTTGATCATCCTTTCTGATTGTCCATCAGTCTGAGGATGCGCTGCAGTACTGAAGTTCAACTTTGTTCCCATCAAGGTCTGAATTTCTTTCCACAATTGCGACGTGAATTTCGGATCTCTGTCCGAAACTATGCTATTTGGAACTCCGTGTAGTCTGACAATCTCTTGCTGATACATTTTTGCCAATGTGCTGACCTTATCCGTCGTCTTTACTGGCAAAAAGTGCGCTGACTTTGTCAATCGATCAATGATCACCCAGATACTATCTTGTCCTCCTCTGAGTTTGGGTAATCCAGTGACAAAATCCATCGTGATTTGCTCCCATTTCCATGTCGGAATCGGTAATGGTTGCAACTTACCACTCGGCTTCTGGTGCTCAGCTTTAACTTTCTGACAAGTTAAGCACTTCTTGACATAGTTGGCTATATCTCTCTTCATTCCGTTCCACCAGAAATGCGTCTTAACATCTTGATACATCTTAGTGCCTCCGGGATGTATCGTGTACTTAGTCTTGTGCGCTTCATCAAGAATCTCTTTCCTCAAAGCAGTTGGCACGCTTACTCGGCCTTTGTACCTCAATATTCCATGTTCATCAATCCTGAACTTGGTCTCATCATCTTTCTCCTTAGATTCGAGACATTTCTTGATCCACTCGTCGTTCTTCTGTGCTTCCAACACTTTCTCTTTCAATGGTGATATCATCACAATGTTCGCGATTCGAGATTTAGTTATCATCTCCGTTCTCTCTCTTCTATCAATCTCGGGATCGGCAGAAATTTGTGCCAGACGAGCTTTCCTGCTCAGTGCATCGGCTACAACATTCGCCTTTCCTGGATGGTACTGAATAATGCAATCGTAGTCCTCCAGAAATTCCATCCATCTCCTCTGTCGCATATTCAACTCCTTCTGAGTGAATAGATATCGCAGGCTTTTATGATCAGTAAAGATCTCAAACGTAACCCCATACAGGTAATGTCTCCACTTTCCAAGAGAAAAAATTATCGCGGCTAACTCCAAATCATGTGTCGGGTAGTTGACTTCATGTGTTTTGAGTTTCCTTGATGCATACGCAATCACTTTTCCATTCTGCATCAAAACTCCTCCTAGTCCTTCTTTCGAAGCATCAGTGTAGACAGTGTATCCTTCTTTTCCTTCTGGTAACGCTAACACAGGTGCAGTCATTAGCATCTCCTTCATTCTTTGAAAACTTTGCTCACACTTCTCAGTCCATTCGAATTTCCCTTCTTTCTTTGTCAACTTAGTGAGAGGTGTAGCTATCTTCGAGAAATCTTTGACAAACCTTCGGTAGTAACCAGCTAATCCCAGAAAACTCCTCACTTCTGAAGGATTCTTCGGTGATTTCCAATCCATAATTGTCTCGATCTTCGAGGGATCTACTTCGATTCCAGATCCTGATATGATGTGTCCGAGAAACATAACTCTCTCAAGCCAGAACTCACATTTACTGAACTTTGCATATAGCTTGTGATCCAGCAAAGTGCGTAGCACGATTTGAAGATGTTCATCATGTTCCTCCGGTGTCTTTGAAAACACCAAGATATCGTCGATGAAAATTACTACAAACTTGCCGAGAAACGGCTTGAATATGCGGTGCATCATATCCATGAATGCAGCTGCTGCGTTCGTCAAACCAAACGGCATTACCACAAACTCATAATGTCCGTATCGGCTGTTGAAAGCAGTCTTCGGAATATCTGCTTCCCTGATCTTCAATTGATAATATCCTTGTCTCAGATCTAACTTAGAGTAGACCTTCGATCCTTGTAATATATCGAACAACTCTTCGATATGAGGGAGAGGATACTTATTCTTGATCGTCATCCTATTCAGCTCCCGATAGTCAATGCATAAACACAATTATCCATCCTTCTTCTTAACGAAAAGCACAAGCGCTTCCCACAGCGATGTGCTCGGTCGAACATATCCAGACTCAATCAGTTCATCCAATTGCTTCCTCAGTTCTTCCAATTCAGCTAGAGCCATTCTGTAAGGTGTCTTGGAGTACGGCTTAGCTCCTGTTATCGTCTCGATTGTAAACTCCAACTCTCGGTCAGGAGGTAACGAATCCAAATGTTCAGGAAACACATCTAGGAATTCGTTCACCACTTCCACTTCTTTGATCTTAAGTTGATCTTTCGGTCTATTCAGAAGATAAGCCACAAATCCGCTAGCTCCTTTCAGAATCAACTTCTTAACCTCCATTGAAGAAATCATTGATAACTTCTCAACTTTCTTTTCTGATGTCCGACTTTCATCTTCTTCCAAGATGATCTCTTTCTTGTAATAATTCAACTTAGCTCGGTACTTAGACAACTAATCCATACCAAGTATAACATCGTATCTTGTCATCGGCAACTCAATAAGATCCATCGGGTAACAACGGTTACCAATACATATAGGGCAGCGTTTATATACTTGATCCGTAACAAGGCAAGTTCCCAAAGGAGAACTCACTTCAAATTTATAAGGCAAGTATTCAAGTGGAAACTGTAAATGCGCACCTAATTTAGATGCAACAAATGAATGCGTAGCACCAGAGTTATACAAGACCTTAACTGGCGTGTTAAGAATGTGCACAATACCTTCCACAACAGACGAAGGATCAACCTCCTCCTTACCATCCAAAGCATACGCTCTGCCTTTGACCACCGGTTTGTTCGTCGTACCCACCACTGCTTTTCCTTTATCCTGGACCCCAAATCTCCTGATCTTGTGCGGCTAACTATCCATCTGGTGCTCAGGGGAACCACACGCGAAACACTGTCCAGCTTTCTTGCGATAGTTCTCCTCAGTGTGTCCCGTTCGACGACAATATCGACAAACAATTTCCTTTAGACCTGGCTGAGGTGCTCTCTGCTGTTGTGGCGCTCTCTGATACTGCTGTGGCACTTTCTACTTCTGTGCTTGTTGTCTCTGTGGAACCTTCTGCTGCTGAGGTTGTGGTGCTACCATTGGCTTCTTCCCGGTTCCTTGGGGAAAAGATCCGGATGGTCGCTTGTTCCCTTGATAAGGCTTAGGGTTAGAAGGTCCTTGACGTGCAGTAGTTATCTTGATCTCCTTGTGTGTAGCTTCAACCCTTAGCGCTCTATCAACAACCTGGTTGTAGGTCTCAATGTCCAAAGAAGCAAGTGCCCACCGAAGTTCGGGCTTCAGTCCATCAATAAACCTCTTTGTCTTGCGACGCTCATCATTCAGAATATGAGGCGCATACTTGATCAGCCTCACAAACCTAGCCTCATACTCCATCACGTTCATAGTTCCCTGAACCAAACTCATAAACTCAGCCTCTCGTGCGTCACGAGTTACTTGAGGCGTATACTTCTACTGAAACTCTCTGATAAACTCATCCCAACTTCCTTCAACGTTATTCTCAATCCACATATGCTGAACGTGCTTCCACCAATTGTATGCAGCTCCTTCCATAAGAAAAGTAGCATACCGAACTCGTTCACGATCCTCTGGGTAGATCTCCATAGCCTCGAAAATCTTCTCAAGACTAGTAATCCAATTCTCAGCCTTTAGGTCGTTCGGTTCTCCATAGAACTTAGGTGGATTCATCCTCAGAAACTTTTCCAGTGATCTTTCATTATGAGGATTATCTCTCTAATTACAAGCTCTCGCGAATTGTCGTAACACATCCCTTAACTCTGGAGTTCCCTCCCATTGAGGGGGTGGCGTGACATCTCTTTGGGGTGGCAGTGGTGGTACACGATTCCGGGGAGCTCTTCTCGGTGGCATGTTGTTACTGAATTCACAAGCATTCAGATATATATTCGATGCATGACATATAATGATTCACAGAATCTGTAACCACGTATTCACATTCCCACGTAGTCACATATAAGTATGAGAACAACACATTCCCATAACAACATGTCAGCAAAGATTCCAACATATCATATAATCAAGAACAACTATCAGACAACATGTAAACGAGAACAGAAGCTCGTGTAACATATCAACATATCAGAAACATGTATAACATATCCCAAAATATGATCAACATGTAAACGGGAACAGAACATGTACTGGCATATCAACCAGAACTGTAACATGTATAGCATGATCAGAAGCATGATCAATCCAACAACAAGAATATCAGCATGCTAACAATAAATGAAATGGCATGATCCTATCAACGATCCTAATGGTATCTTGAAGCAACTCTAAGACTCATGCAATGACAGTTATGGAAAGCAGTAAACAGAGATCCAACATAAAGCCGAAAGTGTTATAACTGTGCAAGGTTTGGTAAAATTTACTACAGGCCACATGTCAACAGTATTAATTCCAAAATGGGGAGGACCCGATACTATCGAGTTGACTCCCTTACAAGCCTTACCAATCCGTCCAACCCTGCTGAAAATAACCTAGTAGGTACCAAGTTATCTGAACCGTCATCCGTGGTGCCAAAAGTCGGGGATCATCTATCAAAGCTATACATCCCCTCATCCAAAAGTCAGTCCTAAACTGTCCCAGCTATACGTCCGCCATCCATAGATAGATATATATGCATCAGTACTATATACAGAAACCTCCCATCGGCGATCAACCCTGGTAGCTGTGGTCCAAAGAACCCCTGGTGGTGTCATCAGAAACAACAACGACCTCGCCCTGTCCGTGTCCTGCTGGGTCATCTCCGCCATCGTCATCATCGTCATCAGAACCTTCATCGCCTCCATCAGACTGCTCCTGCATAGGCTCGGGTTCCTGAGAAGCCTGACTGAAATCCTGACCCTCGACCTCCTCAACTACTTGCTCATCGGATAAGTGATAGGTATCATACAGGCGAGCTCTCACACGTGCACGGTAGTGCTGGTGACGCTCCATAGAAGTGTCGCGATCAATAGTCATCTGCATAAGATCTGCCTCCAGCTCAGCAATACAAGCAGCCCTCTGATCAACAATATGAGTCATCTCTGCAGTATGCTCACGAGCGATGTCCCTATCAATCTGGTACTGCAGTGACTGATCCTGATGGCGCATAGACTCCAACCTGACCTCACGGGTCATCTGATACTCCTGAAAGTAACCATCTCTCTCAGACTCAAGATAGTGCACAACTCTGTTACTATAGGAATACCCAGGGCTGCCACTGTTCCTAGACCTGTGCCAAGTATAGAAACGAGTGCCTCCACGGCGAGAAACTGCCACAGTAAGCGGGGCCTCAAACTGCTCAAAGAAAGCCTCATCCATCAGCTGATTAGGATCCTGGTGTGGCTGAACTGCCATAGCTATACAGAAGATACGACAGATATGAAATCCATATAACAGAACCATGCAATCCCCAAATATCCTGTCTCGATGCAATATGAGAATGATCCTGGATGCAATGCGTGAACAATCCATGATGCAACATGAGAGCAATCTACGTTAAGTCTCTTCTTACTTAACCCGATGCTCTGATATCACCTTAGGCTGTAACGCCCCCACCCGTACTGGAACAAGAGGAGAGCTGCGTCTCAACCCCCGCACTGAAGCACCTCTCAAGTAATGGTGTGACCCATCACTCAAGAAATACTCCAGTGAACGGCTGTCTATCAGAACTATACATGTATAACGATGTGGCTATGCAGCGGAAAATCAGAGTATTTTAAAACTTTTCAAAACATGTGCGTGATGGCATGTAACAAGCAAGAACATATTGATCGTGTAAGAGAGACTCGGCATATCAGAACATATAACATATTCACATATAAGTACCGATATAGCAGAGTTCAATGTATCGGTAATAGAGTAGCAGCAAGAGTATAACAAAGATACTCAAGTATTCAGAAACATAAAGTGATGCAGCCATAAAACATAAGCAGGACACAAAAGAGAAATAATACTAAGTCCTGACTGAAAGAAAAATGAAAATCTAGAGCTTCAAGATACCTCTAGATTGCGGCTGCAAGACCTGAAACCACGAGGCAAGAAAACGGGAGAGGTATTAGTCAAAAGGACTAAGTGAGGGAATACTTAAAAGAAAGTACTGAATGATAAGGAACTTGAAGTGTAATTCAAAACTGTTAATGCAAAGCTTTAAAGAAGAACTTGAAACAAGTTCGATTGATAAAACTGTTTGAATGCAATGCTGTAAAAGAATACGAGTTTCAAAACTCTTTTCATGAATGCTATCACACGCGCACACATATGCTGTAGGTGGTTCATAGTTCTTTCATAAAACGGGATACGGGTAAAGTGAACATTTCAAAATATGAACCATCCTTTATGAAACAGAATTTTGCCCGCAAGCTAGGCTTCTCCATCCTTACTCCAGAAAACATGATTTCGTAGAGTATCGGACCGAGGTCAACAATAACTCCACACAGAGTAGAGTATCAGGCCAAGGTCAACAATACCCCACTAACACATACAAACATGCACCATCCTCCACCGGTTGTCACTTCGGGGTAGCTAGCCCTAGGCGACCTGTAAACATGTAATGGGAACAGATTTGCTGTCCGTTCCCAGACAGATTGTCCTGACTTAACAAACCTCCTGTTAAAAGTCGGTGTTAATTGTCTAAGTGTGACGGCCGGTATTGGTGATGTCGTTGGCGCACACCTCCCGAATATCACCTCCACACATAACCGCCGGGCCCAAACTGTAAACTGTATGCTTGCATTCAAGATTAGCAGTGACCAGAGTACCACTCCAGTATGCTAACAACAACATGTAAAACTATAACTGTAACATATGATGTTGTCTGTAAAACATATGATTCTGTCTGTAAAGCATATGATTCTGTCTGTAAAACATGTAATGCTGTCTGTAAAACATATGATTCTGTCTGTAAAACATGTGATGCTGTACTTTGAAAACATATGCAGATCATGTAACTGTCTTTGAACAAGAATGCAGAGCTTTGGAAAACATGTGCTGTAGATCAAGGTATACTATTAAAGTATGAATGATCCTTTCAAAAGAATGTCCCGATAAAAGGGATAGTTCAAAACGAGGTTTAGCTTTAAATTTTAAAACATATGATACGATAGTATAATTGTGGTTCCAGTTGGAAAACATTTTAACTTCACCTCACCTATTAGTAACAAAAGGTAGGTAGATAGATTATGCGGTGCCCTGGGGATCCTAGTGCTCAACTTTAACTCCTGTAGGTGGTGTACTAGAGTGAGCTTAAGAACTAAGACCCACTACTAATCAAGATGCATAAGAAATGCACGAAACAATGAACAAGGAACATGTAAAGAACATGTAACACAAGAGAGTAATACCATTTAAGGTATTCAAGAAAGGTAACACACAAAGGAATAAGTTAAAGTAAGTTAGTCTTAACGTGAGACTATGATCTTACTATAACCGAGTAAGCTTTAGTCAAATTATGAATCTTATCGCAAACCTCAAGTTAAGAAACAAGTCCACGAAAGAAAACACATTTTGAAAACACATTTTAGACCCTGGATATGGAAACCCTAGGTGCAAATGTCTATTAAGAAAGCACATGTTTTATTTCATTTTTACGATTCAAAAGCACTATGCAAAAGTACTATTCAAGATTACTATTCATAGGTTACTATTCACATGTCGTGCAAAGGGTCGGGTCAAACATTTACTATACACACACACGGTACACACACACACCATGTACGTACACACACACACACACGGCATGCACATGCACACACACCCTAATTAAATTATGATCTTGATTATAACCTATAGTTTCAAGTTCATGTTAATATAATCAAGTGTGATCTAGGTTAAAGGTATAACCTATGGTTAAGAGATCCAATTAAGGCATAAGAACAAGTTATGAAACACTATTCTACCTTAGGTTATAACATGTGACATTATTAAAGTGTATAACATATGATCAAGGCTCTAATCCATTAATCCATATCATATCATAAGCTCAATTCATAATTCAAGAATCATATAACAATGTGACAACATGTCACAACATATATCATATCATATCATATCATATCATATCATATCAAATATCATGAACCTTTAGGCATGTAACATGTAACAATTTAAATTCAATATCAACATGTAACAAGTTGTGACATAATTAATTGTAAATCACTATTCCATTAGATAGCATGCATGAACATAATTCAAATTCCATAATCATGCATCAATTCTCGTAATATAACAACCATATCATATGATCATAGCATATACTAGAGCAATTCATAACATATTCAAGCATATACTAAACAATTAAAACATATAAACATACATTCAAATATATCATGAAAACTATATAATAAATGTATAAAATAAAATCCTATATGGCTTAGGGAAGACCCTAAGACCCAACCTAAACATAATATAAACATACCATAACATAAAAACACAAACTAAACTAAAACATAACATAAAACAAAACAACTAACCTAGCTAAGGATTCAAATGCCTCTTGCCCTCTATTCATAGTTGAAGATAAGCCCCTCACATTGGAAATAAAATGTAAGGAAGGGTATGAGAGCAAAAGTGGAATAACTTATCTTGAAAGCTTTAGGCATATGAAGCTAAAAATGGGACTGCTGGGGGGTATTTCGGTCATTTCACTGCCAAAACGTGAGTTAAGTGTCTGGAAGTATAACCATTCCGTCCGGGCAAAAATTAGCTTCAAAACGCATATTCATTCGTCGAAATCGGATTTACCGTTTGAAAGATACATTAGTTTTAGTGAATAAAAGTTTTGAGCTCGAAACTCAACACGAGTGAAAAATGACTTTCTAGAATGATTTTCAAGTCCGGATTGTTTTCAAAATTCAAGAAATAAATTGAGAAGCGTTTTGAATCCAATATCGACTATAAAACGTTTTACCGTTAAAAAGTTGAAAACGTAGAATGAATAGTGAATTCTCACATACGAACGTACGCTTCAAAATTTCAAGCTAGGGTTTGAATCAAGAGTTGTAAAACATCTCAAAAATCTTGAAATAGTTCAAGTAGTGCAAATCCAGAGAGAAAACATTTTCCGAATGAAAACTGTTCTTAGTAGGAATAGTGAACTAGGGTTTTCGAAAACATTTTCAATAAAACCAATACTCAAAATAGATTTCCAAGTCAAGAATGATTTCAAAAGACTCGTCTCAACTCAAGGATCGATTTGACTGTAAACTTGGGTAGGAAAGGTATCAGAATCAAAAGCTCATTTTTAGATGAACAGTAACTTTGGTCGGTAAGTTCCAAAAGTACCCTTATGGTTCAAGAAAACTCTCTGAGCTCGGGAAACAAGTTCAAATGATTGGAAAACATGTGTGGTGAACCTCTAGGGTTCGAGCAACAATATGAACATGGTAGGCTCGGGTTATGAATAGTAAATTATATCAAAGGTCAAGAATTCCCCCTTAAAACATGTCAGATCATATACGAGCACAAAGTTCATGTAAGAATGCAATGCATGATGATTCAAAAAGTTGGATCACGGTCTATAAATGCTTTACCAATGCCCTTAACTTACTGTTTTCATCCAGGCCCCGTTTTGGGCTGTTACATTTATAGTTTTGATTATTTGGTACAAACTGTAATTTTTATATTTTAGACTTAATTCAAATGTCGTTAACATTATATATTTATTCTAAAGTATTAAATTCCTTAAAAATATTTATTTATGCAAATTAGGATAACTTAAAAATAGAAAAAAAAGCTCATTAATCTAAGAAAAAAAGACTGATTTTACAAATCAAACAAAGTATACCTATATTACACGGACACGGATACGGCGACACGGACACGACACGACACAGACACGGCAACACGAATTTTTTAAAAATATTAGGATATGAAAAGGCTTCGACACCGCTATATTTTTAGATGTTTTATAGACCGATAGTCTTGTTAAATGGTCAAAACTGATTTAGATAAATTCTGATTATAAAAGGTGAAAATTTTGAGATATTGGATTCAGCTCCATATGGTCAAGTTTTATTTTGCATCTACTTGTGTGTTATGTTGAGTGAATTGTCTTTTTGTGGGATTGTTTTATGTCAAACTTTGGTTTAAATGTGTTAGTCATTTCTTTGTTGGGATATTTGATACTTAATTTAAGGGATTTAGCCAATGGTCAGGAGTGTAGTGCACTTATGCTTAGTGTTTTCTAGAGTTTTGTTGATCCAGGAAAAAAATGGTAGCATTTTTTGAACAATTTGGAGTTTAAGCAATGAATTTGAGAGTTGCACTCGAACTTATTAGCCTCCTTTGTGTCATATAGTACATTAAGGCTCTTGATGTAGGTACTAAATGGACTGCACATCAGGAAGGATTGGGAAAACGCAATAAAAATACATCTTAGAGTTGTGCTTACAGCTTAGCTTCTTTTTTTCTTCTTTCTTTTCTTGTTATGCTTCTGGCTTACCATTTGACAGTGGGTTTTATCAAAATCTAGTTTTCTTATATCTAAGAAGTGAGAATTATAACATGTTTCCTTGTGTCTCTTTTGAAAACTAACGGTAAATCTTGCTATCAGATAATACTTTTAGATTTTTTTAGCTAATAAAATAATATAGTGACACATATAATTTGTAACTTGTATTTATTGTTTTATGTCAAAGAATAAACTCAATTATGAAGTAGAGAAACCCCATGTTGTCCACTACATTTGGGAATCCTTTGCTAAACAGTACTTCACATTTTGATCGAATGCCCATAGGCACTATAAAAAAGTTAAAGCAAAATGTGGTGTCACACTAGCTAAGCAAAGTATTTATGAAAATCTTTCAATCCGGGCGATGATTGGCTTTGGTTGTGTGACTTTTGGGAGACAAAGAAATTTAAGGTATGCACTAATAATTTTATGATCTTAGTAGTTGTAATAGAATATAAATGAATTTTTTTATTGAAGAAAGCAAGTTATTTCATGAAAACTTTCATTTGTTGATACTTTACAGAAAGTTTGAGAGACACAATCAAATAATAGGGCAAAACATAAGCACAAACATAACTTAGGAACTAAATCTCGCGTGGCACATCAATATGAGAAGGTTGGTTAATATTTTTTAGATGAAATGTACTGGAATAATTCTGAATTAAGTTTTTCAATTATTATGTGACAGAACCTAGAGGACATCGATATGTATGAGTTAGAATATTACAATGTCAAAATTGGATGGGCTGATGAAGAAGAGGAGGCTAATAGTGTAAGAAATTATATTTGTTTCATTATCTTACATTAATTTCTTTTAATTTATGTTGAGATAATTATTATGTCATATTTGAATAACAGTTTCAAATGAAACAATTACGAGATCAAGAACGAGCTTTGCCCGATGATGTTACTCGTATGAGTTCAGAGCAGATTTGCATCACTGTTCTTGGAGAAATTTTCTCATTTGCAAAATATAAGGGTCGCAGTTCCAAAAAATAAAACCATGATGTTGGCTCAACTTCTGAAGCATCTGCAAGTCGAGCTAGATTAGAAGAGGATCTAACAACTACACAACTTAAGTTAGAAAATACAAAAACAAAATTAACTCTTCAAAAGTGTAACGCCCCGATTTCTCGGACGTAAAGGTACGACGTATGTGTTTACCAAATTGCGCGAATTAATTGTTTTTACGTGTTTTATATTTAATTTTTATTATAATTGTTATTATTTTATTATATTATATTATAATATTTTATTCTAATATTATTAATTATATATATATATTTCGTATTATATATATGTATATATGTTTAATTATTATATTATTAAATTAATGATTATACTAATTATATGTTTTATTAATTAATTATGTTTTAATTAACTAAATATATATATATATATATATATATATATATATATATATATATATATATATATTTATACGTGAAATCACATATATGCATGAAATTGTATTTTTGCATGGAAAATCATATGCATGCATGAGATTATAAAATTTTGCATGGGAATTATTTTGCATGGATTTTATAAAATTTTGCATGGAAATTTATTTATATTGCATGAATTTCATTTCCTTTTTTTTTTTTTTTGCATGAAAATTATATGAATTGCATGTTTAAGTTATTCGTTTATTTTGTGCTTCGTTCTTATATGATATGATATCAAATTGCCACGATTTTGTAATATGTCGTACATATATGTGTTATGAACATGATTTTATGCTCAAATTATGTTTTCGAATTCATTTGGTCGGTTAACGAATTTAATTTTGATCGAGGAACCAAAACGGGAGCTAACGAGCACTTAGCGTACCCTTGGTTCCGAATTTAATATCTTGAGCTCGGGAACTCGGATTCGAGTTCCGTCAACTTCGCTGAACTCGTAACGAAAATACGAGTTTAGTAAACTTAGCTTTACATTTTTCCCAATTCATTTGTAACTCCGTAATCCAACCGAAAAACGAAACGGGGACCAACTTGACCTTGTTACACTAATTCAGCCATATCTTGGCCAAACCATAACCAAATTAACCATGGTTAGATTCTTTGAAACCCTAACTCAACCCTCTATCATGCCATAACCAGCCTTGACCGAGATTATCATCACACAAGCCCCAAAACTCAGCCAAAGCTACTGTTTTTCTCTCCAGTTCCGTAACCCTTCACCATTTGGAGAATTTGGAGCTCAAATCTCATCCAAACCTCAACCAATCATCAAGGTAAGCTTAGGGTTGTATTGTATGATTAATTCTGGTCATTTTCATCTTTTTATTCATGATTTTGAGCATGGTTTCATCCATTTCTGGGCTTATTACCGAAAATATGAGTTTTTGAGCAATATGTTGATCTTCTTCATTTCTCAACGGTTTTGCTTGATTCCAAGCTTGAGATTTATTGTTTTGACATCCTCATAACATTTATAGACATTAATTTCGTGGTTGTTGAAGAAATTATGATATATCATTTATGACAAATTTCAGAATTTTCACTTGAAGGTCACGTATGTTTTCTCTTCTTGTTTGAGCTTGTGGGAATTGATTTACTTGATGAATATATAATGTTTTACTGCTTCTTGGTTGGCCTTAACTGAATTGAATGATTGGAGTAGGAGTGAATTCGATCATGCCCTGTTTTCTTCGAACATGCCCTGTTTTCACGCAGAGAAAAATTGCTGTCAACTGCTGTTCTTCTTCCTTCTTTTTGCTGTCTTCTTTCATGGATTTTTGGTGTGTAATCTTGTTGAGTTTGTGCTGCATTTGGTACCTTGTATTGCTGCCTTGGTTACTTGCAATTCTCGTGTTTGAGTCTGCCCTGTTTTACACATTTTCTGCTGTGATTTGAGGCTGCTGCTGTCGCACGACACGGGCGTTCCTTTTCTGCCCGTTCCGGCGAGGCACGGGGGTGCTGCAAAGCCTGGAACTTCTGTACCGAGACACGGGGGTGTCTCGGTCCAGGCTTGGAGGGTGACACGGGGGTGTCACCCCCTTTTCGCTGAACTGTTTCTGCTGCTTCTTCCTGGAATTTGTTGCTGCCATTTCTGCTACTTCTTGTTGCTACTGCTTCTGTTGTGTTTATATATATATGTATATGTACTGTGTTGGTGTTGTAGTGTGCATGCATGGAGTGAGATTGTGTGTGTGCGTGAGTATATATATATATGTTTGTGTGTTTGTTAATTGTGTGTGCATGCATGTGTATAAATTATATAGTATATATATTGCTTGTAATATTTAAATGCATGCATGGTTTGTATTTAGTGTATAAAATATATATGCATGCATGTGTGTGTGAGTGTGTACGTATATATATGTATATATTATATATATATTGTACATTATATATATGGTTAATTATGTATATTATATTATATATATTTTAATTATTATTTGATTTAATTTAATTATTGAAATTAATTCATTTCTATTTCGCGTATTTATTCGACTGACCTTTGATTGAACGTTCTATTTAATTTATTCCTATTTGTGAATTATGAACACTATGAATTTATGAAATTGAATGAATATATGTTTTAAATTTCTTAATCGTGCACATGAACATTTTATTGATATAATATGATCATTTATGCATTCATGTCATATGCACTTCATTGCCGAGCGTCATATGTGGTCATGAGTCTCATACCTTTTCTTTTGCACAGATTCGGGTTTGGTCGGAGACGAGGGCGAGCCGTGAGACGCTTGTGCCTTATTTCTACTTTGGTAAAGGTGGGTTTTTCTTCTATTAGTTAAAACAACCTTATATATTCCTTATGTGCAAAGTTTTAAGCCAAAACCGTATATTTATTTATATATATTGAGTCCTTTCGGGTAAATCATTTCAAAACGTATGACCTCTTTCTTTTATTTATGAACCCTACCTTATGTTTGGCGAGATATTTATGATTTATGATTGCACGGGCCCCGGGACTTAGTATATGTGGCTAACCGAGGAAGCAAGGGCTGACGGGGATCCCATATACTAGTTCCAACCAAACTACGGTGATACCGGCCCTCACTAGGAGTTTTAGCGGGGAATGGGAGCTGAGTGCCTTTGGGGGATTCATGTACCCCCATTGGTCCATGTATGAACCGGTGGCCGGGTCTTGCAAGCCCGTCCACCACCCGGAGGAAAAAGGAGTATATGAATGATTATGATCATGTATTTATGAGCACAAAAGATTTATGTATGATAATGAATTATTGAATAATTAATTATGATTACACGAGGAGTAGGTTGGAGATTGTGCACGCCCACTCGCCGGGCCATAAACCCTTATGAACATTTATGATCAATTGTGAATGAATATGAACGTCGTAATCCCGTTGATGTCTTCTTTTGTTTAACCACTTGGTAAAATCTTACTAAACTTCATACGGGATTAGGGCTTGCATGTATGTGTTTAAATTATGCAATATTATATATTTATGCCCCGTTTTTTATACCCACCAGTCTCTTTTAGACTGAACCCGGTTGTTTTCAGTTGTTTTGTGCAGGGATAGGAGTGCTAGGCGGGAATACAGGTCGTCTAGGTCTTGCATTTTTGTTTAGCACTTCCTTTTGTCTCATATTCACACTATTGTTGATACTTGCTTATGATTATAGTTTTAGTTTGGAGCGTTATGATTTTCGTAGGCCGTGAGTGCCGCTGAATATTTGGATGATCTTGTATATCTATTTTGGAGCTTGGTGGCTCACTGTATATATGTTTGATTATTCTTGCTTCCGCGAATTTTATTTAACTCTGATTTTATGATTCTTGCACTGATTGGTTAAAGGGTTAGTCCCGCCTAGCATAGCGTGTGTGTTGTGTCCCCGTTCGCCGTGGATTTGGCACGTGTATGGACTTCCATTTCATATACGGGTCGGGTCCCGGTGCGGGGGATGGGGTACCTAACGCTCGGGTGCTACATCCTTAAGTGGTATCAGAGCTTAGGGTTGCAAAACCCGGGCTCTAGTGTCGGGTTGAGTCAGTTAGGTCGTTCGGCTTTAGGAACAACTTGTCAATGTGTTGCATATGCATTGTTTACGTGCTTACGTGTTTTAAATCTTGAATTTTGATCGAATTATTTGCACTTGCATGCATGGACTAAAAATAGCATGCATTTCAGTATTTCTTGAACAGGATGCCTCCGCGTAGACATCGTGAGAGATCTCCCGGACATCGTCGTCATCATGATCGATCTCCTACGCCTCCACCTCAACCACAAGCACCACCGGTGGACATGGGAAATTTCATGGAAGCGGTCTTCAACTATGTAGAGCATCGGAGAGCTCAAGCTCCTCCACCACAACAGGCAGAACAACCGGCGCCTCCACCAAATCATAATAACAATAGAGACCCTCATGGGGTGTTTCTGAGTTACAACCCCCCTCGGTTTTCTGGATCTATCGATGATGCGGTCTCGGAGGGTTGGTTGATTAGATTGGAGAGGATATTTGGGGTCCGACAGTTTAGTACACAAGAAAAGGCTCAATTTGCTATATTCCAACTCGATGGAGATGCATATGAATGGTGGGAACGAACAAGGGAGAAGCTCGAGGTAGATGGAGAGGAAGTCACTTGGGAAGTTTTCAAGAGAGAATTCCGGGAATGCTTTGTACCGGAAGTGGTAAGGGAAAGGAAGGAGCAGGAATTCATGGAATTAAAGCAAGGGGCACGTACGGTGACTCAATACCTCGCCGTATTCAATAGGCTTGGGAAATATGCTCCTCATGTCACCCGGGATGAGAAGAGAAAATCAAGGAAGTTCATAGCGGGATTGAGACAGGACTTGAGACACGGGCAAGCGGGGCACAACTTCGAGTCATTTGCCGACACGGTGCAAAGGGCTTTGGTTCAAGAGGAGGAATTTAAGAAGACGGATCCGATGTTTAGAGCTCCTATGGGAAGAGGATCCGGATCGATTTCGGGAAAAAGGCCTATGATTCAAGCTAGTCCACCTCCTAAGGGTCCGTTTAAGAAGCCTAGGTTTGGAGGGCAAGGTTCTCAGGTCGTACCGACTCGACCAAAGGCTCTACCTATGGCTCCAGCACCTGCAAATTCACGCCCGGACGTACCTCCATGTATGCATTGCGGGGGACCGACCCATACCTACAATAATTGTCGGAGGAGGTTGAATTTGTGCCTTATATGTGGGAAGAGCGACCATATGGCGGAGACATGTCCCTACAAGAACCCCGGATTTCAGAAAGGAGCTCAGAGGTCAATGATTCAGGCTCGTGCTTACGCCCTCGAGGGTGAGGAGCAAGATGCTCAGATTGATCCCACAGCCGTGGTAGAAGGTACCCTATGCATACATAACATGAACATTCATGCACTCTTTGATCCGGGTGCCACGCATTCCTTTATTTCTTGTGATATCGTTGCTACTCTGTGCTTGCCTGTTATCTGCCTTTCTTCTTATTATTTGGTGAGTTCGCCACTTGGAGGGAGTCTTCAGACAGATCAGTTGGTCAGGGAGTGTTCAGTTTTGATTGAGGGGAAAGAGTATCCGGCGGATTTAATTGTTATGCCCATGAAGAGGTATGGAGTTATCTTGGGTATGGACTGGTTGTCCAGGCATCGGGCCAATGTTGATTGTTTTGCGAAGAAGGTGATTTTGGGGAAAGAATTGGTGATTGGTAGTGGATCAAGAAAGGTATCTCTCTTATCTTATATGGAAGCTCACAAGTTGATGAGAGAAGGAGCAACGGGATTTATTGCTTACCTTCTTAATAGGCCGAAGGATCAAGTTAAGTTGGAAGATACCGAGGTTGTTAAGGACTTCTCCGATGTGTTTCCGGAGAATTTGAGCTCTCTACCGCCCGACCGTGAGATTGAGTTCGTTATTGATTTACATCCAGGATCCACACCGTATTCTAAAACTCCGTATCGGATGGCACCGGCCGAGTTGAAAGAATTAAAGATTCAATTAGAGGAATTGCTTGAAGTTGGATATATTCGGCCAAGTTCGTCACCTTGGGGTGCTCCGGTTCTCTTTGTTAAGAAAAAGGATGGAACCTTAAGAATGTGTATAGATTACCGGGAGCTTAACCGGATGACTGTAAAGAATAAGTATCCTTTGCCCCATATTGAGGATTTATTCGACATGTTACAAGGTTCGGGGGTTTACTCAAAGTTGGACTTGAGACAAGGATACTATCAATTGAAGATCCGGGAAGAGGACATTCCGAAGACGGGATTTAACACCCGGTATGGACACTACGAGTTCGTAGTGATGCCTTTTGGATTGACTAATGCTCCGGCTGCTTTTATGGATATGATGCATCGAATTTTCCGGCCCTATTTGGATAAGTTTGTGGTAATTTTCATCGATGACATCTTGGTTTATTCGAGAACTCCAGAGGATCATGCAAGGCATCTCAGAATTGTGTTGGAGACCTTAAGGGAACATCGGTTGTATGCTAAGTTTAGCAAATGTGAGTTCTGGATTGATCGGGTAGCATTTTTGGGTCATATTATTTCAAGGAAAGGTTTAGAAGTAGACCCTTCTAAGATTGAGACAGTTATTCAATGGCAAAGCCCGAAAAATGCTTCAGAAATAAGGAGTTTCTTGGGTTTGGCAGGCTACTATCGAAGATTCGTTCAGGATTTCTCAAAGATTGCGGCTCCTTTAACCCGATTGACTAAGAAAGCGGTTAAGTTTGAGTGGGATGAGGCATGTGAGGCTAGTTTCCAACTTTTAAAAGAAAAGTTGACCACCGCTCCTGTATTAGCACTTCCCGAAGGTACAGAAGGATATACAGTTTATACGGACGCCTCAAAGGAAGGTTTGGGATGTGTATTGATGCAAAATGGAAGAGTGATCGCCTATGCCTCAAGGAAACTGAAAGAGCATGAACAGAACTACCCCACTCACGATTTGGAATTAGCGGCAGTGATCTTTGCTTTGGGTAAGTGGAGACACTATCTTTATGGAATTTCGTTCGAGGTCTTTTCCGATCACAAGAGTCTCCAATACTTATTCTCGCAAAAGGAATTGAATAAGAGACAACGGCGTTGGATGGAACTGTTGGCGGATTATGAGTGTACAATCCGATACCATCCCGGCAAAGCCAATTTGGTCGCGGATGCGCTTAGTCGGAAAGCTAGCGTGTCCAATGTGAAAGTGGAGATTGGAGATGAGAATGAGTTTTTCAAGCTGAGGGCTAGTGTTCGGAATATCACGGTTCAACCAGATCTTAAGCAGAAATTATTTGATGCTCAGAGGATTGATCCCGAGGTTCAGAAATTAGCTGAGAAAGCTCGAGCTGATTCAGAGTGTCCGTTTGGGTTTGATGATACGGGACTTCTGAGGTTCAAGAATAGGGTGGTTGTCCCGGAAGAGTTAAAAAGGATTATTCTTGAGGAAGCTCATCGGTCAGGTTATTCGATACATCCCGGAGGGAACAAAATGTATAAGGATCTTAAGCAATTCTATTGGTGGAATGGATTGAAACGGGATGTGATCGACTTCGTGAAACACTGCATGACTTGTCAGGTGGTAAAGGCAGAACATCAAAAGCCATCGGGGCTACTTCAACCATTGCCTATCCCGGAATGGAAATGGGAACAAATAGCTATGGATTTTGTTTCGGGATTACCAAAAGTGAGAGGAGGTTTCGATGGAATTTGGGTTATTGTGGACAGATTGACGAAGTCAGCTCATTTTCTTGCTATCAGAATGTCCGATAAAGTGAGTAAGTTGGCCAAGAGGTACAATGATGAGATTGTCAGACTTCATGGAGTACCTGTTAGTATTGTTTCGGATCGGGATCCCAGATTTACTTCAAGGCTATGGCAAGAATTACAGAAGTGTTTGGGAACAAGGCTTCAATTCAGCACAGCTTTCCATCCTCAGACCGACGGACAATCAGAAAGGTTAATTAAGTATCTGGAGGATTTGTTGAGAGCATGTGCATTGGACTTTCAAAGCTCGTGGAATGAGCAGTTGCCGTTAATCGAGTTTGCTTACAATAATAGCTATCAAGCCTCGATTGAAATGGCCCCTTATGAAGCTCTTTATGGACGTAAATGTCGATCACCGTTGTTCTTTGATTTGGAGGAATGGAATTGGACCAAGCAAGAAGGGATTAAAAGAGGGGAAAAGAAGGAAAAACCCTCTAAGGCTGTACAAGAGGCTATTGATAAGGTCCAGATAATTAGACAACGGATGAAGGCTGCTCAGGATCGACAAAAGAGTTATGCAGATCTTCGGAGGAAGAATTTGGAGTTTGAGATTGGAGATAGGGTTTTCTTAAAGGCTTCCCCACGAAAAGGGTTCTCAAGGATTGGACGGGGAGGAAAATTAAACCCTCGGTATATGGGACCGTATGAGATTTTGGAGAAGATTGGGGATACGGCCTATCGATTGGACTTGCCTCCGAATCTGACTGGAATTCATAACGTGTTTCATGTCTCACAGCTCCGAAAGTATTTTCGAGATGAGTCCGAGGTTCTACCGGTTGAAGAAGTGGAATTAGAACCGGATCTCACCTTCGTTCAGAACCCGATTAAGATTTTGGATCGGAAGTTTCAAGAACTTCGAAATCGGCGTATTCCACTAGTCAAAGTTCTTTGGAGAAGTGATAAAACCGAAGAGGCTACGTGGGAGACGGAGGATAAGATGAAAAGGTTTCACCCCGAGTTATTTCCGAGCGAGCAGTGAATCCGAGGACGGATTCCTTTAAGGGGGAGAGATTGTAACGCCCCGATTTCTCGGACGTAAAGGTACGACGTATGTGTTTACCAAATTGCGCGAATTAATTGTTTTTACGTGTTTTATATTTAATTTTTATTATAATTGTTATTATTTTATTATATTATATTATAATATTTTATTCTAATATTATTAATTATATATATATATTTCGTATTATATATATGTATATATGTTTAATTATTATATTATTAAATTAATGATTATACTAATTATATGTTTTATTAATTAATTATGTTTTAATTAACTAAATATATATATATATATATATATATATATATATATTTATACGTGAAATCACATATATGCATGAAATTGTATTTTTGCATGGAAAATCATATGCATGCATGAGATTATAAAATTTTGCATGGGAATTATTTTGCATGGATTTTATAAAATTTTGCATGGAAATTTATTTATATTGCATGAATTTCATTTCCTTTTTTTTTTTTTGCATGAAAATTATATGAATTGCATGTTTAAGTTATTCGTTTATTTTGTGCTTCGTTCTTATATGATATGATATCAAATTGCCACGATTTTGTAATATGTCGTACATATATGTGTTATGAACATGATTTTATGCTCAAATTATGTTTTCGAATTCATTTGGTCGGTTAACGAATTTAATTTTGATCGAGGAACCAAAACGGGAGCTAACGAGCACTTAGCGTACCCTTGGTTCCGAATTTAATATCTTGAGCTCGGGAACTCGGATTCGAGTTCCGTCAACTTCGCTGAACTCGTAACGAAAATACGAGTTTAGTAAACTTAGCTTTACATTTTTCCCAATTCATTTGTAACTCCGTAATCCAACCGAAAAACGAAACGGGGACCAACTTGACCTTGTTACACTAATTCAGCCATATCTTGGCCAAACCATAACCAAATTAACCATGGTTAGATTCTTTGAAACCCTAACTCAACCCTCTATCATGCCATAACCAGCCTTGACCGAGATTATCATCACACAAGCCCCAAAACTCAGCCAAAGCTACTGTTTTTCTCTCCAGTTCCGTAACCCTTCACCATTTGGAGAATTTGGAGCTCAAATCTCATCCAAACCTCAACCAATCATCAAGGTAAGCTTAGGGTTGTATTGTATGATTAATTCTGGTCATTTTCATCTTTTTATTCATGATTTTGAGCATGGTTTCATCCATTTCTGGGCTTATTACCGAAAATATGAGTTTTTGAGCAATATGTTGATCTTCTTCATTTCTCAACGGTTTTGCTTGATTCCAAGCTTGAGATTTATTGTTTTGACATCCTCATAACATTTATAGACATTAATTTCGTGGTTGTTGAAGAAATTATGATATATCATTTATGACAAATTTCAGAATTTTCACTTGAAGGTCACGTATGTTTTCTCTTCTTGTTTGAGCTTGTGGGAATTGATTTACTTGATGAATATATAATGTTTTACTGCTTCTTGGTTGGCCTTAACTGAATTGAATGATTGGAGTAGGAGTGAATTCGATCATGCCCTGTTTTCTTCGAACATGCCCTGTTTTCACGCAGAGAAAAATTGCTGTCAACTGCTGTTCTTCTTCCTTCTTTTTGCTGTCTTCTTTCATGGATTTTTGGTGTGTAATCTTGTTGAGTTTGTGCTGCATTTGGTACCTTGTATTGCTGCCTTGGTTACTTGCAATTCTCGTGTTTGAGTCTGCCCTGTTTTACGCATTTTCTGCTGTGATTTGAGGCTGCTGCTGTCGCACGACAACGGCGTTCCTTTTCTGCCCGTTCCGGCGAGGCACGGGGGTGCTGCAAAGCCTGGAACTTCTGTACCGAGACACGGGGGTGTCTCGGTCCAGGCTTGGAGGGTGACACGGGGGTGTCACCCCCTTTTCGCTGAACTGTTTCTGCTGCTTCTTCCTGGAATTTGTTGCTGCCATTTCTGCTACTTCTTGTTGCTACTGCTTTTGTTGTGTTTATATATATATGTATATGTACTGTGTTGGTGTTGTAGTGTGCATGCATGGAGTGAGATTGTGTGTGTGCGTGAGTATATATATATATGTTTGTGTGTTTGTTAATTGTGTGTGCATGCATGTGTATAAATTATATAGTATATATATTGCTTGTAATATTTAAATGCATGCATGGTTTGTATTTAGTGTATAAAATATATATGCATGCATGTGTGTGTGAGTGTGTACGTATATATATGTATATATTATATATATATTGTACATTATATATATGGTTAATTATGTATATTATATTATATATATTTTAATTATTATTTGATTTAATTTAATTATTGAAATTAATTCATTTCTATTTCGCGTATTTATTCGACTGACCTTTGATTGAACGTTCTATTTAATTTATTCCTATTTGTGAATTATGAACACTATGAATTTATGAAATTGAATGAATATATGTTTTAAATTTCTTAATCGTGCACATGAACATTTTATTGATATAATATGATCATTTATGCATTCATGTCATATGCACTTCATTGCCGAGCGTCATATGTGGTCATGAGTCTCATACCTTTTCTTTTGCACAGATTCGGGTTTGGTCGGAGACGAGGGCGAGCCGTGAGACGCTTGTGCCTTATTTCTACTTTGGTAAAGGTGGGTTTTTCTTCTATTAGTTAAAACAACCTTATATATTCCTTATGTGCAAAGTTTTAAGCCAAAACCGTATATTTATTTATATATATTGAGTCCTTTCGGGTAAATCATTTCAAAACGTATGACCTCTTTCTTTTATTTATGAACCCTACCTTATGTTTGGCGAGATATTTATGATTTATGATTGCACGGGCCCCGGGACTTAGTATATGTGGCTAACCGAGGAAGCAAGGGCTGACGGGGATCCCATATACTAGTTCCAACCAAACTACGGTGATACCGGCCCTCGCTAGGAGTTTTAGCGGGGAATGGGAGCTGAGTGCCTTTGGGGGATTCATGTACCCCCATTGGTCCATGTATGAACCGGTGGCCGGGTCTTGCAAGCCCGTCCACCACCCGGAGGAAAAAGGAGTATATGAATGATTATGATCATGTATTTATGAGCACAAAAGATTTATGTATGATAATGAATTATTGAATAATTAATTATGATTACACGAGGAGTAGGTTGGAGATTGTGCACGCCCACTCGCCGGGCCATAAACCCTTATGAACATTTATGATCAATTGTGAATGAATATGAACGTCGTAATCCCGTTGATGTCTTCTTTTGTTTAACCACTTGGTAAAATCTTACTAAACTTCATACGGGATTAGGGCTTGCATGTATGTGTTTAAATTATGCAATATTATATATTTATGCCCCGTTTTTTATACCCACCAGTCTCTTTTAGACTGAACCCGGTTGTTTTCAGTTGTTTTGTGCAGGGATAGGAGTGCTAGGCGGGAATACAGGTCGTCTAGGTCTTGCATTTTTGTTTAGCACTTCCTTTTGTCTCATATTCACACTATTGTTGATACTTGCTTATGATTATAGTTTTAGTTTGGAGCGTTATGATTTTCGTAGGCCGTGAGTGCCGCTGAATATTTGGATGATCTTGTATATCTATTTTGGAGCTTGGTGGCTCACTGTATATATGTTTGATTATTCTTGCTTCCGCGAATTTTATTTAACTCTGATTTTATGATTCTTGCACTGATTGGTTAAAGGGTTAGTCCCGCCTAGCATAGCGTGTGTGTTGTGTCCCCGTTCGCCGTGGATTTGGCACGTGTATGGACTTCCATTTCATATACGGGTCGGGTCCCGGTGCGGGGGATGGGGTACCTAACGCTCGGGTGCTACAAAAAGACTACTGTTGAAGCTGTTGTAAAATGCGTCGAGAAAATGACTGAAAAAAGCTTTTTTGATATTATTAGTGCATGTGATTGCTAAGTAAAACTTTCATGTTTTGACTAGCTAGTGTTGTTGTGTTAGTACAACTTTACATTTTTTTTAATAATTCTTAAAAAGAAAATTCATATGTTATATGCATATATTAATTTGTCATATGTGGTTAATTTTATTATAATAATAAGAATATACAACTAAGTATGGTTACTTATTTAGATATCTTTTTCGTGATTTATTTCATATGAAAACATGATATTTGGAGAGTTGGATTGGAGAAAGAACAATGGATTACTTTTAAAGAGTCTTTGTGATATAATAGTTATTTAGCTTTTATTTTAAGATATTATAGTATCTAGTTTTATTCTTTTTTTTTTTTTTTTTAACTATCTTATTTTAGAAGCACGAGTACACTAGGATTTATTTCTTACATTCTTATCTAGAAAGAACATCACTAACTATTTTTTTTTTTAACTTAAAACAACTAGCTTGTTCGTGCAATTTATTCCATTTTCTTTCTTCTTTTATTATTTTGAGTTCTTTTCTCAAAACAAGTTTCATGTCAACAAAAAACAATTATTTTATTCCTATGAAAAAAAAGCTTCATAAAATGTTATAAAATAAATTTTATTTAATACTTATTCACCTTATTGTGATATAATTGTAATAATTAGATATATGTACAAATGTATTATTTTTGGAACATTAAAATTAATTTAAAATAAGATGCATTGTTTTTTGAATTACCATATAAAACTAGTTTTAATTATCATATGGTCAGTAACCAGATTTCTTGGTTGCTAATCACGGCTTTAATCATTCTTGTAGCAACCACTTAATATTGGTTGGTAACTTGGTCACAATTGATGTTATTTTATAGTGACAATATTATTTGTAACTATAAGTTATGGCTTTGGTTGCAAATCCATGGTCGTAATTTATTACTACAGCAACCATTTATAGCGACCAAATAATAGTTGGTCACAAAAGTAAATTTGTAATTGAATTCTAGCAACCAAAGAATTTTGGTTGCTATAAGTGCATATATAGTGACCATTTTTTATTTGTTGCTATGAATTTGGTCGTTGAAACTAATTTTTCTTGTAGTGATAATCTATGTAAAATAAATTTTTTAAAAAAGTATGTATAATTAAAAACTAGAATAAGTTTTGTTATTTCAGTTTTCTCCCCAAAAAATTTTTAAAATATTAAAAAATGCATTAAAAACTTTATATAATTATAAAATTTGTCCAACCGTGTCGGATACTTCACCCCAGCCATGTCCGACACGTGTCGGAGCCGTGTCAGAGGCGTGTCTGTGTCCGACACTACACGGACATATTTTTAGGCGTGTCCGTGCTTTCCAGAAGTATACTGAGTCGAACAAAGTAGGATGCCCGACACGATTATGACACGGCCGACAAAATAATTTTTTTAAAAATATTTGTACATCATATGTGAGAGTTAATAAAAAGTATAAAATTTCATTTATATATACAAGAATTTCTATTAAAAATTAAGTTTCAATTGATGTCTGATTATTATATTTAAAATTAAACAATTAATGTTTTAAATATTATATTTTAATAATTCAATTATTAAAAATATCTAGATAAAATTTACTCTTAATGTTCAAAACACATTGTTTTTATTAGTACCGTAACAAAAATAAAAAAATTATCTAGGATATCAGAAACAAGAATAAACAGAAAGAGACGACGAAATTAAAGAAGAATTTGATATGTCATTGACATCATTGACGACCTTACATATTATTCTCATTTAATTTTAGAAATAAATGGATTTAAGAAACTATCGATTTATCCCAATCATACGTCTTCTTGAACTCATTTGGGGCTGAACCTGAGAAATAAATACCATCTTCTTTTGCTGCCCAATAACACTGATGACTTGTACACCAAATTTGTGGCACCCACTTTGCATCGAAAACGTCCACATGTTTGTGCTTATTTTCCCAATCAAAGTTACAATAGAACAAAGTTGAGAGAGGTCTGAGACAAAATTCAAAGTGAAATTCTTGGTTCAATGTTAGAGTATGATTTCCGAGATCGTCATCTCCAGAAGTCCAGATGCACAACGCAGCTTCAGTGGTTCCGATTTTCACGGGAGATTGTTAATGATGTGCACCTCGAACTTATATATCGCATTAATAATGCATGCCGATGCCTGCAAACGGTTGGTGTATAACATGAGAGAGAGTAAAATGTATCTCACAATGGTAGCGGTGTTCATGTGGCTTCGGAGAACGATTTTTGGATGTGTTGTGATGTTTGTGCAATATTTGGAATTGGTAGAGGTTGATGCGATTATATATGCCAAGGCGCACCAACTCTGTGTTGTTTCGATGGTGTGAATAGTTTTGTAAACATCGAATGATATTCATTATTCATGAAATTTTTGTTATGTTCTGATTTTGTTGATTAATATTCTTGACGGATTTAACTTTGATTATAGGAATTAAAGTCGAGTAGCCTACCAGGATAAAAATGTGGATGTTGATAGTAAATATTCATTAATAACAAAGTATATTACTTTGATATTTGTATTCATAACTGATGACTAGAAATCTGCTGTTTGGATTGTGGTTGTCATTCATAGCTAGCTAGGGTCAACATATGGGTGAGTTAGTGGATCATGATATGTTGGACAAATGGCCGGGTTAAGTTGGATCATGTATGTTGGAGTACTAACCTGTTTCATTTTCCGTTTCTCTATTCTCTCTACTTTCTCGGGTCGTTATTTTTCTTTCACTTTCTGTCGTATGCACCTACTCCACTATTATTGAATTTTTTTTACAGATTCAAGAGTTTATGATGGTTTTTTTTTTATGGAAATAATATTATGAATAATTGATTAAAAATATTAATTGTACAACTATAAATAAAAGAATAAAAATAAGCTTAATTTTTAAAGAAGAAATTAATAAAACTCTGTCTATTTCTTAAGTAATTTTTTTTTTATTTCTTTTGGTAAAATTCTCTGAACGGGAGAAGCAGTTTTCTTTTCTTTGGATGTTTTATTATTATTATTTTTTATTTTTCTATCATTACTATGTAAAATATAGATAATTTTCGACTCGGTTGTGTTCAATTTATTTTTTGTGATATATCCTATACCTTTTCAACTTTATTCCTTTGCGTGTGAGTACAAATTATACTAATTTCATATGCCTATACGAGTGGTGATTTTTTTTTTTATCATTTTTTATTATGAATAATATAGATATTGTAGTCTGGATATATTCATTGTGATGGACATTGAAGTTGAAGATGTCGAAACATGAGTAGTTATTGAAGTCCTTAGAATGCATATAATGGATTTTTTTTATTGTCCTCTGATTTTGAAGTACTGCATCGTCACAAGCCGCCGAAATCGGCGCATAGTTCATAGGCAGTACAATATCCTTGCTAGGATTCTTGGTCAAATAATTTATTTGAATGGTTTTATATCCCTGGCGGAACAAGATTGCATAGACATTCTAAGATAAGGTCGTGCACAATAAAAAATGAGCTGCTATCCATAATTTTTTTTATAGCAGGTATGATGCCATGATTTTGTATTACTCATGCTATAATTCGTTGCCATGAATTATTTCTTGTTAACCCTAAACCCGTGTAAGTGAACTCAAGTCGAGAAAAGGTGGAAGTGGTTTAAGGTATGAAGCTGTAACATCCCGATCGTTCGGACTTACAGGTATGACGTTACGGGTGTGTTACGTGCGCAATTTAATTATTTAATTAAGCACTTATTTGTTAATATTGATGTTTTGATGTTATATGAACTTGTTAAATGAATTAGATTTTGATCCTTGAATATGAGTTTTGAACGCTTATGACTATGTGACTTTGAACTGAGCAATATGTATCCGAATTCAATTCTGATTTTTGTGAAATTTTGATATGCATGAAATACATGAGTTATAAGCATGATTATATGCTTGTTATGTGATTTTGAATTTATTTGGTTTAGTTTTGGCTCGTTTTTGTTTTACGGGACCTAAAGGGGGCTAAAGAGCATTTAGCGCACCTTGGGTTTCGGGCGGCGTAACTTGGGCTCGGGAATTGGGATTCAAATTCCGTTACCTCCATTGGACTTGTTTCGACGATTTGGGTGCATGGAACAAGCCTCACCATTTTTCAAGCCCGTTTGAACCTCCGAAATTTGACTGAACCGAACATCTTGTACCGGATTTGCCACCTTTGACTAAAAAGGCAATAACTTTTTCATCTCACCACCTTTTTGACCAATTCTTGGGCCCACAATCCACTAACTCACTCCCCTATATCTTTCCCTCATCCCTATCTCGTTCACACCACAAGAAAGAGGGAAAACTAGCTGCCAAATTCTGAAACAAGAGAAGAAGAAGGAAGAAAAAAGATACTATTCACCCTTTGTGATTTGTAGCCCTTATCACTCTCAAATCTCTCCCAACTCAAGAGGTAAGTTAATATTTGTATTATCCATGACTTTGTGATCATTTTAACTATAAGTTTGCAAGATTTCTCCATGATTTGAGCATTCTATGACATATATGATGAATAGTGAGGGTTTAGAGCATTTTGATGATTCTTGCATGTTCTCTTGAGAAATATTTTGATGTGAAGCATGTAATATGATCCTAAGACATCCTTTATGACTTATATGAACTTGATTTAAGTGGTATTTGGGAATTCATTAGTTTGCCATTAATGAACTTTGAAGGTTTTACATGAACTTGACCCCTTTTCATTGGTATCATGTGTTGTTATGGATTTAGACCATTTATTGGCTTGAAATGCATGAATTCTTACTACTCTAACTTACCATTATGTGTTAACTTGATGTTATTATCTTTTACTTTGAGTTTTTGAGGGCTGAAATTTGAACAATTCCAGCCCACCCGTGCCTAACGCCCATTAGGGCATTCCTTCGTTTTGGAGAGTAACGGGCGTTAGTCCCTTGGCCCTAAGCTCTGACCCTCCTAATGGGGGTTAGTCCCGCTTAGTGTGTTTTAGGGGTAATGACTGTTAGTCCAGGTCTGAGTCTCTGACCTGGCTAACGACCGTTAGGGCCAAGAAGAAGAGTTGGGGCTAATAGTCGTTAGCCCCACTCTTGTGCATGATTGTGTTGTTTGTTCATTTTTTTTCTTTGTTTACTTGTTTTTTGGCTCCGGATATGACTTATATGTGTTGTAAACATGTTGTATTATGTGCTATGAGTGTTGTATTAAATTTATGGATCAATTTGGTATGAAACGTGCAAGATATGTTCACTTATGCCTTACTTGTTACCTTGTTGCACTTCATTCATATCATTCGTGTCCATATGCATTTGCCGAGCGTCTAATTGGTTCATATTGAGTCTAAGAGTGTCTTTTGTTTTTTTTTTGGTTCAATGGACCTTCCCATTGACAACGAGGTTGCTCCTTAGGCGTCCGATTCACACTATTTTGTCACCACTACACGTTTTCAAGGTGAAGTTTTTGTTCTTTTAGTTATATGACCTACGACCCTATGTGTTTTGAATCTCGTATGCAAATTATGTATATTATATGTAGATGCATGTTGGATATGTACTTTGAGTGTGACACCCCGTATTCTCGGCAATCCAGGTACAACGTTACGGGAGAGTTTAATTCCATAATTTCATGACTTATGTGCTATTAGTATGTTTTATGTGTCAATTTGTATTTTATTTAATTAAGTGCGCATTAGAATTTAATAAAATGTATTTGGACTCAATCGTCCAATATTTGCAAATTAGGGACCTAATTCTAATTAAGGTGTTTGAGCCTCGTGGCTACCTTGAGCTCAGGAATTCGAAGTCGAATTTCGACCTTGTCATTGAGTTCGTTTCGATGATTCGGATTCGATGAAATTAACCTTATGTCCTAAAACTTGGCCTGTTTGCCCAAGTTTGCATGTGGCGTGTATGCTTTAATTTCTGTTGGCCCATGGCCTTGCAGGTGTGTATGTTGATCCTGTGCTTCTGCTTTGGTTTTCGAATTGTTGCGCACTCTGTTTCAGGGTCTAGACTGCCTAGCTTAGGTGTGTTTTATTTGTCACCCGTTCGCCATGGCTTGGTGCGTGAGCGGAGCTCCCATTCCGTCACACGTGTCGGGCTATGTTACGGGGGATGTGGTGCTCCTCGCTCGGGGTGCTACATTGAGGGCTTGTCCCGTTTGTTATAAGACTTTGAAAATGATTTGTATACGTATATAAGCTATTTTACATTTGATTTGGAAAACCTTTGATAAGTGTGCGTGTGTAGCGAGCTATGGGCTTTGAAAGATAAGTTTTGTTCGAAATGTGGTTATGTTCTTACATTTGTATCATGATCCAATATGCTATACGTTTGAATTTTATCATTTTGTTAATTTTATATTACGTGATGCATTGTATTTTTTCTAATTGCTCTTAGTTGATTTAATTATGTGCCATCCTCACGTACTAACCGGCATGCATATATCTATATAAGTTGTGGGATTTTCAGGATGCCACCACATCGATCAGATTTCAGTCAACCACCCATCTACATCCTTATAACCGAGAGCGACCGTCAACCGAAGCACCACCTATGAATCCGATGGCAACCTTATATCAGTACTTCAGGGCCTTTAATCCTCCCCATTTTTGAGAAGGCGATGATATCCGAGCCGAAGAATGGATTTTTGTGATTGAGAGTATCTTTGAAGTATGGTCGTGTAACTCCCAAGATATGGCTTGCCTTGCTATGCTACTTCTACAAGGACAAGTAAGACATCGGTGGAAAAGAATTGCCCCACAGATTGAAGCAACAAGTAAAGTCTTGATATGGGAAACATTCGTTTGGGAGTTTAGGAAGAGGTACACACCGACCATATTACGAGACCGAATATTTGAGGAGTTCCTTATCTTAAAATAAGGTGGCAAAATGGTCATGGAGTACCTCGAAGAGTTACAGAGGTTAGGCACTTATGTGCCTCATATTATGGATAATGAGGAGATAAAGACTTGGTACTGCATGGAAGGACTTCTGGATGAGTTCAAGGAGGCTTTAAACGTGGGGGATATGAGCACATGGAATAAAGCTACGGAGAAAGCTTTAAAGGTCGAAATCAAATAAGAGGCAACGAAGAAGAGAATTCGTGATTAAGATATGAGTTAGGGTTTTGCTCAACCTACAAGTAGAGGAAAAATCCCAACATCCCGGTACTCAAATTAAAAAGAAGATTCGTGGAAAGAAGCATAAGGCTGGGAGTCCTTCAAATATTAAGAAAAGGGCCTCAACCGTGCGCTTATTGTGGGGGAACTAACCACGCCTACAACATGTGTTGGGATAGGCTGAAGAAGTTCTATGCGTGTAGATCAAAGGAACATATGGTTTCTGACTGAGATCAATTAAAGGCTAACAAACAATGGATGCGTGAACAAAGGCTTCAATTTGGAAACCAACATGGATCTGAGGATGGAGGGATTTGCATTCATGGCACGCGAATTCATGACATCTTTAAAATTTCTATAATTATTTACCTATCGTGTTATAATTGTTATTTCTAACATTCTTGTGCCTTGAGTGGAAATTATGTGATGCATAGCATCGGCATTATAACCCAACATGCATATTCAATGTTTACTTGATAGAATTTTACTTCTTTCGACCTTCAAGTTTTGAATGCAATGAAGTTGGAAGAAATAGTTAGAGTAAAGGTCGAATTTGAGATTCCCCTTTTGGGATCGGGTTGAAGATTGTAGGATGATACGAAGATAGTGCTGAAAAAAAAAATTGGTTTGGAAAGCTGAAATGAGGTTGGAGATTAGGAGAACAGAGTACACCTTGAAGGAAGGTCAAGTTTGAAGGAGGATTATTCTACCCGGGCATAAGACGTGATTTATTGAGAATCCAGGTGGAAGGAGTAACAGAGATACCGGAGCTAATCCGTGATAAACATTAGGGGGAAGAAGTATTGAGGAGTCCCTCTAACGACGTAGTCTAAACAAACTCAACAAAGATTAGAACGAGGGTTTAACTCGGGACTCGTTCTCAAAATTTGATCAATCAATATTCCGAGAGCATGGTGATTACCTTCCTATTTAACCATGCCTTTGGAAAAGAGAATTGAAGAAGATTGCTAGGAGGTCTTGTTTGGGTTTCCGGGACTCCAGAATTTCCAAGAAGAAGGGTGCCAACCGTGGGGAAATAGTTCCAAACCCCGAAGGAACATTTGCATGGGATAATTATAATTAGGCAAATTCTCAAAATTCCTACGAGATGAGCGAAAGAATTAGGACTATGAGAGTGAAGATGAGGTATCGGACTCATAAATCATATGAAGAATTACAATGAGTAACCAAAGTCCGACAATTTCAAGTTTTACGGGAATATGTTCAAGATTAAGATTTCACTTAAGAAGTTATGGGTGGAATTCAAGGGATTTTTGAAGATATGCAACAACTACGAATGACGACCTAGATGATGTTGTCGCACAAGGTGCATTGGGAATTTCGAGACATGTTTGTGGGCTAAGAGACCTCAACTTTGATCACATCATCATAAAATCAGATTTTCCACTTCGGTGAACGGTATACTAAAACATACATGTCACGTGCATCATGCATCTTTGGTTTTGTTTTGTCTTTTGAGTATTCGAGAGTGTTGCTTCGGTAAGATGAGGGTCGAGCTTTGCAACAATTCAATAAGCCTCTTTGAAGAGTGGGTGATGTAAGAAGAGGTTCGGATGTTAGACACTTCGGACCTCGGATCGTGGACGAAGAGGAGATTCGGTTTGAGCTTGGTTATGTAAGTGGTGTGAGTTGTAGCTGTGCCCTTCGAGAGAACACCGAGCTCGGAAGTTGACTCAAATGAACTCAAACGGTGAGAGTTGAATCTATTTTAGACCCTCTTTATCGTGCGAGTCGATCGAGCAATTCAAATGACTGGGTCAATTTGAAGATTCAAACCCCTTATGCTTGAAGACCTTTCTCGAGCTAACCCTTATCGGGACGTCATGAACCTCGAACTTGGGTGAATACGGGAAGTTGTTCGAGCTTGAAACTCGAGCAGGCAAACCTGGGGACCAGGTTCTCTTAAGGGGGGAGATTGTGACACCCCGTCTTCTCGGTAATCCAGGTACGACGTTACGGGAGAGTTTAATTCCATAATTTCATGACTTATGTGCTATTAGCATGTTTTATGTATCAATTTGTATTTTATTTAATTAAGTGCGCATTAGAATTTAATAAAATGTATTTGGACTCAATCGTCCAATATTTGCAAATTAGGGACCTTATTCTAATTAGGGTGTTTGAGCCTCGTGGGTACCTTGAGCTTGGGAATTCGAATTCGAATTTTGACCTTGTCATTGAGTTCGTTTCGATGATTCGGATTCGATGAAATTAACCTTATGTCCCAAAACTTGGCCTGTGTGCCCAAGTTTGCATGTGGCGTGTATGCTTTAATTTTTGCTGGCCCGTGGCCTTGAATGTGTGTATGTTGATCCTGTGCTTCCGCTTCTGGTTTTCGAATTATTACGCAATTTGTTTTAGGGTCTAGACCACCTAGCTTAGGTGTGTTTTATTTGTCACCCGTTCGCCATGGCTTGGTGCGTGAGCGGAGCTCCCATTCCGTCACACGTGTCGGGCTATGGTGCGGGGGATGTGGTGCTCCTCGCTCGGGGTGCTACATTGAGGGCTTATCTCGTTTGTTATAAGACTTTGAAAACGATTTGTATACGTATATAAGTTATTTTGCATTTGATTTGGAAAACCTTTGATAAGTCTGCGTGTGTAGCGAGTTATGGGATTTGAAAGAAAAGTTTTGTTCGAAATGTGGCTTTGAACTATGATTTGGGCCGCAAAGAGTGGTATGGCAACTCGGGACGACCGTGGGGTCACCGAGCTCTCCCATCAACACTTTTCTTTGAGAGTCTCGCCCAACCTTAGGAGGTTGAGGAAGGATGTCTCTCTTGAGCCAGTGGAAGCAACCGCCGAAGGTTTCGAGGACATAATTAAGCCTTGTTTCGTGTGAATTTGAACAATAGTTAGGGCCGTCAGCCCTTCTATCACCTGGAGAAAGGACGGTTTATGAATTATGATTTCGATTTCGTTTATGTCTTTGAATAAGAGATGTTTGGAAGGAGGACTCATACTCACCGAGTTAGTGTAAATTTGAACAAATCTATGAAACGGGAATAGATTTATAATTACCTAAAATTGGCTATTTTGGCCTATAGCCCTCAACTCTTTTATATATATATATATATATATATATATATATATATATATATTACCATGGGAAATGTTCTAGCTTGCAAAAACCATACTCGGTTCATGGATCTTTATGAATTTGATAAGTGCTTTGCTCTATGCATATTATGGGTGCGTGTGTTAGCCCCCTCACTAGTCATTAGGACTGGCCCTCATTGTTGTTTCTCTTTTCCCCTTTTCTTTGAGTTGTAGGTACAGTCAGAGTTTGAGCTAGACGGCAAGTGGTCGTCGTGTCTTACTTGTGGTTTAGCTCGAGTCTTCATATTGCATATTGTAGTGGTTTACTTCTATATCGTACTTATGAACTTATGAGATATGTATTATGAATACTTCTTCACACTTGGATTATTTTGGCCCAGATGGGTGTTGTATATTTGTAAATGGATTTAGTATGACTCATATGAATTATGTTGATCTTGGGCATATGTTATGAATTATTTTAAATTGCTTCCGCTGACCTTGTTATTTTATGCACTCTGATTGAGGGTCTAGTCCGTCTAGCTTAGGTGTGTGTTATGTTTGTCACTCGTTCGCTATTGTTTGATGTGTGTGCGGACTCTCCATTTCGTTACACGTGTTGGACTCTAGTGCGGGGGATGTGGTGCCCATCATTCGGGGTGCTACATGTGACACCCTGTCTTCTCGACAATCCAGGTATGACGTCACCAGAGAGTTTAATTTTATATTTTTGTGACTTATGTGTTATTCGCATGCCTTACGTGTCAATTTGTATCTTATTTTAAGTATGTGCGCTTTACAATTTAATTAAATGTACTTGGACTCAATCGTCTAATATTCACAAATTAGGAACCTAATTCTAATTAAGGTGTTTTTAGCCTTTGTGGCTACCTTGAGCTCGAGAATTGGAATTCGAATTCTAACCTTATCATTGAGTTCGTTTCGATAATTCGGATTCAATGAATTAACCTTTTATTTCTATAGCTGTTTGATCGCCCTACCGTTTTAAAATCCGATCTGAATGGATTGGATACCGTTTGACCCTACCCGTTTAACCGACCCGTCCTTAAAGGGCTGAAAATATCAGCTCTTTCTCCCTCATTCTTCACGTGAGAGAAGGGAAGAGAGAAAGAGAAGAAGACGCCCCCCCCCCCCCCCCCCCCCCCCCAAAAAAAAAAATTGGCCTCAAAGCTCTGGCTTGAGCTTGTACCCCCTCCGACCATCCGATTGAAGAACCAAGGTAACCATTGTATTTCTCTCGTTACGTGCTTTGATTCTACATACATTTTGTGGTAGGATTCCTTGTCTTTGTGGCTATTTGAAGAAGGAGATGAATAGTGTGGGTTTCGTGTTTTGGGTGTTCGGGCTCGTTTCAGAGTCCAATTTGTGCTCTCATGTATTATATATGTGTTGTTTGATGTTATATGTTCGTTTTGTGTCGTTTGTTGGGGTTTTGGATGGTTTTTGAGGAGGTTCAAAACCTCCCCGCGTTGCAATCGCCATGGCTGAAAGCATGGTTGCAGCCGCGACCGTTTTTTGGCATGAAAGTGTCGCAGCCACAACCTTCATGCAGGAGAGTTTCTGTCTTGCCTTCGTGGTGCAATTTTGTCGCGCCCGCTACTTCCTCATACGTGCTCCGTTTTGCCTGAATTTTGAACTGTAAAATACTTTTTGAGTCTAGAACATGCTCCAATTGGAATCACCTTAAAATTCGTTCTAGATTGTGAGATATAACCGTTTGAATTTTGTGTCGCCACTTCGTCGGAATTCTGCTTTCGTGCAACTTCAAACCTGCTCCATTTTCGCCTCGTTTTGAAACATGATCCAAGCCATATACCATTTGAAAGATCTATGTGTCTAGTTTTATTTCTAATAAACAAAAGTTAATTTTCATTTCTCAAACTCAAGTTATGATTGTTTTCCTACAGCTTGTCCATTTCATAAAATTTCTAGCTATTGCCCGTTTTTGCTCGGAACCATTTCTTGTGCTCTTCTTCCGCTTTTCTTGCACCTTTTCACTTCCGAACTTATTACTAACTTGTTATATCATGATTATGTGTATGTATTTGATCGTATATGCATTTTAGTTTGCTTGAGTAATGTGAATTGTTTGCATGAAGCACACATGCACCTTGTTATATATCTCCACTTTGTTAAATGCATTTAATTGTATAAAATGAGTTTGAATATGAACCTCGCCTATGTGTTTGAATCCCTCAAGTGACAATGCATATGCCGTGCATCTATGTGGTTCATCCTTAAGTCTAAGTTCTGTATTTGGTCCTCAGTTTGCTCATGTACATCCGGGGTGGTGTCCCATCGTCTGTGTTGATCCAGGGGTTGATCACTCTTCGTGTTTAGCTTCCGTTGGTGTAAGGTGAGGCTAGGTTATAGTTAAGCCCTATAAAACGTGTTTGTTTTCAATGCATGTGAACTATAACTTTAAGTGTAAGTAAATATGTACGAACTACGTAAGTTTATGAATGTGATAAGTCTTTGCAAGTATGATACGCTATGTACAAGCCTATGTACGCTTGTTTTGGTTTGTTATGATTTATTATGGTTGCAACATCAAACTATGCTTCAAACCATGTGCCTCTTACGAGCCGAGAGCTACGAGCTATGGATATGTTATGGATATAACACAGAGAGGTATTTAAGCATAGTTGTTGCAAGGTAAGGTTGTTATGTAAGTTTGTTACGTTAAGTTCTATAGCGGGTTATGTTATGATCTGTTGTGATTTGTTCGGTATGATGGGCCCCGGAGTTGTGGGTAAGCGAGCCCCGGGATGACCATGGGGTTGCCGGTTATCACCCCTATGCACATCTCCACAGTTTGATAGGAATAACCCTGAACCCGCCAGGAGGTTTGGTAGAGGGATGGGAACCTGAGGGTTTGAGTGTTCGCGCTCCCCTCGTCTGTATAGGTGGTTATGGTCGCGCAACTCTTCCATCACCAGAGAAGGAGGTATGTATGATATGCATGCTATCCTATGATTTGATTTGTTTTGTATGATTAGTCGGAGGAGCTCAAAATGGGATTAGGTACTCGTACCCGCTGAGTTATGTTCGTTTGTTATGTTAAGTTCATGAAACGGGGATAGACTCTTTATTAAGTTAAAATATGGACCTTTTGAAAGTAAATTATGAAATGAACGATTTGCTATGATACGGTATGTCTTGTTATGTTCGTTAAGTATGAATCTGTTAAGTTATGTTTATTTCGTTTTGTTGAAAAGCCCCTATATGTATGTATCACGGACAAATGTTTTGGTGTGTAAAAACTATCCCTGAGTTCACTAGCATTGTATATTATATATGCCTTGCTCTATATATATATAGCATGTGTGGGTAGCCGCTCACTCAGTCCGTGTGACTGACCCCTCTCCCCTTTTATTTTTAATGTACAGGCTGCATGGAGTTCGTGCTAGGCGGAGTGTCGAGTCTTTGGTGTCTGTCGTGTCTGTTGTTTTGTTCGGGTTTGTCGCATTTTATACGATTTTGGATTCTTATTTAAGTATGAATATTTGATTATGTATGCATTGTTTATTATGTATATTCGATTTCGGGACAGGCTTCTAGGTATAGAATTTAACCCATTTGTATTTATGATTTGTGTTATTATTCGGGATTAGGTATCTATGCTAGTTGAACCCGTCACCTGCTGCTTGTGATTCATTATGTAAATATATGACTGGCTTCCGCATACGCATTCGTTTTTGTTGGTTTGTTTAAATTGCAGGGTCTACGTTCCGCCTAGCTTATATGTGTGTCTGTCTGTCTTCCGTTCGCCTCTGCTTGGTTCATGTATGGGTTTCCCATCTCGTATGTGGATTGGGCTTAGGTGCGGGGGATGTGGTGACCCAACGTGCAGGCTACACTACAGATGCTATTTACTGAATTTTAATGCCTAACATTGCTTGTTTTATGTTCTATATTTGTAACTGAATATCATTATAGGGATGATTGGGTGCGCTTGACAACACATATATTCCTGTACGTGTTCCTATTGCTGATCAAGTAAGATATTGGTCTCGTAAATCAATATGCTGTCAACATGCTTTGTGTTTGTGGTTGCAATCTCAATTTCGTCTACATGTTAACTGATGGGAAGGTTACGTAATTGATGACCGTTTTCTTCGAGATACAATTTACAGACCGAATGACTTTCAAGTTCCAAAGGGTACGAACTGTTAAACTAATAATTTAGAGTAATTATGATATAAATCAGTAGTCAAATTAACTATTTACAAGTAACTATTACTTGTGCAATGCTAGATACACCAACGGTGAAGGATTTTTGGCCCGGTATAGAGGCATTCGATACCACATAAAAAAGTAGGACTAGAGAGTTATTTAACATACATCATGTTAAGGCTCAAAACCGCATAGAGCGAAATTATTAGGACTAAAATGGATGTTAACCCAATAGAACTTGAAGTCCAAAAAATCGTTACAAACGACTGTGACGATAACGTGAACACAATTGATCACATTAAGGCTTTAGCTCAGAGGAATACAATGCATGATCAAATGGCTAAAACCATGTACAATAAGTGGAGGCAGCGAACCTGTAACACCCGAGCGCAAGGCGCCATATCCCCTGCACCAAGACCCGCCCCGTATATGAAATGGATTTCCATACACGCGCCAAATCGTGGCGAACGGGGACACGATACACTCACTAAGCTAGGCGGGACTAACCCTTAACCAAATAATTAAACATCAAACCATCAGAGTAACACGAGAGCGGAAGCATAAGTTCAATCATTACATGTATATATTGAGCTATATGCTCTATGTACCAACAAGATAGTCGAATTCCGTCATTTAGGGTCTCCATGACCTTATACAAACATATACGCTCCAAATTCTTATACAATAATCAAAAGATCATAAAGCATGTGTGTAACGGAAAGAAATGCTAGACACTATGTAAGAGTCTCCAAGACTTGTATCCCGCCTAGCATTCCCACCTGCGAAAGAAACACTGAAACAACTCCAGGTTCAATCTTAGACAGACTGGTTATACATGCAAGTTATAATTCCGAGCGAGGTCTTGAAACATTTTCCCAAGTGGGACAAGGCAAGAAAATACATCGCGCGGAATTACAACACTCAATTTCATTTGTGAGGTTATTCGTGAGCCGGCGAGGGGCTAAGTCTCCAACCTTCACCTTGTGTATTCTTAATCATTTTATCATTAGTTGTCGCACATATAATCTTTCGTGTGTAATCAATGATCGTTCATAATCATTCACATAATCCATTTTTCCTCCGGTTAGTGGACGAGTTTGCAAAGCCCGACCACCCATTCATTGTAGCTAGTGGGGTACATGAATCCCCAAAAGCCCGGTTTCCATCCTTCACTAATCTCCTAGTGAAGTCCGGTATCACCGCAGTTTGGTGGAACTAGTATAAGAGGATCACCGTCAGCCCAAGCTTCCCCGGATCACCAAGTACACTAAGTTCCAGGGCCCCCATTCATTGTGCTCAATCAATTCTCGCCAAAATATTTGGTAGGATTCATAAAATAAGAGGCTTTACGTTCAAAATAGCTGACTCTTTGAAAGACTCGATATACATATATATATTTTGGCCCAAAACTTGCACATTGGGTATATCGGGTCATAAGTTTAACTAATAGAAGAAAACCCACCTGGTAGACAAAAGAATACAACCAAGACCTCACTGACCGGCTCCCACTGGATCAAGATCTGTGTGATAAAAGTAGGTGAGACTCGATATGACCATATTTGTCGCTCGACAATGAAATGAACGTGTTATGAAATGCATATGAAGCATTGATAAGCAATGGAGATGATTAATGAGGCAATTAAGTCATATAATCACATAAACGAATCAAGTTATTCATTCACGTTCACGGTTTCATAATCATGTCATTGCAATTCATACTTCCATGTAACAATTATACCCATAATTTATTAGGCTCACATTGCATATAAATCATAAGCAAGAAGGAAAAAAATGTAACAAAATTTAACGAAAGAATTTCTCAAGGCTGCCATAAAAGGTGACATGGCCGTGTCCGAATTTTGAAAATTAAAAATCCCAAGTCGAACAATTGACACGGCCGTGTTGGGTTTTCAAAGGTTTTGGACACGGCCGTGTCCGATTTTTGGAAAATACTTTTCACAAGTCGAATATTCAACAAGGCCGTATCCAATTTCAGTTCAATCTTGACATGGTCGTGTCAGCCCTTCGTCTTCAAAATGAAAACAGAGCAAAAGCTCTGTTTCTGTGGGAAAAAACTTTGCAAAACAGGGCAGCAACAAGGAAGCTCTTAGGTAGCACTTAGGCATGAAATTCCAACACCAAACTCAAGCAAATCTTGTATCTCATTCATATTCATAAGAATTCATGCATAAAGTTGGCATATAATCACTCAAACTCAAGCTTTCAAGCATGGAGACATCAAGCTCCTTCAATGGCAACTTATAGCATAATCATCCAACATGAAATTCAAGCATATAGAAATGATAAGGAAGTTACAAGCAACATATTCCATGCATTAAATCTCACTTTAAACCATGAAAAATCATAGAACCAAGAATTCATATCATATTGTTCATTTTCATGCCTTTCTTCATACCACTTGCTTCTCTTGCTTAACCCAAGATATAATTGGAAGAAAAGAGAGAGGAAGATGAGGAGAAAACAAATCACACCTTACCTTGGAAGAAGATTGGATGAAAATTAGCCTTGAGCTCAAAGTTGGTGGATAAAAAATTGGGTTTTCCTTGGAGTTCTTCCTTGTCTCTTGGAGAAGATGAATTGATCGATCAAATGGAAGCATGAGGAAGAAATGGAAGCAAATTCTGATATTTAGAAGTATTCGGGTAGGGTTCGGGTCGATCCAAGTCCGGTTTGTTTAAGAAACGGTTAAAATCAAGTCACAAGGAACGAGTTAATTGAATGCTCGTCATCGAAGGCTCAAACGACATAAAAAAGGTATAATGTCACGTTCAAAAGTTAGGGGTTGTCGAAATAAATTCAACGTCGAAGACGGATCTCGATTTCGATGTCCGGAGCTCAAGATATTTACAAAACAGTTCGAGGTTGCCATTGTTCAAATAGGTCCTTAAACTTTCAAAAAGTGGCAACTAAGCTCAAACCTAATTTCCAATTGAGTCCAAAATATTCAAATAAGTTACCATTAAGTCCTCGGATTAGAAGAATCACATAATTTCATTCAATTAACACCAAATTCACGAAATTCACATCCGTCTAAGTCCGTTCATGTATTCATAGTCCAAATATAGCATCGAACAGAATTTAAAGAAATTATTTCAAACGTAACAACTTCAAATATATATATATATATATATATATATATATATATATATATTTATTTATAATTTAAATTAAATAAGGAATTGAAATAGCGCACATAACACTTACTTGCTCTTATGAAAATACGGGGTGTTACAATCTCTCCCCCTTAAAGAGAATCCGTCCTCGGATTCAGTGCTCGATCGGAAATAGCTCGGGGTAAAACCGTTTCATCTTGTCCTCAGTCTCCCACGTAGCATCTTCTGTTTTATTGCTCCTCCATAACACTTTCACTAGTGGGATACGTCTATTTCGAAGCTTTTGAAATTTTCGATCCAAGATCTTAACTGACTTCTGAACAAAAGTGAGATTCGGTTCAAGCTCCACTTGTTCTACCGGTAAGACTACTAATTCATCTGAATAATACTTCCGGAGCTGCGAGACATGAAATACGTTATGGATTCTGGTTAAACTCGGAGGCAAGTCCAATCTATAAGTTGTATTTCCAATTCTTTCCAAAATCTCATACGGTCCCAAATATCGAGGATTCAGCTTCCCTCCTTTCCCGATCCTTGCAAACCCTTTAAACAGAGAGGCTTTCAGAAATACTCTATCTCCAACTTCAAATTCAAGATTCTTCCTGCGAATATCAGCATAACTTTTCTGGCGATCTTGAGCCACTTTCATCCGTTGTTGGATTATCTGGACATTATCAATGGCATCTTGAATAGCTTTTGAGGGTTTCTCTTTCTTCTCCTCTCTTTTTACCCCTTCTTGCTTAGTCCATTTCCACTCTTCAAGATCAAAAAACAACGGAGATCGGTATTTCCTTCCATAAAAAGCTTCATATGGTGCCATCCCGATCGAAGACTGATAACTATTGTTATACGCAAACTCGATCAGCCGTAATTGTTCACTCCAAGAATTTTGCAAATCCAAAGCTCAGGCCCGTAACATATCTTCGAGGTATCTAATCAATCTTTCGGACCACCCATCCGTCTGTGGATGAAAGGCTGTGCTGAAATGCAAACACGTCCCCAAACAAGGCTGAAGCTCTTGCCAGAATCTTGAGGTAAACCGGGGATTCCTATCCGAAACATGCTAGCTGGAACTCCATAAAGTCGAATAATTTCATCACAATATTTCTTAGCTAGCTTAATAACCTTATCGGACATTCGAATAGCAAGAAAATGCACTGACTTGGTTAATCTATCCACGATTACCCAAATTCCATCGAACCCACCTTTCACTCGTGGCAATCCTGATACAAAATCCATTGCAACCTGTTCCCACTTCCACTCTGGAATAGGCAATGGTTGTAATAACCCCGATGGCTTCTGGTGTTCAGCTTTCACTAACTGACAAGTCAAACACTGCTTCACATAATTCACCACATCTCTTTTCAACTCGTTCCACCAATAATATTGCTTAAGATCTCGATACAACTTATTTCCTCCAGGATGTACTGAATAAGAAGTCTTGTGAGCTTCATCAAGGATAACCCGTTTCAACTCTGATGGAACCATAACTCTGTTCTTGAACCGAAGAATTCCCATATTATCAAATCCAAATGGGCACTCGGAATCCACTCGAGCTTTCTCGGTTAACTTCTGAATCTCGGGATCATTTCTTTGTGCCTCGAAGATCCTTTGTCTCAAATCCGGTTAAATTGAGATATTAGAGATACGAGCTTTTATCTTGATCGGCTCTAACTCATCTCTAACGTCTATTTCCAACTGACATACACTAGCCTTCCTGCTTAGCGCATCCGCAACCACATTAGCCTTACCTGGATGGTATTTGATTGTATACTCGTAATCTTTAAGAGTTTCCATCCAACGCCGTTGTCTCGCATTCAACTCCTTCTGAGAAAATAAATACTGGAGACTTTTGTGGTCGGTATAAATCTCGAATGAAACACCGTAGAGATAATGCCTCCACTTCATAAAGGCAAAAATAACGGCTGCTAACTTGAGATCGTGGGTGGGATAATTTTTCTCATGCTCTTTCAATTTCGTAGAGGCATAAGCAATTACTTTCCCGTTTTGCATCAAAACACACCCCAATCCTTCTTTAGAAGCGTCAGTATACACAACGAATCCTTCTGCACCCTCTGGTAGCGCCAAAACCTGTGCAGATGTTAACTTCTCTTTCAACAGCTGAAAACTGGCTTCGCACTTCTCATTACAATCGAACTTTACCTCTTTCTTAGTTAATTGAGTTAGGGGAGCAGCAATCTTTGAAAAATTCTTCACAAATCTTAGGTAGTACCCAGCCAGACCCAAGAAACTTCTAACTTCTAAGGCCGTTTTGGGACTCTGCCACTGTGAAACTGTCTCAACTTTTGAAGGATTAACTTCAAGTCCTTTACTCGAGACAATGTGGCCTAACAAAGTTACCCTGTCGATCCAGAACTCATATTTACTAAATTTAGCATACAATCGATACTCTCTTAGAGTCTCCAATACCAACCTGAGACGCCTAGCGTGATCCTCTTCCGATCTCGAGTACACCAATATATCATCTATGAAGATTACCACGAATTTGTCGAGATATGGTCGAAAAATTCGATGCATCATATACTGGAGCATTAGTTAACCCGAATGGCATAACAACAAACTCGTAGTGCCCATACCAGGTGTTAAATTTTATCTTAGGAATATCCGATTCCCGAATTCTCAACTGATAATATCCTTGCCTTAAATCAAGTTTAGAATATACCTTCGACCCTTGTAACATATCAAACGGATCCTCTATGTGAGGCAACGAATATTTATTCTTTATAGTCATCCGATTCAGTTCCTGGTAATCAATGCACATTCTTAATGTCCCGTCTTTCTTCTTAATGAATAGAACCGGTGCTCCCCACGGTGACGAACTTGGTCGAATATACCCATTCTTTAGAAGTTCCTCAAGTTGAACCTTCAGCTCTTTCAATTCTGCCGGTGCCATTCGGTAAGGAGTTTTGGAATAAGGTTCCGATCTCGGATATAGATCTATTACAAATTCAATCTGTTGGTCCGGTGGCAATGAACCCAAATTCTCTGGGAACACATCAGGATAGTCCTTCACCACTTCTGTCTCCTCAAACCATGCTTGATCTTTCGGTTTATTAAGAAGATAAGCAATATATCCCATGACACCATCCCTTACTAGTTTATGACCTTCGGTAAAAGACAAGAGAGGCACTGTTTTCGATCCAAATCCCACAATTATTTCTTCACCCAACTTGACTCTCTTAGCAAAACAATCAATTGTAGCATGATATCGGTATAACCAATCCATTCCCAAAATCACCCCATACTTAGACATCAGCATAACAATGAAGTCTGTTGGATACTCTTTCCCTTCCAAACTGATCACACAATCTCGGACCACTTGACCTGTTTCAAGGCTCCCTCCAAGAGGAGAGCTCACCAGATAACAAATATCCAAGCAGGTAACACGTAAACACAGAATAGCAACTAGTCCCCACGAAATAAACTAATGTGTGGTTCCTGGATCAAATAATGCATGTATGTTCTTGTTATGTATGCAAATCGTACCTTCTATTACGACAGCTGGATCAACTTCCACATCCTGCTCTTCCCCTTTTCAAGAGCATAAACACGAGCCGGTATCATCAGCCTCTGAGCTCCCGGTTGATATCCCGGAGTCTTGTCAGGACATGTATTAGCCACATGATTCGCCTTTCCACAAATTAAACACAGACCCAATCTCTTGCGGCTGTTATTGTAAGAATGGGTAGGTCCTCCACAATGCATACAAGATGGCTTATCATGTCGGGGTCCAAGTGGAGCTTGCGATGCTTGCGGGGCTTGAGGTGTAGGTCCTGTAGCTCGAAACATCTTGTTTTGACCCTTAAATTGCTGAGGAGGATATGTAATAGGTTTCTTTCCACTTCCTGAACCTGATCCTTGTCCTATTTGTGATCGAGGGATAGGATCCTTCTTCTTATACTCCTCTTCCTGCGCTAAAGCTCTTTGAACCGTATCAGCAAAGGATTCAAAATTATGTCCTGCATGCCCATGTCGAAGATCTTCTCTCAAACCCGCGATGAACTTTCGACCGTTTCTTTTCTCATCCCGGGTAATATGAGATGCATATTTACTAAGTCTGTTGAAAATTACGAGATACTGAGCCACTGTCCGGTTTTCTTATTTAAGTTCCATGAATTCTTGCTCTTTTCTTTCCCGGACTACCTCGGGTATAAAAGCTTCCTGGAATTCCCTCACAAAGACCTCCCAAGTAATGGTTTCTCCTTCCACTTCCAGCTTCTCCCGGGTCCTTTCCCACTAATCATACGCCTGACTATCAAGTTGAAAAATTGCAAACTGAGCCTTCTCTTGCTAGGTGAATTGGCGAACACTGTAAATTCTTTCAATTCGGGTAAGCCATCCCTCAGATATAGCATCATCAATAGAACCAGAAAATCTCAGAGGATTATAACTCAAGAATAACCTATGGGGGTCCCATGGTATAGGAGGAGGTGGTGCTTGTTGTTCAGTCGGCAGTTGTTGAGGAGGTGTAGCCTCGGCTCTTTTATGTTCAACATAATTAAATACGCCTCCATAAAATGTTCCATATTCATAGGTGGATGTTGCGGGTTAGGAGAGCGATCACGACGATGATGATGACCTGGAGATCTCTCCCTAACTCTTCTCGAAGGCATTATGTCAATAAAACGCTGAAATGCTTGCTTGAGTTTAGTCCATGCATGATGGTGCAATTAATTCAGTCAATCTCCAAGAATCAAGAATCAAGCACGTATTCAGGCAAAAGATGCAATGAAACACGTTAACAAGTAGTTCCTAGAGCCGTGCGACCTAGACAGACTCAACACGACACGAGAGCCCGGGTTTTGCAACTCTAGGCTCTGATACCACTCAAGATGTAACACCCGAGTAAAAGGTGTCACATCCCCCACACCAAGACCCGACCCGTATATGAAATGGATTTCCATACACGCGCCAAATCGTGGAGATCGGGGACACTACACACTCACTAAGCTAGGCGGGACTAACCCTTAACCAAACAATTAAACATCAAACCATCAGACTAACACGAGAGCTGAAGCATAAGTTAAATCATGACATGTATATATTGAGCTATATGCTCTATGTACCAACAAGATAGTCGAATTCCGTCATTTAGGGTCTCCATGACCTTATACAAACATATACGCTCCAAATTCATATACAATAATCAAAAGATCATAAAGCGTGTGTGTAACGGAAAGAAATGCTACACACTATGCAAGATTCTCCAAGACTCGTATCCTGCCTAGCATTCCCACCTGTAAAAGAAACACTGAAACAACTCCGGGTTTAGTCTTAGACAGACTGGTGGGTATAAAAAAAAAGGCATAATATAATAATAGGGAGAAAATGAAACATATACATGCAAGTTATAATTCCGAGTGAGGTGTTGAAACATTTTCCCAAGTGGGACAAGGCAAGAAAATACATCGCGTGGAATTACAACACTCAATTTCATTTGTGAGGTTATTCGTGAGCCGACGATGGGCTAAGTCTCAAACCTTCACCTTGTGTATTCTTAATCATTTTATCATTAGTTGTGACACACATAATCTTTCGTGCATAATCAATGATCGTTCATAATCATTCACATAATCCCTTTTTCCTCTGGTTAGTGGACGGGTTTGCAAAGCCCGACCACCCATTCATTATGGCTAGTGGGGTACATGAATCCCCAAAAGCCCGGTTCCAATCCTTCACTAATCTCCTAGTGAAGTCCGGTATCACCACAGTTTGGTGGAACTAGTATAAAAGGATCACCGTCAGTGCAAGCTTCCCCGGATCACCAAGTACACTAAGTTCCAGGGCCCCTATTCATTGTGCTCAATCAATTCTCGCCAAAATATTTGGTAGGGTTCATAAAATAAGAGGCTATACGTTCAAAATCGTTGACTCTTTGAGAGACTCGATATACATATATATATTTTGGCCCAAAACTTGCACATTGGGTATATCGGGTCATAAGTTTAACTAATAGAAGAAAAACCCACCTGGTAGACAAAAGAATACAACAAAGACCTCACTGACTGGCCTCGTCTCCCACTGGATCAAGATCTGTGTGATAAAAGTAGGTGAGACTCAATATGACCACATTTGACGCTCGACAATGAAATTAACGTGTTATGAAATGCATATGAAGCATTGATAAGCAATGTAGATAATTAATGAGGCAATTAAGTCATATAATCACATAAACGAATCAAGTTATTCATTCACGTTCACGGTTTCATAATCATGTCATTGCAATTCATACTTCCATGTAACAATTATACCCATAATTTATTAGGCCCACATTGTATATAAATCATAAGCAAGATGGAAAAAAATGTAACAAAACTTAACGAAAGAATTTCTCAAGGCTGCCATAAAAGGTGACACGGCCGTGTCCGAATTTTGAAAATTAAAAATCCCAAGTCGAACAATTAACACCGCCGTTTTGGGTTTTCAAAGGTTTTGGACACGACCGTGTCCGATTTTTGGAAAATATTTTTCACAAGTCGAACATTCAACAAGGCCGTATCCAATTTCAGTTCAATCATGACACGGCCGTGTCAGCCCTTCGTCTTCAAAATGAAAACCGAGCAAAAGCTCTGTTTCTACGGAAAAAAACTTTGCAAAACAGGGATGCAACAAGGAAGCTCTTAGGTAGCACTTAGGCATGACATCAAGCTCCTTCAATGGCAACTTATAGCATAATCATCCAACATGAAATTCAAGCATATAGAAATGATAAGGAAGTTACAAGCAACATATTCCATGCATTAAATCTCACTTTAGACCATGAAAAATCATAGAACCAAGAATTCATATCATGTTGTTCATTTTCATGCCTTTCTTCATACCACTTGCTTCTCTTGCTTAACCCAAGATATAATTGGAAGAAAGGAGAGAGGAAGATGAGGAGAAAACAAATCACACCTTACCTTGGAAGAAGATTGGATGAAAATTAACTTTGAGCTCAAAGTTGGTGGATAAAAAATGGGGTTTTCCTTGGAGTTCTTCCTTGTCTCTTGGAGAAGATAAATTGATCGATCAAATGGAAGCATGAGGAAGAAATGGAAGTAAATTCTGATATTTAGAAGCATTCGGGTAGGGTTCGGGTTGATCCAAGTCTGGTTTGTTTAAGAAACGGTTAAAATCAAGTCAAAAGGAACGAGTTAATTGAATGCTCATCGTCGAAGGCCCAAACGACATCAAAAAGGTATAACGTCAAGTTCAAAATTTAGGGGTCGTCGAAACAAATTCAACGCCAAAGACGGATCTCGATTTCCAGGTCCGGAGCTCAAGATATTCCCAAAACCGTTCGGGGTTACCATTATTCAAATAGGTCCCAAAACTTTCAAAAAGTGGCAATTAAGTCCAAACCCAATTTCCAATTGGGTCCAAATCATTCAAATAAGTTACAATTAAGTCCTCGGATTACAAGAATCACATAACTTCATTCAATTAGCACCAAATTCACAAAATTGACATTCGTCCAAGTCTGTTCATGTATTCATAGTTCAAATATAACATCGAACAGAATTTAAAGAAATTATTTTAAACGCAACAACTTCAAATATATATATATAATTTAAATCAAATAAGGAATTGAAATAGCGCACATAACACTTACTTGCTCGTATGAAAATGCGGGGTGTTACAGAGCCAGCTAGAGAAATAACCATTTCTGAGAAATTGCTCAAGGAATGCTTCTACTTTAGTAGTAGTATCTAAGACAAAATGATAAACATTGGGTTGTCGTAGAACGAACTCTGTTATATTCTACTTCGCTTTTCATATGTTGCTTATATTTCAATATCAAGTGCTTGGCTTCCATTATTCCACTATCATTTGGGATGTTTTTTTTTTCAAGTCTTTAATATTTGTACTTTGATTTGTTCATTACATATCACGCTTATTGATTTTTCCCTAATGTATAACTCCTGCCTTGTTAAATTATTGTCTACCTTTTCTTTATTGAGCAGATGTCGACACAGCAGACATACTTGAAGATTGGCACATCTCAAAAGGAACAGAAGTTTCGCCGTTCATGGACAATATAGAATATTATATATATATATATATATATATATATATATATATATATATATATTAGTGGAATACGCAAAATTTATGTATGAGCAAAATAAAAATAAAATGATTGATGTAAAAATAAATCTTTCGATGTTCCACATTGATTGTGTAAAAATTTGGTGTTAGGTATGGTCATTTAGAACTTACAATGGTGGGAGTTATGGATTGAGTGCTTGGGGCTCGAGGTCTTGAATGTCCATGATTGGGACCGGTCTTTGAGGGTCCTTCTCTACTATGAGGGAACACGAGGGTTAGAGGTCAAGCTATGTTTTTACTTAGTGTTGGCATTACGATATTCAAATCAATGAACCTTATGAGAAGATTCAAGTGAGAAGTAATAGATGCATTATAAGTGTCCTGTCAAATGAAAAATGTTGAGGTATTATAGGAGAATACTAAGGATATTTTTAGGTAATTTGTCAGCAATTATGCATGTGATGATCAACCTTAAGCTTGTGGGCCAAAGGTTGGGAGGTCACATTAGAGGGTGGCATCAGCTTTAGGATAACAACATGGTGATAGTGAACACATGCTTACGATTTAGCACAAAGTATTAATGGTGCAAGATATTAAATGTTCCTGATCGTTCAGAGAAAGCCTTAACCTTCAAGATAGACTCTCAAGTAGGGGTTTCTCGAGGTGTAGCCCACGGATGAATCCACTCAAGGGGAGATCATGCTTCCTGTCATACCATTGAGATAGGGCCCGAGGGCCCATAATGCTAGCTAGACACCATTTACAATGGTGTATTTGTTTGAGGGATGTTGATGTGGCACTATACATTTGGGTCACATTAAATATAAATGTTTATTTTTAATAATAAAATTTATTATTACTTATTGATGAATAAAAAGGATATCATTTAATTATACAATTAAAAATAAAGAAAAATACATGAAATTATTAAAAAGTGTGAATATATATATTTTTTGATACATAGAGATAAGTACGAAAATAACAAACAGAAAAATAGATGAAATTTTGAAAGGAAAAGAGAAATACATACTTGAATAGTTAAACGGGAGATTAGAGATTCTAATAAACAAAATTTGAGCAAATGTTAAAAATCTATTCTATTTTGAAAAAAAATAGAAATACATATTAAAAGATTTGACAGATTATAATAGACAAAATTTGAGCAAATGTTAGAAATCGGTTACTAATTCAAAAAAATATTCCAATCTATTACTAATTCAAAAGAATATTTCACAATCTAAAATTGCAGGTCTAACCAAAGTTACTTGGTTTTATATCCCATTTACTTAAAGAATCAGGTAAAGTGAGATTCTTATGATCTAGTCAGTCACAACTTAATAAAACCCCTTGGGCGTGTCCAACTAAAATTACTTAAAATTAAGGAATTTCAAAAAATACAATGTACTTGCATATAAAAAATAAGATGTTGCTTAATTTGATAATTAATTTTTTACAATGATCCATTAAATGTTGAGTTTACCTCTTCCCTTTTCGAATGATACTATGAATTTTAATGCAGTTTTCGATCGATGGAAGGTACTTATTTGGGTGCAGGTATATATGAAATTATGAATGAAAATCAATGATTTCAGATCGTCAACAACAGTAGTTTACGTCGTGAGCTACCAAATGGTAACTTTATGGTTATTAACGGATACTACTTTATACTTATGGCCATTATTGGCAGAGAACGAGCTGCCATTTTAATCCGAGGGTAGAGCCTGCAGTATGTCATAAGGATGCCACCGTCAATTTGAACGAGATCGACTGCCGAAGCCCAGATATTTGGGCATCTTTTTGATGGGTCAGTGATCATTTCAATACACACGGTGTGTGATAGGGATCACAACAAAAGATATGTCTATGTATTTTACTTTTCCAACTTTATTTTAGTTAAGCATTGTTGCTGTAATAGTCTTTCTGACAGATAGATCACAACTCACTGCCTGCACACTTGTTTTTCGGCTTCTATAACATGAGGGGGACCTCGGTAATAATCATACGGTTTGCATGATCAGTTCTCCCAAAAAAAAAAAAAAAAACATAAATAGTGAAGGAAAAATAAAAATATAAGGGGTAATTAGATAAAAGAAATAATTATTTGATTTTATTATATATATACACACAAATACCAAAATTAAAAGACAAAACAAATAATTATTCTTAGAGTTTAAGTATTATTAAAGATAATAGAGATATGTATTACTATTATAATTTTTGTTAAAGTTTCCAACTTATGATAGTAATTAAATTTTTTTTGAAATTATATTGTTGAAATTAAAGAAAAAAAATATAAAAGAAAATATTAAGTACGATAAAACTATCGAGTTGAAAAGAAAGAAGCAAAATATAAAATTTCAGTTAAAATAAAAACTATAAAATTTTTTAATACAAAATTATAAGTTATTTTTTAAAGCTAAAAATGAGATTTTATAGAGAGACCTGTCTAAAAAAATAAAAACAACAATAACAACTGTTGGGAAAACGACACAGAAACGTAGCGGAAATTTAAAATTTTTTCCCAAAAGATAGAATCAAATCTTGCAATTCCTATTCCCAAATTTATAGAGATCAAGAAACTCACTTAGATAGTAGCATTCTTGACACGTTCTAGCCGCCCATGAACGCTCTTCACGCGGCTTGATCCCCAAAAGCTCTTTTGAATCTTTCAAGACTTCGCGATAGTAGCCCTCTAGAGAATTAGTCCAGCAACCTCGACCACGATCCGAATAGGGAGGATGCTAGTTCTATATTCGGTGTTTTGGCTCTAGGGTTTAGTGTATAATATTTAGAGAAGGAGAATTTGCTATCATCCCCTTATGGGAGTCGAACCCCACATATATATAGCACAAGGGGTTCGAACCCCTTTGCTTGAAACCCTTTTGGTAAGGGATTTCTTGCTTGGAGAGAAAGACTCTTACTTTGACAAAAAGTCTCCTTTTGACCAACTTGTCAAGCAAGAATAATATCTAACTCTCTTAGATATTTTATTTTACTTTATTTATTAAATAATAAATAACTTGAAGACTAATAATTAATTAATTCATAATTAATTATTTATAGGCTTTATTTCTCCAAATTAGAACTTCAATATTAATTCATAATTAAATTAAGGTCCATTAAATAATTAACACATTAATTATTTAATATATACATACATATATATATATATATATATATATATATGTGACTACATGTGTCCCCAAGGATACGTGTCATCCATGAATCACAGGTGTGTGGGCCCCACCATTCTCTTAATGGTTCGATCAACTCGTTTAATTGATTCAAGCTTTAACCGCGTGACCAGGTTGTTGTGTGTGACCCTCTAGGTTCTTAATTCAATTAGCAGTGACCCTAATTAATTAATTCCCAATTAATTAATTAGTCCACAGATCATACGACCATAGTCTAGCAATAGGTGTATGACCCCTAACTGAATAAGAATCTCTCAATTCGAAAGAACTAGTAAGTCATTGACATAAGTGAGATACAATCCTCCAACATCCCATCTCTCAATCAAGATCTAGGGCAAGGGAATAATTAGAACCCTAATAATCTTGATCTTAAAGTTAACTGCATTTCATATCCATTTGATCTCAATCCAAGAAACTCATTTCTTGATGTCTTAATGCACTTCCTTGGCCAAGGACTCCTAGATGGCATATGAATGACTTACACAATAACAGCTCAACTTGCTAATGCAAGTGTAGGTCCTTTATCGATTCTCATATACTTTCATGTGCCACTTGTGCAACCCCAACATAAGCTTTGAATCAGTTGTCTAAGGCGGCGCCCTTTAAAACTTATACTTAAGACTACAGAATTAGCCCATAAAGTATCAATTGAACCGCAAGTCTAAAGATCACTTAATCACATCAATAACTCGTGAGATATTTCCTAATCTAGAAGTTTCTATTTCCAAAAATAGAAACTTCCTTTCCCATTTAGGAATCTTCTCACACGGGACACCTCAGTGTACTTACTTAGAATAACTAAAAACCCCCATGTATTACGCACGTATCAACAATACACTTTGCACCTCATGAAACAAGGTGGTCCTTCTTAAGGGCGTGTTCACACGAGCAAGGCTCGAACGAGTCAAGTTGACACTCCCACTATCTTTAGTTGGAGTGATTTGTAATCATGTCTTATGTGATATAGGGCTTGTTCCATGAACCATTTCACCTAAATGGTTGAGTCCTATTAGTTATAGTGATTAGGGGACTTCTTATGCATGCGAAGTTAAAGTAATCACACAATCAAACAAGAGCATATAAAGAAGTGTTGCCAAAGTTCGTTTATTATTCAAAGATTATATGTGATTTACAAAGGGAAAGTACTAAAGCGGATATACAATCGACTTTAAGTGTACTATTCCTAACAACTTGTACCTTACCTCATTCTCAAATGGAACAATTCTTTTGAGGTGTTATACCTTGTAAAACACTCATGAGGGCGGTAAAGTTGCTCTTAATGGTAGTAAATCTCCCAAGCGAATTCCATGGACTCATGCTGTCTTTGCATGTCCAGTGACATGTTAGCAAGCATGAGACAACGGGCTTGGAGATTATCATTCTTCCACTTCTGGATCGTGTCCCGCTCAGCCCGGGTCAGAGCTTCCCCTTCGGGAACAGGCTCCACCTCATAGAGAACGTAAGTTCTCTTCTCGGAATCTAGAATGATTTTTAGATTCCTAAGCCAATCAGAATAGTTGGGACCAGTCAACTTGTTTGACTCGAGGACCGATACTAGAGGGTTTTTGGTTGCCATTTCAAAATACGTAGAGAATCACAGAATCTACGACCTAAATGGAAAAACAGAGAACTAGATGAGCATGCTGAATAATAACGATATACGTGAGATTAGGTCTTTAATCTATGTAGCTCCCACTGTTTTTAAAAGATCTATAATCCCCAAAGATCTTAGAGGATACTTGTTATCCCAATGGGTACTAAGATCCCAAGCACTTTATCTCGAACCCACGACTCGCGGACATTCTTAATAAAGCCTAAGGTAGGCACAACTTAACAATTCCAACAGTGTGGAATTCTTAGTAATGTTTTTGCATCACCTATCTTTCAATATGGACCTACGACTCGTGCGACATCCATATTTACTTAGGCGTTAAGCTAGACCCATCAATCATAAGATCAAGATAAAAACTTAGTTCGAACGACCCACGACTTGTGGACATCGCCCTCCCTAAAATTGACCACGAAATATTGATCATTTAAAATGATCAATTAGGAAACTAAGAACTAATAGATTTCACATAGTCACCCCTCGACTCATGGACAGTAACTAGCTTCCTCTATTAAACTTAAATCCTATTGATGGAATGCTAGGAATTTAATTCAAAGTTTGCACCTCGAATTAAACACCTATTTTCGAAAATTAGCTTAATATTTAATGGGAATTTTCGATTTAACCGGGGAGTTGTCCGGTTCGACCTCACCAACATATATGTCATCCAATTTAATTAGTCTTGATTAATGCAAGTACAACTTAAATGCATTTCACATAAGCACATAGCAAATAATATGTCCTAGCATGAGGCTAACATGTGATGATCATGGGTTCTACTTATCTTATGCGTGATATGTGGGAGCCACTCAACAATAACAAGTTCTAACATACATGCCACACAAAACAGTTTAAATCACATAAGGGAATTGGAAATAAAACGATGCCCTATCTATTACAATAATCGCAATCCTCTCTAACACTTTGAGAGGTCTTCACTTATGGCCTCCATCTTGTTACTTGTTGCGTGGTTCCATCTTACTCCATAGGTGCATTGTCTCCAAAATGAAAGAAAAAGACCTCACCACCTATCCCTACTCTCAAATTACAATAAAAGGAAAAAGACATAAAGTAATAAGGCTCAATCTTCATATTGGCCTTAGACAATTACACGAGGCATACCCCGGCCTCAAAACAGTAATATGGAAAGCCACATAATAAACACATAATAGTACGCACATAAGTGGGGCACGGACCCCAATTGAAAAACGCAATATAGGGCTCAAACCCCAATTTAAACCATCCATGTGCATAAATTAAAACCATTCATAAGACTAAACCCATGATCACCTAACATGTCAAAATTGTAAGAATTTAAATTTACCCATAAATTAAAATTCTAGCCTTAAGCTCTAATAATTAAAACACAACTTAGATGCAATTCTTGTTCAAGAGCCTTTTCTATAAAACCTGAAAAGAATAAACCAATAAAATTCCAATTAATTTCAAAAACTAATAATTTTATTCTTTTCAATATTTTTCATAACATAAAGTTCGTAATTTTCCCAAAATTTAAATCGTTTTAATTTCTCAAAATCCCAATTTAAACAATTATTTCAAAAATAACTTTAAATTTAATAAAACAAAATTTTACAGAAAAATTAAATCGGGATTTCAAGGACTGAAAACACGAAAAACAAAAGACAAAATCACCATCCGGGGCCCCGCCACGCTATACGAGCCACGCAGCAACGTGCGCGCGCGACAGCAGCGAGGCAAGTGCGGCGCTGCGCGCAGCGTCGTCGGGACAAGGGGGGAGGGGTTTGCTGGGCGCTCTCGTGCGGTTACGGGAGCGATGTGCGGGCACGCCTAGAACGGCTCCCGAGCGGTTGCGGGAGGTGCTCGGCGATGGTGGCGCGCGCGGGGTTGGGGCGTGCTACACATTGGCACTTCCCAATCTCACGTGTTCATTTCGCGTTTCGTTTCTTATCACAGGTTTCTCAAGACCCAATTCAATCTAAAATTGAAATTATGATTTAAACAGATTTCAACTAAACAGTTTTTCAAAATACGATTTAAGAAAAAAGTTTTCTGAAACTTTTAGGAAAAATATAGCTTCGTATTTCAGGCTTTCTAAAAGAACTCAAGAATACTCAATTCAAATCTAAGCCTAAGAATTTCTACCAAATTCGTAATAATTGAGACAAATCAGAAATAGGCCTTGCAAGGTGGCTTTGATACTAGTTATTGGGAAAACGAGACAGAAAAGCAGCGAAAATTTAAATTTTTTTCCCAAAAGATAAAATCGAATCTTTCAATTCCTATTCCCAAATTCGTAGAGATCAAGAAACTCACTTAGATAGTAGCTTTCTTGACACGTTGTAGCCGCCCAAGAAAGCTCTTCACGCGGCTTGATCCCCAAAAGCTCCTTCGAATCTTTCAAGAGTTCACGATAGTAGCCCTCTAGAGAATTAGTCCACCAACCTCGACCACAATCCTAATAGGGAGGATGCTAGTTCTATATTCGATGTTTTGGCTCTAGGGTTTAGTGTATAATATTTAGAGAAGGACAATTTTCTATCATCCCCTTACGGGTTTCGAACCCCACCTATATATAGCACAAGGGGTTTGAACCCCTTTGCTTGAAACCCTTTTGGCAAGGGATTTCTTGCTTGGAGAGAAAGACTCTTACTTTGACCAAAAGTCTCCTTTTGACCAACTTGTCAAGCAAGAATAATATCTAACTCTCTTAGATATTTTATTTTACTTTATTTATTAAATAATAAATAACTTGAAGACTAATAATTAATTAATTCATAATTAATTATTTATTAGACTTTATTTCTCCAAATTAGAACTTCAATATTAATTCATAATTAAATTAAAGTCCATTAAAAAATTAACACATTAATTATTTAATATATACACATATATATATGTGACTACACGTGTCCCTAAGGACACGTGTCATCCACGCGTTCCACACTTGTGATTCACACGTGTAGGCCCTACCATTCTCTTAATGGTTCGATCAACTCGTTTAATCGATTCAAGCCTTAACCCACGTGACCGGGTTGTTGTGTGTGACCCTCTAGGTTCTTAATTCAATTAGCAGTGACCCTAATTAATTAATTCTCAATTAATTAATTAGTCCATTGTTCATACAACCATAGTCTAGCAACAGGTGTATGACCCCTAGCTGAATAAGAATGTCTCAATTCGAAAGAACCTTTAAGTCATTGACATAAGTGAGATACAATCCTCCTACATCTCATCTCTCAATCAAGATCTAGGGCAAGGGAATAATTAGATCCCTAATAATCTTGATCTTAAAGTTAAGTGCATTTCATATCCATTTCATCTCAATCCAAGAAACTCCTTTCCTGATGTCTTGATCCACTGCCTTGGCCAACGACTCCTAGATGGCATATGAATGACTTACACAATAGGAGATCAAGTTGTTAATGCAAGTGTAGGTCCTTTATCGATTCTCATATACTTTCATGTGCCATTTGTGCAATCCCAGAATAAGCCTTGAATCAGTTGTCTAAGGCGACACCCTTTAAAGCTTATACCTAAGACTACAGAGTTAGCCCATAAAGTATCAATGGAATCTCAAGTCTAAGGATCACTTAATCACATCAATGACTCGTGAGATATTTCCTAATCTGGAAGTTTCTATTTCCAGAAATAGAAACTTCCTTTCCCATTTAGGAATCTTCTCAGACGGGACACCTCAATGTACCTACTTAGAATAAGTAAGCAACCCCATGTATCATGCACATATCAACAAACACTTTGCACCCCATGAAACAAGGTGGTCCTTCTTAAGGGCGTGATCACATGAGCAAGCCTCGAACGAGTCAAGTTGACACTCCCAATGCCTTTAGGACTCATCGGCTTGGAGTGATTTTTAATCATGACTTATGTGATATAGGGCTCTTCTCATGAACCATTTCGCCTAAATGGTTGAGTCCTACAAGTCATATTGATTAGGGGAGTTCTAATCCATGCGTGCTGTCAAAGTAAACATACAATCAAACAAGAGCATATAAAGAAGTGTTGCCTCAATTTGTATTATTCAAAGATTGTCTGTGATTTACAAAAGGAAAGTACTAAAGCGGACTATTACATCGACTTTCAAGGCACTATTCCTAACAACAACCACTTGAGGTAAAAAAAAACAAAGAACTGCAAATATTATTTCTCATATAATAAAGTATTTAAATCGAAAATATCTTTATTAAAATTATTTTGATCAAAATTCTCAATTTCTCTATCCTTTTTATCAAGATCTTCAATGTCGGTACCTGTAAAAGTTAACGGCCTACCGAGGCGAGCCCCTCCGAACAAAGATCTCTTCAAAACATAGGGCTTCACCAATACCTTGCAAAAATAATGTCTTCTCCATGTTTTTATTAAAAAATTTAAATGTCAGAAAAGTGCCATATTTTTTTATTGGTTTTGAATCATCTTTTGTGACTTCCTGTAGCACCCCAAGCGGTGGGCAGCACATCCCCTCACTATAACTCGACACGTGCAACGAAACAAAGACTCCGGACACGTACCAAGTCATAGCGAACGGGAGACAAAACAAAAACACTAGGCCTAAGCTAGGCGGTACCTTACACTGTACAAACGAAAAGATGCAAAACATGAAAGCGAAAGCAATCCGAAATGCAAACTTTTAAAAACTTTAATTCATCAAGTATGACAATGCAATCCATACATCATAATCAATTGCACGGGTTCAGTTAATCCAAAGAACCTGTCCTATCTTGTCCCGAATAATCATACAATGAAACGGGTTCAACTAGGCCTAGGAACCTGTCTCGAATAATTAGGTAACAAAACAAGTTCAACTAATCCAAGAACCTATCCTAACCTATCCCGAATAGCATAACTCAGCGAATAACTTAAACTTATACATTTAACAATGTATCAGATACAAATGAATGCAAAACATATACAAATACAAAGACCGACTCAACTCGAACAAAACTAAAGACTCGACTCAACCGCCTAGTTCCAACGAACTCCAAAAGCAAACCTACAACTCAACAAATAGAAGGGGGAAAAAGAAACAACGAAGAGGGGTCAGTTCTAATGACTGGTGAGGGGGCTAACACACTCACACGTACATATACATAAGCAGAGCATATTCAAAGTAAGAAGATTCATGAACCGGGGCGTGGTTTTTGCATTCTAAACATTTTAACCCGTGATACTATATATATAAGGAAAAAGGTTTAAGGCCGAAGGCTAAAATCAACTAATTTTAATAATTAGGAGTCCACTCCCGTTTTACGAATCAAGTTCATAATCAAAATCACACAACTCGGTGAGCACGAGTTTCAAACCACATAACTCCGTTTATAATCAAAATCGGAATCATAAATCATATGAAAGCATAATTCAAACATACATACCTTTACTCCGGGTGATGGAAGGGTGATACCTACCCTAACCATCGATTATACAATATGGGTCGTGAGTTTCACGGCGCTCACGCCCGAGGACTCCTTCCCCCACCAGGCCTTCTAGTGGGTTCAAGGTTGATCCTTAAGTGTGGAGACCATGCTAGGGATTACCCGACGACCCACACCGTCCTAGGTCTCCTTCGTACGAATCTCCGGGGCCCAATTCATAATTCATAGTTCATAAATTATAAGTTCATAAGGCATAATTTTTGAAATTTCATAATTTTACGGACACATATTCCAAAGTCCAAAACTCGCTAGTTCAAAAATCACACACACCAACCCCTTTTCAAAACAAATAAACGAAAATATTACTTACATATACATAAAAGAGTTTTTCAAACATTTCATAGCAAACGGGCCAATCCCACAAAATAGGTATCGAACACATATCTAAATACATATATACATACATAGGTCGCATGCGGGGTTAAAACTCATTTAGGGTCGTAGGTCATAATAACTAAAAGAAAGAAACCTCACCTGACACCGAACGAAGCTGAAGACAAAGCAAACGGTTCACCACGGAACCTGCACGACCAAAAGTTACCACCCCGGGTGCACCTGAACCAACTGGACACACAAAACATAACACAGAACTCAGACTCAGACTTAGACAACCACACAGAGATGCACGACAATGCTCAAGCACTTAAGAAATGCAATCATATAAGCAAGATTCAAATTCATATCAATTACATGCAAAAGAAAACATTATATAGATCAATGAAATCATATTAAACATTGGGGCATGTTCATGTACACAATTAATACAAATAAAAGAAATTAAAAGGCAATGCAACTCACATTATTTCATATCAATTCATTAATCGCGTAACCAATTCATATTTGTACGAATAACTTATTTCTTACGTGCAAAAGTTTCTAATTTAATCATATAAGTCTTATTCAATTCATATATCACATAATAGCTTAAAATTCAATTAAATAATTAAACCTTAATTGTAAAGTTTCAAGTTTAGGCATTTTTACTTCTCTTAACATAATCATAATTAGCATATTTATTTATCAATGGATAAAGCTTAATTAATTCAAGTCATACAATTTACATATTTAGGAAAATTACATATACACCCCTTCGAACTTAAGCAAATAGCACAAATACGATATATCGGAATTCAAATTAAAGTTCGAAGCATCAATACATATTACAATTCATTTAATACATGATTTCGTATACATTGGAATACATTTCGATCGAGGAATCGAGCAATTAGCAATTGAAACACATTTAAGCAATTAAATCAAATAATATCAGACATACCAAAATAAATCATAACAATTAAACCGAGCGTCCGATTGACGAACGGGGAAATGGCGTTCGACTCACCACAACGAGGCGGACAAACTGTCCGAAGCCCGCCGGAACAGTGTCCGGCCGCCGCCGGAACGTGCCGAAAAAATCTCGAAAAATCACCCATGCAAGTACTCCTTGTGCTCGTTCCAATTCCTCTATCAAATTTTGTGACGAGGCCTTCGAAATACCCAAGGTAAAGGCCGAAAAATATCACCGGAGCTAACCTCAACCACGAATCGCTGCTTCGCCGCCACGCACCGCCATCAAATAGCCAAATCTGGAGTCGGGTGAAAGGGAACAAGAAGATCTCGTCGTGCCGAACAACTTCCGTGAAGGGCCCGTTCCCAAAAGATCGACGAAAAAGGCCCCCGGTGGCCGTCAAAGTTGTTGCCGCCGCTGTCATGCCGGAACCACCACCTAAGGACAAAATTAGCTCAAATTAAGGTGGGAAACGAACTCAGGGGGTCGGAAAACCTTGGAAACACTAACCTTCGCCGGAAAAAGTCGCCGGATAGCTGCCCTGCTACTGTTTACGCGCCGCCGCCGCGAGCTTCAGGCGGCGAGTGAGCTGCGAGCTTCAGGCTTCCAGTGGCTGTTGGCCGCGCCGCCAACGTAGAAAGGACCTTTAAGAAGTCTTCTTTCAGATCCCGGGGTGCGTGTCGAAGAAAGGTCGCCGAAAACGCCAAAAATAGCCGGCGAAGTGGTGGTTCTGCCACCCCCTTCATGCCGTGCCTGAAAAATGGCGATAATTCCACCACCGTTCATCGTTTGGTCGAGATCTTGGTATGGTTGTGTTTGCATCATCGAGCTCTTCGAAATGGACTATTCATTCACCGAAATCCATCGAGTATAGGCCGAGTTCCAATGTGTGCGTGTGTTTAGTGTGTTGTGGTGTTTGGCTCGTGAGGAGGAGAGAGAGAGTTGATCAGTTGGTTTGGCTCGTCTAACGAGGATACAGGTGTTTTATCTCGGGTCCTCGCTCGCAAAATGATCGGTAGGAGGGGCTAACGACGTCAGAATTGGGCAAACTCAGAGTCTACGGACTCGTTTCAGTGCCCCAAACATGTTAAAGGGGTCAAAGAGGCCAAAATATCGATCGAACGAGCATGATTGAAAAACCCCTAAAAAGAGAAAATTACAAACAAGCACCTAAACTATTAAAGAGTTGAAAATAGGGCCACGCAAAACACAAAATCACATAATTAAACACACAAGGAAGTCGACACGTGGCATACCTCGTATACGTCGAACGAACGAGATGTTACACTTCCCGAGATTGATTAATAACATAGTTTGCTTAATAAACTGACTGCTTTAACTTATTACCTAAAACAACACCAATAGCCGACTTAATTTTCGGTAGGGCCCTTTATGGAGTCAACTCCGGAGAACTTTGAAAAAATTTCGGAATGCATGTTATCTTTGCAAACTTTGACGAGTTCCTTATCTATTTCTTTTTCTGATTCACCGAGATTACCTACAATAACATTAATGTTTTCTTCCCATATATTATTAATTTATTTCTCATTGATTGATTCTTTCTCGTAATGTGAATTTTCAGTACCTTATTTTAATAATTTTAGCGAAGGCGTTACCGTATGGAAATGCGCTGCAGAGACGCTCAAACCAGACTACTTCGTCGAAGTTTGCTGATTGGCATCGAACTTATTTTTGGAGTAGGAGTTGGGTTGATTTTTATTAAGTAGAGTCAACCCCTCTTAGGCCGAGGGTGATGGTTGTGAATGTGTATTCGAGGATTGAGCCGAGAGACTATTGAGTTGTGCTGGAGGGTTGCTAGCTTGGAGAATGACTCAAAATTTTTTATAGCTCATATCTATCTTTAGTGTAACATCGCAACGTATGAAAGTCGTGGCAGATCCTGTTAAGGGAAATGTTTTTGATATTTTGAGCCTATTTTTCGCGTATTTTCTTGTCAATTATGAGCTATTTATTGCATGAATTTGCCATTTTCAGGTAATTTCCACTAAGGAGTCGGAATTGGCAAGATTGTAGCAAAAACGATGAAACGAGCACAAAAGTGAAGCTGTCCGAGGAACTTTGCGATCGCGAGGAAAAATACACTGCAAAGTTGGCGGCCGCGAGGAGCTGACAAAAGCGCGATAGAGATTCATTAAGAATTGCGGCCGCGAAAGACTTTGCTTTGGAACATTGGCAGCCACGAACCCCCCCCAGGCGTGGACTCTCTGGAATTTTGGGCTTTTTACTTATTGAGAGGGTATAAATATTAGAAAACCTTAAGACCTAAGGGAGTCTTGGAGTTGGAGAAACGCAGCACTTGAAGACGTAGAAAGGAGAGAAAAAGACCTTCAAGTTTTCTTCCATCTCATCAAACATTCAGTTTTTCTATGTTGAATTAATTCTATTATTTTGTATTTTACAAGTATGCGGACTAATATCTCTTAGTTTGGTTTTAGACTTTGTTTTATGAATTGTTTTGGAGTTTTTATTCATCGTTATTTATGAGTATGAGTATTTTAAACTATATTTGTGTTTTGCTTTTCTTGATGATGAGTAGCTAATTCCCTCGTGGGGGAATAGTACTGGATTGGAATTGAATATGTGATACTTGGATTTATGGATGATTTTCATGTTACGAAATTGATATGAAAGAGATGTTAGAGCCTGATCACCTTTAATATGGTTTAGAGTTTATTTGATAATCGAAAGATGCTAATGTTGGAAAACAGGAATCAGAAAGCAGCGAAAATTTAAAAATTTTCCAACAAAAAGGATCGAAACTCGCAATCGTGAATCCGAATTCGTAGAGATTAGAAACTTACTTTTCAATAATCTTTCTTGAAGCGTTTTAAGCCACCCAAGAACGCTCTTCTCGTGGCTTGATCCCCTCTCCTTGGTAAAGCTCGAATCTTTAAAACTTCTAACTTGAAGCTCTCTAGAGATAGTCTACGAACTTGACTACAATCTAACTAGTAAGGATGCTAGTTCTCTAGATAGTGTTTAGGCTTAACCTAGGGTTTATTTGATCTTGGAGAAAGCATGGTGTTCAACATATGAACCAAAAGAATTGTCAATTACTCTCTAAGGGGAGCTCGAGCTCCCCTATATATAAGTAGAGAGGGGCGGCCGAAATCCTAGTCCTCATAGACTAAGGATTTTAGTCCCTCTCTCTTATTACTTGATTATAAAGTAATACCAAACTTTGACTTTTGAATTCTAATTCAAATCAACCTTTAAGAGAGCTAAAATATCCAAACCCCTTTTGGATAATTTTATACTTTATTTATTAATAAATAAATAACTTATTTTATCTAATTAATTAATTCGTAATTAATTAAATAGATTATTTTTCTCCAAAATAAGACTTTCCTTTTAATTCAAAAATTAAACCAAAGTCTATTAAATAATTAACACATTAATTATTTAATACACAAATAAATATACACGCATGGTGCACACGTGTCCATATAGGACACGTGTCACGCACGTAACCCACACGTGTGCTCCACACGTGTGGAACCCTTTTGGCTCGATTAATTCGTTTAATCATTTCAAAGCCTCAACTCATGTAACCAAGTTGTTGTGTGTGACCCTCTAGGTTCTCAATTCAATTAGCAGTGATCCTAATTAATTAATTCACTAAATATTTAATCAGTCCACAGATTAAACGGCCATAGTCTAGCAACAGATGTTTAACCCCTAGCTGAATTGGAATGTCTCGATTCGACAGAACCTTTAAGTCATTGATTCATGTGAGATATAATCCTCCTACTCTCTCAACCAAGATCTAGGGTAAGGGAATAATCAGAACCCTAATAATTTGGTCCTAAAGCTAAGTGCATTTCATATCCATTTGATCTCAATCAAAGAAACCCTTTTCTTAATGTCTTGATCTACTGCCTTGGCCAAGGACTCCATATGGCATATGAATGACTTACACAAGAAGAGATCACCTTGCAAATGCAAGTGTAGGTCCTTTCTTGGTTCTCATTCACTTTCATGAGTCACTTGTGCAGCCCCAGCATAAGCCTTGAATCAGTTGTCTAAGGCGACACCCTTTAAAACTTATACCTAAGACTACAGAGTTAACTCATAAGGTGACATGGAACCTCAAGTCTAAGGATCAATTAATCACATCAATGACACGTGAGATATTTCCTAATCTGGAAGTTTCCATTTCCTGAAATAGAAACTTCCTTTCCCATTTAGGAATCTTCTCACACGGGGCACCTCAGTGAACTTACTTATGGAAGTAAGCACCCTCATGTATTACGCACGTATCAACTATACACTTTGTGTAGCGCCCGAAGCGGCGAGCCACCACATCCCCCGCACCTAGCCCCGAACCCACATATGAAATAGAAATCCATACATGAGTCCAAGACTAAGCGAACGAGAACCTACACACACACGCTAAGCCAGGCGGAGCTAAGACAGGACCAGAGTGCGCAAAATAATATTAATGCGGAAGCAAATAATCAAATCCGGGAAGATAAATCCACAAAATATACAAAATAGAAGATTCATACATAATTCATTAACCAAATGATAACATATACCTACTACAATTTCCACAATCAAATCATATACAAAAGCATGACTGAAAGCATGAAAATACAACTCGAACTAGAAGACTCGAACCCGACCGACTCAAGACTCCGCCTAGTACGCCCAACCTATAAACTGAAGAGTTGAAAGGAGAGGGTCAGTCCACCGACTGAGTGAGGGGGGCTGAACTCACACACACTATACATAATAAGGCGCAGAGCACGTAACAAAAGAAAGATTATGAACCGGGAGTAGGGTTTTGCATACCAAAACTATTTTCAAATCAAACTTATACATATCTCATCTTATTCATAACATAACAAACTGAGCATATTCATATCTTATTAAAAGAGAAAGCTCCTATCCCGTTTCATAATCAACATAATAGATCATAATCATATACCCGGCGAGTATGGGTCTCCCACCTTACTTCCATATCGTATCATAACAGAAAACAAACAAATATCATAAACAATCCAACCCCAACACCATGTAGTTCGGGGAGCAAACCCTCACTACTCATACAGATACAAACACACACGGGGTAGCTAACCCACACTGTACCTTCCCTGGTTATCCACCGAGGGCTCAAGATACCACGCCTTCCCAACCTTCATAGGTCGCACGTAAATATCTCAAATGAGAACGTGCACAGGGGTCATAACCGGCGACCCCATGGTCGTCCCGGGTCTCCCTTACCCACGTCTCGGGGCCCAACACAACCGAACATAGCATATCAGATCATAACTCGCTACACACCAAACTTATCATATCGTACCAAAATCATACTTATGTACCTTATCGAAGCATACCTTACCTTGCAACTTAGCATATGCTATAGACGTACCTCTCCGTGTCATCCTAATCCGTAGCTAGCTTGAAGACACACGGTTTGGAGCATAGCCTCATTGCAAAACATTTTAAGCTTATATACGCCCATACGTATAATTTCAGAATGATTCATATCAAATTGAATTAACCAAATTCATAACATATCGTAAGACACATATTTAATATAAATATAGTATATATTCGCATGCGGTCTTGAAAACGAGCATATAGGGTTGTAGGTCGCTTTAACTAAAACAAAAATCCTAAAACCTCACCTTTTACCGAAAGTGCTCAGGAGTGAGCGTTGACGACCAACAAGAAGCTAAATGGTGGATCCGACACTTCCCGAACCCAAATCTAGAACAAAAAAATACATACTCAAGACTTAGACTCGATCATGAACCAATTAGACGCACGGCGACTCATACTAATGCAAACGGACGCAATGCATATCATATAGATTCATACTTAGGTGTATCGGAGCAAATAATGAAATATCACATAAGGAATTCAAGGATTACACTCATATCATATTAAATAAGCTCATAATGTATCATATATTAACATACCATATGCATTCATAAGCTTGAAGTTCAAAGAAATAACAAGAGATGCAAGAAAGTGTTAAGCGTTTCACATATTGATCATAAATTCACATACAATTACACTTAGCAAACAAGGTCATAAACTTAAAATAATTAATGAAACATAACATATTACAACATATTAACATATTAGGATCACAATCGGGGTGGGAATTACTGAGAAAAACGAAATAAAAGCACAAAATAGGGCTTCGAGTGAAAAGGGGCCAAAGCTGACAGATTTCCGAAACGGACAAGCTGTACGAAAACAGGAATATCTTGAGTTTCAGGAATGGGAATTGAGTTTTGTTTCTTGGAAATGAAACTAGACACATACATCTATAAAATGGTAGGTGGCTCGAATCATGGTTCAAAGTGAGGCGAACATGGCGTAGGTTTGAAGTTGGACGAGTGCAGACTCTTGGCGAAGTGGCGACACCAAATTAAAATGATTATATCTCACAATCTAGAACGGATTTTGGGGTGATTCCAATTGGAGATTGTTCTAGACTCAATAAGGTGAGACATATCCAAAAATCCACTCAAACGGAGTTCGTATGAAGGGGTAACCGTCCTGGTAAATGACAAGACAAAAGTTACCCGCCCGTGTAAAACAGTCTAGAAAGTTTCTGCATAAAGGTGTACCCGCCCGGGGAGTTTTCTTCACAAAATCTACCCGCCCGGGTAGAGGCTTACAGCGGGAAAAAGAGCAAGAACAGGGCTGTTACGAGATGGAGGAAGAAGGGAAACCAAAACAGCACATATAGACATGAAATTGAGCATAAAACATGAGCAAATTCTTCACACAAAAGCACATAACAACCGGAAATGAAAGGGGATGAAAAGGATCAACATGTATGCATCTTAGACTTCAAGAAATGTAAGGTTAAATCATGGAAACTCATATAATACTCATCTACCATGAAATTTAAGCTCATATACCCAATAATGAAGTTCAAGTGACCAAAAATCATACATCAACTCAAGCTATAACCCAAAGATGGCAAGAGATCTCATATATATACACATAACCCTTACTATTCACTCCATACATCATATCTCAATCAATAATGGTTCAAATTCAGAAATTCTAGAAGTAATAAGACTACAAAAGGATATAGATATCAATCATACACTTACCCCTTGAATATGGTTGAGTTTGATGAAGATTTGAGCTCCAACCACTTCCTTGGTGAATAGTGACGAGATGAGAATGGTTTCTCCAAAGTTTGCAGCTATTTTCCCCTTTTCCCTTGGGTTGAACGAAATGGAGAGAGAATGGAGTGATAGTGTGCTGAGATGGGGTTAAGTGGGACCAAGATTCATGTAAAAAGGTTTAAAATTGAAGGACTTATGGGCAATTTAGTGAAAGGTGGTCATTTAGGCACTCGTAGCTAGTTTCGGTCAAATTTAGGAGTATCAAATGGGCTTAGAAAAATATAAGGCTAGGTTCATTAGCTTTCAAATCTCGTTACGAGTCCGGTGCCACTTCTAGAATTCAAATCCGAATTCCCGAGCTCAAGATATGGCCTCCAGAATCCGAGGCGCGCTAAAACTCGTTAGGCCCTCGAATCCCCAAAGACAAAGAATCGTCTCCGACCAATTCAAACAAGTACAAACGAATAATATAAACACGTTAATGAGTTATAAATCACATAATTCAAGTATATCACATATTTACGAAGTTCGGAATTAAAAATCAAGTAGTAGAAATCAAATACGGAAATTAAAGTGTAAAACTCAAACGTTAACGGCATATAAATCACTTAAACAATTAAATAAACACATAAGTTAAATCAAAAGGAAATAAAACATCGGTAAACCCTCAAGTGACGTCATACCTGGTTTGCCGAAGAAACTGGGGTGTCACACTTTGCACCTCCATGAAGTAAGGTGGTCCTTCTTAAGGGCGCCTACAAGCAAGCCTTAGGGGAGTCAGGTTGACACTCCCACTGTCTGTAGGACTCATCGGCTTGGAGTATTTTACTAATCATGACTTATGTGAAATAGGGCTCGTTTCATGAACCATTTCACCTAAATGGTAGAGTCCTAAAGTCATCAGGATTAGGGGAGTTCTCATACATGCTCAACTAAAGTAAATGCATACCAAACAAGAGCATATAAATAAGTGTTGCCTTAATTCGTTATTTTATTCAAAGATTGTCTGCGATTACAATATGGAAAAGTACAAAGCGGATATACAATCGGCTTTTTAGGGCACTATTCCTAACAATCTCCGACTTGCCCGTCAAAGCCATTCTAAAGCTACTCTAAGTCCCATCTTCTGAAGATGACCTTGGAAAGCTTCTCGACTAAGGGGTTTAGTAAGTGGATATGCCACGTTCTCTGCTGATGCGACCCTCTCAATTTGTACATCTCCTCTTTGGATAATATCACGGATTAGGTGATACGTCCTCATAATGTGCTTGGTCCGTTGGTGAGATCTTGGTTCTCTTGCTTGAGCAACCGGCCCAGTGTTGTCACAAAACACAGTAATAGGGTCTTTCATGCTAGGAACAACATTCAACTCTTGAATGAAGTTTTTAATCCAAACACTTTACTTAGCTGCATGAATCTGCAGTGGTCGTTTGCTTGGAACTCTTCCAACTCACTGCTCCGCCGTTTAGGTAGAAAATGTATCCTGACATTGATTTAAAATCATCTAAGTCAGATGCAAAGCTTGCATCACAGTATCCTTCGACAGTAAGATCTTTCTGACCTCCGTAAACTAAGAATAAATCCTTAGTACTTTTCAAGTACTTAAGAATATTCTTCACGGCAGTCCAGTGACCATCTCCAGGGTCAGATTGGAAACGACTTGTTACACTAAGTGCATAAGCCACATCCGGTCGAGTACATAACATTGCATATATTATGCTACCTATTGCTGACGCATAAAGTGTATGAGTCATTCTTTCCTTCTCAAGGTTAGTCTTAGGACACATGTTCTTAGAAAGATATGTTCCTATACTCATAGGAAGGTTCTTAACCTTTGCTGACTCCATATTGAATCTCTTCAATACTTTGTCAATGTATATCGACTGTGATAGTCCTATGAACCTTCTAGATCTATCTCGATAGATTTTGATTCCAAGGATGTAGGACGCATCACAAAGATCTTTCATCTCGAATTGATTCGATAACCATAACTTAGTTACTTTCATGTCATCCTTCGAATTCCCAATAAGAAGGATGTCATCAACATAAAGTACTAAGAATTGCACTGAGGTCTCCAATTCCTTTCTATACACACATGATTCATTCGAAATTTGAATGAAACCCACTGAATGTGAAACCTATGGGTTGCTCCATATAAATGTCTTTATCAATGTCACCATTGAGAAATGCATTTTTCATATCCATTTGCCACATCTCATAGTCATAATATGCAGCAATGGCAAGCATGATCCGAATAGACTTTTACATCGCAACTGGTGAAAAAGTTTCATCAAAGTCCACGCCGGGTCTTTGAGTGAATCCTTTTACAACCAGTCTTACCTTGTAGGCTGCAATGCTTCCATCAACTCCAAGCTTTCTCTTAAAGATCCATTTGCAACCTATGGGTTTGACCCCATCAGGCAAATCTACCAAGGTCCAATGTAACGCCCCAACGAGGGCATCCACGCCTATCCCGCGCTACGAACCCAGCTTGTATATAGAATTGCTATCTATATACCCACCAAGTACGAAGCAAGCGGTGGCAAACGGACATCCTAGCTAGGCGGTACTAGACTCACAAAGCGAGTAAACAATCACAAGTATGCGGAAGCTTAAACCATAACATATCAAGTGCATAAATTCATTCATTCACCAAATAAAGTGACCACCACGGTCCAGCACGAATGGCTCAAAGTACGGAATGTAACATCATCCTAATGACCATCACGGTCCAAACTAGCATAATAAAACATCAAAGTATGTAAAGACACAACGAGTACAAGCTAGACTTCACACAACTCTCAAAGCAAGACCCCGCCTAGCAAGACTCCAAAACACAACCTGCGGACACGAAAGGTAAAGGGAGTTAGCTCAAAAGGAACCGGTGAGGAGAAGTTTACAATATATAGGATATACAAGGTTCAATGTGTACTCAAATAAAAGTGTTCATGATCTGTAATAGTTTTCAATACAATGCAAGTTTTATAAAAAAAACGAATCATGAACCGTACACATAACCGGCTCGACGAGTTCGAGCACTCCATCCTTTCTCCCAAAAACCAAAACACAATAATCTATCCTTCGCACCATTGATGTCGAGGGTGTACGGCCCCCGAACATCCTTACCGTATGAAGAGACGGGTCCATGAAACCGGCATCTCCCTTGCAACCTCAACCCCGAAACCTCCTCGGAGTCTTAGTTACCAAGTTTCTTACATGTGGGGACTCGAATGAGGACAACCGTCGGCCCTTGCCTTCCCGGAATATCACTCACCTTAGCCCCGAGCGCTAAAATCCAACCAAGCAAGCGTCCTTGCGTGGGGTAACAAACCTCGCTGCACAACTCTTACGTGCATAATATCCGATAAAAGTTCTAAAACCATTTTGGGTACCTATCCCATATACCAAAGCTTATGTTTTACTTATAAACCGTTTCCATATGCAAATACCCAATATACGAGCAAAGCTCACAAAACTTGGCTTAGAAAGCCTAAATATACATTTTGAAAACGGGAGTTCAAAACCAATAAACATGAAAGGCTATAGGTGTCCACAGTTTTGAAGGCCAACCACGAGCAACAAGCTAATCGACCGGAGACTCACCACCTAACAAGACAAACGTACTAACAAGGGTAAGACACGACTCAAACCAATTAAGACGACGCACGACTTCAAGAAAGAGTTAACATGCTCATGAGATGCAATGAATGTCCAAGTATAGCGTAAGTTCAATAATGATGATCAAACAACATCATATAAGTCATATTACAACTTCCAAGTCATGACATATACAATTGATAACAAGTAAACCATACTTAGTATAATCTCACACATAATCGAGCCATGCAAGACATTACAATGCACATAAACATGATTCCAAATCATATATATCATATTAGGGGTGTAAGAAGTGCAAAGGAAGTGAAAACGAAGCAAAACGAACAAAATCTCAAAAACTCAAATTTTAGACCCGAGAGCACCCAAACGGGCGTTTGGTGCACAATAAGGAAATGTAAACGGGCGTTTGGCCCTGGAAAAATCGTCACAGAAGCTTCTCACACGGGGGTTTGGTGTTTCAATGCAATTTTCACACGGGCGTTTAACATGCTACTGTAGCAAATCTGATTTACGAACATAAGCTTGCAAATGGTGGATTTTAGGCTCTAAACACTCCTAAATCATGTTTCAAAGCTAATGCAATATGTATGAATGAATTTAAACATCAAATATCATGCCATGAACATTTAGGAATGAATATGCATCAAAATTCCAACAAATTACAAACATGAATTTTATCTTCTTCAAGCATTCAAAGCTTCAAACTAAAAAATGGTGGAATCCTCAATCATGCAAGAAACTCAAGGAAATTAATCCCATTCTTCATGAAATTTCTCAAGGAACAAGAATCAATCAACAAATTAAGCTAAAACACACAAGAAGGTGAACATGCAAGAATTCTCCAAAAAGTTTCAAAGGTCAACAATGGAGGTGAACATGCAAGAATTCTCCAAAAAGTTTCAAAGGTCAACAATGGTGGATTTCACATAAGAGCATAAAAGGAAGAAATTCTCATACTAAAATGTTCCCAACAATAAAATAAACACATTTCCAATCACAAATTCAAGTTTAATCCAACACATAAGAACCCTAGTTCAAATTCAAGTTCAAAAGCTTCAAGAACATAAATCCAACAAGGAGCACATAATCCTTACCTCAAGAGCTGAAAATCGAAGGAAATAACTCGTCTTCTAATCTCGAATTCCCATCTTCAATCTCCACTTATGCCTCTTGAAAATGGTTGAAGGTGTTCTTGGGTGTTCTTGAGAGAAGATGAATAGGCTTGAGAGAGTTTGTGTTTGAATCTTGTGAAATAGCGTAAAATGAGGTTTTGGGTGTTAAAATCTGATTTTGTTATTTGGGTCACCTATTAGGGTCACGAACCGGGTCAATTGGAGCGGGTCAGGAGTGAAATTGGGTCTCAAATTGGGCTAAATTCGGAATTGGGTCATAAGTCTTATAAAAAGGTTGAATTTCATAAAATGGCCATAACTTCTTCGTCCGAACTCCAAATCGAGCGATTCAAGAACCCACGTACTTCATACAAATCATATATTCTACATAAGTTCAAGCATAACGGTCAATTAAGGCATACTATTCACATAATTCATGCAAAGAGAAGTAAATTGTTCACTCTCGTAACAAGCTTACCTTGATCGATAAATGGGGCGTCACATCCAAACTTGGTTGGAGTTCATGGAATCCATTTCGGATTTCATGGCTTCTATCCACTGTTCAGAGTCAGAATCTGAAAGTGCCTCCTCATATGTTAAAGGATCATTATCCTTTTGAGAGATCTCATGGAAGAATCCATACCATCTCTACGGCTGTCTAGGAGCTCGTTCAGAACGCCTTAGAGGAGGATTTACGTGTGTATCGAAATTCGTGATTGGTTGTGGTTGATTAGAAGGGGATGTTTCTGCAGTGGGTGGCATGGGGTCACTTTCTACTTCCTCTAATTCTATGATCTTGCCTTTCTTTTCTTTAAGGAACGGTTCCTCAAGAAAAGTATCATTTCTGGAAACAAACACCTTGTGCTCAGATTGGTCATAGAAGTAGTATCATATGGATTCCTTAGGATAACCTACAAAGTAGCATAAGTTAGAACGAGATTCTAACTTATCTCCCACCGTCTTCTTCAGGTAAGCAGGACAACCCCAAATTCTTAAGTAAGAATAACTAGGGATTTTACCGTACCACATATTATAGGGCGTTTTAGGGACTGACTTAGAGGGAACTAGATTCAAAATCTTTGTTGCACTTTCTAGGGCATAACCCCAGAAAGAAGGTGGTAAGTCTGTGAAACTCATCATGGAATGAACCATATCAAGTAGAGTTCGATTCCTTCTCTCAGAAACTCCATTTAGTTGAGGAGTTCCCAGAGGTGTCCACTGAGAGATAATCCCATTATCTTTGAGATGATTAAGGAATTCTTCACTAAGATACTCACCTCCTCGATCAGAACGAAGTGCTTTGATCTTGTGACCAGTTTGGTTCTCAACCTCCTCTTGAAATTCTAGGAATTTCTCAAAAGCTTCCGATTTATACTTCATTAAGTATACATAACCATACCGACTAAAGTCATCGATAAAGGTTATGAAATACTGGTGATTGTTTCTTGTGCTTACACTAAGCGGTCCACAAACATCAGAAAGGATCAAATCCAAGTCCTTAGTGGCACGTTCCACAGTTCCTTTAAAAGAAACTTTGGACATCTTTCCTTTGAGACAGGACTGGCAAGAAGTTAACTCTTTGAGATCATTTTCAGAGAACGATCCTAAAGTGTTTATCTTGCTAATTCTGTTCTTAGAAATGTGTCTTAATCTAGCGTTCCATAAGGGAGCTAAAACTTTGTCATATCTCTTACGCTTGGTTTCTCATGGTATATTCATAATATTGATATTTTGAGTTAGATAAAGTCCATTACTTAGAGTACCGATGTGAACGGAAAAGTTGTTCCGTAAAATATTTACCATTCTTAATATAAGTTTCATAACCTTCACAATCTAAAATTGGAACTGAAATTATATTACGAATAATGTTCGGTACATAAAGGACTTTATTTAAAACTAACTCAAAACTACCTAAATCTAATCTAATCGTGCCTAAAGATCGAGCTTCAACATTTGAGCCATTGTCGATCTTCAAGACACATTGTCCTTCTCTGAGTTGTTGGACTTCATTTAGCATCTGTACATCATTACAGATATGAGCTCGACAACCGGTATCAAGTACCCAAGAATTAGAATTAATAGAAAGATTTACTTCAACGAGAAACACACCTTTCTTTAGAGTAGCCTTGTACTCTGGGCAGTTTCTCCTCCAATGTCCCGCTTTGCCACAATGGAAGAAAAAATTCTCTTTGTGATCACACTTCTTCTTTTGGACCTTCCCCTTCGAAACGCCACCAGTGGGCCTAAAGGGTTTCTTCTTCTTCTTTTGGGCTTTCTTGCCCTTACCTTTAGAAGGCCCAGAAGAGAAAGATGGAGCATTCACCATCAGAACCTTATTGTCCTTCTTGCTCGTGCTTTCAACAGTCACAAGCTGACTAATCAGCTCAGCTACGGTAGCACCAGCATGATTCATATTGAAGTTAAGGACAAATGGATTGAATGATGGTAGGAGCGAGGCTAGCAACAAGTCCACTGAAAGCTCATCTTTCAGTGGCATGTCCATGGAAGCAAGTTGTAACACCCCAAACGGAGAAGTGCCACATCCCCCGCACTATGACCCAGATCCGAAACATGAAATGAAAGTCCATGCCTGAATCCGAATCAGAGCGAACGGGAGACCAACTCACACACTAGGCTAGGCGGATCTAACTTGAGCAAAACTCAGAGTGCGGAAGCAATTAAAACAAAACATGCAAAGCAGGTGACGGGTTCAACTAGCATAGATACCTAATCCCGAATAATAGATCAACAAACATAACAAGTGACGGGTTCAACTAGCATAAATCCCTAGTCCCGAATATTAACATAACGTAATAATCATCAAGTGCCACAAGGGGCCGAATGAGAGTGCCACACAGGGCTACCGAATAGTAAAGTATAATCTCAAGTCTACGAGTCAAAGCATAAGTAAAGTGTATGAAAAGACAAATACAAATAGAAAGACTAGACCGACGAAGTGCAACTCAAAGGACTCTTCCGCCTAGCAAACGCCAACAACCTGCAACTAAAAGTGTAAATGAGGGGTCAGTCAACTTGACCGAGTGAGGGGGCTAACGCACACCCACAATATATATATATATATAAGGAGCATAGCACAGAATAAAAAGGATGGACTCATGAACCGGGGATAGGTGTTACATACCAAAACGTTTTGAAAGAACCCGAATAAGATATAGATATAAGTTTAGAAACCATTTTCCAGAAAGACTCTATCCCGATTCATAATTCCATAACATAACATAATCAACTGCTCGGCGAGTACGAGCTTCTCACCTTTACTCCTCAGAACATAAATAACAATCAATCCAACAGCTACACCAATGATGGAGGGGATGTATAGTCCCCAAAACCATCTATAATAACACCATCTAAAATAGACTCGATCTCAAGAGGGTAGCGAACCCACAAGAGTCATCCCCGGCCTTAGCCGAAGGCTTAAGATATCACGCCTCCCTCATCACCCTGAGATATCACGCCTTTACCGCTAAACCACCGAATCTGGAGTCTCCTGATTACAGGCTACTAGTTCTCGCCATTCCGAACAACTTTAGTGAACAGCCCGATGCCAAAAGATGGCCGAAAAAGGCCCCCGTTGGCCGCCGAATAATCTGCCCCAGCACACATCGCCGGAACCACCACCTACGGCCAAGATCTGGTGAAATTGATGCCGGAAATGAACTCACGGTGTCGAAAAACCTTGGAAACCATCAAGCCCCGTCGAAAACCACCGCCGGAAGCGGCGGAATCGTGCCGCTACAGTAACCTGCGCCGCCGCTCAAGCTTCAGGCGGCGCGTGCGGCTCCGTCGCTACTCCGATGGCCGCTCCCTCGACGTGAAGAGGTGCGCCGGGACGTCTACTTTCTGGGCATGGGGCGCGTGTACCGAGGGGATGGCCGGAAACCGCCACGAAGGCCGGTGAAGTGGCGGCGGTCTGACAGCTCCACCGCTGCTACTGAAATCCGGCCATAACTCCACCACCGTTCATCGTTAGGCCATGAAATTGGTATTCTTGCGTCGGTCTCGCTGAGATAATCGAAATGGACTATTCACTCGTTGAATTTCGTCGAGAAACAATCGAGTTATGGGCTCGTAACCGAAGCCGCGTATAGTGACCCGCGGGAGAGAGAGAAAAGAGAGAGAGAGAGAAAAGAGATTGGGAGAAATGTGTCTTGTACACAAGCTATATACAACCGGGTATCCTTATCGTGTAGCAAAGATACATATCGCGTACAAATAATCGTAAATAAAATTGGTAAAGTTACGAATAAACATTCAAGCTCCGAATTATTTTTATAAATTAAAATGAAAGAGAGAGGATTTACCAATTAGAGTTTAATTCAATTTAATTTTAGAAACCTTTCGTACAATTTAATGACATTTGGTAAACACATGATTGACAATTAATCTCAAGGAATTCAAGTAAACCGAAATTAAACAAGTTAAGCAACATGATGGATTTAAAAGCAACTTGACAATTATTTCATGGAATAAATTTGAATTAAATCAAATTAGACAGTTAGGGTTAAATATGCGCGTAATTAATCAAGTTGACAATTAATCTTAGAATAATTCGAATGAACACAAATTAAATTGAATTTACATTAAATCACATAATTCAAGAACTCTTAAATTAAACACACACAAGTGTAGAGACTTACTTGTTAATATCGTCAGGACGCCCTTCGAGAATACGGGGCGTCACAACCTTCCCCCCTTAAGAGAACCTGGTCCCCAGGTTCCACTGCAAAAATGTAGATCCTCGAGTAGTAGTGCTCCAACCCTTCTCCGGAACTCACGTAAGATCATAACTCAAATGGTGAGGCTTACTCCTGTCATCTACACCGAACCTCCTTTAGGATGTCTTGTTATCGTCGAGGTCCGTGCGAGTACTTTATCCGTTAGTTGTTTCGAACTCGGTCGGTCCCTCCCATGATCTGATAGCTGCAACTGCACCCAACCTGGATGTCGTCTCAGATGTACCACTTGCTACCCATAGTCCGATCAACGCGTAACACTACCACAACAAACAAGAGAGAATCCCATCTCTCAACACGTAAGTGAGAGAGCCCCATCCCTCAGCACCCACAAGAGAGAGAACCCCGTCTCTCGAGCACATATAAAAGAGAGAACCCCGTCTCTCGAGCACATAATTGAGAGAACCCCGCCTCTCAACCTAAATCGGGTAGATTCCAACATCTCCCAACATTCTAGTTTGAGAAAATCCAGCATTCCTCAAACCCCTAGATTCAAGAGAATCCAGTATCTCCGAATATCTAAGTACAAGAGAATCCAACATCTCTCGTGCACAAAACTTAGAAAGAATCCAGCATCTTTCTACGACATAAATAGAGATAATCATACATCTCTCCAACACGTAAAAAGAGAGAACCTAAGGTCTCTCTTGCACATAAATCTACTGATCAGTTATTCGTACATACACACATCAGAGTAACACTAGACGAAAAGTATGCGATGCATGTTTGGTGTACCTTATACAACTGATATCGGTGTCCCTTGAGTATGGATTCAACGCTCGTACCTCAACTCAAGGGGGATATCGCGATGGAATCCCTATAAAACAGGATTACAGTATGTATGTATGTTATATGAGAAGTTAGTGAGCAATCAAAAGAGTTTTAAATCACATAAGCATGAATAGTTCACACAAGTACATAACTCATTCATTTCAGAAACGATTCATAACAAGTAGAAATTTCAAGTTACAAATACTAGATCAGGTATCCAAGTTATCACGATTAAAATAGCAATGGTCGTCACCCACATCAAGCAAAACAAGGTAAGAGTATTTAAGCGATGTATGTATGCAAATGCCATGAATGCTTGGCGTACCGTTAACCGACGTGTAAAAATCTTGACAAGAAAGTCAAGATGAAGCAATAGGAGTTGATTAAGCCGTCAATGATGCAACTTCTTCATCTTGGATCCTCTTTGGGTGAAGAGGTGATCCAACAAGCATGCCCATCCTCCAACTCTCTACTAAACCGTAACCCCTGGCTCAACCAGAATCATCCTCGGTTTCTACCAGAATTTTGATTTATATGTTAACCTTAGTCTGCTCGTTCTTACGGAATCCCACAATTCAATTGCCAATCCGAAATTTGTCTTTGAGCTATGCTGCACGACCATGATGTTAAGCATTTCCCAAGGTAAGTCATGGCACACGGTTCTGAAACGTGAATAAGGTCATGAATCTTTTTGTGTGAAGAAGTAAACCAAAAAGCATGCTTATAATCCAACTCTCTACCAGACCGTAGCCCTTGCTCAACCAGAATCATCTTCGGGTCCCACCAAGAATCCTAATTCATGTGTGAAACCTTAACCTGTTCATCTTCAAGAAATTGCCCATAAATCGGTCGTCAATCAGAAATCTATCTCAGAGCTAAGTTCGGCGCTAGTGGTATTAATCATTTCCCAAAGCAATCCATGGTATATGATTCTAAAACTTGAATAAAATCTTTCTTCATCTAGGTGTTCTATTCCCTCATCAATAATGTCTCCCATCTCATCTTGAAGAAACACCCAAAGAGCTAACAACCAATCTTCTCTTGTCGTTTGTTAACCCTAAACGGCACCAAAACTTTCAACACTCACCGTTGGTTTGTAGCTCGTTGCTTAAGTTAGCACCAACATGGTTACCTATCCACATCCCTTGAACTTGATCAGATTCTTCTACATTGACTCGTTTCCATCAATAAGGTGACTACTTCCAAATAAACGAATCATCAAGGCGAAAGCTCATCAAACTCCTTCAAAATGGTTCTACTTGATCAGATTCTCCTCCTTTGACTCATTTCCTCAGCAAGGTGACTACTTCCAAATGAACGAATCCTCAAGGTTAAAATTCGTTAAACTTCATCTTTCAATTGACTTTAAGATAGTAAGTCAATATAGCAATTCTCATTCCTTCAACTCTGAACCTTTTCATGAACATTGATCTTGGTAAAGAATCCTTTCATCTTCGAATGATGGCGTGTTTTCGTTGCAGTACCAATAGGTAGTGTTGACGGAGGGAAATCTTAGTGTTGACTCATAGGGCACCCTGAAATTTAAACACCAAATTCGATGCATGCGGGTTAAAGATACAAATGAAATGTAACACGCATATCACGTAAATGTAACAATTAGTTGTAATTTATAAAACACATAAAACAAGATGTCGCATAATCAAAGTCACAATGTGCACACAATCATATAATCACGAAACAATTCATGCCCAAGGGTCAAAGTATCAAGTCAAACAAATACAATGCGCAGTTATTCCTATGCCGTACGACCTAGACAGACTCAACACGACTCAAGAGCTCGGTTTTGCAACCTAGAGCTCTGATACCACTTAAGGATGTAACACCCCAAACGGAGAAGTGCCACATCCCCCGCACTATGACCCAGACCCGAAACATGAAATGAAAGTCCATGCCCGAATCCGAATCAGAGCGAACGGGAGACCAACTCACACACTAGGCTAGGCGGATCTAACTTGAGCAAAACTCAGAGTGTGGAAGCAATTAAAACAAAACATGCAAAGCAGGTGACGGGTTCAACTAGCATAGATACCTAATCCCGAATAATAGATCAACAAACATAACAAGTGACGGGTTCAACTAGCATAAATCCCTAGTCCCGAATATTAACATAAAGTAATAATCATCAAGTGCCACAAGGGACCGAATGAGAGTGCCACGCAGGGCTACCGAATAGTAAAGTATAATCTCAAGTCTACGAGTCAAAGCATAACTAAAGTGTATGAAAAGACAAATGCAAATAGAAAGACTAGACCGACGAAGTGCAACTCAAAGGACTCACTTCCGCCTAGCAAACGCCAACAACCTTTAACTAAAAGTGTAAATGAGGGGTCAGTCAACTTGACCGAGTGAGGGGGCTAACGCACACCCACAATATATATATATATAAGGAGCATAGCACAGAATAAAAAGGATGGACTCATGAACCGGGGATAGGTGTTACATACCAAAACGTTTTGAAAGAACCCGAATAAGATATAGATACAAGTTTAGAAACCATTTTCCAGAAAGACTCTATCCCGATTCATAATTCCATAACATAACATAATCAACTGCTCGGCGAGTACGAGCTTCCCACCTTTACTCCTCAGAACATAAATCACAATCAATCCAACCGCTACACCAATGATGGAGGGGATGTACAGTCCCCAAAACCAGCTATAATAACACCGTCTAAAATAGACTCGATCTCAAGAGGGTAGCGAACCCATAAGAGTCATCCCCGGCCTTAGCCGAAGGCTCAAGATATCACGCCTCCCTCATCACCCTAAGGTCGCGCAATGATATCTCAAATGGAAACTACGCACATGGTTGAAACTCCGACGTCCCTAACTGTCCCGGAAGCCCCATTACCCGTAGCTTCTCGGATCCACAATAGAACAGAACAGAACAGATACCAATCTTTCATGGCAAATCTCGCTACAGAATCGTAACACAACTGAATTTTCCAAAATAGCTTACATATGCCTCAAAAACTGGTTTTTATACATATTCCTACGCGATGGAATTTAAGCCCGTAGACACCCACCCACGCAGAACCCACGCGATGGAATTTAAGCCCGTAAGCACCCATCCACGCAGATCCCACGCGATGGAATTTAAGCCCGTAAGCACCCATCTACGCAGAACGCACGTAAGGTCATAAACATATTATATCCAACACATACGTATTTATAGTAAGGTATACTCGCATACAAGGGTAAAAATCAGCATGTAAAGGCCATAGGTCGCATAACTGTACAAAATCCTAAACCTCACCTCGTGAAAGTAGAGTCTGAGAGTGTGAAGGGCCAAACACTCTAAACCTCAGGCCTACCGGCACCACCATACTCTGTGACAAGACATACAGAAGCCCAGACTTAGACTCTATATGAACTAAACAAGACGCACGGCGTTGCTCAACATGATCGTGGTTATGCATAAGTGTTCATGTTGTGCTTGGATAAGGTGTCGTGGTCATTCAAGGCATATCAATGCTCAACAAGGTCATATTTACAAGCAACCGACACGTAATTCCATATCCAAAGATGCAAGATCAATTTAGGAAGTCAATGTATTCACAAAATGCATATTAAATCATCCAATGTCACAGGGTTCAATTATAATATTAGAATTAAGCATCAAGTTCATGACGAGTTGTAAAGTGCATAAGTAAGAGCAACTTGATCATATAAACATACAAAGTTATTGTACGTAGATGGCATGCTTGATACAAATAAAGAGTGCATTTAATTCACTTAAGATCCTACTTTACAACTTCACAACATGTTTGGTACACAAACTCAAGTCACATTCATAGTTTCGTAAATATTACACTTACATCCCCTAAGTTATTTATAAAAGTTTAGAATTATTACACATACATCTCTTTAGTACTTAACAAATAGCGTAAATTCATCACATCGGGATTCAAATTGTAAATCGAAACATTCATGCATATCACAATCTATTCAATACATGTTTTCGTATATGATTGGAATACATTTCGATCAACAAACCAACAATAACCAATTTATTTGCACTTAAAACAATTAGTTCAAATAATCACAATTACGGAAAATAATTCGCAATAAATAGATCGAGTGTCTGATTAACGAACGGAAAGTGGCGTTGAACTCACCACTACGAGACGAACATTCTGACCAGACGCCGCCAGAACGCCACCACTGTAGCTGCCGGAATTTGGCTGGACCGCCACCGGGCCGCCGCCGAAGGTCGCCGGAAAAATCCCGAAAAATCATTCCTGAATGAAGTCTTCGTGCCCGTTCCGAATCCTCGATCAATTTCGGGAAATTCCAAGTCAATCTCCTCCAATTTCAGATCTAAGAACACGAAAACCCTAAAATCTTCAAACTCAAATTACTTCCAAACCAGTGAACGAAAATGCGATCCGAAAGAGGCGTTGTCTTACCCATGACGAGCTCTTCGAAAGCCCTAAGGTAGCTCGCCGGAATAATCCTCGGAGCTAGTGCCGCCGTTGCACCGCCACTTTTCCGCCGCGATCCGCCGCCAAACCACCGAATCTGGAGTCGCCTGATCACAGGCTACTAGTTCTCGCCGTTCCGAACAACTTTCGTGAAGAGCCCGAGGCCAAAAGATGGCCGGAAAAGGCGCCCGTTGGCCGCCGAATAATCTGCCACCGCACACGTCGCCGAAACCACCACCTACGGCCAAGATCTGGTGAAATTGATGCGGGAAATGAACTCAGGGGGTCGAAAAACCTTGGAGACCATCAAGCCCCGTCGAAAACGACCGCCGGAAGCGGTGGAATCGTGCCGCTACAGTAACCCGTGCCGTCGCCACGAGCTTCAGGCGGCGCGTGCGGCTCCGTCGCTGCTCCGATGGTCGCGCCGTCAACGTGAAGAGGTGCACCGGGACATCTACTTTCTGGGCATGGGGCGCGTGTACCGAGGGGATGGCCGGAAACCGCCGTGAAGGCCGGCGAAGTGGCGGCGGTCTGACAGCTCCGCCGCTGCTACTGAAATCCGGCCATAACTCCACCACCGTTCATTGTTAGGTCGTGAAATTAGTACTCTTACGTTGGTCTCGCCGAGATAATCGAAATAGACTATTCGTTTGTTGAATTCCGTCGAGAAACGATCAAGTTATGGGCTCGTAACCGAAGCCGCGCATAGTGACCCACGGGAGAGAGTGTGGGAGAGGAGAGAGAGAAGAGAGAGAGAGAGAGAGAAAAGAGATTGGGAGAAATGTGTCTTGTACACAAGCTATATACAATCGGGTATCCTTATCGCGTAGCAAAGAGACATATCGCGTACAAATAATCGTAAATAAAATTGGTAAAGTTACGAATAAACATTCAAGCTCCGAATTATTTTTTTAAATTAAAATGAAAGAGAGAGATTTACCAATTAGAGTTTAATTCAATTTAATTTTAGAAACCTTTCGTACAATTTAACGACATTTGGTAAATACATGATTGACAATTAATCTCAAGGAATTCAAGTAAACCGAAATTAAACAAGTTAAGCACCATGATGGATTTAAAAGCAACTTGACAATTATTTCATGGAATAAATTTGAATTAAATCAAATTAGACAGTTAGGGTTAAATATGCGCGTAATTAATCAATTTGACAATTAATCTTAGAATAATTCGAATGAACACATATTAAATTGAATTTACATTAAATCACATAATTCAAGAACTCTTAAATTAAACACACACAAGTGTAGAGACTTACTTGTTAATATCGTCAGGACGCCCTTCGAGAATACGGGGCGTCACACAAGTTTCTCAGTAAGGGCGAGAAACTTGAGTCCATATTCATGGATACTTGAACCTTCCCTCATTCTCAAATGGAATAATTCCTTAGAAGTGTTATACCTTGTAACACGTTCATGAGGGCGGTAAAGTTGCTCTAAGTGGTCGTAAATCTCCCAAGCAAATTCCATAGCCTCATGTTACCTTTGCAAGTCCTGGGGAGATGTTAGCCAACATAAGGCAATGGGCTTGGAGATTATCATCCTTCCACTTTTGGATCGCGTCCCGCTCGGCCCGAGTGGGAGCGTCCCCTTCGGGACTAGGCTCCCATTCGAAAAGAACATAAGTTCTCTTCTCAGAATTTAAAATGATTTTCAGATTCCTCAGCCAATCAGAATAGTTGGGACCAGTCAACTTGTTTGACTCGAGGATCGATACAAGAGGGTTTTTGGTTGCCATTTCAAAACACGTAGAGAATCACAGAATCTACGACCTAAATGGTAAAACAGAGAACTAGTGGGCATGCTGAATTATAACGATATACAAAAGATAACGTCTTTAATCTGATGTAGCTCCCACTGGTTTTTAAAGATCTATAATTCCCAAAGATCTAAGAGGAACACATTTCCCAATGGGTACTAAGATCCTATGCATTTCACCTCGAACCCACGACTCGCGGACATTCTAAGTAAAACCCTAGGCAGGTACAACTTACCAATTCTAACACCTCTAGAACTCTTAGTAATTGTTTTTGCGTCGCCTATCTTTGAATATGGACCCACGACTAGTACGACATCCATATTTACTTGGGCGTTGGGCTAGACCCATCAATCATAAGATCATGATCAAAACTTAGTTCGAACGACCCACGACTCGCGGACATCACCCTTACGAAAATTAACCACGAAATATTGATCATTTAAAATGATCAATTAGGTAACTAAGAACTAATAAGCTCCACTAGCTATCCCACGACTCGAGGACAATAACTAGCCTCACTTACTAAACTTAAAACCTATTGATGGAATGCTAGGAATTTAATTCAAAATTTGCACCTCGAATTAAACACCTATTGTTCGAAATGAGCTTAATATTTAATGGGAATTTTTCGAATCAACCGGAGAGTTGTCCGGTTCGAAACTCACCAACATATATGTTATCCAATTTTAATTAGTCTTGATTAATGCAAGTACAACTTAAATGCATTTCACACAAGCACTTAGCAGATAACATGTCCTAGCATGATACTAACATATGATGATCATGGGTTCTACCTATCTTATGCGTGATATGTGGGAGCCACTCCACAATCACAAGTTCTAACATACATGCCACATAAATAGTTTATATCACATAAGGGAAAGCTGTAACAAAATACGAGCCCTATCTCTATTACATTTTCAATTGAGATTCCCCTCCCTAACATTTTTAGGGGTCTTTACTTATAGCCTCCTTGTTACTTGAATGTGGTCCATCTTACTCCATAGATGCATTCTCTCCAAAATGAAAATAAAACCTCACCACCTATTCTACTCTAAAAAAAATGAAAAAGTACTGAAAAGTAATAAGGCTCAATCTTCATATTGGCCTTAGACAAATACACGGGGCATACCCCGGCCTCAAAAACAGTAATATGGAAAGCCACATAATAAATCACATAACAGTACGCACATAAGTAAGGCTCCAACGTCAATTGAAAAACGCAACTATAGGGCTCCAACCCCAAATGTAAACCATCCATGTGCATAAATGTAAAGCATACAAAGACTAGTACCCATGATCACCTAACATGCATAAATTGCAAGAATTTAAATTTAACCAATAAATTAAAATTCTCGCTTTAAGCTCTAATAGCTTAAAACACGACTTAGAAGCAATTTTTATTCAAAAGCCTTTTCTATAAAACCAGAAAAATAATAAACTAATAAAATTCCAATTAATTTCTGAAAATTAACAATTTTATTCTTTCAAAATTTTCATAAAATAAAGTTTGCAATTTTCCCAAAATTTAAATCGCTTAATTTTTCAAAATCCCAATTTAAAGAATTATTTCAAAAATAATTCAAATTTAATAAAACCAAATTTTTTCAGAAAAATTAAATCGGGATTGGATTGGACTAAACACGAAAATCAAGATCGTGAAACGAACGGCCCGGAATGCCCGGACGTCCGCGCGCACGCCAGCACTATAGCACCCCCACACGTGGAGATGCCACACCCCCGCACTACAGGTCGATCCACACACGCAATGGATAGTACGTACATGAATCAACCTGCAGCGAACGGGTGACAAAGAAATAAATGCCAGGCTAGGCGGGACTAACTTGCAAATCAAACACTACATTGCATAATAATTAAGCGGAAACGTGCTATATTATCAAACATTTATCAAGTAGTTCACATTCTGCTTTTACATATCAATACATTATCATCTCCTAAAATACATAACAATTAACGTTAACAATAATTCCTTTGAAACACTAAATAAAATGCACCGTGATCGACTCGAATGCAAGGACTAGACTCGACTCGATTCCCGCCTAGCGTGTACCTGCAAGAACTTGAAATGTGGAGGCGTCAGTCTGTGAAGACTGAGTGAGGGGTTTCCATAAATATTAACGCAACTAACAGGCAAGTTATAACCTCGGGGTAAGGTTTTATAACTAACTGTATTCTAAGTTCAAGAATAACATAGAACTCGCCCGAGATTACAACTATCAATATTAAACACTTTAATAATAAATATGCAATCATGCAATTCAATTACAATGCACACGTATCAGTTTCATGAACTCAATTCCATAAACTACTTCACTCCAAGAACTTCATCACTCCAATAAACTCCATCACTCCAATAACTCCTTCACTCCAATAGACTCCATCACTCCATATACTCCATCACTCCAATAAACTCCATCACTCCAGTAACGGGAAGGTTCCGAGCCTTCACCATTCATGGTAACATGGTAACACGATCGCGATTCATTCACGGTAACATGGAAAAATGACTTTTAACATGATACACGGGTAGCTTTTCATGAACATAACTTTCTTGCAAATGGTTACGGGTTTAGAAATGATCACGAATAGCTCTATATACCTTTTTGGCCCAAATTTGCACGAAAGAGTTATACGAGTTCTAGGTAATTAGCAATTAAACCTCACCTTTACCGACAAAATACAAGTAGGACACGGCCTACGGAGCTCGCTCCTCGTCCCGGGGATGCTGGTCTGTGCAAAATAGACATGCGTACGTGAGACACGACCCGTATGAACCATTTAAGACGCACAGCAAAGTCATAATCAATAGGTCATGCAATAACAATTAAGGAATGTCAATTAAGAGCATAATTATCACTAAAACAAGTTTATAACTCATATAAGTCACATACGGGAGCCAAAGAAGTGAAAGTAATGCAATATGAAAGGTTTTGGTGAAGTTTGGCAAAAATGGACAATTTTAGGAAATGCACATGTTGAGGGAAAACTGGAATATCTTTAATTGTAGAAGTGGGAATTGAGTTTTGTTTATTGGATGTAAAACTAGACACATAGACCTTTCCAACGGCATATGGCATGTTTTGTAATTCAAAGCGAGGTGAAAATGGCATAGGTCCGAAGTTGGACAAAATGCAGATTCTGGAGGGGCCGCGGGCGCGACCAAAAACCTTCACAAAATGGTAGCGGCCGCGACCAAGTATTTTCCGAATTTTTCATGCAATTTTCCAAAAGTCAAAACTTGGCCAAAATGGGGTCGCGGAAGCGACCAGTTTTGTTCTATTTTTGGTCGCGGGCGCGACCAAGTATGCAGCAGCAGCAAAACAGGGGAAAAACAGGGGATTTTGAGCCAAAAACCATAAAACCAACAACCAAGGCCAAGGTCAATTCATAAAACTACTCAATTACATCAAATACATATTATACTTCAAGCATACATCAAATAAACCATGATATAAGCATCAAGAATTTATCCATAACCTCCATATATACATATGCCTCCTAACCTCCATGTAATTCAAGATTTTCATGCAATTTCCAAGTCTAATGATCATAACATGCTTCCAATCCATAAATACCCAAGAATTCATTATTTAATTATCAAACCCTATTCAATCAAGAATCAAGAAATCATATAATTTCCCATTCTACCTTATTTATAAAGAAAGAAAGGATGAAATGGTGAGATGATGATGATGCTTCCACTTATAAATTCTTCCTTGGATTATAGCTTCAAATTTGAGATGAAATCTTCCCTTTCTTTCCTTGGTGTTAAAAACGTGATATGGTGTGTGTATGTGTGTGAGATTGATGATGAAATGTGTAGATGAAATGAGATATATACCTATATTCCAAAATCTTCCAACAAAATGGATGAATCATCATATTTTGCACTTTAGTCCCTCAAGAATTTAAATTCATGCAAATGAGTTTCATTTCTAACCAAAAGATCACTTAGCTCTAATTCATGTTACGCAATTAAGTTTATATATTTAAGATATAATCACGTAAGGTCATATATAAACAATTAGTCACATTATTACTTAACTCATATAAATCTCACATTATCAATAATTTCATAGAATTGCATGAAAATATGTTGCATATAATATTAGGAAGATTAATATAATAACACATAACACATGAATGGAAAAATTGGGGCGTTGTAAGCACCACGCGTGACCGGCAGCATAATGCGCGCGCGCCCGCATAGCAGCAGGCGGGCGTGCCGGGCGAGGCTCCTGTGCGGTTGCGGGAGGCGAGCAGGCGCACCTAGGCACGGGCGTAGGCGCGGGCGAGCAGCAGCGGCGGGCAATCCCGTGCGGTTGTGGGACTGCTGGGCGGACGGGCGCGCGGGCCTAGGAGTGCTACGCCTTAGCACGTCTAGGCTCGCGTTTTAGTAATGCGATTTCGTGTTTCGTACTTTTAGTTCAAAAACCAACAACAATCCAAAATTTAAAACCCGATTTAAATATATTTGATCCAAAATAATTTCAATCAAATTTTCGAAAACGTTTTTCAGAAACTTTTAGGAAAAATACTGTTTTGTAATTCAGGCTTTCTAAAAGAATTCAAGAATATATAATTCGCATCTAAGCCTAAGAATTTCTACCAAATTCAGTTAAGTGGAGATGAATCAAAAACACGATTAACGACGTGGCTCTGATACCACTTGTTGGAAAACAGGAATCAGAAAGCAGCGAAAATTTAAAAATTTTCCAACAAAAGGATTGAAACTCACAATCATGAGTCAAATTCGGAGAGATTAGAAACTTACTTTTCAATAATCTTTCTTGAAGCGTTTCAAGCCACCCAAGAACGCTCTTCTCGCGGCTTGATCCCCTCTCCTTGGTAAAGATCGAATCTTCAAAACTTCTAACTTGAAGCTCTCTAGAGATAGTCCACCAACTTGACTATAATCTAACTAGTAAGGATGCTAGTTCTCTAGTTAGTGTTTAGGCTTAACCTAGGGTTTATTTGATCTTGGAGAAAGGATGGTGTTCAACACATGAACCAAAAGAAATTAGCAATCACTCTCAAGGGGAGCTCGAGCTCCCCTATATACAATTGGGGAGGGGTGGCCGAAACCCTAGTCCTTATGGACTAAGGATTTTAGTCCCTCTCTCTTATTACTTGATTGTCAAGTAATACCAAACTTTGACTTTGAATTCTAATTCAAATCAACTTTTAAGAGAGCTAAAATATCCAAACGCCTTTTGGATAATTTTATACTTTATTTATTAATAAATAAATAACTTATTTTATCTAATTAATTAATTAAATAGATTATTTTTTTCCAAAATAAGACTTTCTTTTTAATTCAAAAATTAAACCAAAGTCTATTAAATAATTAACACATTAATTATTTAATACATACAATATCTATATACACGTGTGAGACACATGTCCCAAGGACAAGTGCCACTCACGTGACCTCACACGTGCGGAACCCTCTTGGCATGATCAACTCGTTTAATCATTTTAAAGCCTCAACTCATGTAACCAAGTTGTTGTGTGTGACCCCCTAGGTTCTCAATTCAATTAGAAGTGACCCTAATTAATTAATCAGTCCACAGATTAAACGACTATAGTCTAGCAACAGGTGTTTAACCCCTAGCTGAATTGGAATGTCTCGATTCGACAGAACATTTAAGTCATTGATTCATGTGAGATACAATCCTCCTACTTACTATCTCTCAACCAAGATCTAGGGTAAGGGAATAATCAGAACCCTAATAATCTGGTCTTAAAGCTAAGTGCATTTCATATCCATTTGATCTCAATCCAAGAAACCCTTTTCTTGATGTCTTGATCTACTGCCTTGGCCAAGGACTCCATATGGCATATGAATGACTTACACAATAAGAGATCACCTTGCAAATGCAAGTGTAAGTCCTTTCTTAATTCTCATTCACTTTCATGAGTCACTTGTGCAGCCCCAGCATAAGCCTGGAATCAGTTGTCTAAGGCGACACCCTTTAAAGCTTATACCTAAGACTACAGAGTTAACTCATAAAGTGACATGGAACCTTAAGTTTAAGGATCAATTAATCACATCAATAACTCGTGAGATATTTCCTAATCTGGAAGTTTCCATTTCCTAAAATAGAAACTTCCTTTCCCATTCAGGAATCTTCTCACACGAGGCACCTCAGTTAACTTACTTATGAAAGTAAGCACCCTCATGTATCACGCACGTATCAACTATACACTTTGCATCTCCATGAAACAAGGTGGTCCTTCTTAAGGGCGTGATCCCACAAGCAAGCCTTAGAGGAGTCAGGTTGACACTCCCACTGTCTGTCTTGGAGTATTTTACTAATCATGACTTATGTGATATAGGGCTCGTTTTATGAACCATTTCACATAAATGGTAAATTCCTAAAGTCACCAGGATTAGGGGAGTTGTCATACTTGCACAGCTAAAGTAAACGCATACCAAACAAGAGCATATAAAGAAGTGTTGGCTCAATTCGTTAGTTTATTCAAAGATTGTCTGTGATTACAATAAGGAAAAGCACAAATTGGATATATAATCGGCTTTCTAGGGCACTATTTCTAACAAAGGTTTCATCAAAGTCTACGTCGGGTCTTTGAGTGAATCCTTTTGCAACCAGTCTTGCCTTGTAGGCTGCAATGCTTCCATTAACTCCAAACTTTCTCTTAAAGATCCATTTGCAACCTATGGGTTTGACCCATCAGGCAAATCTACCACGGTCCAAACTTAGTTGGAGTTCATGGAATCCATTTCGGATTTCATGGCTTCTATCCACTGTTCAGAGTCAGAATCTAAAAGTGTCTCCTCATATGTTAAAGGATCATTATCCTTTTGAGAGATCTCATGGAAGAATCCACACCATCTCTCCGGCTGTCTAGGAGTTCGTTCAGAACGCCTTAGAGGAGGATTTACGTGTGTATCGAAATTCGTGATAGGTTGTGGTTGATCAAAAGGGATGTTTCTTCAGTGGGTGGCATGGGGTCACTTTGTACTTCCTCTAATTCTATGATCTTGCCTTTCTTTTCTTTAGGGAACGCTTCCTTAAGAAAAGTGGCATTTCTAGAAACAAACACCTTTTGCTCAGATTGATCATAGAAGTAGTATCCTATGTATTCCTTAGGATAACCTACAAAATAGCATAAGTTAGAAAGAGATTCTAACTTATCTCGCACTGTTCTCTGCAGGTAAGCAGGACAACCCCAAATTCTTAAGTAAGAATAACTAGGGATTTTACCATGCCACATTTCATAGGGCGTTTTAGGGACTGACTTAGAGGGAAATAGATTCAAAATCTTTGCTGCACTTTCTAGGGCATAACCTCAGAAAGAAGATGGTAAGCCAGTGAAACTCATCATGGAACAAACCATATCGAGTAGGGTTCGATTCCTTCTCTCAGAAACTCCATTGAGTTGAGGAGTTCTCGGAGGAGTCCACTGAGAGATAATCCCATTATCTTTGAGATGATTAAGGAATTCTTCACTAAGATACTCGCCTCCTCGGTCAGATCGAAGTGCTCTGATCTTGTGACCAGTTTGGTTCTCAACCTCCTTTTGAAATTCTAGGAATTTCTCAAAAGCTTCAGACTTATTCTTCATTAAGTATACATAACCATACCGACTAAAGTCTTCGGTAAAGGTTATGAAATACTGATGACCGTTTCTTGCGCTTACACTAAGAGGTCCACAGACATCAGAATGGATCAAATCCAAGACCTTAGTGGCATGTTCCACAGTTCCTTTAAAAGGAACTTTGGGTATCTTTCCTTTGAGACAGGACTCGCAAGAAGTTAACTCTTTGAGATCATTTTCAGAGAATGATTCTAAAGTGTTTATCTTGCTAATTCTGTTCTTGGAAATGTGTCCTAACCTAGCGTGCCATAAGGGAGCTAAAACTTTGTCATCTCTCTTACGTTTAGTTTCTCGTTATATATTCATAATATAGATATTCTGAGTTAGATAAAGTCAATTACTTAGAGTACCGATGTCAACGGAAGAGTTGTTCCGTTTGACAAAATATATACCATTCTTAATATAAGTTTCATAACCTTCACAATCTAAAATTGGAACTGAAATTATATTACGAATAATGCTCGGTACATAAAGGATTTTATTTAAAACTAACTCAAAACTACCTAAATCTAATCTAATTGTGCCTAAAGCTCGAGCTTCAACATTTGAACCATCGCCGATCTTCAAGACACATTCTCCTTCTCTGAGTTGTTGGAGTTCATTTAGCATCTGTACATCATTATAGATATGAGCTCCACAACCGGTATCAAGTACCTAAGAACTAGAGTTAATAGAAAGATTTACTTCAACGAGAAACATACCTTTCTTTAGAGTAGCCTTGTACTCTGTGCAGTTTCTCCTCGAATGTCCCGCTTTGCCACAATGGAAGAAAACATCCTCTTTTTGATCACGCTTCTTCTTTTGGGCCTTTCCCTTCGAAATGCCACCAGTGGGCCTAAGGGGTTTCTTCTTCTTCTTTTGGGCTTTCTTACCCTTACCTTTAGAAGGCCCGGAAGAGAAAGATGGAGCATTCACCATTAGAACCTTATTGTCCTTCTTGATCGTGCTTTCAGCAGTCACAACCTGACTAATCAGCTCAGCTACAGTAGCACCAGCATGGTTCATATTGAAGTTAAGGACAAATGGATTGAATGATGGTGGGAGTGAGGCTAGCAACAAGTCCACTGAAAGCTCATCTTTCAGTGGCATGTCCATGGAAGCAAGTTTCTCAGTAAAGGCAAGAAACTTGAGTTCATATTCATGGACACTTGAACCTTCCCTCATTCTCAAGTGGCACAATTCCTTTGAAGTGTTATACCTTATAACACGTTCATGGGGGCGGTAAAGTTGCTCTAAGTGGTTGTAAATCTTCCAAGCAAATTCCATGGCCTCATATTGCCTTTGCAAGTCCAGAGACATGTTAGCCAACATAAGGCAACGGGCTTGGAGATTATCATCCTTCCACTTCTGGATCGCTTCCCGCTCGGCCCGAGTGGGAGCTTCCCTTTCGGGACTAGGCTCCCATTCGAAGAGAACATAAGTTCTCTTCTCAGAATCTAAAATAATTTTTAGATTCCTCAGCCAATCAGAATAGTTGGGACCCGTCAACTTGTTTGACTCGAGGATCGATACAAGAGGGTTTTTGGTTGCCATTTCAAAACACGTAGAGAATCACAGAATGTACGACCTAAATGGTAAAGCAGAGAACTAGTGAGCATGCTGAATTATAACGATATACAAAAGATAAGGTCTTCAATCTAATGTAGCTCCCACTGTTTTTCAAAGATCTATAATTCCCAAAGATCTAAGAGGAACACATTTCCCAATGGGTACTAAGACCCTAAGCATTTTACCTCGAACCCACGACTCGCGGACATTCTAAGTAAAAACTTAGGTAGGTACAACTTACCAATTCTAACACCTTTAGAACTCTTAGTAATTGTTTTTGCATCACCTATCTTTCAATATGGACCCACGACTCATGCGACATCCATATTTACTTAGGCGTTGAGCTACACCCATCAATCATAAGATCATGATCAAAACTTAGTTCGAACGACCCACGACTCGCGGACATCGCCCTTGCCAAAATTGACCACGAAATATTGATCATTTAAAATGATCAATTAGGTAACTAAGAACTAATAAGCTTCACTAGCTATCCCACGACTCGCGGACAATAACTAGCTTCACTTAATAAACTTAAAACCTATTGATGGAATGCTAGGAATTTAATTCAAAATTTGCATCTCGAATTAAACACCTATTGTTCGAAATTAGCTTAATACTAAATGGGAATTTTCGAATCAACCAGAGAGTTGTCCAGTTCGACCTCACCAACATATATGTTATTCAATTTTAATTAGTCTTGATTAATGCAAGTACAACTTAAATGCATTTCACACAAGCACTTAGCAGATAACATGTCCTAGCATGATACTAACATGTGATGATCATGGGTTCTACCTATCTTATGCGTGATATGTGGGAGCCACTCCACAATCACAAGTTCTAACATACATTCCACATAAACAGTTTAAATCACATAAGGGAAAGCAGTAACAAAATACGAGCCCTATCTCTATTACATTTTCAATTGAGATTCCCCTCCCTAACATTTTGAGGGGTCTTCACTTATGGCCTCCTTGTTACTTGAATGTGGCGAATCTTACTCCATGGGTGCATTGTCCCCAAAATGAAAATAAAATCTCACACCTATTCTAGTCTCAAAAAAATGAAAAAGTACTGAAAAGTAATAAGGCTCAATCTTCATATTGGCCTTAGACAAATACACGGGGCATACCCCAGCCTCAAAACAATAATATGGAAAGCCACATAATAAATCACATAACAGTACGCACATAAGTGAGGCTCCAACCTCAATTGAAAGCCGCAACTATAGGGCTCCAACCCCAAATGTAAACCATCCATGTGCATAAATGTAAAGCATACAAAGACTAGTACCCATGATCACCTAACATGCTTTTGCAAGAATTTAAACTTAGCCAATAAATTAAAATTCCCGTTTCAAGTCCTAATGACTTGGAACACGACTTGATGCGAGTCTTATTTATAAAAAGTTTTCAATAAATCCCAAATTACTAAAACTAATAAAATTCCAATTAATTTCCGAAAATTAATAATTTTATCAAAGTTGTAATTTCCCAAATTATAAACCATTTCTATTTCTCAAACAAAATAAATCCCAATTTTAAAATTAAAATAAATATTAATAAAATAAAATTTTAATAATAAAATTAAAATAAAAAATCGGGACCGGATTGCACGAAGTACGAAAATGGATTATGAGGAAAATGGGGCCCGTACACGAAGACGGATGCGGGCATCGCAGAAGCGCGAGCGCGCGGGGCCCTCTCGGCCGCTTGTAGGGGGGCCTGGGCGAGGGATCCCGCATGCCTTGCGGGATTTTCGCCCCAGTCTGGGCGGCGCGTCCCGCGCGGTTGCGGGAGGGAGTGGGCAGGATGCGCTTGCAAGAAATGCAAAAAACAGTTTATACAGGCTTTTCGTTTCGGATTTTCAATTGTTCGTAATCCAGGCTTTTCGTTTCGGATTTTCATTCAAAAGCAAAACCAATCCAAGAAATGCAAAAAACAGTTTATACAGTTTCAAATCCAAAACAGTTTTCAAAAACTAATTTTTAACAAAACGGTTTTCAGAAACTTTCAGGAAAAATACAGTTTCGTAATTCAGGCTTTCTAAAACAGTTACAAATACTCAATCGCATCAAGCTAAGAATTTCTACCAAATTTAGAATAATTGAGACGAATCAGAAACACGATTAACGAGGTGGCTCTGATACCACTTGTAGGAAAACAGGAATCAGAAAGCAGCGGAAATTTAAAAAATTTCCAACAAAAAGGATCGAAACTCGCAATCGTGAATCCGAATTCGTAGAGATTAGAAACTTACTTTTCAATAATCTTTCTTGAAGCGTTTCAAGCCACCCAAGAACGCTCTTCTCGCGGATTGATCCCCTCTCCTTGGTAAAGCTCGAATCTTTAAAACTTCTAACTTGAAGCTCTCTAGAGATAGTCCACCAACTTGACTACAATCTAACTAGCAAGGATGCTAGTTCTCTAGTTAGTGTTTAGGCTTAACCTAGGGTTTATTTGATCTTGGAGAAAGGATGGTGTTCAACACATGAACCAAAAGAATTGTCAATTACTCTCTAAGGGGAGCTCGAGCTCCCCTATATATAAGTAGAGAGGGGCGGCTGAAATCCTAGTCCTTATGGACTAAGGATTTTAGTCCCTCTCTCTTATTACTTGATTGTCAAGTAATACCAAACTTTGACTTTTGAATTTTAATTCAAATCAACATTTAAGAGAGCTAAAATATCCAAACCCCTTTTGGATAATTTTATACTTTATTTATTAATAAATAAATAACTTATTTTATCTAATTAATTAATTCGTAATTAATTAAATAGATTATTTTTCTCCAAAATAAGACTTTCCTTTTAATTCAAAAATTAAACGAAAGTCTATTAAATAATTAACACATTAATTATTTAATACACAAATAAATATACACGCATGGTGCACACGTGTCCATATAGGACACGTGTCACGTACGTGACCCACACGTGTGGAACCCTTTTGGCTCGATTAACTCGTTTAAACATTTCAAAGCCTTAACTCATGTAAACAAGTTGTTGTGTGTGACCCTCTTGGTTCTCAATTAAATTAGCAATGACCCTAATTAATTAATCAGTCCACAGATTAAACGACCATAGTCGAGCAACAGGTGTTTAACCCCTAGCTGAATTGGAATATCTCGATTCAACAGAACCTTTAAGTCATTGATTCATGTGAGATACAATCCTCCTAATTACTATCTCTCAACTAAGATCTAAGGTAAGGGAATAATTAGAACCCTAATAATCTGGTCTTAAAACTAAGTGCATTTCATATCCATTTGATCTCAATCCAAGAAGCCCTTTTCTTGATGTCTTGATCTACTGCCTTGGCCAAGGACTCCATATGGCATATGAATGACTTACACAATAAGATATCACCTTGCAAATGCAAGTGTAGGTCCTTTCTTGATTCTCATTCACTTTCATGAGTCACTTGTGTAGCCCCAGCATAAGCCTTGAACCAGTTGTCTAAGGCGACACCCTTTAAAGCTTATACCTAAGACTACAGAGTTAACTCATAAGGTGACATGGAACCTCAAGTCTAAGGATCAATTAATAACATCAATGACTCGTGAGAAATTTCCTAATCTGGAAGTTTCCATTTCCTGAAATAGAAACTTCCTTTCCCATTTAGGAATCTTCTCTTACGGGGCACCTCAGTGAACTTACTTATGGAAGTAAGCACCCTCATGTATCACGCACGTATCAACTATACACTTTGTACCTCCATGAAACAAGGTGGTCCTTCTTAAGGGCGTGATCCCATAAGCAAGCCTTAGTGGAGTCAGGTTGACACTCCCACTGTCTGTAGGACTTATCGGCTTAGAGTATTTTACTAATCATGACTTATGTGAAATGAGGCTCGTTTCATGAACCATTTCACCTAAATGGTAGAGTCCTAAAGTCATCAGGATTAGGGGAGTTCTCATACATGCACAGCTAAAGTAAACGCATACCAAACAAGAGCATATAAAGAAGTGTTTCCTTAATTCGTTATTTTATTCAAAGATTGTCCGCGATTACAATAAGGAAAAGTACAAAGAGGATATACAATCGGCTTTCTAGGGCACTATTCCTAACAACTAATAGACTTGGAATGAATTTCGTATCACATAGGGTTTGGAGTATAAAGAAATTCAACTTGACTCTATACAATTGGTAATTAATTCGTGTACGTCAAATCCGCTGCTTGTTAATTGCAATCATCTTGAGCTAATAACTTGGTTAGAGAGACATTGGATTATGAGAATAGGCAATGAGAACTAACCTGATATTTGTGTTTGATCTTGAGAATGACTTGTACTTAATTTTGTGATGATAATTGTGAAAATCCGACATCCATTGATCTTTGCATTGTTCTCAATTTCCATTGAATTCATTTTTCCCCATTGTTCATCATTATTATTTTAATTCGGTTAATATATTTATTTTTACATGTTAGTTAGAACAACCCCCTTGAATGATTAATCCGGTCTATCGATTAACGAATATACAATGCGATTGGTTGGTTTCATCTCTGTGAGATCGACACCTATGTGCTACAATTGTCATGTGTACACTTGCACTATATAGGGTTTTAATTAAAACTTTCGAAAAAATCCCGAACAAGTTTTTGGAGCTGTTGCCGGGGACGGTTGCTCGAAACCACTCTCGCTTAGTATTAGTAGTTAGTGATTTAGACCATTTTTATTTTTGTTTTTGTTTGTTTACATTGGTTTGATATTGGCTATTTTCTTTTGCAGGTTTAGTGTATGAAAAGAACTCGAAGTTTGGACCTCTTTGAAATTGATCTAGAAATCGAGAAAAGACTTCGTGTACTCCGAAGAGAATGCAAGCAAAGAGAACAGTTGAATAGCATTCCAATAAAAGATGGTGGGGTCCCCAAAATTCGGAGAATGTTGTTAATGGTGAAGTTAGGAATCAAGGAAACGGTAATTTGGGGAATGGCCAAAATCTACCCCCAAAATCCAAAAATGGCAGTTGGAAAACTTTATTAAAAATATTACACTTAACCCCCACATTAGTATAGTTAATTACAGTTAACCCCCAAGGGTAATATTGGAATAAAAAACTGACCACAGTCAAGGGAGGGTATTTTTGGATTTTCAATCCAACGTTTACTGACGTCAGCAATTTTCAAATGAAAATAGGGGTTAAGTGTAATTGTAACACCCGAGCGCAAGGTGTCACATCCCCCGCACCGAGACCCGACCCGAATATGAAATGGACGATCCATACCCAAGCCAAACCACGACGAACGGGGACAAACACACACTCTATGCTAGGCGGGACTAACCCTTGAACCATAAAATCATAATAAACATTAAAGCGGAAGCAATAACTGATCCTAATAAAACAATGGCATTCAAGCTCCAAAAATAAATCATAACCTCATCCAATTCCAATAGGGCTCAACACATGTACGCTCCAATAGCAACGTTCATATACAATGATCACAAGTGCAAATTGTGAGTGTAAGACTAATAAACAAAAGGGCTAGAAACGAAAACAAGACCTAGGACTCGAAATGCCGCCGAGCTCCCCTGACACCTGCACAAAACAACTGAAAGCCAAACGGGTTCAGTCCAAAAGGGACTGGTGGGTATAAGAGCAGGGTATAGTATAATATATGACGGTAATTAAACATTCACATGCAAGCTATAATCCCAAATGAGGTTTTTAAAGAATTTCCCAATTGGGTGAATAGAAATCATCAAAAGGGATTATAACGATTCATTTACACTAGGTCAAGGTCATTAATGGCCCGGCGAGTGGGCGTGCATTATCTCCAACCAACTCCTCGTGTAATTCATTAACATTCATTCATTCATTCATTCATTCTTTCTTTCTTTCTTTCTTTTCATGCATATCATTCTTTCGTGCGCATTCAATAACATTTACACCTTCTTCCTCCGGGTTGGTGGCGGGGTTTGCAAGGCCCAACCACCCATTCATTGACCATAAGGGGTTACATGACTCCCCAGATGGCACTCAGCTCCCTTTCCCCGCCAATCTCCTGACGAGGTCCGGTACCGCCGTTCATTAGTGGGACTAGTGTGAGGGTTTACCGTCAGCCCTTGCCTCCTCGGGTCCCCACTCACACCAAGCCCCTGGGCCCCATTCAGTGCATAACATTCATTCATTCTCGCCAAAACATTTGGTAGGGTTCAAGAAATAAGGTTTTTACGTTTGCAATCATTTACTCGATAAAAGACTCAATATATATATATCGTATTACTTTGGCTTAAAGCTTTTCACATAGGGAGATATATCGGGTCGTTTTATCTAAGTAGAAGAGAAACCCACCTTAAACGGCAACAAGGAGAACACACGAGCCTCACAGACCGGCCTCGTCTCCAACGGACTCAAAATCTGTGCAAGAGAGGTGAGGCGAGACTCAATATGACCAAATAAGACGCTCGGCTATGAAATGATTATGATATGAATCTATAAGAGATGCTATAATGTAATGAACACGTTCATGTGCACTATTAAAGTCTTAAAGACATATAAACATTAAATTCATTCATTTAATGAAGCATTCGTATTCAAACGAGTTCATATCCTTCACATTTCACGTCAAAGGAAATTTAAATTATATAATCAAGTCGTTTAATCTTTCATCCGAATCATAATTTCACATTTCAATCAATTCAATTCAAGAATTTCAAATATAACGACCATAACACGTACTATATCACGTTTACAATTAAAGAATAGACAATTAATTACATTCAATGTAAAATTGGAAATTAGAAAGGAACATGAAATAAATAACAATTTAATTTCCATAATTTAATTAAATCAAACAATATTTAATATATCATAAACATATATATAATATACATAATTACTTTATATATATATATATATATATATATATATATATTCACATTTAGATCAAATTGATTCACGAATTTCGAATAACAATCATAACACGTAACATAATAGGTTCATAATTAGGAAATAGGCAAATGGAAACATTCAAGTCATGTTCGTAAATTAAATAGCACAAATTAAAATAACACTTAAATTCTAAAATCAATTAATTCAAATAACATTTAAAATATAATAAACATATATATATATATATAAATATATATATATACACGTACATTAATCCCATGCATGCAAACTATCTATATATATTTATATATATCTATATATAACATGCATGCATGTATTACGTATATATATATATATATATAGAATGCATGCAATTTATACTTATATATATATAATTATACTTAAGCCATGCATGTAAACTGAATTAGGAAGCAAAATAAAACCATGCACAACAGTTAGAAACTGAAATTTTTTGCAGCTCACGCAGGGGTCGCGGCCGCGACCCATTTTCTTCATGAAATGGTAGCGGCCGCTACCCTATTTTCAGCCAATTTTTCCTCCAATTTCCGAATATGTGAGCAGCTTAAATATGAGTCGCGGGCGCGACTCTAAATACAAGCAAATCGGTCGCGGGCGCGACCTTCACAACGCAGCAACAATTACACAGACATTCCCCTGTTTTCTTTCATGAAAATGCAGCAGCAGCTAACACACAGGTAAAGCCGGAGATCTAGCAGCCAACTGACACCAAAACTTCCCTTCCCCACGACTGAGATTATAGCAGAAAACCAAGGAAAAAGGAACAACAATCACGCAGCAAAACCAGAAAAACAGGGCAGCAACTCGACGAAAAAACAGAGTAACACCAGGCCAATCTCTAACCAACATATATAGGGAAGTTAAGGCAACAAATATGCAATAAAACTCAGCAACATCAAGCTCCAAATAACATCAAAACGCAGGAGCAGCAGCACGCAGGAAGAAGGGGGAAAAACTTCATTTTCATTCAAAACTCATTAATGTTAACTCAACCAATTCTCAACTACCATAAAATTAATGATCATAAATGAGAAGAAGACATCAAAATAGTCACTTTCAGGCTTGGAATCATTCAAATCCATTAAGAATCGAGGAAGATCAACATAAATGCTCAAAATCGACTATATTGCAAGATCAACCAAAAATGCATGAAACCATGATCAAATTTAGGGATGAATAGATGCAAATGACTCATATTGAATGTACATAACATATCTAAGCTTACCTCGATGATTGGTTGTGGATTGGATGAGATTTGAGCTCCAAAATCTCCAAGGAAAGGGAAGAAACTGGAAAGCAGTGACTTTAGCTGAGATTTGTGGTTTGTGTGAGGGTTAGTTCGGTTAGGGCATGGGATATCAGGTTAGGTGGTTGAGTTAGGGATCCATAGCATCAAACCATGGTTAATTTGGTTAAAGTTTGGATGAGATATGGCCATTTTAGTGCAACAAGGTCAGTTTCATCGCCATTTCGTTTTTCGGTTGAATTTCGGAGGTCCAAATGACGTTAGAAAAATATAAGGATAAGTTTACTAAACTCAAATTTTCGTTACGAGTTCAGCGAAGTTGACGGAACTCGAATCCGAGTTCCCGAGCTCAAGATATTAAATACGGAACCAAGGGTGCGCTAAATGCTCGTTAGCCCCCGACTTGGATTCCAAAAATCAAATTAACCGAAACACATGCAAATGAATCCGAAAATACGAAACGAACAAATATTCACATACAAGACACATATAAGTTCAACATATTAAATTTGCACGAAATTCCGGTATCAATTTAAATAGAAACGAAGCACGTAAATGTCACCTATACGCAATCAAACAATAAAAGCCATAACATTAACATTGCTAAACAATTAAATTCATATATAATATATTATAAATAAAATACATGCATACGTATATATATATATATATAACGAATACATGCATGCATATATGATTTATAATTAATTATGCATGCATATAATATATTCATGCACACGTACACAGTAATATATATATATATATTTATTATATAAATGTATTTAATATTAATAACATTAAATAAAATAATTAACATTTAATACATTTAATAAATTAAATATGTAAAACACGTATAAATAATTATTTCGCGCAATTAAGGAGCACACAAGTTATTCACATAAATTAAAAATCAAATATTGCATATATTTCAATTAATCACATATTTAACAATTAAATAATGAAATTTAATTATAGAAAACACTAAAAACCAATTAATTTGCGCAATAAGGTAAACACATATGTCATGCTATACAAAATAAGAAAAACGGAGGCGTTACAGTAATTACTTATTTTCTGAAGGGTGGTGTTTGTAATTTAATCTAAAAATGGTTGTAGCGCCCGAAGCGGCGAGCCACCACATCTCCCTCCACCTAAAACCGAACGCACATACGAAATAGGACTCCATACAGGAGCCCAAGGCTAAGAGAACGGGGACCTACACACACCCTAGGCTGGGCGGAGCTAATACGTAACAAAAATGGGCAAACAAAATATGTAGAGCAGAAGCAAACGTGCAAATCAAAACATATATATAAGCAATTGATAGGTTCACCTATCCCTAGAAACTGTCCCGAATATCATACATAATAAAATTTATACATTCTTACATAATTTGTGACGCCCCGTATTCTCGAAGGGCGTCCTGACGACATTAACAAGTAAGTCTCTACACTTGTGTGTGTTTAATTTAAGAGTTCTTTAATTATGCGATTTAATGTAAATCCAATTTAATATGTGTTCATTCGAATTATTCTAAGATTAATTGTCAACTTGATTAATTACATGCAAATTTAACCCTAACTGTCTAATTTGATTTAATTCAAATTTATTCCATGAAATAATTGTCAAGTTGATTTTAAATCCATCATGTTACTTAACTTGTTTAATTTCGGTTTAATTGAATTCCTTGAGATTAATTATCTATCATGTGTTTACGAAGTGTCGTTAAATTGTACGAAAGTTTTCTAAAATAAAATTGAATTAAACTCTAATTGGTAAATCTATCTCTTTCATTTTAATTTGTAAAATTAATTCGGAGTTTGAATGTTTATTCGTAACTTTACCAATTTTATTTACGATTATTTGTACACGATATTTCACTTTGCTACGCGATAAGGATAACCGGTTGTATTTAGCTTGTGCACAAGACACATTTCTCCCAATCTCCTTTCTCACTCTCTCTCTCTCTCTCTCTCTCTCCTCTCCCACTCTCTCTCCCGCGGGTTACTATGCGCGGGTTCGGTTATGAGCCCATAACTCGTTCGTTTCTCGACGGAATTCAACAAACGAATAGTCCATTTCGATTATCTCGGCGAGACCGATGCAAAAGTACTAATTTCACGGCCTAACGACGAACGGTGGTAGAGTTATGGTTGGATTTCAGTAGCAGCGGCGGAGGTGTCAGACCGCCGCCACTTCGCCGGCCTTCGCGGCGGTGTCAGACCCTCTCCTTGGTGCACGCGCCCCATGCCCAGAAAGAGGACTTCCCGGCACAGCGGTTGATGTCGGCGACGCGGCCATCGGAGCATCGACGGCGCCGCCCAAAGCTCGCGGAGGCTACCGGGTTACTGTAGCGACGCGACTCCGCCGCTTCCGGCGGTGGTTTTCGACGGGGCTTTATGGTGTCCAAGGTTTTTCGACCCCCTGAGTTCATTTCCGGCATTAATTTCACTAGATCTTGGCCGTAGGTATTGGTTCCGGCTACGTGTCCGGTGGCAGAAACTTCGGCGGCCAATGGGGGCCTTTTCCGTCCATCTTTTGGTCTCGGGCTCTTCACGGAAGATGTTCAGAACGACGAGAGCTAGTGGCCTGTGATCACGCGACTCTAGATTCGGTGTTTTGGCGGCGGATCGCGGCAGCATAGTGGCGGTGCAACGGCGGCATTAGCTCCGAGGATTTTTCCGGCGAGCTACCTTAGGGCTTTCGAAGAGCTCGTCACGGGTAAGACAATGCCTTTTACGGATCGCATTTTGGTTCACCGGTTTGGAAGTAATTTGAGTTTGAAGATTTAGGGTTTTCATGTTCTTAAATTTCAGATCTAGGACAATCGGCTTGGAATTTCCAGAAATTGATAGAGGATTCGGAACGGGCACGAAGACTTCATTCAGGACTGATTTTTCAGGATTTTTCCGGCGACCTTCGGCGGCGGTCCGGCCAAATTCCGGCAGCTACAGTGGTGGCGTTCCGGCGGCGTCTAGTCAGAATGTTCGTCTCGTTCTGGTGAGTTCAACGCCAATTTCCGTTCGTTAATCGGACACTCGATCTATTCATTACGAATTATTTTGCGTAATTGTGATTATTTGAATTAATTGTTTTAAGTGCAAATAAATTGGTTATTGTTGGTTTGATTGATCGAAATATATTCCAATCATATACAAAAATATGTATTGAATGAATTGTGATATGCATGAGTATTTTGATTTACAATTTGAATCCCGATGTGATGAATTTATGCTATGTGTTCAGATATGAAGGGGTGTTAGTGTAATATTTAGAAACTAATCTTTTATGTGAATAAATGAACTTGAATGATATTTTAGAAGAACGAACATGTTGTGATTTCTCTATATAAATTTGAGACGTTCTCAATGTTATGTTTGTTGTAAATTGTGTTTCAAATATAAATTTAGATACATGAAAGATGCTTGAACAACTTGAGACTTGATGCATGATAGGAGTTAGAATTGTAATATCTTGATTTACTCTTACTACTAAAAAATGGTATATTATGAATTACAATAAATTGATAATTGTCATGTTTGTAAGTAATTAATTCCTGGTTGAATAATTGTATAAACACTTTAAACGAACAATTATGCTTAGTAATCAACTAAGGGGATGTATGTGTAATAATTCTAAACTTTTACAAATAACTTAGGGGATGTAAGTGTAATATTTATGAAACTATGAATGTGACTTGAGCTTGTATACCAAACATGCTGTGAAGTGGTAAAGTATGATCTTAAGTCAATTAAATGCACTCTTTATTTGTATCAAGCATGCCATCTACGTACAACAACTTTGTATGTTTATAAGATCAAGTTGCTCTTACTTATGCACTTTACAACTCGTCATGAACTTGATGCTTAATTCTAATATTATAATTGAACCCTGTGATATTGGATGATTTAATATGCATTTTGTGAATACATTGACTTCCTAAATTGATCTTGCATCTTTGGATTTGGAATTGCATGATGGTTGCTTGTAAATATGACCTTGTTGAGCATTGATATGTCTTGAATGACCACGACACCTTATCCAAGCACAACATGAACACTTATGCATAACCACGATCATGTTGAGCAACGCCGTGCGTCTTGTTTGGTTCATATAGAGTCTAAGTCTGGGCTTCTGTATGTTTTGTCACCGAGTTTGGTGGTGCCGGTAGGCCTGAGGTTTAGAGTGTTTGGCCCTTCACACTCTCAGACTCTACTTTCACGAGGTGAGGTTTAGGATTTTGTATAGTTAAGCGACCTATGGCCTTAATATGATGATTTCAATCCTTGCATGCGAGTATACTCTATTATAGATACGTATGTGCTGAATATGATATGATGATGATCTTGTGTGAGTCCTGCGTGGATGGAGGTCATGTGGCTTAAAGTTCCATCGCGTAGGAAGGGTGTAAATATAAAACCAGTCTTGAGGCATATGTAAGCTATTTTTGGAAAAAATCAGTTGTTTTATGTTTTTGTAGCGAGTTGCCATGAAATATTGGTATATGTATGTATGTTATGTTATGTGGATCCAGGAGCTGGTACGAGTGGAGACCGGTACGGCATAGGGCCGTCGGATAAGCCACTGTGCTAGTTCCATTTGAGATATCATTGCACGACCTTAGGGTGATGAGGGAGGCTTGATATCTTGAGCCTTCGGTGTACAGCCGGGGAGGGCACTTGTGGGTTCGCTACCCCCAGTGAGTGAGTCTATTTTAGACGGTTTTATTATAGATGGTTAGGGCCAACGCGTGGCTCTTCCATCATTGGAGCAGAGGTTGGATTGATTTTGATTTACGTTATGAGGAGTTGAGGTTGGAAGCTCGTACTCGTCGAGCAGTTGATTACGTTATGTTATGGAATTATGAATCGGGATAGAGTCTTTCTGAAAAATGATTTCTAAAACTTATATCTATATTTCTTTGGGTTATTTTGAAATGTTTTGGTATGCAACACCTATCCCCGGTTCATGAGCCCATCCTTTTATTCTGTGTTGTGCTATTTATATATATATATATTGTGGGTGTGCGTTAGCCCCCTCACTAAGTCAGTTGACTGACACCTCATTTTATCTTTTAGTTGCAGGTTCTATTGGCTTGAGCTAGGCGGAAGTGAGTCTTTTGAGTCACACTTGTCAGTCTAGTAGGTGTTAGGATGCATTTGTCGCATACTTTACTTATTTTATGTATTTATGTTTCACACTTGCAGATTATGTTTATGTTCTATTTAGACTTCAACCCGTGTGGGGTTAGTAAGCTAGTATTTGGATGTTATTAGATATTATGATGATACTTATGTTGTTTATTATGTTGGATTATGAATTGATTCGGGATTAGGTATCTATGCTAGTTGAACCCATCACCTGCTTTGCATGTTTTGTTTTAATTGCTTCCGCACTCTGAGTTTGTCAAGTTAGATCCACCTAGCCTAGTGTGTGAGTTGGTCTTCCGTTCGCTATGATTTGGATTCGGGCATGGACTTCCTATTTCATGACCGAGTCTGAGTCCTATTGCGGGGGATGTGGTATCCTCCGTCTGGGGTGCTACATAATTTGTACATCATATTCAAATCATATATAAAGGTACAACCGTATGCAAAATGAAGTGCAACTCGATCTAGACGGCTAGAACGACTTGACCGACATAATTTTTCGCCTAGTACGAGCCAAAACCTACAACTAAAAGTTGAAAGGAGAGGGTCAGTCCGCCGACTAAGTGAGGGGGCTAACACACACCCACACACGTATACATATAGAGCAAAACACGTATTAAAAGAAAAACTATGAACTAGAAGTAGGGTTTGGCACACCAAAACCATTTTCAAAACAAACGTATACTTACACTTATCATATTCAAAACATATCATACCGTAGAAAGGAGATCCTATCCCATTTCATAATCAACATAATATAACATAAACGTATACCCGGCGAGTACGGGGTCTTCCAACCTTACTTCCATATCATAATATCATACGTATTAAAACAGAAAATAAACATAAATGATATCCTCCCTCACAACCATGGTGATTTGGGAACAAACCCTTACCACCCATTGAAGCCTATACACGGGGTAGCGGGCCCATATCGTACAGCTCTCTATACACGAGGTAGTTAAACTACGACGTACCTTCTCCAACATGTATCAGAGGCATAAAACACCACACCTCCTTAAACTCCTAGAGTCGCGTGTGAATACTTTGTATGGAGGTCGTGCACAGGCTTAACCCGATTGCCCGACACCATCCCAAGCGTCCTTACGCATGTCTCCGGGGCCCAATAAATCGTATAGAACTAATTCATATCAACCGTTCTTAACCCCCTACATATTTAAACATAACTTGATGTACCTTATTGCATACCTTACCTTGCAACTCGGCATATGCTTTTAACGTACCTCTCTATGTCATCCTAAATCATAACATGTTGGGAAGAGCATAGCCTGCATAAAAGCACATGGTTTGGAGCATAGCCTTGTTGCAAAACGTTTTCAAGCTTACATACGCTCGTACATATAATTCAAAACCTTTAATCGTATGACGGAGTCATAAACATATCGTATAAGCACATATCTATTATAAAAATATAATAGTATAATCGCATGAGGGCTTGAAAATGAGCACATAAGGTTGTAGGTCGCATTAAATAAAAGAAAACAAACCTAAACCTCACCTTTTACCAAAAATACTCGCGGACGAGTGTTGACAACCGACGAAGGGCTAAATGGTGGAACCAATGCCTCCTGAGCCAAACTCTAAGACAAACAAGAGTAAACTGATGACTTAGACTCGATCATGAACCATTTAGATACACAGAGATGCATGAGAATGAAATGAATACACAAGAGAGGTCATAGAATAGCACTCAAATACATATGCACAAAAGTCACATTTTCATACATATCGTAAAATTCACATTCTCATCACAACATATCATACAATAAGCAACTTACATCATAGATACATGTTTGAGGAAAAGATATCATTTAATCTCGTAAGGTATGTGTTGAATGCAATGAGATGGCATCTAAGAGCACTTAGGGCAATCAAGTTCGTAGCTCGTTTGAATCGTATCAAATCTTACCATAAACTTAATACAAGAATTATAACACATAATATTACATATAAACAATGTTTATGTATCATAATTGATGCAAAAAAATAATATACAAAGCAAACAAACTAACGAAAACCACATGCGTATGCACAAGTGAGCAAGGATAAAAATTGTCACCCCTGTGAGTTGCATCAGGCATTCAGCCCTCAAAACACAAGTATGGATCACGGGAGTGACACAAAAATGGTCACCCCCATGACCAAGGTGAGAAACCAGTCCCCCCTAAATGAAAAGAAAAGGTAACGGGAGTTACCCTTTCAAAGGGTAACCCCATGCACGGGGGGGTGCCCCTTGCAGCTGCGTTTTCTTCATGAAACTCGACCAAAATCCCCTATTTTCCCTCCATTAAATAGAAACAACAAATCAGAAAGTATGGTGAAAGGCAGAAACAAAAATTGGCAAAGAAAATGCACCAAAAGAAGCAAACACAAGCATAACAACATCATCACATCAACCGGCAACTTAGAGCAACAAAATGGATACAAAAATCAATCAAATTCCAAGTTTTTCAAACTTGAGCTCAAGTTCATCACTGGAAATACATTCAACACTCAACCACCATCAAATACAAGCTCATATATGCAATAAGGAAGTACCAAGGATCAAGAAGCAAGTCTAAAATCATCAAATAAGCCAAGGATGAGCATATGATTCAAGTTTGACATAAAACCCTTACTATTCACTACGTAGCTCAAATTCCATGAAAATTCAAGTAAAAACAAGTTATATTCGGATAGAAATGAAGCCTAAAATACGGAGAATCTAAAAACGAGCTTACCTTGAAGAGATAGAAGAAGATCGGCCAAGAGAGGATGTGTGCTCTTCCTTCTTCCTTTCTTGCTTGTGTGGTTCAGTTGTGGTGAGTAATAAGGAAAAGAAGGGTTGGTTCTTGGGGGTAAAAGAGCAAGAAAAATCAGTTCTTATGGTTCGATTCACTCGAAAACCGGTTTTGTTTAATATTCGGGCCGTTCAAGTCAAATTTTAAGGGTTAAGGGATTCAAATGGGCTTAGAAAAATAAACGGCTTGTTCCATTGGACTTGAATTGTCGAAATGAATCCAATGGTGATGTGGGAGTTCAAATCTGAATTCCCATGCTCAAGTTAGCCCCAAAAGGGCTTAAGTTTCGCCTATTTACATATAGGCCCCAAAACTTAAATAAAAGCACAATTAGGTCCATCCTAATTTTAAATAAATCACAAGACAAACAAAATCATATAATTGCATTCATGAATCTTGTAATTCATTTAGTTTCACATAATTGACATACACGACATCGAATTCACGTAAAAGTAATTAAGTACGAGGAATTACGTATCAATTTAAAATCGAGGGCAAAGAAATCACTTAAACGAGTGATTTAGTACATAAATTAAATTAAAAGAACATCAATACGTAAGTAAACCCTCTCATGACGTCATACCTGCCTTTCCAGAGAAACGGGGTGTCACAACCTGCCCCCCTTAAGAGAACCTGGTCCCCAGGTTCACTGCTCGAGTTAAAACTATGAGCAATTTTCCGTATTCATCCCATGTTCGAGGTTCATGACGTCCCGACAAGGATTAGTCCGGTAAGGTCTTTAGGCATAAGGCGTTTGATCATTTCTTTATGTCTTGGTGGAGTAACTCCTTCACCATTTGATCCGGGCTAGGAGCAGCTCAAATGTTTCGTACGATAGGAGGGTCTATATGAGATTCATCTCCCACCATTTGATTCATTCCAAACTAACTGAAGGGCTCGGTGATACACAAGTGATGTAGTTACCGAACTCTTACCACTCGTACCAACTCAAGAAACGTCTTTATTAGAGGGTTAATCCACCGTTCGTTGTTTGCTTCGAAAGATCATTGAAATCACAACCCTCGACTTACCGCGTAACCATACACCCGTATGCTCGAAGCTGTCTCTCGGGACAATTAGGCACTCAACAACATCACATACAACAAGCAAACAACAATAATCTAAATAAGAATTTAAGAATGAATGATGCTCGTGCCATGGATGATTTGTTTACTATTCAACGTTGTTTCAAAGTTCTTGACACTTTAAAGCTTAGATGGAAGGCCAAATTTGATGTCGGGAAGCTCACGACTTAAATTTTCTTAATCTCAGATGCCTTTGATGAATCACTTGCTTGATACCTCAGTTTCTTCGCTCAACTTCACTTCCTAATTATAACTGTTAGCCAAAAGCTCTCCATTGCCCCATTTAACAATCCTTTGTAGGTGGGAGGAGTTCTTAGGACATCCCTTCTTGAAGATCACCTCTAAATTCCATTCGGGACTTAGACCTTCCTAGAACTCGCCCCAACGATCTTAATAGCAAAATCCTTGGTTGCTTCAAAGCATGTTCTCATCATCTCCCGACTCCTCTGGAAATCCCTATTGAATTTGAATCTCCGTTCCGCAACACTTCCCCCAGGTTTCTTGATTCGGTAAGGAAATGCTTCCCCGGAACTATTGAATAACGCATCTCCACATCCACAACTTCTTGAGGTTCCTATACTTCTTCCTTTTCTCATCGAAACTATCAAAGATCTCTATTAAGGGGAAGTGTTCTTGGAGATATGATTTTCGAGGTCGTCCATGAAAGAACCTTCAATCTCCCTTGGGTTATTTTGATTAAATCCCCATAGCAAAACTCTCGTTCCTCAAGTGTCGTCGTTTCCACGAAAGGGTGAAATCATCGGTCCTCCGTAATACCGCTCCCACCAATGTTTCCTCAATTTGCCCGTTGAACAGTGAATTAATCATTTCCGCTTTTAGGGATGGAGATCAAATACTCGTTCACGGATCCTGATTTCACTTTCTACTTTAACACTTCATTGAATGTTTGCCAATTGAAGAACATCCCTTTGCTATCATCCCGAATCGAATCCTTGGAAGTTACCGCTCTTCTTATACTCCAGTACTCATCATCACTGGAGAAGGCATGATTTGGTGGTATAGATGGAATGGGCAAACTATCATGTAGACACGGAGCCTATGTATGCCTGGTTAAGAATGCAAATGTTAAACACCACGTTAACACCCATAAAATAAGAAAATATAAAATAATCACAACTTGGAGTATGCATCATAATTAATTATAATAATATGATGTCGTATGAATGCACATGCCACGAATGTAATTACCTCTCGATTGTTTCTTCGGTCTTAATCATGCAAATGACTCCAACTTATGCTCTGGTGATCTACACCCGTAGTAAAAGCCTGATCTTTTCCAATAATCTTCATAGATATGGGTACTGATCCTACAATCAGTGCACGGTAGCTTTTCCTTTGTTCGAGACCCTTTTCACTTTCTTCTCCTTGTTCGAGCCCGGTTGAGTAATTCCTTGGCCTCACTTCAGACCCAATCCCCAATTATTCCTCGACTCGAATCTTCTTATCCTACTCTTTTCTTCGAACTTCTTGGATTTAATACCAAAGGCTTCCCAAGTACTTTCGATCCATACATTAGACTCGGTTTGAGTCTCATGTCTCGAAGATCTTTAAAACTCCCTCTAATCCCTTGCACGATTTGAGGTATCCTTTCGAACTCATTAGATTGTTCTTGATTTTTGCGAGGACATGCGTTGACCTCATGGTTGGTAGAACCGCACCTGAGGTATGTCCCCGATCGTTTCTTACACTACCCAAGGCTGTGATTTGGTCTTTCACCAAGAGAGCACAAGTTTTGCTCTTCAAAAGGTGGTACACTCGATGAAGCTAAGGGGGTTCCTCTTCGTGGATTGTGATCTCTTGCCTTGCATCTTGAAGAATAGGTAGAGTAATTTGTTGCCTTAACTGTCTTTGGTGTTTGGCGATTAGGTGTCATCCTGTAATACACAAACTAGGTGAAAGTATAATGCATGCGGTTAGTAAGTGATTATGATACGTAATTAGAACAACGAAGCCACATAAGTATGCAAATACAATACTTAATGAATTGAAAGTGCAATTTAAAGCACATTAAGTAAGAATCTTCTCCTAGCTTAATGCAATGCACACGTTATCATGTTCTTCCTATACCGTTTGACCTATACTTGACACAACACAACACTAGAACTCCGATTTTGCAACCTAGAGCTCTGATACCACTTTAGGATGTAGCGCCTGAAGCGGCAAGCCACCACATCCCCTGCACCTAGACCCGAACCCACATAAAAAATAGGAGTCCATATATGCGCCGAAAACTAAGCGAACGGGGACCTACATACACACTCTAGGCTAGGTGGAGCTAATACGTAACAAAAGTGCACAAACAAAACAATTAGAGCGGAAGCAAGCGTGTAAATCAAAACATATATATAAGCAGTTGATAGGTTCAACTATTCCCAGAAGCCTGTCCTGAATATCATACATAACAAAATTCATACATTCTTACATAATTCGTACATCATATTCAAATTGTATACAAAGCTACAACCGTATGCAAAATGAAGTGCAACCCGATCTAGACGACAAGAAGGACTTGACCGACACACTTCTCCACCTAGTACGAGCCAAAACCTGCAACTAAAGTTGAAAGGAGAGGGTCAGTTCACCGACTGAGTGAGGGGGCTAACACACACACACAAACATATACATATAGAGCCAAACACTTATTAAAAGAAGACTATGAACTGGGAGTAGGGTTTGGCACCTCAAAACCATTTTAAAAACAAACCTATACTTATACTTATCATATTCAAAACATATCATACCATAGAGAGGAGATCCTATCCCGTTTCTTAATCAACATAACATAACGTAAACGTATACCAGACGAGTACGGGTCTTCGAACCTTACTTCCATATCATACGTATTAAAACAGAAAATAAACATAAATCATATCCTCCCTCAGAACCATGGTGATTCGGGAACAAACCCTTACCAACCATTAAAGACTGCATATGGGGTAGTGGGCCCACATCGTACAGCTCTATATATACGGGGTAGCTAACCCATGATGTACCTTCTCTCGCATTTACCGGAGGCATAGAACATCACGCCTCCTCAACCTCCTACAGTCGCGAATGAATACTTTGTATGGATCTCCTACCGACGGCCCGACCCCATCCCGAGCATCCTTACCCACGTCTCCAGGACCCAATAAACCGTATAGAACCAATTCATATCAACTGTGTTTAACTCGCTACATATTTAAACATAGCTAGACATACCTTACTACATACCAAACCTTACAACTCGGCATATGCTTTTAACATACCTCTCCATTTCATCCTAAATCATAACATGTTGGGGAAGAGCATAGCTTGCATAAAAGCACACGGTTTGGAGCATAGCCTTGTTGCAAAACATTTTCAAGCTTACATACGCTCGTACATATAATTCAAAACCTTTAATCGTATGACAGAGTCATAACCATATCTATAAGCACAAATCTATTATACAAATATAATAGTATATCCGCATGAGGGTTTAAAAATGAGCACGTAAGGTTGCAGGTTTCATTAAATAAAGGAAATAAACCTAAACCTAACCTTTTACCAAAAATACTCACAGACGAGTGTTAACAACCGACAAAGGGCTAAATGGTGGAACCTATGCCTCCTGAGCCAAACTCTAAGACAAACAAGTGTAAACTGATGACTTAAAATCGATCATGACCCATTTAGATGCACAGAGATGCATGAGAATGAAATGAATGCACAAGAGAGGTCATAGAGTAGTACTCAAATGCAAATGCACAAAAGTCACGTTTTCACCCCGTACAACGTATCATAAAATTCACATTCTCATCACAACATATCATACAATAAGCAACTTACATCATAGATACATGTTTGAGGGAAAAGATATCAATTAATCTCATAAGGGATGCATTGAATGTAATGTGATGGCATCTAAGAGCACTTAGGGCAATCAAGTTCGTAGCTCGTTTGAATCGTATCAAATCTTACCATAAACTTAATACAAGAATTATAACACATAATATTACATACAAACAATTTAAGGATCATAATTGGGGTAGGACAATAACATACAAAGCAAACAAATGAATGAAAACCACATGCAAATGCACAAGTGAGGGGATAACGGGGTTACCCTCTTCAAGGGTAAAAGTTGTCACCCCCGTGAGTTGCATCAGGTATTCAACCCTCAAAACATAAGCATGGGTAATGGGAGTGACATAAAAATGGTCACCCCCATGACCAAGGTGAGAAACCAGCCCCCTCCCCTCCCCCAAATGAAAAGAAAAGGTAACGGCAGTTACCCTTTCAAAGGTGAACCCCATGTACGGGGGTGTCCCCTTGCAGCTGTGTTTTCTTCATGAAATTCTACCAAAATCCCCTATTTTCCCTCCATTAAATAACAGCAATGAAGCAAAAAGTACGGTGAAAGGCAACAGTAAAAATTGGCAAGAAAAACGCACAAAAAGAAGCAAACTCAAGCATAACAACATCATCACATCAACCGGCAACTTAGAGTAACAAAATGGATACAAAACTCAATCAAATCCTAAGTTTTTCAAGCTTGAGCTCAAGTTCATCAATAGAAACAAATTCAACACTCACCCACCATCAAATACAAGCTCATATATGCAAGAAGGAAGCAATAAAGATCAAGAAACAAGTCTCAAATCATCAAATAGGGCAAGAATGATCATATGATTCAAGTTAGACATAAAACCCTTACTATTCACTACCTAGCTCAAATTCCATGAAAACTCAAATAAAAACAAGTTATATTCAGATAGAAATGAAGCTCAAGATATGGAGAATCCAAAACCGAGCTTACCTTGAAGACATAGAAGAAGATGGAGGTGCTTTGAGCTCAAAATGGCCAAGAGGGGATCCGTACTCTTCTTTCTTCCTTTCTTGCTTGTGTGGTTCCGTTCTGGTGAGAAATGAGGGAGAGGAGGGTTGGTTCTTCGGGTAAAAGAGCAATAAAAACCGGTTCTTATGGTTCGATTCACTTGAAAATCGGTTTTGATTAATATTAGGTCTGTTTAGGTTGAATTTTAAATCTTAAGGGGTTCAAATGGGTAGAAAAATAAACGACTTATTTCGTTCGACTTAAATAGTCGAAACAATCTAATGGTCATTTTGAAATTCAAATCCGAATTCACGAGCTCAAGTTAGCCCCAAAAGGGCTTATGTTTGGCTTATTTACATATAGGCCCCAAAACTTAAATAAAAGCGCAATTAGGTCCAACCCTAATTTTAAATAAATCACAAGACATCCAAAATCATATAATTGCATTCATAAATCATGTAATTTATTTAGTTTCACACAATTGACATGCTCGGCATCGAATTCGCGTAAAAGCAATTAAGTACGAGGAATTACATATCAATTTAAAACATAGGGCAAAGAAATCATTCAAATAAGTGATTTAGCACATAAATTAAATTAAAAGAATATCAATACGTAAGTAAACGCTCTCGTGACGTCATACTTGGCTTGCCGGAGGAACAATGTCACAATGGTTGTCAATTATAATTACGCCATCTAATTTGGGGACTATGTGTAACTAACCCTTGTATAAATACAACTAAACGCACACACTCATTGATATATATTTTAAAATGACTAGGTGTAACTAACCCTTATATAAATACAACTATACACACACTCACATGTGAGTGTGTGTTTGTGAGTGTGTGTTTGTGTGTTTAGTTTTATTTATATAAGGGTTTGTTACACCTGGTCATTTTAAAATATATACATCAATGATAAAATAATTATATGTGATTCTGAGCATTTTGAATAAACATATAAAATAAAGAAGTTAACAAATAATAATAAAACAACTAAAAAACCAATATGACAAAACTAAGAAGTAAGAAACAAAATACAAAACAGGTGGAATATAAAATTTATACATATACTTTAAAAAAAGAAAAAATATAAAAGAATCAAACTCATCTAAAAATATAAAGTAAAATAAATGTTAAGAAATCAAAGAAAACAAATATTTTTCATCCTCTATTATAAAACGAAAACATAAGTAAAGGGAACCTAAAAAACACTAAATGTGCTAACATGAAATGACATAAATAATCAATAAAAAGGTATAACAATATAAACTTAAAGAGAAACAAAGAAAAAATAATAGTTTTCAGAAATTCAGGAAAGAAATTATAATACTTCACATGTAATCAACATAAAAAAAAAATTTTAATGTTGATGAGGCCAAAATATGGCCAAGCCTCGTCCTGACAGGTGGCCCAATCAAGGCTTGACACCATGGCATTTCATGACCCCCTCGAAATTGGTTGCTTCCTCTCACTGGGGATCTCGGCCCTTTCCCCGAGGGGAAGCTGTTGGGAAAAATACGAAACAGTAACTCAGCGGAATTTTAAAAAAAAAATCTCAAAAGAAGATCGAATCCTGCAATTCTTATTCCCAAACTCGTAGTGTAACACCCCGACTTTTCAGTCGTACAAGTATGGCTTATGTGATAATTATGTGCGCGTTAAATTAGTTCAATTATGTAATTATATGATTCACTTTTATTATTATTTCAATTTTTAAATAATTAAATTATTTGGAATTATTTGAATTTGAATTTATATGAATTTGTGAACTATATGCGCTTGTGTGACTCGTTTGCTTGTCGTTTCTATATGGAATAAATTCGACATTTCGTGGAAATTTAATATGTTGGAGATATACGTGTTATGAATATGGATATATGCTCGTTTCATATTTTCGGATTCATTTGCATGAGTTTTGAATTTATTTTGTTTTTGGAATCCAAAATGGGGGCTAACGAGCAATTAGCGTACCCTTGGTTCCGTATGTGATATCTTGCGCTCCGGAACTCGGAATCGAGTTCTGTCAACTTCGTTGAACTTGTATCAAAAATTCAGGTTCAATGAACTTAGCCTCATATTTTTCCAAAATTATTTGAACCTCCGAAATTCAACCGAAATATGTTACGTTCGCCAAAACTGCCACATCTCACAAAAATGGCCATATCTTTCACAAACCTTGACCAAATTAACCATGATTGGATTTCTTAGAACCCTAGTTCAACCTTCTATCAGCCCTTAACCATCCCTAACCGAACCAACCCTCACACTTAGAGAAAAACTCAGCAAAAACCCCTGCTCTCCAGTTCTTTCCCGTCACCTTGCTATACTTGGAGATTCAAGGCTCAAATCTCTTCCAATCTTTAACCAATCCAAAAGGTAAGTTTAGGGTTGTAATATACATCCATTATGGGTCATTTTGAACCAGGCATCCCCAATTTTGAGCATGCTTTCATGGAGTTTGGAGAAGATGATGAAATAGTTAGGTTATGGAGTCTTATGTTGATCTCATGAATCCTTTGATGCTTTTGATTGTTTTCTGGCATGAAAGTGATCACCTTAGCTTTCTATTTTCATTTATGATCATGAATTATGAGGTAGTTGAAGGATTTATGAGATGCCAATAATGGAACTTTGAAGAAATTGCATGGAATGGTCACCTATTTCTCCTCATAATGTTTGATCATTTTGGGAGCATGTTTGAGTGTTGTTTTGTGGTTATTTCGTTGCATATTTGTGGCTAAATCATACCTGGGCATGTTGGTTAAGGTTTGGCATGGCTGTTGCTTTGTTTTCGTGAGTTTTTACTGCTGGTATTGGGCGGTCGCGATCGCGACCGCGACCGCGACCGCGATTAGTGTAAAAATGTAGCAACCGTGACTTGTGAGTGTGTTTGCTGTTTTGCTCTCTCAGGTTGCACCCGCGACCTACAAAATGTGTATTTTTAGTCGTGCCCACTACCCATTTTTTTTCCATGTTTCGAGTTATTGAAAATTGGAGGAAAAATTGGGATTAAATTGGGTAGCAGCCGCTACCATTTCTTGAAGGAAATGGGTCGCGGCCGCAACCCTTCACAAATCTGCATGCATTTTCGAATTTCAAAATTAAATTGCATGGTTTCCTTGGCTCGTTTTTTGTTTATACACTTCATTAACATGTCATATAATGTGTTATCTTGTGTGTTATGAAATTTTATGATTTTTCGTGGAAGATTTTACGAGTTATTCCTCCGCGTGTCTTTATTGCTCCACTATGTGCATACATGGATCTTAGCTCTCAACTTGAACCCTAATTGCTTATATATTTCTTATCTTATGACTTGCATGATATGTATACATGTTATATTACGTGTTATGATCGTTACTTGAATTCCTCGGATTCATTTGGTATGAAATATGGAAATTATGAACTTGAACGGATTTAAACGTTTCTTGAAAGGAATGGAATGATAGTTTTTATGTTTTTTAAGATATTAATCATGCACATGAACGTGTTCAGTACATAATATCCTCTTTTATGCGTTCATATCATGATCATTACATTGCCGAGCGTCTTATATGGTCATTTTGGGTCTCACTTCACCTTTCTTGCACAGATTTCAATCCAGTTGGAGACAAGGCCGGTCATTGAGGCTCTTGTGCTCTTGTTTTTGTCGTTCTAAGGTGGGTTTCTCTACTATTTAGCTAATTGACCCTATATACCGCCAATGTGTAAAGATTTTGGCCAAAAAATATTATATGTATATAGAGTCGTTTCAAGAGTAAATGATTGCAATGTAAAGCCTTTATTTTATGAACCCTACCAAATGTTTTGGGGAGAAATGAATGAATGGACAGAATGGGGCCCAGGGACTTAGTGTGAGTGGCTACCCGGGGAGGCATGGGCCGATGGTGATCCCTTACACTAATTCCAACCAAATAACGGCGTAACCGGACCTCGTTAGGAGTTAGCGAGGAATGACGTTGAGCTCCATCTGGGGAATCATGTAACCCCTTTTGGTCAATGAATGGATGGCCAGGCCTTGCACACCTGTCCATCACCCGGAGGAAGAAGGTGTAAATGATAATAAATGTGCACGAAAGAATGTAATACATGAAAAAAAAGAACGAATGAATGTTTAATGAATTACACAAGGTGTTGGTTGGAGATAATGCACGCCCACTCGCTGGGCAACAAAAGACCTAAAGGAAATTGGTTGTTATAATCCCCTTTGATGATTTGTTTGTCTTACCCACTTGGGAAATGCTTTGAAAAACCTCATTTGGGATTATAACTTGCTTGTGAATGTTTAAATATTGTCATATATTTTACTTATGCCATGTTTTTATACCCACCAGTCCCTTTTGGACTGAACCCGTTTGGTTTTCAGTTGTGCAGGTTTTGGGGATTTGCTAGGCGGGAATCAGAGTCTTTAGGATTTGTATTTGAGTCTAGCAATTCTTTTGTATAGTACACTCATCTCATGCTTATATTATGACTCTATATTCTATTTTGGGGCGTATATGATAGATTAGGCCGTGATGGCTCTTTTGGATAATTGCATATTGTAAATGAATTATTTTTGGAGCTTGAAAGCTCATTGTATACATTATGATCAGTTATTGCTTCCGCTTTAATGTTTTCTCTGATGTTATGGTTCAAGGGTTAGTCCTGCCTAGCCTAGTGTGTGTATATGTCCCCATCAGCCGTGATTTAGCTCGGGTATGGCGTGTCCATTTCATATTCGGGTCGGGTCTCGGTGCGGGGGATGTGGTACCTTGCGTTCGGGTGCTACACGTAGGGTTCTAAGAAACTCACTTAGATCGACGCTTTCTTGACACGTTTGAGCCACCTACAAACGCTCTTCAAGCTACAAGTCCCCAAGTTCCTTCGAATCTTTCAAGACTCCACGAAAGCAGCCCTCTAGAGAAATAGTCCGCACCAACCTTGATCACGATCTAAACAGGGAGGATGCTAGTTCTATGTTTAGTTTTTAGGCTCTAGGGTTTATGTGATATAATATGGAGAAGGAGAATTTTGCTATCATCTCTCAAGGGGTTCGAACCCCTTGTATTTATAGCTATGGGGTTCGAACCCTATCTCCTATTAGGGATAGGATTTTAGCCCACTTGCTGGTATATTCCTTGCTTGGAGAGAGAGACTCTTATTTTGGCCAAAAGTCTCCTCTTGACCAACTTGTCAACCAAGAATATAATATCTACCTCTTTTAGATATTCTAATTAATTTTATTTATTCATAATAAATAACTTGAAGCTAATAATTAATTAATTCATAATTAATTATTTATTAGATTTAAATTCACCAAATTAGAAATTTAATATTAATTCGTAATTAAATTAAAGTCCATTAAATAATTTATCAAATTAATCATTTAATCATCACAACAAAGTGACAAGTGTCACTTTAAGACACGTGCCCGACATGTATGCCACACGTGTGGCTCCTAGCCAATCTTTTATTGGTTCGATCAACTCATTTAATCGATTTAAGCCTTAACCCTCGTGACTGGGCATTTGTGTGTGACTGTAACACCCCCCAGCGAAGGGCGCCACATCCCCCGCACCATAGCTCAACACGTGAAACGAAATGGAGACTCCGTCCACGCATCAAGCCATGGCGAACGGGTGACAAACAAAATTCAAAACTAAGCTAGGCGGTCTAGACCCTACTCAGAGCGCGTAATAAAAACAAATAGCGAATGCAGAAGCACCAGAAACTCACAAAACAAATAAACATACTCGAGACATATCAAAAATATGATTCAAGTTATACAAACCTTTACAATTTCGAATTTAAGTCATAAATTATACATATAACGTGACTTAGCAAAATGCATAAATAAACAAAATACAATGCATGTGTGACGCCCGGAGCGGTGGGCCACCACATCCCCCGCACTTAAACCCGAACCCACATACGAAATGGATTTCCATACATGGGCCCAAGTCTAAGCGAACGGTGACCTACACTCACACACTAGGCTAAGCGGGGCTAAACAACACTAGAGCGCGCAAACACAAATCAAATATGCGGAAGCAATAAACAGGATCTAAAGAGCTCGTCATATACGCATAAAATCATATACATGGCCTCACGGCCACAAAGCATCAAGTATATACATCCACGGATTCGAAATTCTCCAGAAGACAAGTTATGGTATCTCATACATAGAAAGTGTAATCAAAAGGCAAGAAAATGAATGCAACTCGACCTAAACAGCTAAGTACGACTCGACTCGACGCACTTCCCCGCCTAGCTCGGCACACCTGAAAGGGAAAGGAGAGGGTCAGTCTCACAACTCGACTGAGTGAGGGGCTTGACACACCCACACTTTAAATACGTATAGAGCATAGCACAAATCAAAAGTGATAGTCATGAATCGAGGCTAGAGTTTTGCACACCAAAACCATTTCCCGAAATTAATATATAGTAAGAAAAGCATCTATCTCGATTCATAATCCATCAGTCAAAACATAACTAAAAGCCCGGCGAGAATGGACTATCCCTTACGCCTCTAAACATAAATATCAAATCATAAATCCACCCTTGCCTCCATGGTGTGTCGGGAATCAAACCCTAGCACCCACATTACCAAAAAGATACGGGGTAGCTAACCCACGTTATGCCTTCTCCGGTTATCCACCGAAGGCACAAGATACCACGCCTTCCCAACCTCCCTAGGTCGCACGTGAATACCTCAAATGAGAACGTGCACAGGGGTTAAACCCGGCGACCCCGCGATCGCCCCGGGCCTTCCTTACCCACGTCTCCAGGGCCCACAAACCAATTCAAACCAAAAATCCCATCTTTTAGGGCACACTCGCTCAACATAACAAAACATACTAAAAGAGATTTAGAATCAAGCTTATATATACTCGTACATATATCGTTTCCAAGAGACCAAAGTTATTCCATAAAATCATAAACATAAATTAAGCACTCGTATCTATAGATATGTACCATATCCGCATTCAAGGGAAAAATTCATCATATTATAGGCCATAGGGTATTTAGCTACTAATTCCTAACCTCACCTTAACAAAAGAGACAAAAGATAGGATCGAAACGATAACCGACCACCTAAGCTTCGGGCTCTTGCGCGACCGAAAGAGGCTCTGAAACACAAAAGAAAGCAAGACCCGAGACTTAGACTCAAATATAAACCAAATAGACGCTCGGCAATGCTTATGAATGCAAAGAATGTAAATGAAATGCATAACACGTCAAATAAAACCTACCAAATCTTATTTACACAATTCATAGAAAATAAAGTCATAAGTTCAAACCAAAGCACATAACGCGTAATATAACCAGCTAACATTGCATACACGTCATAAACGAAGAAAGAAAACACAAAGAAAAACAACGAAGCGATAAAACGAGCAATTGCCGCCGCCATATTTTCAAATGACACGACCGTGTTGGGTTTTAGTTCAAAATGGACACGGCCGTGTCCGGTTAAAATAAATTCAGAGGCTTAATTCGAGGGGCTGACACGGCCGTGTTGAGTTTTAGTTCAAAATGGACACGGCCGTGTCCGGTTTTATAAAAATAAATTGCTCCAAGTCGTGAGGCTGACACGGCCGTGTCCAAAACAAGCACAAAGCTGACACGGCCGTGTTGGCCTGTCTTCTTCGAAAAAAAATAACAGCAGCAACAGTAACACTGCTGGAAAAACAGGGGAGGGAGCAGGGCAAGCACGCAGCAACAACATGCAACCACCCCAAGCCACAATATTCATGCAAATCCTAGCAAATTACTTCATATTCAACATATAATCACACAATCATCATAAAAGCTCAAGAATCATCAAATATCTCAAGAATTCTCATGCTAGAATTTGAATTCCATTAATGGCAACTTTCACCACACTCATCCATATTTAAAAACAAGACCAAATTATCATGTTAGGGGCATAAGAGATCACATATATATATTCAAATCAAAGTTTAACTCCAAGGAAAAAGAAAGATCATCAAACCCTCAATAGTCATGCCAAGCTCCATACATACATCAAACCTAGCTCAAAGCATGGAATTAATAGCTCAAAATGACCATATATTCATGTACATATCAAATACTAACTTACCCCTTGAAAAAGTTGGAAGAAATTGGAGATTAGAGCTCAATCTCTCCCAAGCATGAATAGTGTGACGGGTTTGAGCTTGAACTCCAAAGTTGCTGCACCTTTTCCTCTCCTTTTCCTTGCTTGTACCGATTAAGAGAGGGAGAGGGATGGTTATGCATTGTTTTGGTGGAGTGTGGGGCCAAACTTGAGGGTAATATGTCAAGATTTGAGGGACCAAAGTGCAAATAGGTGAAAGGTAGTCATATAAGAGCGAGGTAAATTTCCGGTCGGATTTCGGATTACCAAATGAGCTGAAAAGGTTATGAGGCTTAGTCCATCAAACCCGAATCATCGAAACGAGTTTAACGGTGGTGACGGAATTCGAATCCGAATTCCTGAGCTCAAAATACACACATTGGAACCCAAGGTGCGTTAAAACCGTTTTAACCTCCTTTAGGTTTCGAACGAACAATTAATTCAAAAGTTCAACAAATAATTTCGAAAACATATAACGAGCAAAACCGAATCAATCCATACAAAATACGTACATACTCAAATAAGAATCATTGGAATTCATAAGAAATATTTAAAATAAGAATTAAAACAGTAAAGAATATGAATTTAAATAATATAAATCGCGCACATACGTCATACCTGTACGGTCTGAAAGTCGGGGTGTCACAATCCTTCCCCCTTAAAAAGGACTTGTCCTCAAGTCCGAACCAAATTCTGGAACACCTCTAGATATAATCTCTTCATCTTTTCTTCAGTTTCCCAAGTGGATTCCTCTGATTTCTGATCTCTCCAAAGTACCCTGACCAAAGGAATCTGTCGGTTTCTTAACTGTTGCATTTTCCGATCCTGAATTGCAACTGGATGTTTCTCAATCGTCAAATCCGGCTCTAACTGAGCCTCTTCAACTGGGAGAATTGTGGCCTCATCGGGGTAATATTTACGGAGTTGAGAAACGTGAAACACGTTGTGTATCCCGGTCAAATTCGGTGGTAAATCCATCCTATACGCCGCTTCCCCAATTCTTTCTAAAATCTCAAACGGTCCAAGATATTGGGGACTGAGTTTCCCACCTTTACCAATCCGAGTGAACCCCTTCCTTGGAGATGCTTTTAGAAAGACCTTATCTCCTACCTCAAACTGTAAAGGTCTTCTTCTTCTGTCAGTGTAACTCTTCTGACGAGACTGAGCCGCTTTCATTCTCTGTCTAATCTGATGAACTTTCTCAATCGTAGCAGCAATATTTCCTTAGGTTCGGCTCTCTCGAGTTTATGCTCCTCAATCCATCTCTAATCTTCTATATCCCAAAATAGAGGGGATCTGCACTTCCTCCCATAAAGTGCCTCATAAGGAGCCATTCCAATCGAACCCTGATAGCTGTTATTATAAGCAAACTCAACCAAAGCCAGATGTTCGTCCCACTTGTCTTGAAAATCCAAAGCACACACCCTAAGCATATCCTCCAAATTCTGAATTAACCTCTCCGACTGACCGTCTGTCTGAGGACGCGAAGCGGTGCTGAACTTGAGCTTGGTACCCAAACATCTCTGAAGATTCTGCCAAAAGATCGAAGTGAACCTCGGATCTCGATCTGAAACTATGCTAACTGGAATTCCGTGTAATCTTACAATTTCCCACACATACAACTCTGCTAGTTTTGGTACCTTATCAGACATCCGAACCTTAAGAAAATGGGCAGACTTAGTCAACCTGTCGATAACCACCTAAATTCCATTAAACCCTCCTTTGACTCTAGGCAAGCCGGACACAAAGTCCATTGTCACTTGCTCCCACTTCCACTCGGGAATAGGAAGTGGTTGGAGAGTTCCTCCCGGTTTCTGGTGCTCTGCCTTCACCTTTTGACATGTCAGACATCGCTTCACGAAGTTCGCGACGTCCCTTCTCATGCCATTCCACCAGAATCTTCTCTTTCAGGTCTCGATACATCTTAGTACCTCCCGGATGAAGTGAGTACCCTGAGCGATGTGCTTCTTCTAAAACCAGCCTCCTGAGCTCGGTTGGAACACAAACTCTCGATCCAAACCTTAACAAACCTGAGTCATCCAACCCAAACTTAGAATTTGGATCATCACTGGAACGAGCTATCAACTTCTGAATCTTGGTATCCAAGGCTTGAGCCTCCAATAACTACTGTCTCAAATCTGGTATAATTGTGAGGTTAGCCAACCAAGTCCCTGAAGCCAGAATCTCTGAACCCGAACTTGAAGAACCTACTTCCAAATTAACCACACTCGCCTTTCTACTCAAGGCATCGGCTACCACGTTCGCTTTACCCGGATGGTACTGAACCTTGCAATCATAATCCCCTAATAACTCCATCCAACGCCTCTGTCTTACATTCAGATCCTTCTGAGAAAAGAGATATTTGAGGCTTTGGTAATCCGTAAACACCTCGAACGTTGTACCGTAGAGATAGTGTCGCCACTTCATCAAAGCAAACACAACGGAAGCTAATTCCAAGTCATGGGTAGGGTAATTCTTCTCATGCTCCTTCAATTTTCTCGAAGCATAAGCTACCACTCTACCTTGCTGCATTAAAACACAACCCAAACCTTCCTTAGAAGCATCCGTGTAAACTACATAACCCTCGGTGCCCTCGGGTAGGGTGAGAACTGGTGTTGAAGTCAATTTCACTTTCAAAGTCTGAAAACTTGCTTCACACTTATCATCCCACTCAAACTTCACTTCTTTCTTAGTCAGTTGAGTCAACGGAGCAGCAATCTTAGAAAAATCTTTAACAAACCTTCTGTAATAACCGGCCAATCCAAGAAAACTCCGAATTTCTGATACATTCCTCGGTCTCTCCCAACGAAGCACGGATTCAATCTTAGACGGATCCACCTCAATTCCATTACCCGAGATGATATGACCCAGAAACATAACCCGATCGATCCAAAACTCGCATTTGCCGAACTTGGCATACAACTTATGCTCTCTTAGGGTTTCCAAAACAATCCGGAGATGCTGAACATGCTCTTCAACCGACTTAGAATACACCAGAATGTCGTCTATAAAAATTACCACAAACTTGTCAAGGAACTGCTGAACACTCGGTGCATCATATCCATGAACACGGCTGGAGCATTAGTTAACCCGAAAGGGATGGCCACGAATTCAAAGTGCCCATAGCGAGTGTTGAATCCAGTCTTAAGGATATCCTCCTCCTTTATCCGCAGCTGGTCGTAACCTTGCCTCAAATCCAACTTAGAATAAACCTTAGACCCTTGCAAAATATCAAATAGCTCCTCGATGTGAGGCAATGGATACTTATTCTTCACGGTCATCCGATTCAACTCACGGTAATCTATACACATCCGTAACGTTCCATTCTTCTTCTTTACAAATAGAACGGGAGCACCCCACGGAGAAGTGCTCGGACGAATGTACCCGCAAGCTAGAAGTTCATCAAGCTGCGACTTCAATTCCTTCAACTCTGCAGGAGCCATCCAGTAGGGAGTCTTCGAGAAAGGCTCTGCTCCGGGATAAAGGTCAATTACGAACTCGATGTCCCTATCAGGCGGAAGAGAACCCAAAGTCTCAGGGAAAACATCGATATACTCTCGCACGACCTCCGTCTCTTCAAGTTTGGCCTGATCCTTCGGTCTATTCAAAAGATAGGCCACAAAACCTGTTGCTCCGTCCCGGACCAGTTTACTAGCCTCCATGAAAGAAATAAACGGGCTTCACTTAACCTTCTTGCCCTTAAACACCACTGAACCAAAGGAAACTTTCTTCTCCCGACAATCCATCTGAGCCCCATACTCATACAACCAATCCATCCCCAAAATAACATCATACCTCTGCATAGGCATCTCAATCAAATCTGCTAGAAAGACTCGGCCTTCAAAGCCAATTGGACAACCCCGAAAAACCCTGCAAGATACTAAGCTACCACCAAGAGGGGAACTAACCACGTACTCATGCGCATATAAAGAAACAGGCAAGCACATAGAAACAGCAATATCCCGGGAAATAAATGAATGAGTAGCCCCGGGATCGAATAATGCATGTAATGTAGTGCCATGGATGCTTATAGTACCTTCGATCACCGCGTTTGGGTCGACATCTACAGCTTGCTCCTCCTCAGCTCCCAAAGCATATGCCCTAGCTGGAATTGCAGGCCTCGGGTTGTCTTTCTTCTTCGGACACATATTCATCATATGATCCGGTGCTCCACAAATGAAACACCTTTTATGGAGTCTGAAGCAGTTATCCACGTTGTGAGGACCTTTGCAATAGGTACATTGCACCTTAGGTGGTGCTGGAAGTGCTAAAGGTTGCTTGACTTGAATTGGTCCCGCTGGTCTGAATGATTTGTTCTGAGGCTTAGCCTGTTGAAAAGTTTGAAAGGTTGGCCTCTTTCCAAATTTATTCATAGTCCCTGAACTGGACCCTTGCCCTGAATGTGAAGTCCTCCTCCTCAAAACCACTCTCTCTTCGACCCTGAGAGCCTTATCAACTACTTTCGCCCACGTGCTAGTGTTGGCTGCTTCCAAAGCATCTTTCATATCCTCCCTTAGTCCTTGGAGAAACTGAGAGGCCTTCGCTTCATCGTCATTGGCGATATTAGGGGCATAACGGGAGAGTCTCTCAAACTCGTTGATATAATCAGTAACAGGCATACTCCCTTGTTTCAAATCCATAAATTCTCTCAACCTTTGGTTTCTCGTAGGCTTAGGGATATATTTGTTCTTGAATTCTTGTTCAAAGATATCCCTTGTAATCTCTTCCCCGGAAGCTTCTAACTTAATCTGAGTGCTAGTCCACCAACTGTAGGCCTGTCCCTGTATCATGCTAAGAGTGCACTGTAGCTTGTCCATCGGGTCACAAGGAATGAGGCGCCATACCCGATTTGTCTGGATTAACCACTCCTCTGCCTGCACATCATTCCCACCAATGAAAACCGGTGGATTTTGATTTTTAAATTCCCGAAGTAGATCGGTGATAGCATTCCCTCCATGATGTTTTGCCGGAGGTGCATTATTCCTTTCTTGAGCCCTTTGTTCCAAAAATACGGCCTATCTTTCCATAAAGTTTTCGGGATCCATTTGAGGTGGTGGTGGTGGATTGTTGTTTTCATGTTGTGGAGAATGATCTCGGTGATGACGATGTTCCGGAGATCTATCTCGGCAATGGTATCGTCGTGGAGGCATATTTCTACAGAACAAAGGATTCCAATTCATATGCGTGAGGGTTAGTGCATGTTCATGTGCACTATTAACAAGAAGGTAAACAAATAATCATATAAATGCATATAACCACGTTGTCCTAAGCCGAACGACCTAGACTCACCAGACTCGACTCAAGAGCTCCGGTTTTGCAACCGAGAGCTCTGATACCACTTTAAGGATGTGACGCCCGGAGCGGTGGGCCACCACATCCCCCGCACTTAAACCCGAACCCACATACGAAATGGATTTCCATACATGGGCCCAAGTCTAAGCGAACGGTGACCTACACTCACACACTAGGCTAAGCGGGGCTAAACAACACCAGAGCGCGCAAACACAAATCAAATATGCGGAAGCAATAAACAGGATCTAAAGAGCTCGTCATATACGCATAAAATCATATACATGGCCTCACGGCCCCAAAGCATCAAGTATATACATCCACGGATTCGAAATTCTCCAGAAGACAAGTTATGGTATCTCATACATAGAAAGCGTAATCAAAAGGCAAGAAAATGAATGCAACTCGACCTAAACAGCTAAGTACGACTCGACTCGACGCACTTCCCCGCCTAGCTGGACACACCTGAAAGGGAAAGGAGAGGGTCAGTCTCACAACTCGACTGAGTGAGGGGCTTGACACCCCCACACTTTAAATACGTATAGAGCATAGCACAAATCAAAAGTGATAGTCATGAATCGAGGCTAGAGTTTTGCACACCAAAACCATTTCCCGAAATTAATATATAGTAAGAAAAGCATCTATCTCGATTCGTAATCCATCAGTCAAAACATAACTAAAAGCCCGGCGAGAGCGGACTATCCCTTACACCTTTAAACATAAATATCAAATCATAAATCCACCCTTGCCTCCATGGTGTGTCGGGAATCAAACCCTAGCACCCACATTACCAAAAACATACGGGCTAGCTAACCCACATTATGCCTTCTCCGGTTAACCACCGAAGGCTCAAGATACCACGCCTTCCCAACCTCCCTAGGTCGTACGTGAATACCTCAAATGAGAACGTGCACAGGGGTTAAACCCGGCGACCCCACGATCACCCCGGGCCTTCCTTACCCACGTCTCCAGGGCCCACAAACCAATTCAAACAAAAAATCCCATCTTTCAGGGCACACTCGCTCAACATAACAAAACATACTAAAAGAGATTTAGAATCAAGCTTATATATACTCGTACATATATCGTTTCCAAGAGACCAAAGTTATTCCATAAAATCATAAACATAAATTAAGCACTCGTATCTAGATATATGTACCATATCCGCATTCAAGGGAAAAATTCATCATATTATAGGCCATAGGGTATTTAGCTACTAATTCCTAAACTCACCTTAACAAAAGAGACAAAAGATAGGATCGAAACGACAACCGACCACCTAAGCTCCGGGCTCTTGCGCGACTGGAAGAGGCTCTGAAACACAAAAGAAAGCAAGACCCGAGACTTAGACTCAAATATGAACCAAATAGATGCTCGGCAATGCTTATGAATGCAAAGAATGTAAATGAAATGCATAACACGTCAAATAAAACCTACCAAATCTTATTCACACAATTCATCGAAAATAAAGTCATAAGTTCAAAACAAAGCACATAACGCGTAATATAACCAGCTAACATTGCATACACATCATAAACGAAGAAAGAAAACACAAATAAAAACAACGAAGCGATAAAACGAGCAATTGCCGCCGCCATATTTTCAAATGACACGGCCGTGTTGGGTTTTAGTTCAAAATGGACACGGCCGTGTCCGGTTAAAATAAATTCAGAGGCTTAATTCGAGGGGCTGACACGGCCGTGTTGAGTTTTAGTTCAAAATGGACACGGCCTTGTCCGGTTTTATAAAAATAAATTGCTCCAAGTCGAGAGGCTGACACGGCCGTGTCCAAAACATGCACAAAGCTGACACGGCCGTGTTGGCCTGTCTTCTTCGAAAAAAAATAACAGCAGCAACAGTAACTCTGCGGGAAAAACAGGGGAGGGAGCAGGGCAAGCACGCAGCAACAACATGCAACCACCCCAAGCCACAAAATTCATGCAAATCCTAGAAAATTACTTCATATTCAACATACAATCACCCAATCATCATAAAAGCTCAAGAATCATCAAATATCTCAAGAATTCTCATGCTAGAATTTGAATTCCATTAATGGTAACTTTCACCACACTCATCCATATTTAAAAACAAGACCAAATTATCATGTTAGGGGCATAAGAGATCACATATATATATTCAAATCAAAGTTTAACTCCAAGGAACAAGAAAGATCATCAAACCCTCAATATTCATGCCAAGCTCCATACATACATCAAACCTAGCTCAAAGCATGGAATTAATAGCTCAAAATGACCATATATTCATGTACATATCAAATACTAACTCACCCCTTGAAGAAGTTGGAAGAAAATGGAGATTAGAGCTCAATCTCTCCCAAGGATGAATAGTGGCGGGTTTGAGCTTGAACTCCAAAGTTGCTGCACATTTTCCTCTCCTTTTCCTTGCTTGTACCGATTAAGAGAGGGAGAGGGATGGTTATGCATTGTTTTGGTGGAGTGTGGGGCCAAACTTGAGGGTAATATGTCAAGAGTTGAGGGACCAAAGTGCAAATAGGTGAAAGGTAATCATATAAGAGCGAGGTGAATTTCCGGTCCGATTTCGGATCACCAAATGAGTTTAAAAGGTTATGAGGCTTAGTCCATCGAACCCGAATCATCGAAACGAGTTCAACGGTGGTGATGGAATTCGAATCCGAATTCCCGAGCTCAAAATACACACATTGGAACCCAAGGTGCGCTAAAAGCGCTTTAAACTCCTTTAGGTTCCGAACGAACAATTAATTCAAAAGTTCAACAAATAATTTCGAAAACATATAACGAGCAAAACCGAATCAATCCATACAAAATACGTACATACTCAAATAAGAATCATTCGAATTCATAAGAAATATTTAAAATAAGAATTAAAAGAGTAAAGAATATGAATTTAAATAATATAAATCGCGCACATACGTCATACCTGTACGGTCTGAAAATCGGGGTGTCACAGCATGTGACTTAAGCTCTCCCAAAATAAAGACTCAAAGACAACCGCCTAGCTCCAACTCCTCAGAATGAATACCTGCAAATTCAAACCAAAGGGGAAAAAGATTGAAATAGCGAGGGTCAGTCCTAGAGACTGGTGAGGGGGCTAACACACGCACCCATACATATACGTAATAACAAAGCATAAACAAAGCTAAAAGGATTCATGAACCGGGTGTGGTTTTTGTAATCTAAGATATTTTCCACGTGATACTATATATAAGGAAAGGAGTTTAAGGCCAAGAGCCCAAAATTTTCCAAGTTTTACAATTAAACGCCACTCCCGTTTCATAACCATACACCAAAGCACAAACTTACCAACTCGGAGAGTTCACGCTTAACACACACACCCTTGCTCAAAACATGAACAAAAGCAAAACTCACAAACAGTCCCACCGCCACACCATTGGGGAAGAGAGGTGCCCCTCTCAACCCTCCACAGAACGAAACTTTTGAACCGAAGGATCCCGCCCGGTTCCTTCGACGGCCAGCCAAAATGCGCTCCGTCGGCATAGGAGAACTAAGTCTCCCGTGGTGGAGAAGTGCAAGGGGTCGTAACCGGCGACCCCGATGGTCGTCCCGGGTCTCCCTTACCCACAACTCCGGGGCCCAAACAGATCAAAACCAACAAAAAATCGGAGACTTGCTTGAATCCGATATAAACGAAACGAAGCCTAAACTTATCACACTTACCAGACGAAACTTATACTCACACACACAGACACACAGACATATCTTATACATATCGTACTTCTCATACCAAACATATCCACAGATCATACCACGCTTACACCCACACCCTCTTATCAAAGCTTATCCAAACAAACGAAAATAGAGCTTATATACTTATAAAAGCGTTTTCAAAGCCTCTTGACAAACGGAACAAAACCCACAAAATACATATCAAAACACATATCTATATATATACATATATGTATCGCATGCAGGTTCAAAACACAAATAGGGTTTTAGGTCATCATAACTAAAAGGAAAGAAAACCTCACCTGGACGACCAATCTGAACAAAACGGACCAAAAGGAGTCAAACGAACCACTTCCTCACATCGGAACGAACCTAAGAGCAAAGCAAAGAGCAAGAGGCAAACTTAGACTCAAAATGAACCATATTGATGCTCGGAAAATGCATATGAATGTGAGTGATGCTTATGAAGCTTAACAAATTGACCGGTAACGCATACGAGTTCATATTCATGCGTAAGTCTCATAAATCATATCAAACGGATTCACAGATTTCATGTAACGATCATATCGAACTATACAACATGTTATCAACGCATTCATAGCATAGAAGGAGCAAAGAATGATCATGCAAGGCATATAAACGAGGCATGGAGTCATAAACACACGTTAGAGGAGCATATCGCACATAAGCAGTCATAATTCAAAAACGAGCAAACCAATCCAGCCATAAATTCATATTACACAAGTTAACACATAATACATTAAGCTAATAATGCATATAGGCCATAAACGGAACAAGAAAAAGCAACGAAAAGCAAGGGAACGGAAAAGAGTTACACTTAAAAATCAAACCGAGGGGAATGACACGCCCGTATCATCCCAGAAGCCTAAACTGAGACACCCCCGTGTCACTCCAGAAGAACAAACCGAGACATGGGGGTGTCTCGGTACAGAGGCGAAAAGGGGGTGAAAAGAGTTGACAGCTGCGGTTTAAAAAGGGGAAAAACAAAGAGCAAAACAAGGGCTGAAAGAGAGGGACTCTAAGGCCTCAAATACACACATACCAGGCATGAAATACCCACAAAAGAATCACGTTAAAAGGCCAAAGAATGAAGCAACAAAGATCATTCAAATCAAGCAACGAAAATCGGACAAAGAAGAGCATACCATGCATTCATGCCATGATCACCAACTTAGGGGCTGAGTTTGGAGTTGAAAGTTTGGGGAATGAATGCTAACATGTTAAGAAACTAATATACTCCATGTATATGCAAATTGACACGAATTGGAGCACATTAGAACCATAAAATAATCACAAAAATGCAATACCAGGAGTTTAGTTCGCCCATGCCGACAAACAGGCCATGCACTTCAAATTTGGGGTCAAGATGCAAGTTAAAAACTAGGAAAGGCCAAACTAACATAAAGAGAAACTCATATACTTCATGCTCATGCAAATTCATACGAAAATAAGTACAAGAGACCAACCAAATACTTTAAGTATCACAGCAGCAGTTAGGTTTGCACATAGCATACAAACAGGCTTCATGTTGAGGTTTGGGAGCTGAAAATGGATCTAAAAACTTGCAAGAGCAGGGCTAACATGTAAAGCAATTAGTATACAACATCTCCATGCAAATTCACACGAATTGGAAGCCATTAACTCAAGAACCAAAGCACAAATCCACACAGCAGTTCCAAAACAGGGGAGCAGTTTTTAAGGTTCAAGAACTCAAGTTTGCAGCCATAATAAAGCATGAATTCAGGGCAAAACGAAGCACATTCATAGAACAACATGTATGATACATAACCAAGCCTTAGCACACGAAATTGGAGGCAAGAATTCCAACATTTGGTCTAAAAAACGTGACAACAGTCCAGTGAAAAAGAGCAGATTTGCAGCAGTTCGCTTTTCAAGTTTCATGGCAAAAAACTCAAGGTTTCAATCAAGTTATCAATGGAGAATCAACCCTAGCACATCTATCATGAAGTATAGATCAATAATGGAAGCAAAGAAGTTTATATAATCACCAATCATGCACCAATTCAGCCCCAAACTTAAGCTAAGCCATGGATTAAAAAATATGAGCTAACCCTAACTATTCATGCAAGCTTTCATACCCTTACTAAATCTGAATTAAATCATGGATTTCAAGGATAAAATGAAGCATGTAAGAGAGGAGAATACATAAATATACTTACCTTTAAGTGTTCATGAAGTATGGAGAAGATTGTCTTCAAAATCTCAAGACATGGATGAGGGGCTTCTTCTTCTCTTCTCTTTTCTCCATTCTCGATCAGTTGCAGCACAAAAAGAGGGGGGTTTGGCTCGGTTTTCAGCTGATAAGGGAGAGGGAGAGACTTAACTCAAGTCAAGATATCAAGGGTTAGGCTTGAGCATGGTTAAATTGGCCCCACAAGTGTAAGACTAGTCAAAGATGGTGGCTGTGGCGCAAGCTGTTCGTTCCGGGCGAAAAACAAGGGTCCAAATGGGCTTAGAAAAATACCAAATCAGATTCCTTGGCTTCATCTCTTCATTATGAGTCCAACGCATCTTCTGGAATTCGAATCCGAATTCCCTAACTCAAGTTATGGCCACCGGAACAAGAGGCGCGCTAAAACTAGTTAGGCCCTTATGTCCCTCATCAAATACCAAATGTTTAAAACCTCGACAAACGAACACGAAAACTTAAAACGAGCATGCAAACACATTCATAACTCACATATATCACGCATACCAAAATTTCACAAAAATCGGAATTGAATTCCGGCACATAACGAGCAAATTACGAGCATACGAAACTTAAACGTTAAAATTCAAAGTTCATAATTATAAACAATTAATTTCATATCAATTCAAATAATCATATAAGCATTAAAATAACATTAAATACGTAATTAAATAAGTTAAAGCACATAAAACCCTCTCGTTACGACGTACCTGGAAATCCGAACGATCGGGATGTTACAAACTCTCCCCATTCAAAAGGACCTGTCCTCAGGTCCTAAAGAGAATCTTGAACAGCTCCGAAGACAAGCCTAATCCAGACTTCCGCTGCGCTACTCTGATCCCAAACATCTCGAAACCCAATCTCCTTAATTGGCGAACCGGACACAAAGTCCTAGTCGTTTTCCCCCACTTCCCAAATAAAGATTCGGGAGTAGTTGGAGAATTCTCAACCTATGACACATAGACATTACTACACAAAGTCCATAACGTCTTTCTTATGCCATAACAACCAGTTTCCTAAAACTCTGAACAATTCAACCTTGAGTGGGATTAACTCGTGACCTTGCACTCCTTAAAGCGTAGGCTACCGTTCTTCTACGAGCAACACACAACAAAGGCCTTCCTTTGTGCCTCGGTTGGAAACAAGCTAGCCTTTTGTACCTTTGGTTAGGCAAGAGCCAATACCGTGGGTAACTCTCTTCAATCGCCTTCTCCCACTCAAAACCGTACCTCTTATTCTGAGGCAATCCTCGGCTCTTCTATGAGGAATATCAACGGGCTAGCCTTCAATCTAATACCTGAAAATATCGTTGAGTCCCCGACGGACCCCCTGAAACTGCATCCAACTTCAATAAGAACAAGACACCTTCAAACAGGTTTCCTAGAAGCAGCTCAACCCTCACAACTCACCAACCACTCACGAGCACTCCACACCATAAGCTCTCACCACAAGAAAGTACTAACATAAAAAGAAAATAAATAAAGCACACAACGAACAAGAGCCAAGAAGGAAAAGAAATATGTAACAAGCAAAACTAGGAAATAAAGGAAGCACACTTCAAACAAGAACCAAGAAGAGAAAGAATCACTCAATAGGCAAGAACCAAGGGTGAAAGCAATTACGCAATAAATGCAATCAAGAACCACCGAAGAACAAGGAATAAAGCAATAAACATGTGGGTTTCCCCGAATAATAAAATATGCGTGAAATGTAATGCCATGAATGCTTCATGTACCGTTCACCATCGAAGTAGAATTGAGCTCGGTGTTAGCTCCGTGATTTCCAAAGTGCCAACTTGAACTTGAACCGGGATCTTGAAGTCATGGTATTCTTTAAACATCTCAAATTCTTGTCCTTCGGATACTCCCACCTTTGGTATTGGAATCTTTCCTTGTTTGATATTGGCGGCCTCATGAAATTGTTGAACTTCCCTTTTCCATGTGATTCGACTTTCTACACTATAAACCCTGACTTGCTTCCGGTAAGAAAATATTAAATCCTTCTTTAGTAATTGAATCTTCTTACACTCCGAGTCATTGAAATCTCGAATTTCTAAGGATTTCTCTTATCTTGTAAATTTCTCGTCTTGCCTTACAATATTTCATCTCGAAATATTCGTCCAATTAGTGGCATTTGAAATAATTCCTAGTTTCTCTTAATGTGATCCTTCCACTTCAGTATTGAGATCTCCTTTTTCTGACGTTGTTGGCATCTTGAAATCTCTCGAGAATTTCTGGAAGCTTGGATTCCCTTTCTTAATCTTCAAACCCCAAACCGATCTTTTCTTCTCATAAGTGATGGCGGAACTCCCTTCATTGATTACCCATTCCTTCATAGCTCCATTTATCTTGCATCCTCGAATCATGCACATACCCTCAGAATTTGAAGATTCGATCGAATTCCATGCTTACTTGCTTGCAAATAACTCCGAACTCTAGGATAGTACTCGAAGGTACCCTATCTTTCAAGCCCTTATACGAAATCATCCACCTTCTCCCAATCTTCTAGTTGAAATATTTCCATCATCGAACTCGGAAGGGAGGTAGTTGTACAAAGTTCTCGTATAGAACTTCTTCACAGGAATTATTCTCGAACTCCTCAAATCTTTATTCCAATCTCTTGATCACCTAGAACTTAACCTTGATATCCCCATTCCAAACCACTTCAAAAGATAAAAGTCTCTGAACCCCTTATAGCCCGAATTTACCTGTCTCCCTTGTCCTTTTCCCGGTAATACTTGTTGATGTCGAAGGAGTATCTTGAAATAAAATACAATTCCAAGAAGGTATCGATGCATGCGGGGTTTCTAGCGCATGTTCATGTGAACTATTAATACAAATAATATCAAATAATATCAAGTAAGTCAAATAAGTGATGTAGTGAATTCTAACAAACACGAAATCCTAAGCCGAACGACCTAGACAAACCCGACACAACACGAGAGCTCCGGTTTTGCAACCCAAAGCTCTGATAGATACCACCTAAAGATGTAACACCCCGAGCGAAGGGTGCCACATCCCCCGCACCATAGCTCAATACGTGAAACGAAATGGAGCCTCCGTCCACGCATCAAGCCATGGCGAACGGGTGACCAACAAAATTCAAACCTAAGCTAGGCGGTCTAGACCCTACTCAGAGCACGCAATAAAAACAAATGGCGAATGCGGAAGCACCAGAAACTCACAAAACAAATAAACATACTCGAGACATATCAAAAATATGATTCAAGTTATACAAACCTTTAAAATTTCGAATTTAAATCACAAATCATACATATAACGTAACTTAGCAAAATGCATAAATAAACAAAATACAATGCATGTGACTCAAGCTCTCCCAAAATAAAGACTCAAAGACAACCGCCTAGCTCCAACTCCTCAGAACGAATACCTGCAAATTCAAAACAAAGGGGAAAAAGATAGAAATGGCAAGGGTCAGTCCTAGAGAGTGGTGAGGGGGCTAACACACGTACCCATACATATACGTAATAACAAAGCATAAACAAAGCTGAAAGGATTCATGAACCGGATGTGGTTTTTGCAATATAAGATATTTTCCACGTGATACTATATATAAGGAAAGGAGTTTAAGGCCAAGAGCCCAAAATTTTCCAAGTTTTGCAATTAAACGCCACTCCCGTTTCATAACCATACACCAAAGCACAAACTTACCAACTCGGAGAGTTCACGCTTAACTCACACACCCTTGCTCAAAACATGAACAAAAGCAAAACTCACAAACAATCCCACCGCCACACCATTGGGGAAGAGAGGTGCCCCTCTCAACCCTCCACAGAATGAAACTTTTGAACCGGAGGATCCCGCCCGGTTCCTTCGACGGCCAGCCAAAATGCGCTCCGTCGGCATAGGAGAACTAAGTCTCCCGTTGGTGGAGAAGTGCACAGGGGTCGTAACCGGCGACCCCGATGGTCGTCCCGGGTCTCCCTTACCCACAACTCCGGGGCCCAAACAGATCAAAACCAACAGAAAATCGGAGACTTGCTTGAATCCGATACAAACGAAACGAAGCCTAAACTTATCACACTTACCAGACGAAACTTATACTCACACACACAGACAGACAGACAGACATATCTTATACATATCGTACTTCTCATACGAAACTTATCCACAGATCATACCACACTTACACCCACACCCTCTTATCAAAGCTTATCCAAACAAACGAAAATAGAGCTTATATACTTATAAAAGCGTTTTCAAAGACTCTTGACAAATGGAACAAAACCCACAAAATACATATCAAAACACATATCTATATATATACATATATGTATCGCATGCGTGTTCGAAATACAAATAGGGTTTTAGGTCATCATAACTAAAAGGAAAGAAAACCTCACCTGGACGACCAATCCGAACAAAACGGACCAAAAGGAGTCAAACGAACCACTTTCTCACATCGGAACGAACCTAAGAGCAAAGCAAAGAGCAAGAGGCAAACTTAGACTCAAAATGAACCATATTGACGCTCGGAAAATGCATATGAATGCGAGTGATGCTTATGAAGCTTAACAAATTGACCGGTAACGCATACGAGTTTATATTCATGCGTAAGTCTCATAAATCATATCAAACGGATTTACAGATTTCATATAAAGATCATGTCGTACTATACAGCATGTTATCAAAGCATTCATAGCATAGAAGGAGCAAAGAATGATCATGCAAGGCATATAAACGAGGCATGGAGTCATAAACACATGTTAGAGGAGCATATCGCACATAAGCAGTCATAATTCAAAAACGAGCAAACCAATCCAGCCATAAATTCATATTACACAAGTTAACACATAATACATTAAGATAATATTGCATATAGGCCACAAACAGAACAAGAAAAAGCAACGAAAAGCAAGGGAACGGAAGAGAGTTACACTTAAAAATCAAACCGAGGGGAATGACACGCCAGTGTCATCGCAGAAGCCTAAACTGAGACACCCCCGTGTCTCAGTACATACAGGAAATAAAGATACAAAAAAGGGGGTGACACGCCCGTGTCACTCCAGAAGAACAAACCGAGACACGGGGGGTGTCTCGGTACAGAGGGAAAAGGGGTTGAAAAGAGTTGACAGCTGCGGTTTAAAAAAGGGAAAAAAAAAAAGAGCAAAACAAGGGCTGAAAGAGAGGGACTCTAAGGACTCAAATACACACATACCAGGCATGAAATACCCACAAAAGAATCACGTTAAAAGGCCAAAGAATGAAGCAACAAAGATCATTCAAATCAAGCAACGAAAATCGGACAAAGAAGAGCATACCATGCATTCATGCCATGATCACCAACTTAGGGGCTGAGTTTGGAGTTAAAAGTTTGGGGAATGAATGCTAACATGTTAAGCAACTAATATACTCCATGTATATGCAAATTGACACGAATTGGAGCACATTAGAACCATCAAATAATCATAAAAATGCAACAGTAGGAGTTTAGTTCGCCCATGCCGACAAACAGGCCATGCACTTCAAATTTGGGGTCAAGATGCAAGTTAAAAACTAGGAAAGGCCAAACTAACATAAAGAGCAACTTATATACTTCATGCTCATGCAACTTCACACGAAAATAAGTACAAGAGATCAACCAAATACTTTAAGTATCACAGCAGCAGTTAGGTTTGCACATAGCATGCAAACAGGCTTCATGTTGCGGTTTGGGAGCTGAAAATGGATCTAAAAACTTACAAGAGCAGGGCTAACATGTAAAGCAATTATTATACAACATCTCCATGCAAATTCACACGAATTGGAAGCCATTAACTCAAGAACCAAAGCACAAATCCACACAGCAGTTCCAAAACAGGGGAGCAGTTTTTAAGGTTCAAGAACTCAAGTTTGCAGCCATAATAAAGCATGAATTCAGGGCAAAACGAAGCACATTCATAGAACAACATGTATAATACATAACCAAGCATTAGCACACGAAATTGGAGGCAAGAATTCCAACATTTGGTCTAAAAAACGTGACAGCAGTCCAGTGAAAAAGAGCAGATTTGCAGCAGTTCGCTTTTCAAGTTTCATGGCCAAAAACTCAAGGTTTCAATCAAGTTATCAATGGAGAATCAACCCTAGAACATCTATCATGAAGTATAGATCAAGAATGGAAGCAAAGAAGTTCATATAATCACCAATCATGCACCAATTCAGCCCCAAACTTAAGCTAAGCCATGGATTAAAAAATATGAGCTAACCCTAACTATTCATGCAAGCTTTCATACCCTTACTAAATCTGAATTAAATCATGGATTTCAAGGATCAAATGAAGCATATAAGAGAGGAGAATACATAAATATACTTACCTTTAAGTGTTCATGAAGTATGGAGAAGATTGTCTTCAAAATCTCAAGACATGGATGAGGGGCTTCTTTTTCTCTTCTCTTTTCTCCATTCTCGATCAGTTGCAGCACAAAAAGAGGGGGTTTGGCTCGGTTTTCAGCTGATAAGGGAGAGGGAGAGACTTAACTCAAGTCAATATATCAAGGGTTAGGCTTGAGCATGGTTAAATTGGCCCCACAAGTGTAAGACTAGTCAAAGATGGTGGCTTTGGCGCAAGCTGTTCGTTCCGGGCGAAAAAACGAGGGTCCAAAAGGGCTTATAAAAATACCAAATTAGGTTCCTTGGCTTCATCTCTTCCTTATGAGTCCAACGCATCTTCCGGAATTTGAATCCGAATTCCCTAGCTCAAGTTATGGCCTCCGGAATAGGAGGCGCGATAAAACTAGTTAGGCCCTTATGTCCCTCATCAAATACCAAAGGTTTAAAACCTCGACAAACGAACACGAAAACTTAAAACGAGCATGCAAACACATTCATAACTCACATATATCACGCATACCAAAATTTCACAAAAATCGGAATTGAATTCCGGCACATAACGAGCAAATTACGAGCATACGAAACTTAAACGTTAAAATTCAAAGTTCATAATTATAAACAATTAATTTCATATCAATTCAAATAATCATATAAGCATTAAAATAACATTAAATACGTAATTAAATAATTTAAAGCACATAAAACCCTCTCGTTACGACGTACCTGGAAATCCGAACGATCGGGATGTTATAGTGACCCTCTAGGTTCTTAATCCAATTAGCAGTGACCCTAATTAATTAATCCTCAATTAATTAATCAGTCCACAGATCACACTACCATAATCTAGCAACAGGTATGTGACCCCTAGCTGAATAAGAATATCTCAATTCGAAAGAACCTTTAAGTCATTGACATATGTTAGATAAAATCCTCATACATCCCATCTCTCAATCAAGATCTAGGTAAGAGAATAATCAAAACCCCATTATTTCATATCATTTGATCTCGATCCAAGAAACCCATTTATTTATCTCGATCCACTGCTTTAGCCAAGGAATGACTTACACAATAAGAGATCAACTTGCTAATGCAAGTGTAGGACCTTTATCAATTCTCATATGCTTCCATGTGCCACTTGTGCAGCCCCAGCATAAGCTTTGAATCAGTTGTCTAAGGCGACACCCTTTAAAGCTTATACCTAAGATTTCAGAGTTAGCCCACAAAGCATCGATGGAATCTCAAGTCTAAGGACTACTTAATCACATCAATGACTCGTGAAATATTTCCTAATCTGGAAGTTTCTATTTCCAGAAACAGAAAATTCCTTTCCCATTTAGGAATCTTCTCACACGGGACACCTCAGTGTACCTACTTAGAATAAGTAGGCGCCCTCATGTATCACTGTTGGAAAAGAGGAATCAGAAAGCAGCGAAAATTTAAAAAATTTTCCAACAAAAGGATCTAGGACTCGCAATCGTGTATCCAAATTCGTAGAGATTAGAAACTTACTTTTCAATAATCTCTCTTGAAGTGTTTCAAGCCACCCAAGAACGCTCTTCTCGCGGCTTGATCCCCTCTCCTTGGTAAAGCTCGAATCTTCAAAACTTCTAACTTGAAGCCCTCTAGAGATAGTCCACCAACTTGACTACAATCTAACTAGTAAGGATGTTAGTTCTCTAGTGAGTGTTTAGGCTTAACCTAGGGTTTAATTTATCTTGGAGAAAGGATGGTGTTCAACACATGAACCAAAAGAATTGCCAATTACTCTCTAAGGGGAGCTCGAGCACCCCTATATATAATTGGGGAGGGGTGACCGAAAATCCTAGTCCTTATGGACTAAGGATTTGATCCCTCTCTCCTATTACTTGATCATCAAGTAATTTTCAACTTTGACTTTGAATTCTAATTCAAATCAACTTTTAAGAGAGCTAAAAATATCCAAACTCCTTTTGGATAATTTTATACTTTATTTATTAATAAATAAATAACTTATTTTTATCTAATTAATTAATTCATAATTAATTTTTTTTTCCAAAATAAGACTTTCTTTTTAATTCAAAATTAAACCAAAGTCTATTAAATAATTAACACATTTAATTATTTAATATATATATATACAATATATATATATATATATATATATATATATATATATATATATACTCGTGTGAGACACGTGTCCCAAGGACACATGCTCCTCACGTGACCCACACGTGTGGTTTCACACGTGACCCACACACTCGGCTTGATTAACTCATTTAATCATTTTAAAGCCTCAACTCATGTAACCAAGTTGTTGTGTGTGACCCTCTAGGTTCTCAATTCAATTAGCAGTGACCCTAATTAATTAATTCACTAATTAATTAATCAGTCCACAGATTAAACGACCATAGTCTAGCAACAGGTGTTTAACCCCTAGCTGAATTGGAATGTTCGGATTCGACAGAACCTTTAAGTCATTGATTCATGTGAGATACAATCCTCCTACTTACTATCTCTCAACCAAGATCTAGGGTAAGGGAATAATTAGAACCCTAATAATCCGGTCTTAAAGCTAAGTGCATTTCATATCCATTTGATCTCAATCCAAGAAACCCTTTTCTTGATATCTTGATCTACTGCCTTGACCAAGGACTCCATATGGCATATGAATGACTTACACAATAAGAGATCACTTTGCAAATGCAAGTGTAGGTCCTTTATTGATTCTCATTCACTTTCATGAATCACTTGTGCAGCCCCAGCATAAGCCTTGAATCAGTTGTCTAAGGCGACACCCTTTAAAGCTTATACCTAAGACTACAGAGTTAACTCATAAAGTGACAGGGAACCTCAAGTCCATGGATCAATTAATCACATCAATGACTCATGAGATATTTCCTAATCTGGAAGTTTCCATTTCCTGAAATAGAAATCTCTTTTCCTATTTAGGAATGTTCTCACAAGGGGCACCTCAGTGAACTTACTTATTGAAGTAAGCACCCTCATGTATCACGCACGTATCAACTATACACTTTGCACCTCCATAAAACAAGGTGGTCCTTCTTAAGGGCGTGATCCCAGAAGCAAGCCTTAGAGGAGTCAGGTTGACACTCCCACTGTCGGTAGGACTCATCGGCTTGGAGTATTTTACTAATCATGACTTATGTGATATAGGGCTCGTTTCATGAACCATTTCACCTAAATGGTAGAGTCCTAAAGTCATCAGGATTAGGGGAGTTTTCATACATGCACAAATAAAGTAAACGCATACCAAACAAGAGCATATAAAGAATTGTTGCCTCAATTCGTTATTTCATTCAAAGATTGTCTGTGATTACAATAAGGAAAAGTACAAAGCGGATATACAATAGGCTTCTAGGGTACTATTCCTAACAATCTCCCACTTTCTCATCAAAGCCGTTCTAAAGCTATTCTCAGTCCCATCTTCCGAAGATGACCTTGGAAAGCTTCTCGACTAAGGGGTTTAGTTAGTGGATCTGCCACGTTCTCTGCTGATGCGACCCTCTCAATTTGCACATCTCCTCTTTTGATAATATCACGGATTAGGTGATACTTTCTCATAATGTGCTTGGTCCGTTGGTGAGATCTTGGTTCTCTTGCTTGAGCAACCGCCCCAGTGTTGTCACAAAACACATTAATGGGGTCTTTCATGCTAGGAACAACATTCAACTCTTGAATGAAGTTTCTAATCCGAACACCTTCCTTAGCTGCATAATTTGCAGCTAAGTATTCGGCCTCAATGGTCGAATTTGCAGTGGTCGTTTGCTTGGAACTCTTCCAACTCACTGCTCCGCCGTTTAGGCAGAAAATGTATACTGGCATTAACTTAAAGATCCATTTGCAACCTATGGTTTTGACCCCATCAGGCAAATCTACCAAGGTCCAAACTTGGTTGGAGTTCATGGAATCCATTTCGGATTTCATGGCTTCTATCCACTGTTCAGAGTCAGAATCTGAAAGTGCCTCCTCATATGTTAAAGGATCAGTATCCTTTTGAGAGATTTCATGGAAGAATCCATACCATCTCTCCGGCTGTCTAGGAGTGCATTCAGAATGCCTTAGAGGAGGATTTACGTGTGTATCGAAATTCGTGATCGGTTGCAGTTGGTCAGAAGGGGACGTTTCTTCAGTGGGTGGCATGTGGTTACTTTGTACTTCCTCTAATTCTATGATGTTGCCTTTCTTTTCTTTAAGGAACGGTTCCTCCAGAAAAGTGGCATTTCTGGAAACAAACACCTTTTGCTCAGATTGATCATAGAAGTAGTATCCTATGGATTCCTTAGGATAACCTACAAAGTAGCATAAGTTAGAATGAGATTCTAGCTTATCTCCCACTGTCCTCTTCACGTAAGCAGGATAACCCCAAATTCTTAAGTAAGAATAACTAGGGATTTTACCATGCCACGTTTCATAGGGTGTTTTAGGGACTGACTTAGAGGGAACTAGATTCAAAATCTTTGCTGCACTTTCTAGGGCATAACCCCAGAAAGAAGGTGGTAAGTCAGTGAAACTCATCATGGAACGAACCATATCAAGTAGAGTTCGATTCCTTCTCTCAAAAACTCCATTGAATTGAGGAATTCCCGGAGGAGTCCACTGAGAGATAATCCCATTATCTTTGATGTAACACCCCAAGCGGTGGGGCATCACACCCCCGCACTATGACCCGACACCTGTACGAAATGGAGAGTCCGCACACGCACTAAGTCACAGCGAACGGGTGACTAATGAAAAACACACCCACTAGCTAGGCGGTACCTAACCCTGTACAGAAGAAAATAAGTGAAACATGATAGCGGGAGCAATACAAAATGGCAACTTTCAAAAACTTTCATACATTAAACATATTGAGCAATACAGAAATCAAAATCATCTACACGGGTTCAACTAATCTATCCAACCTGTCCTATCCTGTCCCGAACAATTACACAGCAAGACGGGTTCAACTAATCCGAGCACCTGTCCTAACCTGTCCCGAATAATTACACAGCAAGACGGGTTCAACTAATCCGAGCACCTGTCCTAACCTATCCCGAATTCCATTCAATCGAATCATACATGCAACCTGCTCACAACATATCTTATACAAAATTTACAAATTATAATCAGAACAAAATACTCAAGAAACTGAAACGTGCAGACACAGACTCAAAAGACACAACACACCACCGCCTAGCACGAACTCCAACGCGAACCCAAACCGAAACCTGCACACTAAAAACATAAACGGGGAGGGGTCAGTCCAAAGACTGAGCGAGGGGCTACCCACACACACCTACATATATATAGAGCACAACACGTAGAAGAAGCAACGTTCGTGAACACGGGGTTACTTTTGCACGCCAAAACATTTTCCCGTGACAATATACATATAGGGAGACTTATCAAACAAACCAAACAAATCTTAAATCAAAGGTTTCTTAAGGCACAACTCAGATTCATGCAGACTTAGCACACATATCCGAACGTAACTCATTAGTATAAAAGTATACCAATTTTTTTCTTAATTTAAGAATCTACCCCCGTTTCACGAACTTATGACAGACGGACAGACAGAACACTCGGCGGGTATGAATTCAATCCAACCAAACTCCTCAGATCACACACAGACATAAACAAACGGAATCAAAACAAACATACCTTCCTTCACACCTTTTGGGGAAGAGAGGTGCCCCTCCCAACCCACCACAGAACGAAACTTGTGAACCGGAGGATCCCGCCCGGTTCCTTCGACGGCCAGCCAAAATGCGGTCCGTCGGCATAGGAGAACTAAGTCTCCCATTGGTGGAGAAGTGCACAGGGGTCGTAATCGGCGACCTCATGGTCGTCCCGGGTCTCCCTTACCCACAACTCCGGGGCCCATCACACAGATAAACAGACATATATCGGAAACTTAACCCGCCACAGACAGACAAACAGACAAACATATCTCATGCATATCGTACGTACATATCACGCAGACTGACCTCGAAATCAAAACATATCAAAGCTAAGCATACATAGGCTCGTACATCGCGTTTCTTACTTTCAAACTTATGACAAAACCATCAAAGTACATATTTCACACATATCTACGTATATACAAGGCTTATAAACCGCACACATTCGAAAACGGGCACATTGCAATAGGGTATAACTATAACCTAACCTCACCTGGCACAAAACACAGCCGAAGACACAACAGATGGTTCACCCCGGAACCTGCACGACTCACTTGTCACCACCCCGGGTGCAACTGAGCCAACTGAACACACAAAACAGACCACAAAGCTCAGACTCAGACAGACAACCACACAGGGACGCACGACAAATGCAATCACATAAGCAGGATTCGAATTCATATTAATTACATGCAAAACAAAACGTTAAGGCATGTTCAAGTGCACAATTAATGCAAATAAAAGGACTAAAAGGCAAAGAAAATTATATCATTTCATTTGTTACACAAATAATTTATTTATTGCATAACAAATTCAATTAACAAGGTTAATCAGTTCATATCATGCAATTTACACATTTCAGAAAATTACATAAACCTCCCCTCTTGGTTAAACACTTAACAAATTTAACATACTGGGACTCACAGTAAATCAAAACATATCACATTTCATATAGAGGCACGTAGTACAAGAACAATCAAATCACATAATAGCATGCTTCGAGTTTCATATAAATCACATGAGCTTACCTATCAATTCCCAACCATACTAAGTTCATATAATTCATGCATAGCGTATCCAATTCGTATATTACAGAACGGATTCAATTGACACGGTTTACCTAATTAAATCAAACAAATTCATATCTTTTCCAAAATTACACATACATCCCTTCAAGTTAAACAATTAGCTCAATTCGACAAAACGAGATTCAAATTGCAAATCAAAGCATCCACATATATCATAATTCATTTCATACATGATTTCGTATACATTAGAGTTCATATTGATCGACAATTCAAACATATATTAATTAATTTTCATTTAAACAATTAATTCAAATAATCACAAACACACAAATAAATTTGTAGAAAATAAACTGAGTGTCTGATTGACGAACGGAAAGTGGTGTTGGACTCACCACGACGAAGCGGACAAGCTGTCTGAAAGTCGCCGAGGTGTCGCCACCGGAGCTGTCGGAACAGTGGCCGGCCGCCGTTCGGCCGCCGCCGGAATGTGCCGAAAAAATCCCGAAAATTCACCCGTGCAAGGATTCCTCGTGCTCGTTCCAAATCCTCGATCAATTTCTGGAAAATTCAAGCCAATCGTCACCAATTTCAGATCCAACAATACGAAAACCCTAAAATCTTCAAATCCAAATTACTTCCAAATCAGTAAACCAAAATACGATCCGTAAAAGGCATTGTCTTACCCGTGACGAGCTCTTCGAAAGCCCTAAGGTAGCTCGCCGAAAAAATCCTCGGAGCTAGCGCCGCAGTTGCACCGCCACTGTGCCGCCGCGATCCGCCGCCAATTGGCCGAATCAAGAGTCGTGTGATCAAAGGCCACTAGTTCTCGTCGTTCCGAACAACTTTCGTGAAGAGCCCGAGGCCAAAAGATGGCCGAAAAAGGCCCCCGTTGGCCGCCGAATATTCTGCCGCCGCACACGTCACCGGAACCACCACCTACGGCCAAAATTCGGTGAAAACAATGCCGAAAATGGACTCAGGGGGTCAGAAAAGGGTAGGAAACACCAACTTTCAGGCGGCGCGTGTAACACCCGAACGCAAGGTGCCACATCCCCCGCATCGAGACCCAACCCGAATATGAAATGGACGATCCATACCCGAGCTAAATCACGGTGAACGGGGATATACACACACTCTATGCTAGGCAGGACTAACCCTTGAACCATAAAATCAGGATAAACATTAAAACGGAAGCAAAATTTGAACATATATCATACATATATATCATGAGAATCCAAGTTCCAAAATAACCATATACATCGTTCAATACCATCAAGTCTCCAAACATGTACGCTCCATTAATAATCGTATACAATGATCAAAAGTGCAATATGAAAGTGTAAGACCAAATACAAGAGCTAAAAGCGAATGTAAGACCTATGACTCGAAAGCCCGCCTAGCCCCCCTTGACACCTGCATAACACAGCTGAAAACTAAACGGGTTCAGTCCAAAAGGGACTGGTGGGTATAAAAACAGGGCATAATTATAATATACGACGGTAATTGAACAATCACATGCAAGCTATAATCCCAAGTGAGGTTTTTAAAGAATTTCCCAAGTGGGTGCAAATAAATCATCACAAGGGATTATAACGAATCATTAACATTAAGTCATTATTGGCCCGGCGAGTGGGCGTGCATTATCTCTAACCAACACCTCGTGTAATTCATTAAATATTCATTCATTCATTCTGTTCATGCATTTCATTCTTTCTTTCGTGCACATTCAATAACATTTACACCTTCTTCCTCCGGGTTGGTGGTGGGTTTGCAAGGCCCATCCACCCATTCATTGACCATAAGGGGTTACATGACTCCCCAGATGGCACTCAGCTCCCTTTCCCAGCCAATCTCCTGACGAGGTCTGGTACCGCCGTTCATTAGTGGGACTAGTGTGAGGGGTTACCGTCAGCCCTTGCCTCCTCGGGTCCCCACTCACACCAAGCCCCTGGGCCCCATTTAGTGCATAACATTCATTCATTCTCGCCAAAACATTTGGTAGGTTCATGAAAGAAGGGCTATACGTTAAAACATTTACTCATCAAAACGACTCTATATACATATATATATTTTTGGCCGAAAACTTTTCACGTTGGGGTATATATAGGGTCATCTATCTACATAGAAGAGAAACCCACCTTAAACGGCAAAAAGGAGAACACACGAGCCTCACCGGCCGGCCTCGTCTCCATCGGACTCAAAATCTGTGCAAGAAAGGTGAAGTGAGACTCAATTTGACCAATTAAGACGCTCGGCAATGAAATGATCATGATATGAATGCATATAAGAGTATGTTATGTAATAACTAGGTTCATGTGCACTATTAATGTCTTAAAGACCTATAAACGTTCATTTCATTCATTACGAGAATCATTGAAAATCATTCAAATACATAACCTTCACATTTAAATCAACTTGATTCAAGAATTTCAAATAACGAATATAACGCATAATGGCGTAACATGTTTGCACTTAGAAATTAGGCGAATAGAAACATTCAAGTCATGTTCGGAAATTAATTAACATAAAATAGATAACAATTAAATTCTAAAATTTAAAACAAATTAAACCATAATTAACATATATATATACATATATATATCATTATTTAAACTTAATAGTAGTATATATAGATATATAAATTTTATATATATATATAATGCACGTAGGTGTATGAATATCATGCATGCATATATTAAAATGACAATTACAATTTATGCATGCATGCACTCCATCAATTAAACTATGATTCATGCATGAAATGCTATACATATACATATATATTTACACGTTCAATTGCATGCATGCAGGTAAGGAAAGGAATTAGAGTTACAGTTTAACCACACACAGCAAGGTTCGACTGGAAATTTTTCAGAAAAACAGGGGTAGCGGCCGCGACCCATTTCCTTCATAAAATGGTAGCGGCCGCTACCCATAATTTCCAGATTTTTGCTCCAATTTTCAGAATACGAGAGCAGCGTACTGTACAGTCGCGGCCCCGACCCAAATTCAGGCAGTTAAGGTCGCGGGCGCGACCTGCGCGACAGCAACAATTTAACGCAACAGCCATGGCGAAACAGAGCAGAAACCAAATCCAACTTCTCCCAACAAGATCAGGTAAGTAAGGACATTAAATAGACAATAAAACTCAACAAAATCAAGCCTCAAACACTCCTCAAACACAGCAGCAAACTGACGTAGTAACGCAGTAACGAAAAACAGAGCAACACATCAACCTTCAATATGTTATTAATGATAGCTCATAAATGCTTCAACTACCAGCTAATACATTACCATAAATGCCAAGAAGAGATCAAGACAATCATTTTCATGCTTGGAATCGTCCAAAAAGCTCAAGAATTGGAAGAGATCAACCAAAAACTCAAAACCTAAATCTATATATCCATTTCTGCCAAAAGCTCACGAAATCATGCTCAAATTTAGGGACGAATGAATGAAAATGACTCATAAAGGATGTACATAACATATCCAAGCTTACCTTGTGGATTAATGGAGGTTTGGAAGAGATTTGAGCTTGAATCTCCAAGTGATTTTCTGCAACAGAGGAAGAATGGCTGAATTTCTCTAAGTGTTGAGGGTTATCTCGATTTGGGGTGGATACGGATGGTTAGAGGGTTGAGTTAGGGTTCCAAGGAATCAAACCATGGTTAATTTGATCAAGGTTTGAACAAGATATGGTCATTTTAGTAAAACATGGTCAGTTTCGTCGCCGTTTCGTTTTTCGGTTGAATTTCGGAGGTTCAAATGATTCCGGAAAAATATAAGGCTAAGTTTATTAAACCCGAATTTTTGATACGAGTTCAACGAAGTTGACGGAACTCGATTCCGAGTTCCCGAGCTCAAGATATTAAATATGGAACCAAGGGTGTGCTAATTGCTCGTTAGCCCCCGACTTGAATTCCAAAACTAAAATAAATCCGAGACACATGCAAATGAACTCGAAAACACGAAACGAACATATATTCATATACAAGACACGTATAAGTCCAACATATTAAATTTGCACGAAATTTCGGTATCAATTCAAATAGAAACGAAGCACGTAAACGTGGCTCATAAACAATGTAACAATAAAATTCATAACATTACAGATAATATAAAAATTAAATACGTATGTAATTTATAAATACATGCATGCACTAATTAAAATATAACATGCATGCAACAATTATGATTTAACAAATTCACTAATTAAATTCAATTAGCGCATTAATATATTAATATTATATAAATTAATATTAATAAAACTTAAAATGTAATAATTAACAATATTAACATTAAATATATTTAACAAAATAAAATTAAATATATAAAACACGTATAAATAATTATTTCGCGCAATTTGGTAACCACTTAAGTCATGCTATATAACTAAAAAAAAAAACTGGGGCGTTACAACCTCTACCCCTTAAAAGAATCCGTCCTCGGATTCACTATCTGCCTGAAACAATTAATGAAGGAACCCCGTTCCTCACAAACAACAAGGAGAGAATCCCCGTCTCTCAAACAACAATGAGAGAACCCTGTAACGCCCCAGTTTTTCAGTTTTAATAATGTGGCGTATTTGTTTATAAATTGCGCAAATTAATTATTTAATTATATGATTAATTGTTTATAAGTGTTTTTATTTAATTTAAACTGTAAACTATTGTTACTCTAATTTAATTCATTTTATCTTACTTTGATATTTAGTGTTTAATTTCTTAATTAAGGTTTCATGTTACCTTAACTATTTTGGTAATTTCGTTAATTAATTTCAACATGTTATAAGTTGGCTTTAAATTTATTTAATATGGAATTTGAGTTTTAGTAATTCATTTATAACTATATGAATTCGTTCATGCGCATGAGTGTTCTATTTGCGCTTCGTTCATATATGTAATGATATCGGATTGGTATGGGAATTTAGTATGTCGTAAATATGTGTGTTATGAACATGCCTATGTGCTCGGTTTATGTTTTCGGATTCATTTGACGTGTTTATGAATTTAATTTTGATTGTGGAACCAAATCGGGGGCTAACGAGCAATTAGCGCACCCTTGGTTCCGTGCGTGATATGTTGAGCTCGGGAATTCGGATTCGAATTCCGTCAACTCCGTTGCCTTCGTATCGACGATTCGGAGACAATGGAACAAGCCTCATACCTTTTTGAAATCATTAAGACCTTCGAAATCCAACCGTAACGGACAACTCGTGCAAGAAGAGCTCCTTTTGTTGACTAGTCTCCTTGGTGGGACCCTTTTTACTTAACCAAACCTAACCAAAGATTAACCATGACTTGTGTACCTTGGGTTAAGTCCTTTCTCTCCTCTTTAGCTCTGAAAACCGAACCAAATCTCCCTCATTTCTGCTGGGTCTGATCGAGAAAGGAAGAGGGAAGAAAGGAGAAGAAACCTTGGCCATTTTTGTGGTTTTGGAGCTCAAACCACCACCTTTCTCTCCCAAATCTTCAAGGTATGAATATTTATGTCTTCTCTACTCTATTATACTTGATTTCATCTTCTTACAACATGATTTGGATCAGAATTGATTAGGGTTTGAATTATGAGTTTGGTATGAACTTTTAGGGATTTTTGTTCTAGTGACCTATTTGCTTGTGTGGCTGATTTCCTTGCTTGTAGATGAGTATATGAGCTTGTTTCTTGGCTTATTTCTTTCCTAACTGATAGTATATGATGTTAGGAGGATTTCTTCTCTTGCTCCTTTTATAAAATTTTGAGATATGGAGCTCCAAACTTGATGATCAAACTACTTCCCCTGTTTTCGAACTGCTGTGTGAAATTTTGTGTTGTTGCTTGATCAAATGGTCTCCATTTCGTGTGAATTTGCTTGGAGTTGATGTACACTCATTGTTATATATGTTATCATTCATGTTTCAAGTATTTGGTTCCATTTGAAGCCTCAAAACCGAAATACATGGCCTGTTTTCATGCATGCTCCATGACAGATTTGTTGCTGTTGCCTATGTGTGGTTGTTGGTCACCCTAATGTGCTTTAAATTGTGCCATTTTGCATATATATGATTTATATTAGTTGTTTAGTATGTTAGCATGCATTCTAAAAAGTTTCAGATCCAAATTCAAGCCCTAAGTACTTGATCAAGGCATGATAGAATCATTAGGGTTCATATGTGCGATTTTGGCGACCCAGTTTTGTTGCATGGATTCGATGATCTTAACGTGTGATTTAGCCTTTGCACTCTAAATGAAAAATGTTCATAACATGCCAAATATGTTGTATATTAAGTTTCAGAGTATTTGGAGTTCATTTGGTATGCCTTTGGATTGAGTTTGTTTGGGTTCAGTTTTGCCGGAAAATTTTTAAGTGTGAATAAGTTCTGTACCGTGACACCCCCGTGTCTCATTTACTCATAAGAGTGAGACACGGGCGTGTCACACCTTCTGGGCAGCTCTGTACTGAGCCACGCCCGTGGCTCAGTTTGGCTAGGGTTGGTGACACCCCCGTGTCCCTTCCCCTGCGCAGTCCGTGTTGCTTCCTTTTCGGTTTTTGATTTGTTTCACCTCTTGAATGGCTTTATCTCCTTTTGTGTTGAACTAGGAACTTGTTTTACTATGTGTTAGGAGTATTGTGGTTTAATTTCATGGCATTTGGATGTGCTATAGGCATGCTTTTACTTAATGCCGTTTATGTGTGTATATGTCGCTTATGAATCGCATCACTTATTTTCTATATCATAAGACTTCTTCTTGTTGTCAAACCTTGGATATATGCTATGTTATGTAATATGAAGTATGTGGTAGCATTATGGAAGAGCTTGAATATGTTCTATGCTCCTATTTGAGTTCTTGAAATAAATTGATTTGACATATGAATTGAAGAATTTGAATGATTATGATTGAACAAGTGAATAATTGGTTATATGATTTTCATGACTTAATATGATTTTTATGCCTTCATATCATGCTTGTGCATTGTCGTGCGTCATATATGGTTCATTTAGAGTCCTGAGTCTCACAAACACGTCTTGTGGTCTTTTGTACAGTTTATCTCCAGGGTGGAGAGCTTTTGATCGTTCAGGCACTTGGTGCTCGATCCTTGTTTCTTCACGGTTCAGGTGAGGGTGGTTTTCGTTTTAGCTATATAACAAACCCTACAACCCTTACGTGAAAAGCTTTGGCCAAAACCTTATGATTATATGTATATGGTTTTCAAATGAAGTTATCGAGTAAATTCTTCTAAGTTATACGTACGAGCGTATATAAGCTTAAAAATGGTTTTGTAATGAGGCTATGCTCCAAACCGTGTGTCTTCATGCTAGCTACGGATTAGGATGACACGGAGAGGTACGTAGATAGCATATGCCGAATTACACGGTAAGGTATGATTTCTTATGGTATGTATTGATCGAGTAAACCCCTTTTAAATGATTTATGACTTATGATATGTACTTATGAATTGAATTGTTTGGCGAGACACATTTAGGATTTCTGATTGTACGGGCCCCGGGACTTAGTATATGTGGCTAACCGAGGAAGCAAGGGCTGACGGGGATCCCATATACTAGTCCCACTATTGAACAGCGGTACCGGACCTCGTCAGGAGATTGGCGGGGAAAGGGAGCTGAGTGCCATCTGGGGAGTCATGTAACCCCTTTTGGTCAATGATCGGGTGGTCGGGCCTTGCAAACCCACCACCAACCCGGAGGAAGAAGGTTGGAACTTATTTATGATTGAAAATGATTGACTGATTGATTATTGATTGATAGGCACTGTGCGGGAAGGCCGGGAATCGGATTGCCCAAACAAATATATTTAGGACATGACATGATTTATGGTCTGCATGTATTATGATATATTGCATGATCGCCTAATCAATATATTATTGATATTTGTCGTACACGGTCGGAGTTTGGTTGGAGATTGTGCACGCTCACTCGCCGAGCCTTATATTTATGTATGATTTATGAATGTAATGAATTTAATATGAATTAGTCATAAAATCCGAGCATTGATTAATCATTCTCTAGCCCTTTTAGGGAACTAATCGCAAACAAAACCTTGCTCGGGATTTATGACTTGCATGTGCATGTTTTATATATATATATCGCTCCTGCTCACTCAGTCTTCTAGAGACTGACCCTCTCCCTCCCCAATTTTTTTAGTGTGCAGGTTTGATTTTGGAGTTCGAGCTAGGCGGAGGTGTTTGGAGTCTTTAGGTGGGTCGAGTTAGGTTAGGAGAGTCTTTGCACTCGCATTTGCATTGGATTTATGTATGATTCGAGCCTTCGGTATCATGACTTGAATAAATATGTAATTGTTATTGAACTGTTTTATTGGATTGTATTTATGAGTTTAAAAGAGGCCTGAAGAGCCCAAATTCTACTTATGAGTTGTATGTTTGAATTTGAGTTTGCAATGCATTACACGTTGTTGATTGGCTTCATTGCAGGGTCTAGTTCCGCCTAGCTTAGGAAGGTTTTTATGTTTGTCTCCCGTTCGCTATGGTTTGATACGGGTGCGGATTTGTTGTTTCGTTACTCGTGTTGAGCCATAGTGCGGGGGATGTGGTGCCTCACGTGCGGGGTGCTACATCCTTAAGTGGTATCAGAGCCCGGTTGCAAAACCGGTGTTCTTGAGTCATGTCTGAGTCAGTTAGGTCGCACGGCATAGGAACAACTTGTGAATGTGTGCATTGCATCGATCTTGAACATGAATTTGGCTCTTCTTTTTGAATTTTGTGGGACTATCTGTTGCATTTACATACGGATCCTTGCATTAATTGTTGAAAAGGTGCCATGAGCATGCACTAATCGCATGCATCTACTCTTGAAATAAGTTGTGATTTATAGGTTATGGAGATAATATCAAACCACGGCCAAGTTCTACGATAAAGAGGATCGATTGCAAACTTTTCTGAGACATGGAAGATGGGCAGGATACTCTGAGAAGAATGTAGAGAATTAGAGATGTGAGAACTTCCCAAATGGAGCTAGATTCAAGGAGGAGGATTCGGAATGGGAAGGTTGAATCTAGAGATGCGATGGCAGAGAGACATTTGGTGAAATCGGAATAGGAGTTAATCATGGGATTGTTGGGACTCAAAGGACTAATTTATGAGAATCTACTACTTGGAGTGTTTTAATTGGATTTAGCAAGATCTTTCAACCTAAAGGATGAAGTGAACGAACCTTGAAGATATTTTGATCCCGGATTGGATCGTTGAAGAGGTCTCAATAACTAGGAGAGACTAAGATAAAATGGGTCCGGTAGGAGTTGTGCACCTGGGGTCGACTAAGAAGGATTTCTAACTAAGCCTAGGGAATTGAAATCAAGCCTGTCAAAGTTAAGACCGGGAAGAGTTGGACTTGGGTGCTCTGGATTTCGATCGTGATGGGAAACTCATAAACAATAGTCACGAGAATCTTGATCAAGGTGTTGATTGGAATATGGGTTCGTTTTCCCAAAACCAAGCTGAATCGCCATGTTGTGAAGTAAAATGGAAGATATGAAGCAACAAATGGAAATGGTAAAGAAAGGAAATCATGCGCTCAAATGTAAGCAGTTGGAGGTGAATTGAGCTCACAAGGGATAGGCACGGGATTCTTGATTAAGGTGACGATTAGAAGTAAAGGTCGAATTTAGGGAATAGATTGGATGCTAACTCCTTGGAAGTGGAAGATACAAGTTAATTTATAAAGATGCATGGGAATCTCGAAGACCGTGGGAGAGGCAAGGAATAATTACCAAGTCAAAGTAACCGCGGGACTTGGAGTAGCAAGGAAAAGCTGTCGAGCTAACTACTTACCCCATGGGTGACAGGTTCCAAAGCATTCATAGCACGTGCATCATATTTTACATTAATTATTTATTCTCTTGATCTTATGTTATTCGTGCATTTCTAATTGGTTTCGTTGCGCTAAGGTATTGTATAATTGCTTGATATAAACGTGACCCATGCATGGTCATTTTAACCCAGCATGCATTTTAGTGTTTACTTCATAGGAAGTCCTTCCGCCTCAACTATCAAGTATCAGTACAACTGAGCCGCATCTGAATTATGAGGAAGGTGAATTTGGGAAATAAGAACTTCCATTGAGGGATAGGTTAACGTAAACAAGAATTCAGAAGGAGTTTCGAACATCAAGAGAACTGGGGAAGGAGTGGAAAGGTCAAATCCTTGATTTCTATATCAGTTAAACTTCACCTAATGGGATTTACTCATCAAGAATTTCGATAAAAGAAGAATCAATGGAGTTCAACCGGGAGAGCAAATTTTAAGGGGGAGAGCACGACCGAGAGATAAAATGGAAGATGGAAGTAATGCTCGAATAAATATGTCAATAGCAACAACGGGGATGCATATTAAGGAGAATCCGGAAATCCTAATGGTGGCCATTGGAAATGAATAAGAGGACGGTATTGGTTAAGTTGTTAAGAGAGAAGTGACGATGCCAAATTCGGGGGAAGATTTTTCGAGATATAAAGAAGAAAGTTTACTGAACGACTCGATGCCTGGAATTCCAAATTGGGAGTGATGAAATTATATGGGAGTTTCTGTGACCTCCTAAGATGGAATTAACTATAGGAAAAGTGGATCAATCTATTATATGAGGGGATGTTGTCGACCAAGATTATTTAGTAGAAGTATTAAGGGATCCGAGACAACATTATTAAGTTATCGGTTCTATCAAAGGTGATCCGGAAGGAAATCCACGAAGAAACCAAACCGGAAAAGATGATCATTGGAGGATTTACATCAAACTTCAAAACGCATCAAGAACATTTTATCTTCGACTCAAGAAATGTGGAGCTAGATGCCAAATATAAACCTAAGGGGTCAAAGGGAATGAATAGATAACATGAACGGAAGATCGGAAAAGGATTCGCGTTCAGGTAGATCCTATTGACAAATACCTCAAGGTAGGGATTGAATCGTGAAGGTGGTCAGGGGTAGTTATTCTCGAGGATATTTTAAACTTCGATATGAGTAAGATAGTAGCTATGGACCTAACTTCGAGAAGGGTGGTCTAAGGGCATTCGAGAAGTCAAGCTCGGTTGATTAAAAAAGAATTGGATGGTCGAACGAAGATTGTGGGAAATGGTGAAGACTGGAAATAGTACAAGTCAGAATGGATCCAAGAGTATGATCCTTAAAGGATTTATCAATAGCTTCACCGAGGAACCTTGAAGAGGTTCAAGACAAGCTGACCACTGAGCTATCTTCAGGATAGATCCTACACTGGATAACGACGACTCTCAATTCTAAACTTTGAAACTTCGGTGAACGGTACTTATAGCATTCATGATACATGCATCCATGCGAATTTAACTTATATAATTTTTATGTTAGGTGCTTTAATCTTGTATTGTGTTAAATTACTTGGACTAATTGGAAATTAATGTGGGCAACATTTATTACTTGCTTTGGGTGCCTTACGTGATTTTAAATTTGGTTTTGCGTGAGTTACTTGGGAGTATTGGAGACTTCCTTGCTTTATTTTCGGTTAAGAGACGGGGATTCTCTTATTTTTGTTTGAGAGACGGGGCACTCTCTTTGTTTGCGAGAGACGGGGTTCTCTCATTGTTGTTGGAGAGACGGGGTTCTCTCATTGCTACCCGAGAGACGGGGCTCTCTCCTTGTTGTTTGTGAGAGACGGGGAATCTCTCATTGTTTGACTTCAAGCGTGTTTTGAATCCGAGGACGGATTCCTTTTAAGGGGGAGAGATTGTAACGCCCCAGTTTTTCAGTTTTAATAATGTGGCGTATTTGTTTATAAATTGCGCAAATTAATTATTTAATTATATGATTAATTGTTTATAAGTGTTTTTATTTAATTTAAACTGTAAACTATTGTTACTCTAATTTAATTCATTTTATCTTACTTTGATATTTAGTGTTTAATTTCTTAATTAAGGTTTCATGTTACCTTAACTATTTTGGTAATTTCGTTAATTAATTTCAACATGTTATAAGTTGGCTTTAAATTTATTTAATATGGAATTTGAGTTTTAGTAATTCATTTATAACTATATGAATTCGTTCATGCGCATGAGTGTTCTATTTGCGCTTCGTTCATATATGTAATGATATCGGATTGGTATGGAAATTTAGTATGTCGTAAATATGTGTGTTATGAACATGCCTATGTGCTCGGTTTATGTTTTCGGATTCATTTGACGTGTTTATGAATTTAATTTTGATTGTGGAACCAAATCGGGGGCTAACGAGCAATTAGCGCACCCTTGGTTCCGTGCGTGATATCTTGAGCTCGGGAATTCGGATTCGAATTCCGTCAACTCCGTTGCCTTCGTATCGATGATTCGGAGACAATGGAACAAGCCTCATACCTTTTTGAAATCATTAAGACCTTCGAAATCCAACCGTAACGGACAACTCGTGCAAGAAGAGCTCCTTTTGTTGACTAGTCTCCTTGGTGGGACCCTTTTTACTTAACCAAACCTAACCAAAGATTAACCATGACTTGTGTACCTTGGGTTAAGTCCTTTCTCTCCTCTTTAGCTCTGAAAACCGAACCAAATCTCCCTCATTTCTGCTGGGTCTGATCGAGAAAGGAAGAGGGAAGAAAGGAGAAGAAACCTTGGCCATTTTTGTGGTTTTGGAGCTCAAACCACCACCTTTCTCTCCCAAATCTTCAAGGTATGAATATTTATGTCTTCTCTACTCTATTATACTTGATTTCATCTTCTTACAACATGATTTGGATCAGAATTGATTAGGGTTTGAATTATGAGTTTGGTATGAACTTTTAGGGATTTTTGTTCTAGTGACCTATTTGCTTGTGTGGCTGATTTCCTTGCTTGTAGATAAGTATATGAGCTTGTTTCTTGGCTTATTTCTTTCCTAACTGATAGTATATGATGTTAGGAGGATTTCTTCTCTTGCTCCTTTTATAAAATTTTGAGATATGGAGCTCCAAACTTGATGATCAAACTACTTCCCCTGTTTTCGAACTGCTGTGTGAAATTTTGTGTTGTTGCTTGATCAAATGGTCTCCATTTCGTGTGAATTTGCTTGGAGTTGATGTACACTCATTGTTATATATGTTATCATTCATGTTTCAAGTATTTGGTTCCATTTGAAGCCTCAAAACCGAAATACATGGCCTGTTTTCATGCATGCTCCATGACAGATTTGTTGCTGTTGCCTATGTGTGGTTGTTGGTCACCCTAATGTGCTTTAAATTGTGCCATTTTGCATATATATGATTTATATTAGTTGTTTAGTATGTTAGCATGCATTCTAAAAAGTTTCAGATCCAAATTCAAGCCCTAAGTACTTGATCAAGGCATGATAGAATCATTAGGGTTCATATGTGCGATTTTGGCGACCCAGTTTTGTTGCATGGATTCGATGATCTTAACGTGTGATTTAGCCTTTGCACTCTAAATGAAAAATGTTCATAACATGCCAAATATGTTGTATATTAAGTTTCAGAGTATTTGGAGTTCATTTGGTATGCCTTTGGATTGAGTTTGTTTGGGTTCAGTTTTGCCGGAAAATTTTTAAGTGTGAATAAGTTCTGTACCGTGACACCCCCGTGTCTCATTTACTCATAAGAGTGAGACACGGGCGTGTCACACCTTCTGGGCAGCTCTGTACTGAGCCACGCCCGTGGCTCAGTTTGGCTAGGGTTGGTGACACCCCCGTGTCCCTTCCCCTGCGCAGTCCGTGTTGCTTCCTTTTCGGTTTTTGATTTGTTTCACCTCTTGAATGGCTTTATCTCCTTTTGTGTTGAACTAGGAACTTGTTTTACTATGTGTTAGGAGTATTGTGGTTTAATTTCATGGCATTTGGATGTGCTATAGGCATGCTTTTACTTAATGCCGTTTATGTGTGTATATGTCGCTTATGAATCGCATCACTTATTTTCTATATCATAAGACTTCTTCTTGTTGTCAAACCTTGGATATATGCTATGTTATGTAATATGAAGTATGTGGTAGCATTATGGAAGAGCTTGAATATGTTCTATGCTCCTATTTGAGTTCTTGAAATAAATTGATTGGACATATGAATTGAAGAATTTGAATGATTATGATTGAACAAGTGAATAATTGGTTATATGATTTTCATGACTTAATATGATTTTTATGCCTTCATATCATGCTTGTGCATTGTCGTGCGTCATATATGGTTCATTTAGAGTCCTGAGTCTCACAAACACGTCTTGTGGTCTTTTGTACAGTTTATCTCCAGGGTGGAGAGCTTTTGATCGTTCAGGCACTTGGTGCTCGATCCTTGTTTCTTCACGGTTCAGGTGAGGGTGGTTTTCGTTTTAGCTATATAACAAACCCTACAACCCTTACGTGAAAAGCTTTGGCCAAAACCTTATGATTATATGTATATGGTTTTCAAATGAAGTTATCGAGTAAATTCTTCTAAGTTATGCGTACGAGCGTATATAAGCTTAAAAATGGTTTTGTAATGAGGCTATCCTCCAAACCGTGTGTCTTCATGCTAGCTACGGATTAGGATGACACGGAGAGGTACGTAGATAGCATATGCCGAATTACACGGTAAGGTATGATTTCTTATGGTATGTATTGATCGAGTAAACCCCTTTTAAATGATTTATGACTTATGATATGTACTTATGAATTGAATTGTTTGGTGAGACACATTTAGGATTTCTGATTGTACGGGCCCCGGGACTTAGTATATGTGGCTAACCGAGGAAGCAAGGGCTGACGGGGATCCCATATACTAGTCCCACTATTGAACAGCGGTACCGAACCTCGTCAGGAGATTTGCGGGGAAAGGGAGCTGAGTGCCATCTGGGGAGTCATGTAACCCCTTTTGGTCAATGATCGGGTGGTCGGGCCTTGCAAACCCACCACCAACCCGGAGGAAGAAGGTTGGAACTTATTTATGATTGAAAATGATTGACTGATTGATTATTGATTGATAGGCACTGTGCGGGAAGGCCGGGAATCGGATTGCCCAAACAAATATATTTAGGACATGACATGATTTATGGTCTGCATGTATTATGATATATTGCATGATCGCCTAATCAATATATTATTGATATTTGTCGTACACGGTCGGAGTTTGGTTGGAGATTGTGCACGCTCACTCGCCGAGCCTTATATTTATGTATGATTTATGAATGTAATGAATTTAATATGAATTAGTCATAAAATCCGAGCATTGATTAATCATTCTCTCGCCCTTTTAGGGAACTAATCGCAAACAAAACCTTGCTCGGGATTTATGACTTGCATGTGCATGTTTTATATATATATATCGCTCCTGCTCACTCAGTCTTCTAGAGACTGACCCTCTCCCTCCCCAATTTTTTTAGTGTGCAGGTTTGATTTTGGAGTTCGAGCTAGGCGGAGGTGTTTGGAGTCTTTAGGTGGGTCGAGTTAGGTTAGGAGAGTCTTTGCACTCGCATTTGCATTGGATTTATGTATGATTCGAGCCTTCGGTATCATGACTTGAATAAATATGTAATTGTTATTGAACTGTTTTATTGGATTGTATTTATGAGTTTAAAAGAGGCCTGAAGAGCCCAAATTCTACTTATGAGTTGTATGTTTGAATTTGAGTTTGCAATGCATTACACGTTGTTGATTGGCTTCATTGCAGGGTCTAGTTTCGCCTAGCTTAGGAAGGTTTTTATGTTTGTCTCCCGTTCGCTATGGTTTGATACGGGTGCGGATTTGTTGTTTCGTTACTCGTGTTGAGCCATAGTGCGGGGGATGTGGTGCCTCACGTGCGGGGTGCTACAAACCCCATCTCTCAAGAACAACAAAGAGAGAACCCCGTCTCTTAAAAACAATAAAGAGAGAACCCCGTCTCTCAAAAGCAACAACGAGGGAACCCCGTCTCTCAAAAGCAACAACGAGAGAACCCCGTCTCTCGCCAACAGGTAACGAAGTTCAAAATACAAAATATAGCCACAACAAAGAACAAACATCAAGGAGAAAACATCAAAATATCCAATTACGGCAACTTAGTCAAAACAATCACATAAAGCCAGAGAACAATCATCATTTACTTACATCCAATATCGATTGTACAACCATAATTAATAAATCAAAGAGTCAAAGCGCAAATTAGCAAAATTATTTAAATTAACAATGCATGTATGCGTATGCCATGGATGTTCGAGGTACCGTTCACCGTGGAAATAAATTTGAAGCTAAAGCCTTCATGGTCCCAAGGTATGGTCTGAACCCAAAAGCTAGACAAACCATTTCCTCAATTCCCCGTGGTGGCCTTCAACACGACATAATACTTGATTGTAACGCCCCGGTTATTCAATTTTATTAATATGTCATATTTGTTTCTAAATTACGCAATTTAATTATTTAATTATGTGATTAATTATTTTTACGTGTTTCATATTTAATTTTATTATAAATCGTTATTATTTTATTTTATTATATTTTATTTTAATTCAATATTATTTTAAATATTTCGTATATTAAGTATATATAAATATATATATATATATATATATATATATATATATTTCTTTAATTATTGTTAATTTAATGATTAATGTTAATTATGTTATTAATTAAGCATGTTTAAGCATGATTAAGCATGTATATATATATATATATATATATATATATACACGTTTGACTTCAAATTTTATTTAATATTAGAATTTATTTATTTGGTCTAAATTTTATTTATGCATGAACCTTAATGAAAATGTGCGTGGTTGCTTACTTGGTGCGTCGTTCTTATATGATATGATATCGAATTGCCGTGAAATTGTAGTATGTCGTAAATATATGTATTATGAACATGCCTATATGCTCGGTTTATGTTTTCGAATTCATTTACTATGTTAACGAATTTAATTTGTATCGTGGAACCAAATCGGGGGCTAAAGAGCACTTAGTGTACCCTTGGTTCCGAATTTGATATCTTGAGCTCGGGAACTCGGATTCGAGTTCCGTCAACTCCGCTGAACTCGTAACGAAAATTCGAGTTTAGTAAACTTAGCCTTATACTTTTCTAACGTCATTTGAACCTCCGAAATTCAACCGAAAATGGAACGACGACCAAACTGACCTTGTTGCACAAAAATGGCCATATCTTACCCAAACTTTAGCCAAATTAACCATCGTTTGATTCCATTGAACCCTAGTTCAATCCTCTATCAGCCCTTACCTGCCCCATCTCGATCTAACCCTCACATAAACCAGAAAACTCCCCCAAAGCTTCTGCAGTCCAGTTTTCCCGCAACTGTGCCAATCCTTGGGATTTTAGAGATCAAATCTCAATTATCTTTCATCCAATCAACAAGGTGAGTTAGGATTATGTTGTACATGCATCTCTGGGTATTTTCATCTTTTCATCTCTATTTTTGACTCAGATTTCATGAGGTTTTGAAGCTTGAGGATGAATAGTTAGGTTTTAATGTATTTTGATGAATTCTTGACTTCCCTTGAGCTATGACTTGCTTTGATGATATATATATGATCCTTTTCCCTCATTTATGACTGAGTATGCTGGTATTGAATGATGGTTAAGAGTTGGTTGATCATCTTGGGGTTGCTCTGTTCCTTCTCCAGCTTTTCCCCTGTTTCTCTGCGTAAGAGCTGCTGTCATTCTTCCCAGTTTTCCTGCGTGTGTTGAGGTTATTTTCAGGCTTGGTTGTTGATCATTTATACCTCTTGTGTCTCTTATATGTTAGCTTGCCTTGGTTGTTAGTTGTGAGTGAGTTTCGGCTTGAATTGTGCCTTCCTTTCTCCTTCCCTGTTTCGTTCATTCCTGCGTAGCTTCTGTTCTGTTGCTGCTATGAGACACGGGTGTGTCGTCTTGGCCTTTCTAGAGTGGAACGGGGGTGGTGCTTATCCAATTCTCACTGTACCGAGACACGGGGGTGTCTCGGCGTGCTCTATTTTGGTGACACGGGGGTGTCACCCTTTGAGTTTCCTGTAGAACGTGGTTGCTGCTGCTTCTGTTCTCTTCTTTTCCTTCATTTCTTTCCTTTCTTGCTGCTGTGTGAGTGTGCCTATTGCCCAGTTTGTTGCTGCTGTTCTTCCTTGGTTCAGTATGTGTGTGTGTTTATTTTGCAAACTTGTAAAACTGCTGCTGCATTGCTGTTTTCCTCTTGGTTGACTGTGTGTGTGTTGTGTTGTTAAAGTGAATCTACTGCAGCTGTTCTTCCATGATTACAAATGTGTGTGCATGAAAGAAAAGTTAATCACTAAGTATTTTGCATGGTTGAAGTTTGGGTGTATGTTGTGCATGCATTTTTTGTGCGTGAGTATATATATATATATATATATATATATATATATATATATATATATATATATGTATGTAGTATATAGGGTGTGCATGAGAAGGTAATATATTAATGTATATGTTAATATTATAAATATATATATGCATGCATGGTGACCTACGTATATATATATATATAGATAAAATATATATATATATATATGTTTCATAGAATTTAGTTGTTATTGTTTCATGTTTTATTTAATTTCGATCTTCAATTGAAAGTGATTAATTGCCTATTCTCTAATTATAAATGCGATATACTACATGTCATGATTATTAAATGAATTCTTAGATTAATTAATCACTATTTCACGTATTTAATTTACCGATTATTGATTGAACGTTTTATTTATTCTATTTCTAATTTTAAACCTGAAATAGTACGTGCTATGATTATATTTGAATTCTTAGATTAAATTGATATGAAATATGAATTTATGAATTTATGAATTTAAATGAAATGTTTGAACGAATGGTTTGATTATGTGTTTTAAATTCCTTAATAGTGCGCATGAACATTTTATGAGATAATATCATCTGTTATGCGTTCATATCATGTTCATGGCATGCCGTGCGTCTTATATAGTTCATTGGAGTCTCGAGTCTCACGAACACGTCATGTTGTCTTTGGTACAGTTTATCTCCAGGGTGGAGAGATCTTGATCGTTCAGGCACTTGGTACTCGTTCCTTGTATCGTCACGGTTCAGGTGAGGGTGTTTTCATTTTAGTTACGTATTAAACCCTACAACCGTATGTGACAAGCTTTGGCCAAAAACCTAATAAAACCTTTGCTCGGGATTTATGAATTGCATGTACATGTTTCTTATATATATATGTATCGCTCCTGCTCACTCAGTCTTCTAGAGACTGACCCTCTCCCTCCCCATCACTTTAGTGTGCAGGTTTGGCTTTGGAGTTTCGAGCTAGGCGGAGTTAGGTTGAGTTTGAGTCGGTCAAGTTAAGTTAGAGGTGTCTCTGCATTCACCTTTTGTATTTAATTTGTGAATGATCCGACCTTGTAAGTTCATGGAGTTGAATTTTGTATAATTACTATTGAATTTCTTTTGTTGGGCTTTGTTATGAGTTTAAAAGAGGCCTGAAGAGCCCAAGTCTGCTTAGGGTTTGTGTGTTTGAAATTTTAGTTTTCCGATGCACTACATTTTGTTGATTGGTTATTATTGCAGGGTCTAAGTTCCGCCTAGCTTAGGAGGTACTTCTGTTTGTCTCCCGCTCGCTATGGTTTAATACGGGAGCGGATTCACCATTTCGTTACTCGTGTTGAGCCATAGTGCGGGCGATGTGGTGCCTCACGTGCGGGGTGCTACATCCTTAAGTGGTATCAGAGCCCGGTTTCAAAACCGGTGTTCTCGAGTCGTGTTTGAGTCAGTCTAAGTCGAACGGCATAGGGACTACGTGATATTGTGTGCATTGCATCGATCTTGATTATAGAATTTGGTTTCTTTAAGAATTTTGTTGAATTACTTGTTGCATTTTATATGGATTCTTGCCTTTCTTACTAAATACCTGCCATGAGCATACACTAATCGCATGCATATATTCTCGAAATGAGTTATGATTTCCAGGTTATAAAGATAATATCAAACCACGTCCAAGTTCTTTGATCACAACAATCTATTACAATTCTTTCGGAGGCATGGAGGATAGGAGTTAATCACGGGATGGTTGTAACTCAGAAGATCAATTTATGTGAATCCACGACATAGGGTGCTTCACTTGGATCCAGGGGATTGCTCAACCTAAGGAGTGGGGTATATCAGCCTTGAAGGTATTTTAGTTCAGGGTTCAAGCAAAATGGATCTGGAGGGAATTAAGCCAAAGGTTGTCGAAAGGCTTATAAATCAAATTGGTAATTAGAAATCGAGTTTTAGAAGTCAAGATTGGAAAGAAGTATCAATAATTAAGATGAGTCGAGGTAAGATGGGAAACAAGTCGAGAAGGGGTTAGAGGAAGATAAGTGATAGGATAACTACAATTCATAGAGGGTGATAATGTTAAGGATAGGATTTGAGTTCATTCTCCAAATCCAAGCTGAATTAGCGTGTGTGAGGTTGAATTAGAAGATATGGAGTAACAAATGAGAATGATAAAGAAAGGCGAAGCTTGGTTAAAGGATGATTCTCGGGAGAAATTTAGATACCAACTCAAGGGGATGTAGAAGAAATTAGGGATCGTGAAATTTCAACTCCGGATGGTGGAAGGTACAAGCAGATATACAAGAATTCTTAGAAGTCTCGAAGACCATGGGAAAAGGCAAGGAATAATCAGCAAGTCAAAGTAACTCCGGGATTTGGAGGAACGATGAAAAGCTCCCGAGTTAACAACTTACCACATTGGTGACAGGTTCCAAAACATTCATAGAACGTGCATCATACCTCGCACTAATTATTTATTTTCTAGCCTTATGTTTATTCGCGCATTTCTGTTTGATTTCATTGTTGTAATGTGGCCTCTTACTTCGTTGCAAATGTGCCATGTGCCTCGTCATCCTTACCCGACATGCATTTTAGTGTTTATTTGATAGGAAGCTCATTCACCTCACCTATCAAGTTTTACTTAGCCAAGCCACTCTCAAATTCGATGAAGATGACTTCGGGGAAACAAAGAATTTCAAGTAAGGGATAGGTTAATGGAAACGGGAATTCATAAGGAAGAAGCAAGATTAGAGTGGATTGCGGGGTGTTTGGATCGGACGAGAATAGGAAAAGGGTTTCGGACATTAAGTGTAACAGTCCGAAAACCCGCCTGTCGATATTGTCCGCTTTGGTAGGCTAAGCAACACCACCCTCACGGTTTTGTTCTTCCCGTTGGTATTTAAACCCGAAGGTGCCCAACAAGGAAAAGGCCTCAACAAGGGAAAGGTATCCACCCCCTTATAAAGGAGGCTTTGTTCCCCTCTCCAACCCATGTGGGACAAGCACCTTAGGCTATTACAGTCCAGCCCCCCTAAGAGGGCCCAGCGTCCTCGTTGGCACACCGGCCCGGGCCCCGGCCCTGATACCATTTGTAACAGTCCGAAAACCCGCCTGTCGATATTGTCCGCTTTGGTGGGCTAAGCGACACCACCCTCACGGTTTTGTTCTTCCTGTTGGTATTTAAACCCGAAGGTGCCCAACCAGGAAAAGGCCTCAACAAGGGAAACGTATCCACCCCCTTATAAAGGAGGCTTTGTTCCTCTCTCCAACCGATGTGGGACAAGCACCTTAGGCTATTACATTAAGCGAATTAGAAGGGAAGTTGAAATGCAAAACCTAGGGGTTGCCCTTTGACCAAAATCCTCCCTAATGGAGTTCAACATGTGACAATAGAAATTTAAGGGGGAGAGCACGACCGAGGAACAAATTGGACGATTGAAGGGTGTTCGAAGAAATATTTTAGTAGGAATAACGAAATTGCAAATTAAGGAAGACCTGGGAGTCCTATTAGTGATGATCAGAGATAAATAAGGCGGCTTGAATGGTTAAGTTGTTAAGAGGAGAACTAAGTTACTAAATTCGGGTTGGAGTCCCTCACTAGGTATAACGGAAATGGATTGGAGAATATTCCTACGTATAGAATATGGATCTGGGGATAACAAAATTATAAGGGAGCTTCTGTGAACCCTAAGTCAGAATTGACATGAGAGAGAGAGTCGAATCAAGCTAGCATATAATGGAATGATGGCAATCAAGAGTAATCCAATAGAGTAAAAAGGGGGTTCAATAATAACAATATTATCAAGGATTCGGTTATTCCCACGATAATTCAGAAGGAAATTTAAGAAGAAACCAAACCGGAAAAGATGATCATTGGAGGATTACATCAAACTTCAAGAATCACCAAGAACATTCTATCTTCGATTCAAGAAATGTGGGGCCAGATGCCGAATAGAACCTTAAGGGGTTAAAGGGAATGAACCAATAACAGGAACGGAAAATGGGAAAGGATTTGTGTTAAGAGAGACCATAAGGGTAAACATCTTAAGGTCGGGATGGAATCATCAAGGTTGCCCAGAGTGGTAATCCTAGGGGATATGTTAAGCATCGATATGGGTAAGGATGAAAGATATGGACTGGACATCGGAACAAATATTCTAAACGCAAAGGTGAATGTCAATTGGATTACTTGGAAGAGTTAGTCCGACTAAAAGAATATAATATTGGTTGAGGAAGGATTGAAGAAGTTGAGTAGCAATAAACGTCAGAAGGGATCTAAGAGTATAATCCTTATAGGATTCAGTAATTGCTCCACCGGGATACCCTGAAACGGTTAGAGACAAGTTGGGCACTAAGTTTATCCTCAGGACAGATCATGCACTGGACAACGATAACTCACGATTTTAAATTTCGTAACTACGGTGAGCGGTACTCATAGCATCCATGATACCTACATCCATGCAAACTTAATTCAGATAATTTCTTTCTTATGTGTTTTGATTTCTTATCGTGTTAAATTACTTGAAGTAATTGATGATTAACATGGATGATATCTGTTACTTGCCTTGGGGTGGCTTGTGTAATTTTGAATTTGGTTTTGCGTGTGTTTCTTGGGAGTTTTGGAGACTTCCTTGCTCTTATCTTTGTTTGAGATACGGGGATTCTCTTATTTTGTTTGAGAGACGGGGTGCTCTCGTTGTTTTTAAGAGACGGGGATTCTCTTATTTTGTTTGAGAGATGGGGTGCTCTCGTTGTTTCTAAGAGACGGGGATTCTCTTATTTTTGTTTGAGAGACGGGGTACTCTCTTTGCTTGCTAGAGACGGGGTTCTCTCATTGTTGCTCGAGAGACGGGGCTCTCTCCTTGTTGTTTGCGAGAGTCGGAGAATCTCTCATTGGTGGTTTTAAGCGTGCAGTGAATCCGAGGACAGATTCTTTTTAAGGGGGAGAGATTGTAACGCCCCGGTTTTTCAATTTTATTAATATGTCATATTTGTTTCTAAATTGCGCAATTTAATTATTTAATTATGTGATTAATTGTTTTTACGTGTTTCATATTTAATTTTATTATAAATCGTTATTATTTTATTTTATTATATTTTATTTTAATTCAATATTATTTTAAATATTTCGTATATTAAGTATATATATATATATATATATATATATATATATATATATATATATATATATTTCTTTAATTATTGTTAATTTAATTATTAATGTTAATTATGTTGTTAATTAAGCATGTTTAACCATATTAATTAAATTATTCAAATATATATATATATATATATATATATATATACGTTTGACTTCAAATTTTATTTAATATTAGAATTTATTTATTTGGTCTAAATTTTATTTATGCATGAACCTTAACGAAAATGTGCATGGTTGCTTACTTGGTGCGTCGTTCTTATATGATATGATATCGAATTGCCGTGAAATTGTAGTATGTCGTAAATATATGTGTTATGAACATGCCTATATGCTCGGTTTATGTTTTCGAATTCATTTGCTATGTTAACGAATTTAATTTGTATCGTGGAACCAAATCGGGGGCTAAAGAGCACTTAGCGTACCCTTGGTTCCGAATTTAATATCTTGAGCTCGGGAACTCGAATTCGAGTTCCGTCAACTCCGCTGAACTCGTAACAAAAATTCGAGTTTATTAAACTTAGCCTTATATTTTTCTAACGTCATTTGAACCTCTGAAATTCAACAAAAAAATGAAACGGCGACCAAATTGACCTTGTTGCACAAAAATGACCACATCTTACCCAAACTTTAACCAAATTAACAATGGTTTGATTCCATTGAACCCTAGTTCAATTCTCTATCAGCCCTTACCTGCCCCATCTCGATCTAACCCTCACACAAACCAGAAAACTCCCCCAAAGCTTCTGCAGTCCAGTTTTCCCGCAACTGTGCCAATCCTTGGGATTTTAGAGCTCAAATCTCAATTATCTTTCATCCAATCAACAAGGTGAGTTAGGATTATGTTTTACACGCATCTCTGGGTATTTTCATCTTTTCATCTCTATTTTTGACTCAGATTTCATGAGGTTTTGAAGCTTGAGGATGAATAGTTAGGTTTTCATGTATTTTGATGAATTCTTGACTTCCCTTGAGCTATGACTTGCTTTGATGATATATATATGATCCTTTTCCCTCATTTATGACTGAGTATGCTGGTATTGAATGATGGTTAAGAGTTGGTTGATCATCTTGGGGTTGCTCTGTTCCTTCTCCAGCTTTTTCCCTGTTTCTCTACGTAAGAGCTGCTGTCATTCTTCCCAGTTTTGCTGCGTGTGTTGAGGTTATTTTCAGGCTTGGTTGTTGATCATTTATGCCTCTTGTGTCCCTTATATGTTAGCTTGCCTTGGTTGTTAGTTGTGAGTGAGTTTCGGCTTGAATTGTGCCTTCCTTTCTCCTCCCCTGTTTCGTTCATTCCTGCGTAGCTTCTGTTCTGTTGCTGCTGTGAGACACGGGTGTGTCGTCTTGGCCTTTCTAGAGTGGAACGGGGGTGCTGCTTGTCCAATTCTCACTGTACCGAGACACGGGGGTGTCTCGGCGTGCTCTATTTTGGTGACATGGGGGTGTCACCCTTTGAGTTTCCTGCAGAACGTGGTTGCTGCTACTTTTGTTCTCTTCTTTTCCTTCATTTCTTTCCTTTCTTGCTGCTGTGTGAGTGTGCCTATTGCCCAGTTTGTTGCTGCTGTTCTTCCTTAGTTCAGTATGTGTGTGTGTTTATTTTGCAAACCTGTAAAACTGTTGCTGCGTTGCTATTTTCCTCTTGGTTGACTGTGTGTGTGTTGTGTTGTTAAAGTGAATCTGCTGCAGTTGTTCTTCCATGATTACAAATGTGTGTGCATGAAAGAAAAGTTAATCACTAAGTATTTTGCATGGTTAAAGTTTGGGTGTATGCTGTGCATGCATGTTTTGTGCGTGAGTACATATATATATATATGTAGTTTATAGGGTGTGCATGAGAAGGTAATATATTAATGTATATGTTAATATTATAAATATATATATGCATGCATGGTGACCTACGTGTATATATATATATATATATATGTTTATTATATAATTTAAGTATTAAATGATTATTTTTATAGAATTTAGTTGTTATTGTTTCATGTTTTATTTAATTTCGATCTTCAATTGAAAGTGATTAATTGCCTATTATCTAATTATAAATGCGATATACTACGTGTCATGATTATTGAATGAATTCTTAGATTAATTAATCACTATTTCACGTATTTAATTTACCGATTATTGATTGAACGTTTTATTTATTCTATTTCTAATTTTAAACGTGAAATAGTATGTGCTATGATTATATTTGAATTCTTAGATTAAATTGATATGAAATATGAATTTATGAATTTATGAATTTAAATGAAATGTTTGAACGAATGGTTTGATTATGTGTTTTAAATTCCTTAATAGTGCGCATGAACATTTTATGATATAATATCATCTGTTACGCGTTCATATCATGTTCATGGCATGCCGTGCGTCTTATATGGTTCATTGGAGTCTCGAGTCTCACGAACACGTCATGTTGTCTTTGGTACAGTTTATTTCCAGGGTGGAGAGATCTTGATCGTTCAGGCACTTGGTACTCGTTCCTTGTATCGTCACGGTTCAGGTGAGGGTGTTTTCGTTTTAGTTACGTATTAAACCCTACAACCGTATGTGACAAGCTTTGGCCAAAAACCTAATATAGTTATATTTGATTTTTAAATGATAAGTATCGAGTAAATATTGATCGAGTAAACCCTTTTCAAATGATTTATGAATTATGCTATGTTTCTTATGAATTGATATGTTTGGCAAGACACATTTATGATTTATGATTGTACGGGCCCCGGAACTTAGTATATGTGGCTAACCGAGGAAGCAAGGGCTGATGGGGATCCCATATACTAGTTCCAACCATTTACGGCGAAACAGTCTTCGTCAAGGAGTTTTTAACGGGAAAACGCTAACCGGGCTTTGAGGCCTCATGAACCTCATAGCCGCATTGATATGATTGGGTGGTCGGGCCTTGCAAACCCGTCCACCACCCGGAGGAAGAAGGTTGGAACTTATTTTATAATTATGATTATGATTATGTTATGATTGATAGGCACCGTGCGGGAAGGCCGGGACACGGATTGCCCAAACGAATATGATTTATGATATATGATCTGCATGTATTATGATATATTGCATGATCGCCTAATCAGCATATTAATAATATTTTTCGTACACGGTCGGAGTTTGGTTGGAGATTGTGCACGCTCACTCGCCGAGCCTTATGTATATGTATGATTTATGAATGTAATGAATTAATATGATTAGTCATAAAATCCGAGTATTGCTTGGTCATTCTCTTGCCCTTTTTGGGAACTAACTTTGAATAAAACCTTTACTCGGAATTTATGACTTGCATGTGCATGTTTCTTATATATATATGTATCGCTCCTGCTCACTCAGTCTTCTAGAGACTGACCCTCTCCCTCCCCATCACTTTAGTGTGCAGGTTTGGCTTTGGAGTTTCGAGCTAGGCGGAGTTAGGTTGAGTTTGAGTCGGTCAAGTTAAGTTAGAGGTGTCTCTGCATTCACCTTTTGTATTTAACTTGTGAATGATCCGACCTTGTAAGTTCATGGAGTTGAATTTTGTATAATTACTATTGAATTGCTTTTGTTGGGCTTTGTTATGAGTTTAAAAGAGGCCTGAAGAGCCCAAGTCTGCTTATGGTTTGTGTGTTTGAAATTTTAGTTTTCCGATGCACTACATTTTGTTGATTGGTTATTATTGCAGGGTCTAAGTTCCGCCTAGCTTAGGAGGTACTTCTGTTTGTCTCCCGTTTGTTATGGTTTGATATGGGAGCGGATTCACCATTTCGTTACTCGTGTTGAGCCATAGTGCGGGGGATGTGGTGCCTCACATGCGGGGTGCTACATTGACACCCACTTGAACGGTTTAGTTATTTCCGATCACCACCATTAAGACTTCCAGGTCTTCTTTAATTCGCAATTCCGTTATTCCTACGAATATATTTCTTCGAGCACCATTTCAATCTTCCAATTTGTTTCTTGGTCGTTCTCCCCCCCTACAATTTCTATTGTCACGTGTTAAACTCCATCGATTCTTCTTTTGTCACAATTCTGAAACAATAATTTCCATTAGGAAGGATTTAATCAAAAGGGCAACCCCAAAGTTTTGCCTTTCAACTTCCCTTCTAATTCGCTTGATGTCCTAAACCCCTTTCCTATTCTTGTCCGATCCAAACACCCCACAATCAACTATAATCTCGCTTCTCCTTATGAATTCCCGTTTCCATTAACCTATCCCTCACTTGAAATTCTTTATTTTCTCGACATCACCTTCATTGTAACATACCATCTCATTACTCCTTTTCTTCTTAACTAAGATGTGATCCGATCGAAGAAATTCTTGATAAGTGAGAGGAAAGAACTTCCTATTAAATAAACACTAGAATGCATGTCGGGTTAGAATGATGATGCACGTGGCATACTTGCAACAATTAAATATGCCGCATATTAAAGCAACAAAATCCAATAAAAATGAGTGCACGAACATAAGTAAAGAAAAATAAATAATTTGGTGCGAAATATGATGCACGTGCCATGAATGTTTTGGAACCTGTCACCAATATAGTAAGCTGTTAGCTCGGTAGCTTTTCCTCGTTCCTCCAATCACGAGGTTACTTGACTTGCTAATCATGCCTTGTCTTTCCCACGGTTTTCAAGTTTTCCATGAATCCTTTCGCATCACTTGTATCTTTCACTGTCTGCAATTGTAATTTCACGATCCCTTATTTCTTCGACAACCACTGAATTGGCCTCTGCATTTCCCCCCGAGAATTACCTTTCAACATTGCCCAAATTCTCTTACAAAAATGAACCCTAATGTAATTCTGAAACCTACTACTCGCCATCACAGTGATCAAGACTCCTGTGCTTATCCTTTATGAGTTGAGATTAGTGAAATAAACTCATTTTTCGATTGCTTATACTTGAGCACATGATTTCCTCCCAAAGAGCCCTTGCCTTTCTTTACCGTTTCCATTTGTTGCTCCATATCTTCCAATTCAACCTCTCAACCCGACAATTCAGCTTGGATTTGGAAACGAACTCAATTCCCGTCCTCAATATCACCACCTTCCCTAAATTCGTATCTACCCCGTCAATTGCCTTTTTGTACTCCCTTCCCAACTCGTTTCTATCTTAGTAGTAATCCAGAGCACCTAAATTTAAACTCTTCTCGTACTTCACCTCCACAATCTCGATTGCTAATTTCCAGGTTTATTTAGAAACCCTTCTTTGATAACTCTTGGTGCTCAATTCCCATCGGATTTATTTTACCTTGACTCCTCTCAGTCCTCGGTACCTCTTCAATGGTCCGAACCCTGAACCAAAATACCTTCAAGGTTCATTTACTTCATTCCTTAGGTTGAACAATCCCGTTGAATCCAATTATGGCATCTTATGTAGGAGAGTCGTATATACCCATATTCGGAGTCACAAATATTTTCCTCGATCAACTCTTATCCTATCAAGTGTCTTTCTACCATTGCATCCCTAAAGTGGAACCTCGCATTCCGGCTCCCCAACCCTTGAACCCTAGCTCCATATAGGAAGGCCTCGCATCTCGAATTCTCCATATTCCTCCCCAGTGCATGCCTCCTATCTTCCATGCCTAAGGAAGAACTTACAATAGATCGTCTTTATCGTGGAACTTGGTCGTGGTTTGATATTTTTTTTATAACCTGTAAACCATAACTCATTTCGGAGATATATGCATGCGATTAGTACATGCTCATGGCACATATTCAATACGAAAAGCACAGATTCAATATAAGATGCAACAGGTAATTCGACAAGATTAAAAGGAAAGACAATTTCATGTTCAAGATCGATGCAATGCACACATTATCACGTAGTTCCTACGCCGAACGACCTAGACTGACCCACACGACACGCGAACCCGGGTTTTACAACCCTAAGCTCTGATACCACTTAAGGATGTAACACCCGAGCGCAAGGTGCCACATCCCCCGTACCGAGACCCAATCCGAATATGAAATGGACGATCCATACCCGAGCTAAATCACGGCGAACGGGGACATACACACACTCTATGCTAGGCGGGACTAACCCTTGAACCATAAAATCAGGATAAACATTAAAGCGGAAGCAAAATTTGAACATATATCATACATATATATCATGAGAATCCAAGTTCCAAAATAACCATACACAACGTTCAATACCATCAAGTCTCCAAACATGTACGCTCCATTAATAATCGTATACAATGATCAAAAGTGCAATATGAAAGTGTAAGATCAAATACAAGAGCTAAAAGCGAATGTAAGACCTATGACTCGAAAGCCCGCCTAGCCCCCCTTGACACCTGCATAACACAACTGAAAACTAAACCGGTTCAGTCCAAAAGGGACTGGTGGGTATAAAAACAGGGCATAATTATAATATACGACGGTAATTGAACAATCACATGCAAGTTATAATCCCAAGTGAGGTTTTTAAAGAATTTCCCAAGTGGGTGCAAATAAATCATCACAAGGGATTATAACGAATCATTAACATTAGGTCATTATTGGCCCGGCGAGTGGGCGTGCATTATCTCCAACCAACACCTCGTGTAATTCATTAAACATTCATTCATTCATTCTGTTCATGCATTTCATTCTTTCTTTCGTGCACATTCAATAACATTTACACCTTCTTCCTCCGGGTTGGTGGCGGGTTTGCAAGGCCCATCCACCCATTCATTGACCATAAGGGGTTACATGACTCCCCAGATGGCACTCAGCTCCCTTTCGCCGCCAATCTCCTGATGAGGTCCGGTACCGCCGTTCATTAGTGGGACTAGTGTGAGGGTTTACCGTCAGCCCTTGCCTCCTCGGGTCCCCACTCACACCAAGCCCCTGGGCCCCATTCAGTGCATAACATTCATTCATTCTCGCCAAAACATTTGGTAGGTTCATGAAAGAAGGGCTTTACGTTAAAATATTTACTCATCAAAACGACTCTATATACATATATATATTTTTGGCCAAAAACTTTTCACGTTGGGGTATATATAGGGTCATCCATCTATAAAGAAGAGAAACCCACCTTAAACGGCAAAAAGGAGAACACACAAGCCTCACGGGCCGGCCTCGTCTCCATCGGACTCAAAATCTGTGCAAGAAAGGTGAAGTGAGACTCAATATGACCAATTAAGACGCTCGGCAATGAAATGATCATGATATGAATGCATATAAGAGTATGTTATGTAATAAACAGGTTCATGTGCACTATTAATTTCCTAAATGCCTATAAACGTTCATTTCATTCATTACGAGAATCATTGAAAATCATTCAAATATATAACCTTCACAATTAAATCAACTTGATTCAAGAATTTCAAATAACGAATATAACGCATAATGGCATAACATGTTTGCACTTAGAAATTAGGCGAATAGAAACATTCAAGTCATGTTCGGAAATTAATTAACATAAAATAGATAACAATTAAATTCTAAAATTTAAAATAAATTAAACCATAATTAATATATATATATATATATATATCATTATTTAAACTTAACACTAGTATATATAGATATATATATTATATATATATATATATATATATATAACGCACGTAGGTGCATGAATATCATGCATGCATATATTAAAATGACAATTACAATTTATGCATGCATGCACTCCATCAATTAAACTATGATTCATGCATGAAATGCTATACATATACATATATATTTACACGTTCAATTGCATGCATGCAGGTAAGGAAAGGAATTAGATTTACAGTTTAACCACACACAGCAAGGTTCGACGGGAAATTTTTCAGAAAAAAAAGGGTCACGGCCGCGACCCATTTCCTTCATAAAATGGTAGCGGCCGTTAACCATAATTTCTAGATTTTTGCTCCAATTTTCAGAATACGAGAGCAGCGTACTGTACAGTCACGGCCGCGACCCAAATTCAGGCAGTTAAGGTCGCTGGCTCGACCTGCACGACAGCAACAATTTAACGTAGCAGCCATGGCGAAACAGAGCAGAAGCCAAATCCAACCTCTCCCAACAAGATCAGGTAAGTAAGGACATTAAATAGACAATAAAACTCAACAAAATCAAGCCTCAAACACTCCTCAAACGCAGCAGCAAACTGACGCAGTAACGCAGCAGCGAAAAACAGAGCAACACCATCAACCTTCAATATGTTATTAATGATAGCTCATAAATGCTTCAACTACCAGCTAATACAATACCATAAATGCCCAGAAGAGATGAAGACAATCATTTTCATGCTTGGAATCATCCAAAAAGCTCAAGAATTGGAAGAGATCAACCAAAAACTCAAAACCTAAATCTATATATCCATTTCTGCCAAAAGCTCACGAAATCATGCTCAAATTTAGGGATGAATGAATGAAAATGACTCATAAAGGATGTACATAACATATCCAAGCTTACCTTGTGGATTAATGGAGGTTTGGAAGAGATTTGAGCTTGAATCTCCAAGGATTGGCTTGAGCTACGGGATTTTCTGCAACAGAGGAAGAATGGCTGAATTTCTCTAAGTGTTGAGGGTTATCTCGGTTTGGGGTGGATAAGGATGGTTAGAGTGTTGAGTTAGGGTTCCAAGGAATCAAACCATGGTTAATTTGATCAAGGTTTGAACAAGATATGGTCATTTTAGTAAAACATGGTCAGTTTCGTCGCCGTTTCGTTTTTCGGTTGAATTTCGGAGGTTCAAATGATTCCGGAAAAATATAAGGCTAAGTTTATTAAACCCGAATCTTCGATACGAGTTCAACAAAGTTGACGGAACTCGATTCCGAGTTCACGAGCTCAAGATATTAAATACGGAACCAAGGGTGCGCTAATTGCTCGTTAGCCCCTGACTTGAATTCCTAAATTAAAATAAATCCGAGACACATGCAAATGAACCCGAAAACACGAAACGAACATATATTCATATACAAGACACGTATAAGTCCAACATATTAAATTTGCACGAAATTTCGGTATCAATTCAAATAGAAACGAAGCACGTAAACGTGGCTCATAAACAATGTAACAATAAAATTCATAACATTACAAATAATATAAAAATTAAATACGTATGTAATTTATAAACACATGCATGCACTAATTAAAATATAACATATGCAACAATTATGATTTAACAAATTCACTAATTAAATTCAATTAGCGCATTAATATATTAATATTATATAAATTAATATTAATAAAACTTAAAATGTAATAATTAACAATATTAACATTAAATATATTTAACAAAATAAAATTAAAAATATAAAACACGTATAAATAATTATTTCGTGCAATTTGGTAACCACTTACGTCATGCTATATAACTAAAAAAAAACTGGGGCGTTACAGCGCGTGCGGCGCCGTCGCGGCCCAGATCGCCATGTCGCCGACGTCAGACTATGCGCCGGGGAGTCCTCTCCATGGGTCTGGGGCGCGTGTCGCCGGAACCCCACCGAAAACCGCCGCGAAAGGGCGGCGAAATGGCGGCTCCGCCACTCCTTCCTGCCACGACTGTAAATCGCTAATATCTTCGTCGTCGGTTGTCGGTTGGTCGAGTTCTTGGTACGGTTGTGACCGCATCGTCGAGATATTCGAAATGGACTATTGGATCGTCGAATTCCGTTGAGAAATGAACGAGTTTGGGCATGTGTGTGAAATCACTGTTGGAAAACACGAATTAGAAAGCAGCGGAAATTTAAAAAATTTTTTCCAACAAAAGGATCTTGGACTCGCAATCTTGTATCCAAATTCGTAAAGATAGAAAACTTACTTTTCTTTTATTCTTTCTTGAAGCGTTTCAAGCCACCCAAGAACGCTCTTCTCGTGGCTTGACAACCCGTCCCTCGAAAGTCTCTTTCTACTTCAGAATCCATTGTCGGGATAACAATCCACACCAACCTAGATTCAATTCATGTTAGAGATGTTCTTAACAATATAACATAAAGAAAGAAACATGAAACGAGAAAAGCAGGATTGAAACTCCCTTCGAAAACCAGTTTTGCGAAAGTAGAAAACTGCCAGTCACAAAACCCTCGTGAAAAAATTCATCCTTCAGGATATGGACGAACGGTTTTCGCCATCTTCTTTGGTTCGATTTTTTCATTCGCTTCACGTCGGGTTCAGAATCGTTTCATCATCCCATCTGATCGTTTTTGCTTAATCCCCACTTTTGGTAAAGCTCGAATCTTCAAAACTTCTAACTTGAAGTCTCTAGAGATAGTCCACCAACTTGGCTACAATCTAACTAGTAAGGATGCTAGTTCTCTAGTTAGTGTTTAGGCTTAACCTAGGGTTTCGTTTATCTTGGAGAAAGGATGGTGTTCAACACATGAACCAAGAATTGTCAATTAGCTCTAAAGGGGAGCATGAGCTCCCCTATATATAGGAAAGGGAGAGGGGCGCCGATCCTAGTCCTTGTTGGGCAAGGATTTGGTTCCTCTCTCTCCTATTGCTTGATCATCAAGTATTTTCCAACTTTGACTTTGAATTCTAATTCAAGTCAACTTTTAAGAGAGCTAGAAATATCCAAACTATTTTTGGATAATTTTATACTTTATTTATTTAAAATAAATAACTTATTTTATCTAATTAATTAATTCATAATTAATTAACTAGATTATTTTTCTCCAAAATAAGACTTTCTTTTTAATTCAAAATTAAACCAAAGTCTATTAAATAATTAATCACATTAATTATTTAATACATAAATAAATATACACATATATTTATACACGTGTGTGACACGTGTCACTCACGTGAGCCACACGTGTGGTTTCACACGTGTGGAACCCTCTTGGCTTGATTAACTCGTTTAATCATTTTAAAGCCTCAACTCATGTAACCAAGTTGTTGTGTGTGACCCTCTAGGTTCTCAATTCAATTAGCAGTGACCCTAATTAATTAATTCACTAATTAATTAATCAGTCCACAGATTAAACGACCATAGTCTAGCAACAAGTGTTTAACCCCTAGCTGAATTGGAATGTTCGGATTCGACAGAACCTTTAAGTCATTGATTCATGTGAGATACAATCCTCCTACTTACTATCTCTCAACCAAGATATAGGGCAAGGGAATAATCAGAACCCTAATAATCCGGTCTTAAAGCTAAGTGCATTTCATATCCATTTGATCTCAATCCAAGAAACCCTTTTCTTGATGTCTTACTCTACTGCCTTGGCCAAGGACTCCATATGGCATATGAATGACTTACACAATAAGAGATCACCTTGCATATGCAAGTGTAGGTCCTTTCTTGATTCTCATTCACTTTCATGAGTCACTTGTGCAGGCCCAGCATAAGCCTTGAATCAGTTGTCTAAGGCGACACCCTTTAAAGCTTATACCAAAGACTACAGAGTTAACTCATAAAGTAACATGGAACCTCAAGTCTAAGGATCAATTAATCACATCAATGACTCGTGAGATATTTCCTAATCTGGAAGTTTCCATTTCCTGAAATAGAAACTTCCTTTCCCATTTAGGAATGTTCTCACACGGGGCACCTCAGTGAACTTACTTATTAAAGTAAGCACCCTCATGTATCACGCACGTATCAACTATACACTTTGCACCTCCATGAAACAAGGTGGTCATTCTTAAGGGCGTGATCCCACAAGCAAGCCTTAGAGGAGTCAGGTTGACACTCCCACTGTCTGTAGGACTCATCGGCTTGGAGTATTTTACTAATCATGACTTATGTGATATAGGGCTCGTTTCATGAACCATTTCACCTAAATGGTAGAGTCCTAAAGTCATCAGGATTAGGGGAGTTCTCATACATGCGCACGTAATGGAAACACACAAAACACGTATTGGCATATAAAGAAGTGTTTGCCTATAATCAATCGTATATTATTCAAAGATTATCTGTGATACAAGAAAAGTCCCAAAGCAGATTACGTCGAATCGGCTTTCTAGGGCACTATTCCTAACAATCTCCCACTTGCCCGTAAAAGCCATTTAGGTATTCTAAGTCCCATCTTCTCAAGATGCACTTTGAGAGCCTATTGACTTTGGGCGTTTCCAAAGTGGATCTGCTATATTCTCTGCTGATGTAACCCTCTTGTTTACACATCTCTTAGGAAACACCTTTTCCTTATAAAGTGATTCGTAATCACTTGTTCAGTCTCTTGGTGAGGTCTTGGTTCTCTTACTTGAGCAACCATCCATTTAATCATACGATGTGATAATGGTGCTGTTTCATGCTAGGAACTTCATCTAACTGGTTAGATGGAGTTTCTTACCCAAACACTTAACTTAGCGTTATATAATACGACTAAGTTCTCAACTACGACAGTCGACTTTTGCAATGTCTGTCCTTGGAACCCTTTCCAACACATTGCATTACCATTCTGGTAGAAGTTGTATCCTTTCAATGATTTCATAATCATCTATGTTTGATGAACGGTTACATCAAACATCCTTCTAACAACAAGATCTTTTGGGCTCTGTAAACTAATACATATCCTCATTTCTTCTCAAGTACTCTGAGGACATCCTTTACAGAGATCTAATGACCTTCTCTGAGGTCATATTAGATTCGGCCTACTACGCTTAGTGTTGCACCATATCTAATTTAGTACATAACTTTTCATACATTATGCACCCTTTCACATAAAGGGATTTTGGACATTCTAACTTTCTCAAAGTTATCTTAGGACACATACTCTTCAAAAGAGATGTTCCATTGTCCATACTAAACTCCTTTTAGTACCGTGGTTATATACTCATTTTGTGATAATCCTTTTATTCTCTTAGATCTATCTTCTATAGATCTGAATGTCGAGAATATAGGATAATCACTAAGATCTTTCATGTCAAATTGTTTCTTAAACAAGAATCGGTAACTTTCACGTCATCCTTGACATTCCTAATGAGAAGGATGTCGTTTTCTAAAGAACCAAAAATTGACTCTTACATCACTAACTTTCCTATGTACACTTTTGAGACTTATTCGACTTCCATCTGTGTCAAACGACTTGACTATCCTATGGAATCGAATTGTCTAATCCTAGAAGCCTTTATCAATCCACAGATTGACTTTAGGGATTTGCATACCTTATGCATACTCCCACTGAATATGAGATTTATAGAAATACCTTATTTAAATCTCTTTCAATCTCATATTGAACAAGATAGTTCTCATATTCATTTATCATATCTCATAGTCAGAATATGAGGATATGGTAAACACAATCCAAATGGACTTTTGCATTTCAACCGTCAAGAAGGTTGTAATGCTTTTCATTTACTCGAAGCTCTAGGAGCTTGATCTTATCAGGTGGATCAACCAAGGTCAAAACTCGGTTAAGTATATGGAATCCATATTTGATTTCAAGGCTTGCTTACACTACTCAGATTCCAAATCTGACAGTGTCTCCTCTTCAAGTAATTCCTTGGCTATCTAGGAACGCGTTCTAAACGCATCTTAAGAGAAGGGTTTCACACGTGTACATGCTCTAAAATTTGGCTAAGTTTTATCAGATGGGCTCGTTTCTTCTATATGTGGCGTGGATATTTATTCTCAAATTTCTTTGAGGTCTGCTTGCTTGTCTTTCTTCTTCTATAGGAACGATTCCTTAAGAAAGATACATTCCTTGAGTCAAACAACCTTTGTCTAAGGGAATCGCAGAAATGATATCCAATATTGTTTGTATAAACTTGAACTCATTTCAAGCCTATCTCCCACTATCCTCTTTACTTAAGAGGATTCCACTAAATTCTTGGACAAGAATAATTAGGGAATTTAGTGTGCCACATTGCATAGTGCATCTAAAGGACTGATTTTGGATGGTGCAAAATTCAAAATCTCTAACTACATATTCTGGGAGTTTATTCCTAGAATGATTATAAGTCAGTAAAGTTTGCTATGGAATGGACCATATCCTATAAGGTTTCATTCCCTCATTCGGAAACACTAAGGTGTTCTCGAATTAGTTTACTGAGAGATAATCCTATTATTTCTAAGATGACTAAGGAATTAGTTGATAAGATATTGGCTATCTCGATCATATCGATTTGCCTATAACTTATGACTACTTCGGTTCCTAACCTCCTTTTGAAATTCTAAGAATTTCATATAAGTTCGAATTTGTACTTTAACAAGTACATTCATTCATAATGATTAAACTGACGATTGTATCTAATGCTTACATTAAGCATCTTACACTCATCAGCATGGATCGAAATCCACTATAATTTTGGAACGTTCCATGTTTCACCTAAACAATGTTCCGGGAACATTTTCCCTTTGAGATAGGATTCACAGGAAGTCAGCTCTATAGGTTCATTTTCATAGAATGATCCTAAGGTGTCTGACTTGCTAATCCTTTTATATCTCAACGTTCCAAAGTAATTCGAAGCTTTATCATCTCACTGACTTTTGTTATCTCGTTGTATGTTCAGAACATTAGTGCCTTGAGTCTTTGCACAACGGATTATGCTGAATTGACTCAAGACTAGTGAATTCTATTCCTAGTAGAATTACTAAACGAGGTAACATTTCAGAGTACTCATACTCTTCGCAGTTCCCTTTCAAAGTCCTTATTTGCTACCATAGAAGCAAACGGCCTATTTGATCTCTAGTGTCTTTTGGGCGTACCCCTTACATGCCCCTCCATTGGGCTCTTAAGGGTTTCTTCTTCTTTAGGCGTTCAAGCCTTAAACTTATGGAGTTTAGAAGAAGAATTAACCATCTCAACCTTTTATTCCTTCTTAAGGATGTTCTCAACCATTATCAACTTAAATGATTAACTATGCTACATTAGCATCATTCTAGTTGAGCATAAAGGGTTTGAATGATAGTCGAAGCAATGTAAGCAATCAGTGCATTGAGAACTCTTTTCTCAGTTGATGATCGAGACCACAAGATCTTCAAATAAGATCTTTAGACCTTGTTCATGTGCACTTGTTTCCTCATTTGGAATATTGAATAATTCCACAATGTTATACCTTGTAACATTTTTATGAGCTGGTTCAATTGCTCTTAAGTGGTTTGGAAAAATCCATTTACCTAAGATTGCTTCTCTTTTGGCCCGGGTCGACTTTTCACAATTGAAAATTTCGCCCTTTAGAGAACTCCTTTCTCTAGTCGGATTCTAAAATGAATTTTAGGATCCGAAGCCATTTAGAGTTAGTCAGGACTTGGTCAACTTATTTGACTTAAGGATGGATACGAATAGGTTTGCATTTCATATTGTAGAGAATCACAGAACTACAACCTAAATGCTAAGCAGAAAAAATGTGGGCATGCTGAATTATAACGATATACAAAAGATAAGGTCTTTAATCTAATGTAGCTCCCACTGTTTTTCAAAGATCTATAATTCCCAAAGATCTAAGAGGAACACATTTCCCAATGGGTACTAAGATCCTAAGCATTTTACCTCGAACCCACGACTCGCGGACATTCTAAGCAAAATCCTAGGTAGGTACAACTTACCAATTCTAACACCTTTAGAACTCTTAGTAATTGTTTTTGCATCACCTATCTTTCAATATGGACCCACGACTCGTGCGACATCCATATTTACTTAGGCGTTTAAGCTAGACCCATCAATCATAAGATCATGATCAAAACTTAGTTCGAACGACCCACGACTCGCGGACATCGCCCTTGCCAAAATTAACCACGAAATATTGATCATTTAAAATGATCAATTAGGTAACTAAGAACTAATAAGCTCCACTAGCTATCCCACGACTCGCGGACAATAACTAGCTTTACTTACTAAACTTAAAACCTATTGATGGAATGCTAGGAATTTAATTCAAAATTTGCATCTCGAATTAAATACCTATTATTCAAAATGAGCTTAATATTTAATGGGAATTTTCAAATCAACCGAAGAGTTGTTCGGTTCGACCTCACCAACATATATGTTATCCAATTTAATTAGTCTTGATTAATGCAAGTACAACTTAAATGCATTTCAAACAAGCACATAAACAGATAACATGTCTTAGCATGATACTAACATGTAATGATCATGGGTTCTACCTATCTTATGCGTGATATGTGGGAGCCACTCCACAATCACAAGTTCTAACATACATGCCACATAAACAGTTTAAATTGTTGGAAATCACGAATCAGAAAACAGCGGAATTTAAAATTTTTTCCAACAAAAGGATCTTGAACTCGCAATCGTGTATCCAAATTCGTAAAGATAGAAAACTTACTTTTCTTTTATTCTTTCTTGAAGCGTTTCAAGCCACCCAAGAACGCTCTTCTCGCGGCTTGACAACCCGTCCCTCGAAAGTCTCTTTCTACTTCAGAATCCATTGTCGGGATAGCAATCCACACCAACCTAGATTCAATTCATGTTAGGGATGTTCTTAACAATATAACATAAAGAAAGAAACATGAAACGAGAAAAGCAGGATTGAAACTCCCTTCGAAAACCAGTTTTGCGAAAGTAGAAAACTGCCAGTGACAAAACCCTCGTGAAAAAATTCATCCTTCAGGATATGGACGAACGATTTTCGCCATCTTCTTTGGTTCGATTTTTTCATTCGCTTCACGTCGGGTTCAGAATCGTTTCATCATCCCTTCTGATCGTTTTGCTTAATCCCCACTTTTGGTGAAGCTCGAATCTTCAAAACTTCTAACTTGAAGTCTCTAGAGATAGTCCACCAACTTGGCTACAATCTAACTAGTAAGGATGCTAGTTCTCTAGTTAGTGTTTAGGCTTAACCTAGGGTTTCGTTTATCTTGGAGAAAGGATGGTGTTCAACACATGAACCAAGAATTGTCAATTAGCTCTAAAGGGGAGCATGTGCTCCCCTATATATAGGAAAGGGAGAGGGGCGCCGATCCTAGTCCTTGTTGGGCAAGGATTTGGTTCCTCTCTCTCCTATTGCTTGATCATCAAGTATTTTCCAACTTTGACTTTGAATTCTAATTCAAGTCAACTTTTAAGAGAGCTAAAAATATCCAAACTATTTTTGGATAATTTTATACTTTATTTATTTAAAATAAATAACTTATTTTATCTAATTAATTAATTCATAATTAATTAACTAGATTATTTTTCTCCAAAATAAGACTTTCTTTTTAATTCAAAATTAAACCAAAGTCTATTAAATAATTAATCACATTAATTATTTAATACATAAATAAATATACACATATATTTATACACGTGTGTGACACGTGTCACAATGACACGTGTCACTCACGTGAGCCACACGTGTGGTTTCACACGTGTGGAACCCTCTTGGCTTGATTAACTCGTTTAATCATTTTAAAGCCTCAAATCATGTAACCAAGTTGTTGTGTGTGACCCTCTAGGTTCTCAATTCAATTAGCAGTGACCCTAATTAATTTATTCACTAATTAATTAATCAGTCCACAGATTAAACGACCATAGTCTAGCAACAGGTGTTTAACCCCTAGCTGAATTGGAATGTTCGGATTCGACAGAACCTTTAAGTCATTGATTCATGTGAGATACAATCCTCCTACTTACTATCTCTCAACCAAGATCTAGAGCAAGGGAATAATCAGAACCCTAATAATCCGGTCTTAAAGCTAAGTGCATTTCATATCCATTTGATCTCAATCCAAGAAACCCTTTTCTTGATGTCTTGATCTACTGCCTTGGCCAAGGACTCCATATGGCATATGAATGACTTACACAATAAGAGATCACCTTGCATATGCAAGTGTAGGTCCTTTCTTGATTCTCATTCACTTTCATGAATCACTTGTGCAGCCCCAGCATAAGCCTTGAATCAGTTGTCTAAGGCGACACCCTTTAAAGCTTATACCAAAGACTACAGAGTTAATTCATAAAGTGACAAGGAACCTCAAGTCTAAGGATCAATTAATCACATCAATGACTCGTGAGATATTTCCTAATCTGGAAGTTTCCATTTCCTGAAATAGAAACTTCCTTTCCCATTTAGGAATGTTCTCACACGGGGTACCTCAGTGAACTTACTTATTAAAGTAAGCACCCTCATGTATCACGCACGTATCAACTATACACTTTGCACCTCCATGAAACAAGGTGGTCCTTCTTAAGGGCGTGATCCCACAAGCAAGCCTTAGAGGAGTCAGGATGACACTCCCACTGTCTGTAGGACTCATCGGCTTGGAGTATTTTACTAATCATGACTTATGTGATATAGGGCTCGTTTCATGAACCATTTCACCTAAATGGTAGAGTCCTAAAGTCATCAGGATTAGGGGAGTTCTCATACATGCATAGCTAAAGTAAACGCATACCAAACAAGAGCATATAAAGAAGTGTTTGCCTATGATATTAATCAATCGTATATTATTCAAAGATTGTCTGTGATACTAGGAAAGTCCCAAAACGGATTATGACTAATCGGCTTTCTAGGGCACTATTCCTAACAATCTCCCACTTGCCCGTAAAAGCCATTTAGGTATTCTAAGTCCCATCTTCTCAAGATGCACTTTGAGAGCCTATTGACTTTGGGCGTTTCCAAAGTGGATCTGCTATATTCTCTGCTGATGTGACCCTCTTGTTTACACATCTCTTAGGAAACACCTTTTCCTTATAAAGTGATTCGTAATCACGTGTTCAGTCTCTTGGTGAGGTCTTGGTTCTCTTACTTGAGCAACCATCCATTTTATCATACAATATGATAAAGGAGTTGTTTCATGCTAGGAACTTCATCTAACTGGTTAGATGGAGTTTCTTACCCAAACACTTAACTTAGCGTTATATAATACGACTAAGTTCTCAACTACGACAGTCGAGTTTTGCAATGTCCGTCCTTGGAACCCCTTTCCAACACATTGCATTACCATTCTGGTAGAAGTTGTATCCTTTCAATGATTTCATAATCATCTATGTTTGATGAACGGTTACATCAAATATCCTTCTAATAACAAGATCTTTTGGGCTCTGTAAACTAATACATATCCTCATTTCTTCTCAAGTACTCTGAGGACATCCTTTACAGAGATCTAATGACCTTCTCTGAGGTCATATTAGATTCGGCCCACTACGCTTAGTGTTGCGCCATATCTAATTTAGTACATAACTTTTCATACATTATGCACCCTTTCACTTAAAGGGATTTTAGACATTCTAACTTTCTCAAAGTTTATCTTAGGACACATACTCTTCAAAAGAGACGTTCCATTGTCCATACTAAACTCCTTTTAGTACCGTGGTTATGTACTCATTTTGTGATAATGCTTTTATTCTCTTAGATCTATCTTCTATAGATCTGAATGTCGAGAATATAGGATAATCACTAAGATCTTTCATGTCAAATTGTTTCTTAAACAAGAATTGGTAACTTTCACGTCATCCTTGACATTCCTAAGGAGAAGGATGTCGTCTTCTAAAGAACCAAAAATGGACTCTTACATCACTAACTTTCCTATGTACACTTTTGAGACTTATTCGACTTCCATCTGTGTCAAACGACTTGACTATCCTATGGAATCGAATTGTCTAATCCTAGAAGCCTTTATCAATCCACAGATTGACTTTAGGGATTTGCATACCTTATGCATACTCCCACTGAATATGAGATTTATAGAAACACCTTATTTCAATCTCTTTCAATCTCATATTGAACAAGATAGTTCTCATATTCATTTATCATATCTCATAGTCAGAATATGAGGATATGGTAAACACAATCCAAATGGACTTTTGCATTTCAACCGTCAAGAAGGTTGTAATGCTTTTCATTTACTTGAAGCTCTAGGAGCTTGATCCTATCAGGTGGATCAACCAAGGTCAAAACTCGGTTTAAGTATATGGAATCCATATTGGATTTCAAGGCTTGCTTACACTACTCAGATTCCAAATCTGACAGTGTCTCCTCTTCAAGTAATTCCTTGGCTATCTAGGAACGCGTTCTAAACGCATCTTAAGAGAAGGGTTTCACACGTGTACATACTCTAAAATTTGGCTAAGTTTTATCAGATGGGCTCGTTTCTTCTATATGTGGCATGAATATTTTTTCTCAAATTTCTTTGAGGTCTGCTTGCTTGCCTTTCTTCTTCTATAGGAACGATTCCTTAAGAAAGGTACATTCCTTTGAGACAAACAACCTTTGTGCAAGGGAATCGCAAAACTGATATGCAATATCATTGTATAAACTTGAACTCATTTCAAGCTTATCTCCCACTATCCTCTTCAAGTAAGAGGATTCCATTGAATTCTTGGATAAGAATAATTAGGGAATTTACTATGCCACTTTGCATAGTGCAACTGAAGGACTGATTTTGGAAGGTACTAAATTCAAAATCTCTAACTGCATATTCTAGGAGTTTATTCTTAGAATGATTACAAGTCAGTAAAGCTTGCTATGAAATGGACCATATCCTATAAGGTTTCATTCCTTCATTCAGAAACACTAAGGTGTTCTCGAATTAGTTTACTGAGAGATAATCCTATTATCTCTAAGATGAGTAAGGAATTAGTTGCTAAGATATTGGCTATCTCGATCATATCGATTTACCTATAACTTATGACTACTTCGGTTCCTAACCTCCTTTCGAAATTCTAAGAATTTCATATAAGTTTCGAATTTGTACTTTAACAAGTACATTCATGCATAATGATTAAACTGACGATTGTATCTAGTGCTTACATTAAGCATCTTACACTCATCAGTATGGATCGAAATCCACTATAATTTTGGAACGTTCCACGTTTCTTATAAACAGGATTCAGGAACGCTTCCCTCATGACAGGATTCACAGGAAGTCAACACTATAGGTTCATTTTCATAGAATGATCCTAAGGTTTCTGACTTGCTAATCCTTTTATATCTCAACGTTCCAAAGTAATTCGAAGCTTTGTCATCTCACTTACTTTTGTTATCTCGTTGTATGTTCAGAACATTAGTGCCTTGAGTCTTTGCACAACGGCTTATGCAGAATTGACTTAAGACTAGTAAATTCTATTCCTAGTAGAATTACTAAACGAGGTAACATTTCAAAGTACTCATACTCTTTGCAGTTCCCTTTTCAAAGTCCTTATTTGCTACCATAGAAGCAAACGTCCTATTTGATCTCTAGTGTCTTTTGGGCGTACCCCTTACATGCCCCTCCATTGGGCTCTTAAGGGTTTCTTCTTCTTTAGGCCTTCAAGCCTTTAACTTAGGGAGTTTTAGAAGAAGAATTAACCATCTCAACCTTTTATTCCTTCTTAAGGATGCTCTCAACCATTATCAACTTAAATGATTAACTATGCTACATTAGCATCATTCTAGTTGAGCATAAAGGGTTTGAATGATGGTGGAAGCAATGTAAGCAATCAGTGCATAGAGAACTCTTTTCTCGGTTGATGATCGAGACCATAAGATCTTCAAATAAGATCTTTAGACCTTGTTCGTGTGTACTTGTTTCCTCATTTGGAATATTGAATAATTCCATAATGTTATACCTTGTAACATTTTTATGAGGTGGTTCAATTGCTCTTAAGTGGTTTGGAAAAATCCATTCACCTCAGATTGCTTCTCTTTTGGCCCGGGTCGAATTTTCACAATTGAAAACTTCGCCCTTTAGAGAACGCCTTTCTCTAGTCGGATTCTAAAATGAATTTTAGGACCCGAAGCCATTTAGAGTTAGTCAGGACTTAGTCAACTTATTTGACTTAAGGATGGATACGAATGGGTTTGCATTTCATATTGTAGAGAATCACAGAACTACAACCTAAATGCTAAGCAGAAAAAATGTGGGCATGCTGAATTATAACGATATACAAAAGATAAGGTCTTTAATCTAATGTAGCTCCCACTGTTTTTCAAAGATCTATAATTCCCAAAGATCTAAGAGGAACACATTTCCCAATGGGTACTAAGATCCTAAGCATTTTACCTCGAACCCACGACTCGCGGACATTCTAAGCAAAATCCTAGGTAGGTACAACTTACCAATTCTAACACCTTTAGAACTCTTAGTAATTGTTTTTGCATCACCTATCTTTCAATATGGACCCACGACTCGTGCGACATCCATATTTACTTAGGCGTTTAAGCTAGACCCATCAATCATAAGATCATGATCAAAACTTAGTTCGAACGACCCACGACTCGCGGACATCGCCCTTGCCAAAATTAACCACGAAATATTGATCATTTAAAATGATCAATTAGGTAACTAAGAACTAATAAGCTCCACTAGCTATCCCACGACTCGCGGATAATAACTAGCTTTACTTACTAAACTTAAAACCTATTGATGGAATGCTAGGAATTTAATTCAAAATTTGCATCTCGAATTAAATACCTATTATTCGAAATGAGCTTAATATTTAATGGGAATTTTCGAATCAACCGAAGAGTTGTTCGGTTCGACCTCACCAACATATATGTTATCCAATTTTATTAGTCTTGATTAATGCAAGTACACTTAAATGCATTTCAAACAAGCACATAAATAGATAACATGTCCTAGCATGATACTAACATGTAATGATCATGGGTTCTACCTGTAGCACCCGAGCGTAAGGTACCACATCCCCCGCACCGAGACCCGACCCGTATATGAAATGGAAGTCCATACACGTGCCAAATCCACGGCGAACGGGGACACAACACACACGCTATGCTAGGCGGGACTAACCCTTAAACCAATCAGTGCAGGAATCGTAAAATCAGAGTTAAATAAAATTTGCGGAAGCCATAACGATAAAGCATATACAGTGAGCCACCAAGCTCCAAAAATCGATATACAAGAGTATTCGAATATCCAATGGCACTCACGGCCTATAAAATCATAACGCTCCAATCCATACTATGATCAAATACAAAAGTAGCAACAAGAGTACGAATATGAGACTGAAAAGAAGTGCTAAACATAAATGCAAGACCTAGACGACTTGTATTCCCGCCTAGCACTCCTATACCTGCACAAAACAGCTGAAAACAACCGGGTTCAGTCTAAAAGAGACTGGTGGGTATAAAAACGGGGCATAAGATATATATAATATCGCATAAATTAAACACATACATGCAAGCCCTAATCCCGTGTGAAGTTTGAAAGGAATTTACCAAATGGTTAAAACAATAGAAAACATCAACGGGATTACGACGTTCATATTCATTCATAATTGTTCATAAGGGTTTAAGCTCGGCGAGTGAGCGTGCACAATCTCCAACCTTCTCCTCGTGTAATCATATCATAATTATTGGTTGTCATACATATCTTTCGTGCACATACATAAATGATCATAATCATACATATACACCTTCTTCCTCCGGGTGGTGGACAAGTTAGCTAGACCTGACCACCGGTTAATTCCTAGGCCAATGGGGGTACATGAATCCCCCAAGGGCACTCAGCTCCCATTCCTCGCTAAACCTCCTAGCGAGGGCCGGTATCACCGTAGTTTGGTTGGAACTAGTATATGGGATCCCCGTCAGCCCTTGCTTCCTCGGTTAGCCACATATACTAAGTCCCGGGGCCCGTTCAGTAATAAGTAATAAATGTGTCTCGCCAAAACATAAGGTAGGGTTTCATAATTAAAAAGGGGTCAAACATTTGAAATCATTTACCCAAAATGACTCGATTGATATAAATATATTATTTTGGCTTAAAACTTTGCACATAAGGGATTTATAGGGTCGTTTTAACTAATAGAAGAAAAACCCACCTTTACCAAGCAAAATAAAGGCACAAGCGTCTCAATGCTCGTCCTCGTCTCCGACTAAACCCGAATCTGTGCAAAAGAAAAGGTATGAGACACAATGACCACATATGACGCTCGGCAATGAAGTGAATATGACATGAATGCATAAATGATCATGTTATATTATAAAAATGTTCATGTGCACGATTAAAGAATTTAAATCATATAATCAAATCATTCGTTCATATATTTCATTCAATTTCATAATTTCATAAATTCATAACATTCATATAATTTTTCATAAATTCATAAATTCATAACAATCATAAATTCATAATTCATAATTCATATCAATTAATCTAACATTCAATTAATAAGCATAACACATATTATATTCATATTCACATTTAGGAATGAAATAATTAAAACGTTCAATCAAAAGTCGGTAGAATAAATATGCGAAATAAAATTCAATTAATTTCAATAATTAAATTAAATCAAATAATATATAAAATACATAATAAATATATATAATATAATATATACATATAATCATATATATATAATAATATACAATATACCTATATAATATATACATATATACACGTACACAACCTACCCATGCATGCATATATACTATATATTATACACAAACCATGCATGCATATTATATATTACATGCATAATTATATATACTATATATTATATACATATTATATACTATATATATTACATACATGCATGCAACACATGCACGTACACACACAAATCACAACCAACACACACACACAGACATATATATATATATACGCATGCAATCACACACACACACAAGCATTTGTATACACAACACCAAACACAACCATGCATGCAACACATACACTGCACCCAATTATACAGCAGCCAAGCATGCAACACGCACACACTCTGCACAACCATGCACACTCAACACCACAACAACTCCAGGAAAACGCAGCAACACAGCAGCAGTAATAGCAGACCAAGGCAGCAGTAAAAGCTCAAGCAAAACGGGGTGACACCCCCGTGTCACCCTGCAAGCCTGGACCGAGACACCCCCGTGTCTCGGTACAGAAATCCCAGGCCAAGTCTGCACCCCCGTTCCGCGTTGGAAAGGCCAGGAATGGCACGCCCGTGTCGCACAGCAGCAACTCCAGTTCTCGGACAGCCACAGACGCAGAAACAGAGCAAGAAAAGAGGCAGCCAATTACGCAGGAAAAGCAGGCAAGAAAGACAACAAAACGAGGCATAAAATGTTGCAATAAACTCAGCTAAACTCACACCAAGAACCCATGAAAGAAGATAGCAAAAGAAGAAGGAAATGACAGCCGTTTACAGCAACATAACAGCGCTAAAACAGGGCCAAAAACTGGAGAAAACAGAGCAAACTTAAACTCAATCAATCCAATTTCATTCAGGTCCAAAAGTCCCTCAAAAGTGCAGCAAAATATCATATATTCAACAAGGAAATCAGTTCCAAACAAGCTCAAACAAATCATCAACCATACGTGACATACATGTGGGATTTTCTGAAAATTTCATAAATGATATCTCAACAACCACGAAAGCAGAGATCATAATTGATACGAGGATGTTAAAACAATTAATCTCAGGCTTGGAATCAATCAAAATCATTGAGAATCGAAGAAGATCAAGAATTTATACAAAAACTCCACTTTTCGGTAAAATGGCCCAGAATGAATGAAACCATGCTCAAACTTGTGAATGGAAGGATGAAAATGATCAGAATTAATCATACAATACAACCCTAAGCTTACCTTGATGATTGGTTGAAGTTTGGATGAGATTTGAGCTCCAAAATCTCCAAGGGATGAAGGGTTTCGGGACTGGACTGCAGGACAGTAGCTTTGGCTGATGTTTGGGGTTTGTGTGAGCATTATCTTGGTTAGGGCTTGATATGTACTGATAGATGGTTGAGTTAGGGTTAAAAGGAATCAAACCATGGTTAGTTTGGTTATGGTTTGAGCAAGATATGGCTGATTTAGTGCAACAAGGTCAAGTTGGTCTCCGTTTCGTTTTTCGGTTGGATTTCGGAGTTTCAAATGAATTAGGAAAATTATAAGGCTAAGTTTACTAAACTCGAATTTTCGTTACGAGTTCAGCGGAGTTGACGGAACTCGAATCCGAGTTCCCGAGCTCAAGATATTAAATTCGGAACCAAGGGTACGCTAAGTGCTCGTTAGCTCCCGTTTTGGTTCCTCAATTAAAATTTAATTCGTTAACATAACAAATGAATTCAAAAACATAATTTGAGCATAAAATCATGTCCATAACACATATATGTACGACATATTACAAATCGTGGCATTTCAATATCATTTCATAGGAGAACGAAGCACAAAATAAACGAACAACCTCAATCATACACTTCATGCATAAGTTTTAAAATTCCATGCAAAATATAACTCCCATGCATAAATCAAATAAATAATTAAGTTCTAATATTACATAAATTAAATTGTCACGTAATTCATGCATGAATTAAAATTCCCATGCAAGATTATGATTTTCATGCAAAATATATTAATTTGCATGCATAAATAAAATCTCCATGCATAATTATATATATATTGTACGTATAAATATGTATATATATATATAATCAATTAATTAATTAAAACATGATTAATTAACATAACATATAATTAGCGTAATCATTAAATTAAGAATAATATAATTAAACATATATATATAGATATATATGTATACGAAATATATATATATAATTAATAATATTAAAATAAAATAATATAATATAATATAATAAAATAATAACAATTATAATAAAATTAAATATAAAACACGTAAAACAATTAATTCGCGCAAATAGGTAAACACATACGCCCTACCTTTACGTCCGAAAAGTCGGGGCGTTACAATCTCTCCCCCTTAAAAGAATCCGTCCTCGGATTCACTGTTCGCTCGGAAACATCTCGGGGTGAAACCTTTTCATCTTCCTCCGTCTCCCGCGTAGTCTCTTCGGTTTTATCACTTTTCCAAAGACCCTTGACTAGTGGAATACGCCGATTTCCGAAGTTCCTGAAACTTTCGATCCAATATCTTAATCGGCTTCTAAACGAAGGTGGGATCCGGTGCTAATTCCACTTCTTCAACTGGTAGAACCTCGGACCCATCTCGATAATACTTTCGGAGCTGTGAAACATGAAACATGTTATGAATTCCAGTCAAATTCGGAGGCAAGTCCACTTAATAAACCGTATCCCCAATCTTCTCTAAAATCTCATATGGTCCCATATACCAAGTGTTAAATTTTCCTCCACGTCCAATCCTTGAGAATCCTTTACGTGGGGAAGCCTTTAAGTAAACCTTGTCTCCCATCTCAAACTCCAAATTCTTCCTCCGAAGATCTGCATAACTCTTTTGTCGATCCTGAGCGGCCTTCATCCGTTGTCTAATTATCAGGACCTTATCAATAGCCTCTTGTACCGTCTTAAAGGGTTTTTCCTTCTTTTCCCCTCTTTTAATTCCTTCTTGCTTGGTCCAATTCCATTTCTCCAAGTCCAAGAACAACGGTGATCGATATTTACGTCCATAAGGAGCTTCATAAGGGCCATTTCAATCGAGGCTTGATAGCTGTTGTAGTAAGCAAACTCATTTATCTGTAACAGCTCATTCCATGAACTTTGAAAGTCCAATGCACATGCTCTCAACAGATTCTCCAGATACTTAATCAACCTTTCTGATTATCCGTCGGTTTGAGAATGGAAAGCTGTGCTGAATTGAAGCTTTGTTTCCAAACACTTCTGTAATTCTTGCCATAACCTTGAAGTAAATCTGGGATCCCGATCCGAGACAATACTAACAAGTACACCATGAAGTCTGATAATCTCATCATTGTATCTCTTAGCCAACTTATTCACTTATCGGACATTCTGGTTGCAAGAAAATGAGCGAATTTCGTCCACCTGTCCACGATAACCCAAATCCCATCAATAGAATTGCTTAAGATCCTTATACCTTTTGTTCCCTTTAGGATGTATCGAATACCCTGACCGATGGGCTTCCTCAAGAATAATCCTTCTTAACTCTTCCGGGACAACAACTCTATTCTTAACTCTTAGAAGTCCCGTATCATCAAACCCAAACGGGTATTCTGAATCAGCTCGAGCTTTCCAGCTAATTTCAGAACCTCGGGATCAATCCTCTGAGCATCAAATAACCTCTGTATAAGATCTGGTCGATCCGTAATATTCCGAATACTAGTCCTCAATCTGAACAACTCATTCTCATCTCCAATTTCCACTTTCACATCGGACACACTAGTTTTTCTACTAAGTGCATCCGCGACCAAATTGGCTTTGTCGGGATGGTATCGGAGTGTACCCTCAATCCGCCAAAAGTTCCATTCAATGTCGTTGTCCCTTGTTCAATTCCTTATGTGAGAATAAGTATTGGAGACTCTTGTAATCAGAAAAGGCCTCGAACGAAATTTCATGAAGATAGTGTCTCTACTTACCCAAAGCAAAGATCACTGTCACTAATTCCAAATCATAAGTGGGTAGTTCTGTTCATGCTCTTTCAATTTCCTTGAGGCATAAGTGATTACTCTTCCATTTTGCATCGACACACATCCCAACCTTCCTTTTGAGGCGTCCGTATAACTGTATATCTTTCTGTACCTTCGGGAGTGCTAATACAGGAGCGGTGGTCAACTTTTCCTTTAAAAGTTGAAAGCTATCCTCAGGCCTCGTCCCACTCAAACTTAACCACCTTCTTAGTCACTCGGGTTAAAGGAGCTGTAATCTTTGAAAATCCTGTACAATTCTTCGATAGTAATCTGCCAAACCCCAGAAACTCCTTACTTCTGAAACATTTTTCGGGCTTTGCCATTGAACAACCGTCTCAATCTTAGAAGGGTCTACCTCCAAACCTTTCCTTGAAATAATATGACCCAGAAATGCTACCTGATCAATCCAAAACTCGCCTTTGCTAAACTTAGCATACAACCGATGCTCTCTTAAAGTATCCAACACAATCCTGAGATGCCTGGCCTAATCCTCCGGAGTTCTCGAGTAAACTAAGATGTCATCGATGAAGATTACCACCACTTATCCAAATACCATAAGGTAGCCGGAGCACCCCAATGGGACGAACTTGGCCGTATATATCCAACTTTGAGTAATACCTCTAATTGAACCTTTAATTCTTCCAAATCAGCCGGATATTCTTTCCCTTCAATCAAAACTGAACACTCCCGAATCAACTGATCTGTCTGAAGACTACCACCCAGTGGCGAACTCACCAAACCACAAGAAGAAAAAGCAAATAACAGGCAAGCACAGAATAGCAACTAAGTCACAAGAAATAAAAGAATGCGTGACACCCGAATCAAAGAGTGCATGAATGCTCATGTTATATATGCATAGGGTACCTTCTACCACAGCTGTGGGATTGATCTCTGCATCTTGCTCTTCACCTTCGAGAGCGTAACCACGAGCCGGGTTCATTGGCCTTTGAACTCGTCTTTGATATCCGGGGTCTTTATAGGGGCAAGTATCCGCCATATGGTCGCCTTTTCCACATATAAAGCACAAATTCAACCTCCTCCGACAGTTATAGTAATTATGAGTTGGTCCTCCACAATGTGTACAGGGAGCTTGAGCCAATCTCGCCACGCTCGGACCTTGTCGATCCTTCGTAGGTGTAGGCAGAGCTTTTGGGACCGGTGGAGTTGGTCCTCCCATTCTTGGCTTCTTAAACGGAACCTTAGGAGGGGAACAAGCTTGCATCATCGGCCTCTTTCCCGAATTCGATCCGGAGCCTCTTCTCATAGGAGCTCTAAAAATCGGATCCTTCTTTTTGATTTCCCCCCCTTGTGTAGTAGACTGTCGGACTCCAGATATCCTCTCTACTCGAATCAACCAACCCTCCGAGACCGAATCGTCGATAGAACCAGAAAACCGAGGGGGGTTGTAACTCAAAAACACCCCATGAGGGTCTCTATTGTTATTGTGATTTGGTGGAGGAGCTTGTTGTTCTGCCTGTTGCGGTGGGGGAGCTTGAGCCCTCCTATGCTCGACATAGTTGAAAACTGCTTCCATAAAATTCCCCATATCCATCGGTGGTACTTGTGGTTGGGGTGGAGGCGTAGGAGATCGATCATGATGACGACGATGTCCAGGAGATCTCTCATGATGTCTACGTGGAGGCATCCTGTTCAAGAAACACTAAAATGCATGCTATCTTTAGTCCATGCATGCAAGTGCAATTATTTCGATCAAAATTCAGGATTTAGAGCACACAAGCACGTAAACAATGCATATGCAACACATTGACAAGTTGTTCCTAAAGCCGAACGACCTAATTGACTCAACACGACACTAGAGCCCGGGTTTTGCAACCCTTGGCTCTGATACCACTTAAGGATGTAGCACCCGAGCGTAAGGTACCACATCCCCCGCACCGAGACCCGACCCGTATATGAAATGGAAGTCCATACACGTGCCAAATCCACGGCGAACGGGGACACAACACACACGCTATGCTAGGCGGGACTAACCCTTAAACCAATCAGTGCAGGAATCGTAAAATCAGAGTTAAATATAATTTGCGAAAGCCATAACGATAAAGCATATACAGTGAGCCACCAAGCTCCAAAAATCGATATACAAGAGTATTCGAATATCCAATGGCACTCACGGCCTATAAAATCATAACGCTCCAATCCATACTATGATCAAATACAAAAGTAGCAACAAGAGTACGAATATGAGACTGAAAAGAAGTGCTAAACATAAATGCAAGACCTAGACGACTTGTATTCCCGCCTAGCACTCCTATACCTGCACAAAACAGCTGAAAACAACCGGGTTCAGTCTAAAAGAGACTGGTGGGTATAAAAACGGGGCATAAGATATATATAATATCGCATAAATTAAACACATACATGCAAGCCCTAATCCCGTGTGAAGTTTGAAAGGAATTTACCAAATGGTTAAAACAATAGAAAACATCAACGGGATTACGACGTTCATATTCATTCATAATTGTTCATAAGGGTTTAAGCTCGGCGAGTGAGCGTGCACAATCTCCAACCTTCTCCTCGTGTAATCATATCATAATTATTGGTTGTCATACATATCTTTCGTGCACATACATAAATGATCATAATCATACATATACACCTTCTTCCTCCGGGTGGTGGACAAGTTAGCTAGACCTGACCACCGGTTAATTCCTAGGCCAATGGGGGTACATGAATCCCCCAAGGGCACTCAGCTCCCATTCCTCGCTAAACCTCCTAGCGAGGGCCGGTATCACCGTAGTTTGGTTGGAACTAGTATATGGGATCCCCGTCAGCCCTTGCTTCCTCGGTTAGCCACATATACTAAGTCCCGGGGCCCGTTCAGTAATAAGTAATAAATGTGTCTCGCCAAAACATAAGGTAGGGTTTCATAATTAAAAAGGGGTCAAACATTTGAAATCATTTACCCAAAATGACTCGATTGATATAAATATATTATTTTGGCTTAAAACTTTGCACATAAGGGATTTCTAGGGTCGTTTTAACTAATAGAAGAAAAACCCACCTTTACCAAGCAAAATAAAGGCACAAGCGTCTCAATGCTCGTCCTCGTCTCCGACTAAACCCGAATCTGTGCAAAAGAAAAGGTATGAGACACAATGACCACATATGACGCTCGGCAATGAAGTGAATATGACATGAATGCATAAATGATCATGTTATATTATAAAAATGTTCATGTGCACGATTAAAGAATTTAAATCATATAATCAAATCATTCGTTCATATATTTCATTCAATTTCATAATTTCATAAATTCATAACATTCATATAATTTTTCATAAATTCATAACAATCATAAATTCATAATTCATAATTCATATCAATTAATCTAACATTCAATTAATAAGCATAACACATATTATATTCATATTCACATTTAGGAATGAAATAATTAAAACGTTCAATCAAAAGTCGGTAGAATAAATACGCGAAATAAAATTCAATTAATTTCAATAATTAAATTAAATCAAATAATATATAAAATACATAATAAATATATATAATATAATATATACATATAATCATATATATATAACAATATACAATATACCTATATAATATATACATATATACACGTACACAACCTACCCATGCATGCATATATACTATATATTATACACAAACCATGCATGCATATTATATATTACATGCATAATTATATATACTATATATTATATACATATTATATACTATATATATTACATACATGCATGCAACACATGCACGTACACACACAAATCACAACCAACACACACACACAGACATATATATATATATACGCATGCAATCACACACACACACAAGCATTTGTATACACAACACCAAACACAACCATGCATGCAACACATACACTGCACCCAATTATACAGCAGCCAAGCATGCAACACGCACACACTCTGCACAACCATGCACACTCAACACCACAACAACTCCAGGAAAACGCAGCAACACAGCAGCAGTAATAGCAGACCAAGGCAGCAGTAAAAGCTCAAGCAAAACGGGGTGACACCCCCGTGTCACCCTGCAAGCCTGGACCGAGACACCCCCGTGTCTCGGTACAGAAATCCCAGGCCAAGTCTGCACCCCCGTTCCGCACTGGAAAGGCCAGGAATGGCACGCCCGTGTCGCACAGCAGCAACTCCAGTTCTCAGACAGCCACAGACGCAGAAACAGAGCAAGAAAAGAGGCAGCCAATTACGCAGGAAAAGCAGGCAAGAAAGACAACAAAACGAGGCATAAAATGTTGCAATAAACTCAGCTAAACTCACACCAAGAACCCATGAAAGAAGATAGCAAAAGAAGAAGGAAATAACAGCCGTTTACAGCAACATAACAGCGCTAAAACAGGGCCAAAAACTGGAGAAAACAGAGCAAACTTAAACTCAATCAATCCAATTTCATTCAGGTCCAAAAGTCCCTCAAAAGTGCAGCAAAATATCATATATTCAACAAGGAAATCAGTTCCAAACAAGCTCAAACAAATCATCAACCATACGTGACATACATGTGGGATTTTCTGAAAATTTCATAAATGATATCTCAACAACCACGAAAGCAGAGATCATAATTGATACGAGGATGTTAAAACAATTAATCTCAGGCTTGGAATCAATCAAAATCATTGAGAATCGAAGAAGATCAAGAATTTATACAAAAACTCCACTTTTCGGTAAAATGGCCCAGAATGAATGAAACCATGCTCAAACTTGTGAATGGAAGGATGAAAATGATCAGAATTAATCATACAATACAACCCTAAGCTTACCTTGATGATTGGTTGAAGTTTGGATGAGATTTGAGCTCCAAAATCTCCAAGGGATGAAGGGTTTCGGGACTGGACTGCAGGACAGTAGCTTTGGCTGATGTTTGGGGTTTGTGTGAGGATTATCTTGGTTAGGGCTTGATATGTACTGATAGATGGTTGAGTTAGGGTTAAAAGGAATCAAACCATGGTTAGTTTGGTTATGGTTTGAGCAAGATATGGCTGATTTAGTGCAACAAGGTCAAGTTGGTCTCCGTTTCGTTTTTCGGTTGGATTTCGGAGTTTCAAATGAATTAGGAAAATTATAAGGCTAAGTTTACTAAACTCGAATTTTCGTTACGAGTTCAGCGGAGTTGACGGAACTCGAATCCGAGTTCCCGAGCTCAAGATATTAAATTCGGAACCAAGGGTACGCTAAGTGCTCGTTAGCTCCCGTTTTGGTTCCTCAATTAAAATTTAATTCGTTAACATAACAAATGAATTCAAAAACATAATTTGAGCATAAAATCATGTCCATAACACATATATGTACGACATATTACAAATCGTGGCATTTCAATATCATTTCATAAGAGAACGAAGCACAAAATAAACGAACAACCTCAATCATACACTTCATGCATAAGTTTTAAAATTCCATGCAAAATATAACTCCTATGCATAAATCAAATAAATAATTAAGTTCTAATATTACATAAATTAAATTGTCACGTAATTCATGCATGAATTAAAATTCCCATGCAAGATTATGATTTTCATGCAAAATATATTAATTTGCATGCATAAATAAAATCTCCATGCATAATTATATATATATTGTACGTATAAATATATATATATATATATATATAATCAATTAATTAATTAAAACATGATTAATTAACATAACATATAATTAGCATAATCATTAAATTAAGAATAACATAATTAAACATATATATATAGATATATATGTATACGAAATATATATATATAATTAATAATATTAAAATAAAATAATATAATATAATATAATAAAATAATAACAATTATAATAAAATTAAATATAAAACACGTAAAACAATTAATTCGCGCAAATAGGTAAACACATACGCCCTACCTTTACGTCCGAAAAGTCGGGGCGTTACACTACCTATCTTATGCGTGATATGTGGGAGCCACTCCACAATCACAAGTTCTAACATACATGCCACATAAACAGTTTAAATCACATAAGGGAAAGCGGTAACAAAATACGAGCCCTATCTCTATTACATTTAACAATTGAGATTCCCCTCCCTAACATTTTGAGGGGTCTTCACTTATGCCCTCCTTGTTACTTGAATGTGGTCCATCTTACTCCATGGGTGCATTGTCTCCAAAATGAAAATAAAACCTCACCACCTATCTCTACTCTCAAATTACAATAAAAAGAAAAAGACATAAAGTAATAAGGCTCAATCTTCATATTGGCCTTAGACAATTACACGGGGCATACCCCGGCCTCAAAAACAGTAATATGGAAAGCCACATAATAAATCACATAACAGTACGCACATAAGTGAGGCTCCAACCTCAATTGAAAAACGCAACTATAGGGCTCCAACCCCAATTTAAACCATCCATGTGCACAAATTAAAACCATACATAGATCTAAACCCATGATCACCTAACATGCTTGGAATGCAAGAATTTAAATTTAACCAATAAATTAAAATTCTCGCTTTAAGCTCTAATAGCTTAAAATACGACTTAGATACAATTCTTGTTCAAGAGCCTTTTCAATAAAACCCGAAAAACTATAAACTAATAAAATTCCAATTAATTTCTGAAAATTAATAATTTTATTCTTTCAATATTTTCATAAAATAAAGATCGTAATTTTCCCAAAATTTAAATCGATTTTAATTTCTCAAAATCTCAATTTAATCAAAATTTTAAAATTAATTTTATTTTAATAAAACTGATTTCAAAAGATAAAGTTAAAATCAAATTAAATCGGGATTTTTAAGGACCGAAACCACGAAACACGAAAACACGAAAACATGCCCGAAACCACCGGTTCATGAGGGCACCGCCACGCGGCAGCATGTGCGCGCGCGCGCGCCAGCAGCGCGCACAGCGTGCGGCAGTTGCCGCCCGAGTGCGCGCGCAGGGCGTGCACGCCGCTCGCGCGTTGCGCGCAGCAGTGCCCCGCGTGTGCGGGCAGTCTCGGCCAGGCTCCCGCGCGATTGCGGGAGGTGATAGGCTGGACGTCCCGCGCGGTTGCGGGACGTGTGGGCGGTGACTCCCGCATGGTTGCGGGAGCCTCGTGCGGGCAGTCCCACACGGTCGCGGGACTGGTGAGCGGCGGCGATTGGCTAGGCCTCGCGTGCTACGCCTTAGCACGCGCGAGCCTGGCCTTTTTCGTTCCTAACGCGATTTCGTGTTTCGTATCTCAAGTTTCTCAGAACCAATTCAATCCAAAAATTAAAATTACGATTTAAACGAATTTCAACTAAAACAGCTTTTCAAAAACAGATTTAAGAAACAGTTTTCAGAAATTCAAGAAAAATTACAGTTTCGTATTTCAAGCTTTCTAAAAGAACTCATGAATACCTAATTCGCATCTAAGCCTAAGAATTTCTACCAAATTCAGAATAATTGAGACGAATCAGAAACACGATTAACGAGGTGGCTCTGATACCACTTGTTGGAAATCACGAATCAGAAAACAGCGGAATTTAAATTTTTTTCCAACAAAAGGATCTTGAACTCGCAATCGTGTATCCAAATTCGTAAAGATAGAAAACTTACTTTTCTTTTATTCTTTCTTGAAGCGTTTCAAGCCACCCAAGAACGCTCTTCTCGCGGCTTGACAACCCGTCCCTCGAAAGTCTCTTTCTACTTCAGAATCCATTGTCGGGATAGCAATCCACACCAACCTAGATTCAATTCATGTTAGGGATGTTCTTAACAATATAACATAAAGAAAGAAACATGAAACGAGAAAAGCAGGATTGAAACTCCCTTCGAAAACCAGTTTTGCGAAAGTAGAAAACTGCCAGTCACAAAACCCTCGTGAAAAAATTTATCCTTCAGGATATGGACGAACGATTTTCGCCATCTTCTTTGGTTCGATTTTTTCATTCGCTTCACGTCGGGTTCAGAATCGTTTCATCATCCCTTCTGATCGTTTTGCTTAATCCCCACTTTTGGTGAAGCTCGAATCTTCAAAACTTCTAACTTGAAGTCTCTAGAGATAGTCCACCAACTTGGCTACAATCTAACTAGTAAGGATGCTAGTTCTCTAGTTAGTGTTTAGGCTTAACCTAGGGTTTCGTTTATCTTGGAGAAAGGATGGTGTTCAACACATGAACCAAGAATTGTCAATTAGCTCTAAAGGGGAGCATGTGCTCCCCTATATATAGGAAAGGGAGAGGGGCGCCGATCCTAGTCCTTGTTGGGCAAGGATTTGGTTCCTCTCTCTCCTATTGCTTGATCATCAAGTATTTTCCAACTTTGACTTTGAATTCTAATTCAAGTCAACTTTTAAGAGAGCTAAAAATATCCAAACTATTTTTGGATAATTTTATACTTTATTTATTTAAAATAAATAACTTATTTTATCTAATTAATTAATTCATAATTAATTAACTAGATTATTTTTCTCCAAAATAAGACTTTCTTTTTAATTCAAAATTAAACCAAAGTCTATTAAATAATTAATCACATTAATTATTTAATACATAAATAAATATACACATATATTTATACACGTGTGTGACACGTGTCACAATGACAAGTGTCACTCACGTGAGCCACACGTGTGCTTTCACACGTGTGGAACCCTCTTGGCTTGATTAACTCGTTTAATCATTTTAAAGCCTCAACTCATGTAACCAAATTGTTGTGTGTGACCCTCTAGGTTCTCAATTCAATTAGCAGTGACCCTAATTAATTTATTCACTAATTAATTAATCAGTCCACAGATTAAACGACCATAGTCTAGCAACAGGTGTTTAACCCCTAGCTGAATTGGAATGTTCGGATTCGACAGAACCTTTAAGTCATTGATTCATGTGAGATACAATCCTCCTACTTACTATCTCTCAACCAAGATCTAGGGCAAGGGAATAATCAGAACCCTAATAATCCGGTCTTAAAGCTAAGTGCATTTCATATCCATTTGATCTCAATCCAAGAAACCCTTTTCTTGATGTCTTGATCTACTGCCTTGGCCAAGGACTCCATATGGCATATGAATGACTTACACAATAAGAGATCACCTTGCATATGCAAGTGTAGGTCCTTTCTTGATTCTCATTCACTTTCATGAATCACTTGTGCAGCCCCAGCATAAGCCTTGAATCAGTTGTCTAAGGCGACACCCTTTAAAGCTTATACCAAAGACTACAGAGTTAATTCATAAAGTGACAAGGAACCTCAAGTCTAAGGATCAATTAATCACATCAATGACTCGTGAGATATTTCCTAATCTGGAAGTTTCCATTTCCTGAAATAGAAACTTCCTTTCCCATTTAGGAATGTTCTCACACGGGGTACCTCAGTGAACTTACTTATTAAAGTAAGCACCCTCATGTATCACGCACGTATCAACTATACACTTTGCACCTCCATGAAACAAGGTGGTCCTTCTTAAGGGCGTGATCCCACAAGCAAGCCTTAGAGGAGTCAGGTTGACACTCCCACTGTCTGTAGGACTCATCGGCTTGGAGTATTTTACTAATCATGACTTATGTGATATAGGGCTCGTTTCATGAACCATTTCACCTAAATGGTAGAGTTCTAAAGTCATCAGGATTAGGGGAGTTCTTGTAACACCCCGACTCACAGTCGGTACAGGTAAATTATGTGATTTAATATTATTTGCGTTTTAGATTATTTGTATAGGATTATTTGAATTATTTGAACTTATATGAAGTTATTCGAATTAATGTTGCATGTGATCTATTCGTTTTAATTTGAGTAGGCCTTATTTGGACCCGTAATTGTTGAACCGAACCAACTTGAACCGGAAACCTTGAACCGAACCCGTGAACCGAACCGGTCCAGCCCTTAAAGGCTGAACCATTCTTCCTTTTCTCTTCATTTTACGTTCAAAGCAGCAGCTCTTGTCCAAGCTAGAGCCAAACCCCAAGTTTGATCATCCAACTTCCCGAGCCAATATCTCTCTCGTTTCTCCGTCTTTTCTTGAACTTAGGTATGTTTCGGAATCCCCTCGTCGTGCTCGTCATTTCTATGGTTTAAATTCTGAGTTTGGAGTGAGTTTGGTGTGCTTTAGTTTCCCTACGTGAATAGTAAGGGTTTCATGAAAACTTGGATACTTGCTCTTTGCTTGAAGTGTTTGATCCCTAGCTTCATTTATGAGTTATATAGGTTGTATATGTTGTCTTTATGGCATTTAATCCATGGTTGGTTGAGTATTTATTGATGATCATAATTTTAGCTTGAATATTGCATACCCTTGATCATGCCTTTTAATTCCTTTTTCTTGAAATTATTTGGGTGTTTATATGTCAAGCATGATTTATATGTATTGTTTGTGCATTTTGAGAAGTTGTGGCAATTTTAAGGGTTGAATTTTGGCCATTTTTGGCTCAAAAATGAGCTTCCCCTGTTTCTGTAACTTGAATTCTGCTCCAGCTTTTCGCACCAGGCCGGAACGGCCGTTCCCGCCCCAGTTTTAAACTGGGAACGACCGTTCCCAGGCCCGGTTCTGTTCCTGCCGAAGGTGGGAACGGCCGTTCCCAGTTTGTACTGGGAACGGGAACGGCCGTTCCCATGGCCGGAGCCCTTCTACTGGGTCAAATCCGCGGGGGTGGATTTTTCCTTTTGGAAAAATCCGCGAGGGTGGATTTGAGGCAGTAGCTTTGGAAAAATCCATGGGGGTGGATTTTCCCCTTTGGAAAAATCCATGGGGGTGGATTTTGCCACTTTTTCTCTTTGCCTTAATTATGCATTTGTATGACTTTAAATGCTTTTCTTTTGCATATTAATTGTTATAAATTGATTGTTTGCATAATAAATTGTAAATACTTATGTTATGCTATAATTTGTGAATTCTATGATTTAATTGTGACATTTTATCTACGAACATGAATCATGCATTTTGCCGAGCGTCTTCTTTGGTTCATATAGAGTCTAAGTCTTGGGCTTTCGTGTTTTCTTTTCAGAGGAGGTTCCAGTTGACGAGCCCGAGGCGTAGGTTGTTCACGTCTGCTCGTATTTTTGTCACGCACAAGGTGAGGTTTAGGAATTTTATTAGCTAAGCGACCTAAAGCCTTATGTGATGTTTTCCAGCCGTGCATGTGACTATATATTATATGTATAGATATGTATGTGTTGATTAGAATATGTTTATGATCTTGTGAACACCTTTGTTTTGGGAAAAGATATTAACTAAGCCTGTGTAAGCTATGTTTTGGAAAAAGGCTTTACAATTCTGTTAGCGAGATCGCCATGAAAGATTTGGCATTTGATATGATATGATTTGTATGTGTGGATCCAAGGAGCTACGGGTAAGGAACCCTCGGGACGGTTCGGGCCGTCGAGGTTCGGCCTGTGCGTAGTCTCCATCCGATATATCACACGCGACCCCTGGGAGTTTGGGAAGGTGTGATATTTCGATGCCTTCGGCGTAAAAACCGGGGAGGGCACGATGTGGGTTCGCTACCCCTCGTGAGTCTGTATATGTCTGGATGGTTAGGGCCGCCGGTGGCTCTTCCATCATTGGTGTAGAGGTTGATATGTATGATTTCTGTTTTGTTTGTTCTGAGGAGTAAAGGTTGGAAGCTCGTTCTCGCCGAGCATTATGTTTTGTTATGTATGTTTGAGAAGTATGAATCGGGATAGTGTTTATGAAATGTTTTAAAGTATATGTATTTGTTTTGGAAAGTTTTAGTTTGTAAAACCTATTCCGGTTCATCATTTCGCCCTTTGCTTTGTGCTCTGCTCTATATATATGTAGGGTGTGGGTGTGTGTTAGCCCCCTCACTCAGTCAGTTGACTGACTCCTCGTTTACTCTTTTAGTTGCAGGTTTTGGGAGCGTGAGCTAGGCGGAGAAGTGTGTCTTCTGTTGCACTTGTCGGTCTAGGTCTCGTTAGGTGCATTTACATACCTGCACTTTATTATTTTGTAGTTGTCTAGTTATGATTTGTACTTACTCACTATTTTGTTCGAGCCGGGATGGCTTTTGTACAGGTGTGTGTTGGTACCTATATATATATATATATATATGTGATGATTTGGCTTGTTGTTTTTATTTATTCGCTTCCGCGCACTCTGTTTCCTTTTGGTTTAGCTCCGCCTAGCCTAGAGTGTGTGTTTGGTCTCCCGTTCGCTATGATTCGGATTCGGGTGCGGACATTCCATTTCGTATTCGGGTTCGGATTATGGTGCGGGGGATGTGGCCCTACGTGTGGGTGCTACATCCTGAAGTGGTATCAGAGCGCGGTTGCAAAACCGGGCTCTAGTGTCGTGTGGGTCTGTCTAGGTCGTACGGCTTAGGACAATGTGATTGTGTGATCGTGTGTAAGTGTGCATACATAGTTTGAAAATGTGATTACTTGACTGATTGATTACTTGGTTATTTTCTTAAATTGTATACATATTCATACACTAATTTACATGCATCCATATTGCTTGAATTTGTGAGTTTCAGGATGCCTCCAAGAAGACATAATTATCGTGAACAAACCCCTGATTTGAATGAACCGGCTCCACAGAATGCACCTCCGCCACCACCTATGAATGCGGAGAATATTGTTCAAGCCCTACTCAATCAACTCCAAAACAATCAAAGGGGTAATGCAAATCCGGGTGAAGGACAAGAGATTTCCGCCGTATATAGGGACTTCCGGAACAACAACCCTCCAAAGTGGTATGGAGGTGATGATATTAAGGCAGAAGAGTGGTTGTCAGAGATCCGAGGTATATGGGAGATATGTCCAGGGACTTCCCAGGACAAGGCTATTTGCACGGGGCGTATTATTCAAGGGCCAGCGGCTATTTGGCTTAGGAGTGTGAGGTCCAAGCTTGAGAGAACGGGTATGGAGTTCAACTGGGAGACGTTTGTGCAGGAATTCCATGAGAAATATATCCCTCATAGTGCACAAGAACGTCGCCTCCAAGAGTTCTCCAATTTGAGGCAAGGAAATCGGACGGTGGAGGATTATATTTTGGAGTTTGAGAGGCTAGCTCCGTATGCTACTCACATTACCGACCATGATGATCATAAGGCCCGAGCTTTTCTTCATGGACTTCGTCGGGATATTCAAGAAGCTCTACAAGCTGCTAATGTGAGTACTTGGGCCAAAGTTACAAAAAGGGCAATTCAAGTTGAGGCCCAAATGGCTCGGTTGAAGCCTCCACCTTTCTCTTCGACTCGAGGATCGGGATCAGGTTCTGGATTGGGTAAGAGGCCCATTTCTTATGCTCCACGAGCTCCTGTCCCACCGGCTTTTCGTCCCCAGGGTTTAGGGAACAAAAAGCCCCGTATTACCGGTCCCGTAGCACCTCCTGTTGCTCCAGTTCGACCGGCTCCAGCTCAGGGACCACCCGTTTGTTCTTATTGTCAGGGGAGACATCCGGTGGAGAGGTGTTGGAAGCTTCAGGGTAAATGCTATGCGTGCGGGTCTTCTGATCACCTGATTGATGCTTGCCCGAATAGGAGACCGGTTGTGCAGGCTCGCGTGTTTGCTTTGGACGGAGAGGAGGAAGCTGCTGATGTCGACCCAAACGCCGTGATAGAAGGTACAATAAACATTCATGGCATATCACTTCATGCATTGTTTGATCCCGGGGCTACGCATTCATTTATTTCCCGGGATATTGTTGCTTCTTTGCCTTTACTTGATGAATTATCTGCGCATGTGTATGTGGTGAATACTCCTTTGGGAGGATCTGTGGAAGCTGACAGGGTGTTCAGGGAGTGTCCGGTGGTATTTGAGGGCCGAGTTTTTCCTGCAGACTTGATAGTTCTACCGTTGAAGAAGTATGAGGTTATTCTTGGTATGGATTTTCTCTTCAGATACCGAGCTCAGTTGGATTGTCACGAGAAGAAGGTTTTGTTGGGGTCAGTGGTCTTTACGGGTGAGAGGTTGAAGTCCAGCCCGTTTGTGTCTTTTATGGAAGCAAGTAAGCTCCTCCGGGACGGCGCGACAGGTTTTGTGGCTTACCTTCTGAATAAACCGAAGGATCAGGCCAAACTTGAGGAGACAGAGGTGGTGAGTGAGTTTCCCGATGTTTTCCCTGAGAATTTGGGTTCTTTACCACCTGATAGGGACATCGAGTTTGTAGTCGACCTTTATCCTGGAGCTGAGCCTTTCTCTAAGACACCGTATCGGATGGCTCCTGCTGAGTTGAAGGAGTTGAAAACTCAGCTGGATGAGCTTTTGACTTGCGGTTACATCCGTCCGAGTACATCCCCGTGGGGTGCTCCCGTGTTATTTGTGAAGAAGAAGGATGGGACTTTGAGGATGTGTATAGACTACCGCGAGTTGAACCGGATGACAGTGAAGAATAAGTATCCTTTACCTCATATCGAAGAGTTGTTTGACATCTTGCAAGGGTCGCAGGTGTACTCTAAGTTAGATTTGAGGCAGGGATATTACCAACTTCGTATCCGGGAAGAGGATATCTCTAAGACTGCGTTTAATACCCGTTATGGACACTTCGAGTTTGTAGTGATGCCGTTTGGGTTAACTAACGCTCCAGCCGTGTTCATGGATATGATGCACCGAGTGTTTAGACAGTATCTTGACAAGTTTGTGGTCATTTTCATAGACGACATCTTGGTGTATTCTAAGTCTGCAGAAGAGCACGCAACGCATCTCAGGATTGTTTTGGAGACCCTTAGAGAGCACAAGCTTTATGCCAAATTTAGCAAGTGCGAGTTCTGGCTCGACAGAGTGGCTTTTCTGGGTCATATAATTTCAGGTGGGGGGATTGAAGTTGATCCTTCCAAGATTGAGGCTGTGGTTCAGTGGGAAAGACCGAAGAATGCCTCCGAGATAAGAAGTTTTCTCGGGTTAGCGGGTTACTATAGGAGATTTGTAAAGGATTTCTCCAAGATTGCTTGCCCGTTGACTCGATTAACCAAAAAGGAGGTGAAGTATGAGTGGGATGATGGGTGCGAGAGAAGTTTCCAAGCTTTGAAGGAAAGATTAACTTCAGCACCAGTTCTTACCCTACCCGAGGGATCCGAGGGCTATTCGGTTTTTGCAGATGCTTCTAAGGAAGGACTCGGATGTGTATTGATGCAAAATGGCCGAGTGGTGGCCTATGCTTCTAGGAAGTTGAAGGAACACGAGAAGAACTACCCCACTCATGATCTTGAGCTTGCAGCGGTTGTGTTTGCTTTGAGGAAGTGGCGTCATTACCTCTATGGGACGACTTTCGAGATATTCACGGATCATAAGAGCCTCAAGTATCTTTTCACTCAGAAGGAACTGAATAATAGACAGAGGCGTTGGATGGAATTCTTAGAGGATTATGACTGCACGATTCAGTATCATCCGGGCAAGGCTAATGTCGTGGCAGATGCTTTGAGCAGAAAAGTAAGTGTTTCAGGTTTGAGTGCAGAGTCTTCAGGACAGGGTTCGACGGTTTTGGTTTCAGTGGCTCGGTTAGCTAACATCTCAATTCAGCCGGATTTGAAACAAAGGTTGTTGGATTCTCAGGCTTCGGATGCAGAGATTCAGAGATTGGTGGTTCGGTCTAGGATAGACCCCGAGACGAAGTTTGGGTTTGATGATTCCGGTTTGTTCAGGTTCAAGACCAGGGTTTGTGTCCCAGAAGACCTCAAGAGGTTAATACTTGAGGAAGGACACCGTTCTGGATATTCCATTCACCCCGGTGGTACGAAGATGTACCGAGATTTGAAGGAATACTTCTGGTGGAATGGCATGAAGAGAGATGTCGCGAACTTTGTGAAGCGGTGTCTCACGTGTCAAGTGGTGAAGGCAGAACACCAGAAACCGGGAGGAACTCTCCAACCACTTCCGATTCCTGAATGGAAGTGGGAGCAAGTGACTATGGACTTCGTGTCCGGCTTGCCAAGATCAAGAGGAGGTTATGATGGAATTTGGGTGATAGTCGACCGATTGACCAAGTCTGCTCATTTTCTCAAGGTGAAGATGTCTTATAAGACTCCGAAGTTGGCCGAATTGTATTGTAATGAGATTGTGAGACTTCATGGGGCGCCTGCTAGCATTGTTTCAGATCGTGATCCGAGGTTCACAGCTAAGTTTTGGCAGGATCTTCAGAGTAGGTTGGGTACGAGGCTTAATTTCAGCACCGCTTTTCATCCTCAGACAGATAGACAATCAGAGAGACTGATTAAGTATTTAGAGGATTTGTTAAGGGCGTGTGCTTTGGATTTCAAGGAAAAGTGGGATAAGCATTTAGCTCTGGTTGAGTTTGCCTATAACAACAGTTTTCAGACTTCTATTGGTATGGCTCCCTATGAGGCACTATATGGAAGGAAGTGTAGATCGCCTCTATTTTGGGATATGGAAGATTGGCGGTGGACCGAGGAGAATAAGCTTGAAAGAGCAACACCTCGAGAGAGATTGGATAAGACCACTGCCAAGGTTAAGTTGATTCAGCAAAGATTGAAGGCAGCTCAGGACCGTCAGAAGAGCTATGTGGATAAAAGGAGAAGGCCCCTTGAGTTTGAAGTCGGAGATAAGGTGTTCTTGAAAGCATCTCCGAGGAAAGGATTTTCTCGAATAGGTCGAGGTGGGAAGCTTAACCCAAGATACCTTGGACCTTTTGAAATCCTTGAGAGAATTGGAGAAGTGGCGTATAGGTTGGACCTACCGCCGAGATTGACCGGGATACATAATGTGTTTCATGTTTCGCAGCTCAGGAAATTTTATCCCGAGGAATCAACTATTCTCCCTGTTGAAGAGGTACAACTTGAGACAGATTTGACGATAGTAAGGCACCCGGTTGAGATTCAAGACCGGAAGATACAAGTGTTGAGGAATAAACAGATTCCCTTGGTCCGAGTTCTTTGGAGAGATCAGAAATCCGAAGAGTCTACTTGGGAGACTGAGGAGAAGATGAGACAATTGTACCCAGAGTTGTTCTCAGGTCAGACAGTTAACCTGGGGACCAGGTTCTCCGAAGGGGGGGAGGTTGTAACACCCCGACTCACAGTCGGTACAGGTAAATTATGTGATTTAATATTATTTGCGTTTTAGATTATTTGTATAGGATTATTTGAATTATTTGAACTTATATGAAGTTATTCGAATTAATGTTGCATGTGATCTATTCGTTTTAATTTGAGTAGGCCTTATTTGGACCCGTAATTGTTGAACCGAACCAACTTGAACCGGAAACCTTGAACCGAACCCGTGAACCGAACCGGTCCAGCCCTTAAAGGCTGAACCATTCTTCCTTTTCTCTTCATTTTACGTTCAAAGCAGCAGCTCTTGTCCAAGCTAGAGCCAAACCCCAAGTTTGATCATCCAACTTCCCGAGCCAATATCTCTCTCGTTTCTCCGTCTTTTCTTGAACTTAGGTATGTTTCGGAATCCCCTCGTCGTGCTCGTCATTTCTATGGTTTAAATTCTGAGTTTGGAGTGAGTTTGGTGTGCTTTAGTTTCCCTACGTGAATAGTAAGGGTTTCATGAAAACTTGGATACTTGCTCTTTGCTTGAAGTGTTTGATCCCTAGCTTCATTTATGAGTTATATAGGTTGTATATGTTGTCTTTATGACATTTAATCCATGGTTGGTTGAGTATTTATTGATGATCATAATTTTAGCTTGAATATTGCATACCCTTGATCATGCCTTTTAATTCCTTTTTCTTGAAATTATTTGGGTGTTTATATGTCAAGCATGATTTATATGTATTGTTTGTGCATTTTGAGAAGTTGTGGCAATTTTAAGGGTTGAATTTTGGCCATTTTTGGCTCAAAAATGAGCTTCCCCTGTTTCTGTAACTTGAATTCTGCTCCAGCTTTTCGCACCAGGCCGGAACGGCCGTTCCCGCCCCAGTTTTAAACTGGGAACGACCGTTCCCAGGCCCGGTTCTGTTCCTGCCGAAGGTGGGAACGGCCGTTCCCAGTTTGTACTGGGAACGGGAACGGCCGTTCCCATGGCCGGAGCCCTTCTACTGGGTCAAATCCGCGGGGGTGGATTTTTCCTTTTGGAAAAATCCGCGAGGGTGGATTTGAGGCAGTAGCTTTGGAAAAATCCATGGGGGTGGATTTTCCCCTTTGGAAAAATCCATGGGGGTAGATTTTGCCACTTTTTCTCTTTGCCTTAATTATGCATTTGTATGACTTTAAATGCTTTTCTTTTGCATATTAATTGTTATAAATTGATTGTTTGCATAATAAATTGTAAATACTTATGTTATGCTATAATTTGTGAATTCTATGATTTAATTGTGACATTTTATCTACGAACATGAATCATGCATTTTGCCGAGCGTCTTCTTTGGTTCATATAGAGTCTAAGTCTTGGGCTTTCGTGTTTTCTTTTCAGAGGAGGTTCCAATTGACGAGCCCGAGGCGTAGGTTGTTCACGTCTGCTCGTATTTTTGTCACGCACAAGGTGAGGTTTAGGAATTTTATTAGCTAAGCGACCTAAAGCCTTATGTGATGTTTTCCAGCCGTGCATGTGACTATATATTATATGTATAGATATGTATGTGTTGATTAGAATATGTTTATGATCTTGTGAACACCTTTGTTTTGGGAAAAGATATTAACTAAGCCTATGTAAGCTATGTTTTGGAAAAAGGCTTTACAATTCTGTTAGCGAGATCGCCATGAAAGATTTGGCATTTGATATGATATGATTTGTATGTGTGGATCCAAGGAGCTACGGGTAAGGAACCCTCGGGACGGTTCGGGCCGTCGAGGTTCGGCCTGTGCGTAGTCTCCATCCGATATATCACACGCGACCCCTGGGAGTTTGGGAAGGTGTGATATTCGATGCCTTCGGCGTAAAAACCGGGGAGGGCACGATGTGGGTTCGCTACCCCTCGTGAGTCTGTATATGTCTGGATGGTTAGGGCCGCCGGTGGCTCTTCCATCATTGGTGTAGAGGTTGATATGTATGATTTCTGTTTTGTTTGTTCTGAGGAGTAAAGGTTGGAAGCTCGTTCTCGCCGAGCATTATGTTTTGTTATGTATGTTTGAGAAGTATGAATCGGGATAGTGTTTATGAAATGTTTTAAAGTATATGTATTTGTTTTGGAAAGTTTTAGTTTGTAAAACCTATTCCGGTTCATCATTTCGCCCTTTGCTTTGTGCTCTGCTCTATATATATGTAGGGTGTGGGTGTGCGTTAGCCCCCTCACTCAGTCAGTTGACTGACTCCTCGTTTACTCTTTTAGTTGCAGGTTTTGGGAGCGTGAGCTAGGCGGAGAAGTGTGTCTTCTGTTGCACTTGTCGGTCTAGGTCTCGTTAGGTGCATTTACATACCTGCACTTTATTATTTTGTAGTTGTATAGTTATGATTTGTATATACTTACTTACCCTTTTGTTCGAGCCGGGATGGCTTTTGTACAGGTGTGTGTTGGTACCTATATATATATATATATGTGATGATTTGGCTTGTTGTTTTTATTTATTCGCTTCCGCGCACTCTGTTTCCTTTTGGTTTAGCTCCGCCTAGCCTAGAGTGTGTGTTTGGTCTCCCGTTCGCTATGATTCGGATTCGGGTGCGGACATTCCATTTCGTATTCGGGTTCGGATTATGGTGCGGGGGATGTGGCCCTACGTGTGGGTGCTACAGTTCTCATACATGCACAGCTAAAGTAAACGCATACCAAACAAGAGCATACAAAGAAGTGTTTGCCTATGTTATTAATCAATCATATATTATTCAAAGATTGTCTGTGATACTAGGAAAGTCCCAAAACGGATTATGACTAATCGGCTTTCTAGGGCACTATTCCTAACATAAATCACATAAGGGAAAGTGGTAACAAAATACGAGCCCTATCTCTATTACATTTAACAATTGAGATTCCCCTCCCTAACATTTTGAGGGGTCTTCACTTATGACCTCCTTGTTACTTGAATGTGGTCCATCTTACTCCATGGGTGCATTGTCTGCAAAATGAAAATAAAACCTCACCACTTATCTCTACTCTCAAATTACAATAAAAAGAAAAAGACATAAAGTAATAAGGCTCAATCTTCATATTGGCCTTAGACAATTACACGGGGCATACCCCGGCCTCAAAAACAGTAATATGGAAAGCCACATAATAAATCACATAACAGTACGCACATAAGTGAGGCTCCAACCTCAACTGAAAAACGCAACTATAGGGCTCCAACCCCAATTTAAACCATCCATGTGCATAAATTAAAACCATACATAGATCTAAACCCATGATCACCTAACATGCTTTAGCGAGAATTTAAATTTAGCCAACAAATTAAAATTCTCGTTTCAAGTCCTAATGACTTAAAACACGACTTGATGCGAGTCTTATTTATAAAAGTTTTCAATAAATCCCAAATTACCAAAACAAATAAAATTCCAATTAATTTCTGAAAATTAATAATTTTACCAAAGATTGTATTTTCCCAAAATATAAACTGTTTCAATTTCTCAAAAATCCCAGTTTTAAGTTTTATTCAAAAATTAAAAATAAATATTCAAAAAATAAAATTTTTAAAATTAAAATAAAAATTGGGACTGGATTGCACGAAACACGAAAAAACACGGACTACGAAAACTGGGCCCATGCACGAGACGGGCTGCTCGTCGCGGGCGTGCGCACGCGACAGGCTCACACTGCGCGCGCTGGGCGTGCATGCCGCGCGCGCGCAGCCCTTCTCGGCAAGGATGGCGGGCGACAGCGGGCGGCCTGGGCGAGCTATCCCGCACGCCTTGCGGGATTCTCGCCCAGCCTGGGCGAGATGACGGGCGGCCTCTCCCGGCAGCCCTGGGCGGGCCCGCCTAGACGCCCCAGGAACGCCTCCCGCGCGGTTGCGGGAGGGAGTAGGCGCACGGCCTGCGCACGCCTAGGACAGGCGGGCGGCGGCGCGCGAAGCCCGCGCGCGCGACGCCTTCCCGCGCGGGGTTTCTCGTGTTCGTAATCCAGGCTTTCCGTTTCGTGTTTTCGTTCAAAAGCAAAACCAATCCAAGAAATCCAAAAACAGTTTATACAGTTTCAAATCTAAAATATTTTGCAAAAATTAAATTTTGCAAAAACCAATTTTCAGAAACTTTCAGGAAAAAATGCAGTTTCGTAATTCAGGCTTTCTAAAACAATTACAAATACTCAATCGCATCAAGCCTAAGAATTTCTACCAAATTCAGTATAATTGAGACGAATCAGAAACACGATTAACGAGGTGGCTCTGATACCACTTGTTGGAAAACACGAATTAGAAAGCAGCGGAAATTTAAAAAAAATTTTCCAACAAAAGGATCTTGGACTCGCAATCGTGTATCCAAATTCGTAAAGATAGAAAACTTACTTTTCTTTTATTCTTTCTTGAAGCGTTTCAAGCCACCCAAGAATGCTCTTCTCGCGGCTTGACAACCCGTCCCTCGAAAGTCTCTTTCTACTTCAGAATCCATTGTCGGGATAGCAATCCACACCAACCTAGATTCAATTCATGTTAGAGATGTTCTTAACAATATAACATAAAGAAAGAAACATGAAACGAGAAAAGCAGGATTGAAACTCCCTTCGAAAACTAGTTTTGCGAAAGTAGAAAACTGCCAGTCACAAAACCCTCGTGAAAAAATTCATCCTTCAGGATATGGACTAACGGTTTTCGCCATCTTCTTTGGTTCGATTTTTTCATTCGCTTCACGTCGGGTTCAGAATCGTTTCATCATCCCATCTGATCGTTTTTGCTTAATCCCCACTTTTGGTAAAGCTCGAATCTTCAAAACTTCTAACTTGAAGTCTCTAGAGATAGTCCACCAACTTGGCTACAATCTAACTAGTAAGGATGCTAGTTCTCTAGTTAGTGTTTAGGCTTAACCTAGGGTTTCGTTTATCTTGGAGAAAGGATGGTGTTCAACACATGAACCAAGAATTGTCAATTAGCTCTAAAGGGGAGCATGAGCTGTAGCACCCCGCACGTGAGGCACCACATCCCCCGCACTAAGACTCAACACGAGTAACGAAACAGATAATCCGCACCCGTATCAAACCTTAGCGAACGGGAGACAAACATAAAAACCTTCCTAAGCTAGGCGGAACTTAGACCCTGCAATAACAACCAAAACTCAAAATATAGTGCCTCGAAATTTCTAAAACCCAAACATACAAACCATAAGCAAACTTGGGCTCATCAGGCCTCTTTTAAACTCATAAACACAATCCAACAAAACAATTCAATAGCAATTATACAAGATTCAATTCCAAGATCTTACAATGTCGAATCAATCACAACATAAATACATGAGGTGAATGCAGAGACGCTTCTAAAGTAACTTGACCGACTCAAACTCAACATAACTCCGCCTAGCTCGAGACTCCAAAGCCAAGCCTGCATGCTAAAGTGTCGGGGAGGGAGAGGGTCAGTCTCTAGAAGACTGAGTGAGCAGGAGCAATACATATATACAAAACATGCACATGCAAGTCATAAATCCCGAGCAAGGTTTTGTTTGCGATTAGTTCCCTAAAAGGGCGAGAGAATGATTAATCAATGCTCGGATTTTATGACTTATTCATATTAAATTCATTACATTCATAAATCATACATAAATATAAAGCTCGGCGAGTGAGCGTGCACCACCTCCATCCAAACTCCGACCGTGTACGACAATTATCAATAATATCTTAAATAGGTGATCATGCGATATATCATAATACACACAATTCATATATCAAATCCTAAATCATATTCGTTTGGGCAATCCGGTTCCCGGCCTTCCCGCACGGTGCCTATCAATCAATAATCAATCAGTCAATCAATCATTTCAATCCTAAATAAGTTCCAACCTTCTTCCTCCGGGTTGGTGGTGGGTTTGCAAGGCCCGACCACCCGATCTTTGACCAAAAGGGGTTACATGACTCCCCAGATGGCACTCAGCTCCCTTTCCCCGCCAATCTCCTGACGAGGTCCGGTACCGCTGTTTAATAGTAGGACTAGTATATGGGATCCCCGTCAGCCCTTGCTTCCTCGGTTAGCCACATATACTAAGTCCCGGGGCCCGTTCCGTAATAAGTAATAAATGTGTCTCGCCAAAACATAACAATCATAAGTACATACTATAAGAAATCATACCTTACCGTGTAATTCGGCATATGCTATATACGTACCTCTCCGTGTCATCCGAATCCGTAGCTAGCATGAAGACACACGGTTTGGAGCATAGCCTCATTACAAAACCATTTTTAAGCTTATATACGCTCATACGTATAATTCAGAAGAATTTACTCGATAACTTCGTTTGGAAATCATATATATATAATCATAAGGTTTTTGGCCAAAGCTTTGCACATAAGGGTTATAGGGTTTGTTATATAGCTACAACGAAAACCACCCTCACCTGAACCGTGATGAAACAAGGATACGGATACCAAGTGCCTGAACGAACAAGATCTCTCCACCCTGGAGATAACTGTACAAAAGACAACATGACTTGTTTGTGAGACTCGAATGAACCATATATGACGCTCGGCAATGAAGTGACTATGACATGAATGCATAAATGATCATGTTATATTATAAAAATGTTCATGTGCACGATTAATAAATTTAAAACATATACTCATGCATTCGTTCATACATTTCATTCAATTTCATAATTCCATAAATTCATAACATTCATATAATTTCCATAAACTCATAAATTTACAATATTCATAATATTCGCAAATTCATAAATTCATAATTCATATCAATTAATCTAATATTCAATTTATAAGCATAACACATATAATATTCATATTCACATTTAGGAATGAAATAGATAAAACGTTCAATCAAAAGTCGATAGTTAAATACGCGAAATGAAAATCAATTAATTTCAATAATTAAATTAAATTAAATAATATTTAAAATATATAATAAACATATAATATAATAACATATATACACATTATATAAATATATATATATATATCTCCACGTACACACACACACATGCATGCAAAATTAACATAAATCTTTCATATATATATATAAATCCATGCATGCAATTATATGTAATACATATATATAGATTACATGCACGTACACCCACACACACAACATGCAGGTATATATATTATATATATTACATGCATAAATGTATATATACTATATATTATACACAACATGCATGCAAAATTACAACACAAAACCACACACACACACACAAGCCATGCATGCACACTCTAACACACACATATATATACACAATCATACAGCAGCAGCCAACACACAGCAGAAGAAGAAGAAAACGCAGGAAAACAGCAGCAGCAACAGGCCCTGAAACGCGGCCAAACATTCAGAGAAAATGGGGGTGACACCCCCGTGTCACCCTCCAAACCTAGACCGAGACACGCCCGTGTCTCGGTACAGAATTCCCAGACCCATCTGCACCCCCGTGTCTCGCCAGAAGAGAGGAAACAGACACGCCCGTTACACGCAGCAGCGGCAGTCTCTGTTTTGACAAAAATGGTGCAGAAACAGAGCAAGAAAAGGCAGCCATGTACGAACAAGAAAGGCAACAATACAAGGCACAAATTGCTGCAAGGAACTCAGCTAATCCCACACCAAGAAGCCATGAAAGAAACAGAAAAAGGGAAGAAGGAAATCGGCAGTTTTGACAGCAATTTCCAGCGTGAAAAACAGAGCAAAAACGAGAAGAAAACAGGGCAAGTCTGAGCTCAATCAATCCTATTTCATTCAGGTCCAAAAGTCCATCAAATGTGCAGCAAAATATCATATATTCAACACATAAATCATTCCAACGTGATCAATCAAAGCATGGAAGCATACGTGAAGTTCCCGTGGAATTGTTCTGAAAATTTCATAAATGATCTCTCATATATATCTCAACGAGCACAAAAGCAATGATCATAAATGGTATGAGGATGTTAAAACAATTAATATCAGGCTTGGAATCGATCAAAACCATAAAGAATCAAGGGAGATCAAGAATTTGTACAAAAGCTCCAATTTTCGGTAAAATGGCCAGAATTGGATGAAACCATGCTCAATCTTGTGAATGAAAGGATGAAAATGAACAGAATTAAACATATAACTCAATCCCTAACTTACCTTGATGATTGGTTGAAGTTTGGGGAAGATTTGAGCTCCAAAATCTCCAAAGGAAGAAGGGTTCGGGACTGGAGAGAGACAGAAGCTTTGGCTGAGTTTTGGGGTTTGTGTGATGATAATCTCGGTCAAGGCTGAGTATATCATGATAAAGGGTTGAGTTAGGGTTTCAAAGGATCAAACCATGGTTAATTTGGTTATGGTTTGGGTGAGATATGGCTGAATTAGTGTAACAAGGTCGAGTTGGTCTCCGTTTCGTTTTTCGGTTGGATTTCGGAGTTTCAAATGAATTAGGAAAATTATAAGGCTAAGTTTACTAAACTCGAATTTTCGTTACGAGTTCAGCGGAGTTGACGGAACTCGAATCCGAGTTCTCGAGCTCAAGATATTAAATTCGGAACCAAGGTTACGCTAAGTGCTCATTAGCTCCCGTTTTGGTTCCTCAAATGAAATTAAATTATTTAACATATCAAATGAATTCAAAAACATAAATTAACCATAAAATCATGTTCATAACACATATATGTACAGCATACTACAAAATCGTGGCAATTCAATATCATTTCATATAAGAACGATGCACAAAATTAACGATATGATCACTCCATGCAATTCATGCATAATTTATAAAATTCCCATGCACAATCTAATTTCCCATGCAAAAATATTTAAATAAATAAATTAAATCTAATGTTAAATAAATTATATTAGGCACGTAATTAATTAACTAAAACATGATTTAATACTAATATAAATAAACGTATACATATATGTATACTTAAAGAAATATATACGTATGTATATATATAATACGGTACATATATATATTAGAATTAATAATAATTTAAAAATAAAATATAATAAAATGAAATAATAACAATTATAATAAAATTAAATATAAAACACATAAAAACCATTAATCACATAATTAAATAGTTTAAATTGCGCAATTTAGAAACAATTATGACATATTAATAAAATTGAAAAACCGGGGCGTTACAATCTCTCCCCCTTAAAAGAATCCGTCCTCGGATTCAAAACACGCTTGAATTTAAACAATGAGAGATTCCCCGTCTCTCGCCAACAACAAGGAGAGAGCCCCGTCTCTCGAGCAACAATGAGAGAACCCCGTCTGTCGCAAACAAAGAGAGTACCCCGTCTCTCAAACAAAAATAAGAGAAGCCCCGTCTCTTAGAAACAACGAGAGCACCCCGTCTCTCAACCGAAAATAAAGCAAGGAAGTCTCCAATACTCCCAAGCAACACACGCAAAACCCAATTCAAAATCACACAAGCCACCTCAAGGCAAGTAACAAATATCAACCACGTTAATCATCAATTACTTCACGTAATTTAACTTGATAAGAAAATAAAGCACATAACAAAGAAATTATTAAATTAAATTTGCATGAATGTATGCTTCATGAATGCTATAAATACCGTTCACCGTAGTCACGAAGTCTTTTAAAATTGTGAGTTGTCGTGGTTCAGTGTATCATCTGTCCCGAAGATGGATTCAGTGCTCAGTTTGTCTTTTAACCTCTTCAGGATACCCCGATGAATCCATTAATGAATCTCTTAGGGATTATACTCTTAGATCCCTTCTGCCTGGTACCGCTCCCAGTCTCCACTATTCCTCTTAATCCTCATTCAGCCAACTCTTCTTAATTAACCATATTTGACTTCCCGAATGCCTTTAGACCATCCGTATTGAAGTTAGATCCAAAGCTACTATCTTACCCATCTCGGAGCTCGAAATACCCTCGAGGATAACTACTCCTGACAACCCTGACGATTCAATCCCTTCCTTGAGGTATTCTTCGTTAGGATCTACCTTAACCCGAATCCTTTTCTATCTTCCGTTCATATTATCCATTCATTCCTTTTAACCCCTTTTAGGTTGTATTCTGTATCTGACCCTACATCTCTTGGATCAAAGACAGAATATTCTTGATGCTTTTTAGAGGTTGATGTAAATCCTCCCGTGATCATCCTTTCCGGTTTAGTTCCTTCTTAGATTTCCTTCCGAAGTAACGTGGGACTAACCGAAGACTTAATAATATTGTCATTATTGAACCCCTTTTTGTACCCTATTGGATTACTCGTGATCACCATCATTCCATCATATGCCGACTTGATTCGACACTCTCTCTTGTCAATTCTGACTTAGGAGTTTCCAGGAGCTCCCTTATAACCTGTTATCCCCAAATCCATATTCTATACATAGGAATATTCTCCAAGCCATTTCCGTTATCTCTAGTGAGGGACTCCAACCCGAATTTAATAACTTAGTTCTCCTCTTAACAACTTAACCATTCAAGCCGCCTTAGTTATCTCTGATCATCACTAATAGGACTCCCAGGTCTTCCTTAATTTACAATTTCATTATTCTCACTAAAATATTTCTTCGAGCACCCTTTTCAATCGTCAATTTGTTCCTCGGTCGTGCTCTCCCCCTTAAATTTCTGTTGTCCCGGTTGAACTCCATCGATTCCTCTTTTGTCGAAAGTCTTGATGAGTAATTCCCATTAAATGGAGTTTAACTGATATAGAAATCAAAGATTTAGCCTTTCACTCCTTCCCTAGTTCTCTTGATATCCGAAACTCCTTCCTTAATCTTGTCCGGAATTCTAGTCTCATCTCTCCTTCTGAATTCTTGTCTCCGTTAACCTATCCCTTAATAGAAGTTTTTATTTTCCTCAAATTCACCTTCCTTCTAATGTCATCCTATTATTTCTCTTCCTCATAACTCGGATGCGGTTCGGTTGAACTGATACTTGATAGTTGAGGCGAAAGGCTTCCTATCGAGTAACACTAAAATGCATGTTGGGTTAAAATGACAATGCATATGTCAGTTTACACCAAGCAGTTATACAACACATTAGTATAACAAAGCCAATTAGAAATGCACGGATAACCATAAGGTTAAAAGAATAAACAATTAATGCGAAATATGATGCACGTGCTACGAATGCTTTGGAACCTGTCACCGATGTGGGAAGTTATTAGCTCGGTAGCTTTTCCTCGTTCCTCCAATCCCGAGGTTACTTTGACTTGGTGGTTATCCCTTGTCTTTCCCACGGTCTTCAATTTTCCCATGAGTCTTTTTGCATCACCTGTATCTTCCACTATCCGGGATTGCAATTTCTTAATCCTTAATTCTTCCACGTCCACAGAATTAGTATCCAAACTTCTCCTCGAATTTCGACCTTTACTTCTAATTATCACCTCCAATTATTTCTACTTGAGCGCATGATTTCCTCTCTTTCTCGTTTCCATTTGTTGCTCCATATCTTCCAATTTAACCTCACAACATGACAATTCAGCTGGGATTTGGAAAAATGAACTCAAATCCTGTTCTCCATATCGCCACCTTCCCTCTATTCGTGTTTACCCAATTGCTTGCCTTCTAGAACCCGACTTCTAATCACTAGGCTTAGTTCGAAGTCCTTCTTTGTAGGCCCTTGATGCATAACCTCTACCGCACCCCTGTTATCTCTACTCCTCTTAGTTTCTAGTACCTCTTCCATGATCCAAATCCGGGACCAATATATCTTCAAGGTTTTGTTCCCTTCATTCCTTAGGTTGCAAGATCCTGTTGAATCCAATTAACACACTCCAGGTAGTGGATTCACATAAGTCGTTCTTTTGAGTCACAACCATCCCTTGATTATCCCCTATTCCTATACCACCAAATGTTCCTCTGCCATCGCATCGCCAAGGTCGAACCTCCCATTCTAAATCCTAACCGTTAATTGCAACTCAGTCTGTAAAGCTACGCGGTTAGCATTCTCCACATTCCTCCTGGGCATCCTTCCTATCTTTCATGCCTCCGAAGGAATTTGCAATAGGTTGTTGTGATCATAAGATTTGGCCGTGGTTTGATATCATCTTTATAACCTGGAAACCATAACTCATTTCAAGAATAGATGCATGCGATTAGTACATGCTCATGGCACATATTCAATACGAAAGACAAGAACCCATATAAAAATGCAACAAATAATTCAACGAGATTCTTACGGAAACCAAATTCCATATTCAGGATCGATGCAATGCACACAATATCACATAGTCCCTATGCCGTTCGACTTAGACTGACTCCGACATGACTCAAGAACACCGGTTTTGCAACCGGGCTCTGATACCACTTAAGGATGTAGCACCCCGCACGTGAGGCACCACATCCCCCGCACTAAGACTCAACACGAGTAACGAAACAGATAATCCGCACCCGTATCAAACCTTAGCGAACGGGAGACAAACATAAAAACCTTCCTAAGCTAGGCGGAACTTAGACCCTGCAATAACAACCAAAACTCAAAATATAGTGCCTCGAAATTTCTAAAACTCAAACATACAAACCATAAGCAAACTTGGGCTCATCAGGCCTCTTTTAAACTCATAAACACAATCCAACAAAACAATTCAATAGCAATTATACAAGATTCAATTCCAAGATCTTACAATGTCGAATCAATCACAACATAAATACATGAGGTGAATGCAGAGACGCTTCTAAAGTAACTTGACCGACTCAAACTCAACATAACTCCGCCTAGCTCGAGACTCCAAAGCCAAGCCTGCATGCTAAAGTGTCGGGGAGGGAGAGGGTCAGTCTCTAGAAGACTGAGTGAGCAGGAGCAATACATATATACAAAACATGCACATGCAAGTCATAAATCCCGAGCAAGGTTTTGTTTGCGATTAGTTCCCTAAAAGGGCGAGAGAATGATTAATCAATGCTCGGATTTTATGACTTATTCATATTAAATTCATTACATTCATAAATCATACATAAATATAAAGCTCGGCGAGTGAGCGTGCACCACCTCCATCCAAACTCCGACCGTGTACGACAATTATCAATAATATCTTAAATAGGTGATCATGCGATATATCATAATACACACAATTCATATATCAAATCCTAAATCATATTCGTTTGGGCAATCCGGTTCCCGGCCTTCCCGCACGGTGCCTATCAATCAATAATCAATCAGTCAATCAATCATTTCAATCCTAAATAAGTTCCAACCTTCTTCCTCCGGGTTGGTGGTGGGTTTGCAAGGCCCGACCACCCGATCTTTGACCAAAAGGGGTTACATGACTCCCCAGATGGCACTCAGCTCCCTTTCCCCGCCAATCTCCTGACGAGGTCCGGTACCGCTGTTTAATAGTAGGACTAGTATATGGGATCCCCGTCAGCCCTTGCTTCCTCGGTTAGCCACATATACTAAGTCCCGGGGCCCGTTCCGTAATAAGTAATAAATGTGTCTCGCCAAAACATAACAATCATAAGTACATACTATAAGAAATCATACCTTACCGTGTAATTCGGCATATGCTATATACGTACCTCTCCGTGTCATCCGAATCCGTAGCTAGCATGAAGACACACGGTTTGGAGCATAGCCTCATTACAAAACCATTTTTAAGCTTATATACGCTCATACGTATAATTCAGAAGAATTTACTCGATAACTTCGTTTGGAAATCATATATATATAATCATAAGGTTTTTGGCCAAAGCTTTGCACATAAGGGTTATAGGGTTTGTTATATAGCTACAACGAAAACCACCCTCACCTGAACCGTGACGAAACAAGGATACGGATACCAAGTGCCTGAACGAACAAGATCTCTCCACCCTGGAGATAACTGTACAAAAGACAACATGACTTGTTTGTGAGACTCGAATGAACCATATATGACGCTCGGCAATGAAGTGACTATGACATGAATGCATAAATGATCATGTTATATTATAAAAATGTTCATGTGCACGATTAATAAATTTAAAACATATACTCATGCATTCGTTCATACATTTCATTCAATTTCATAATTCCATAAATTCATAACATTCATATAATTTCCATAAACTCATAAATTTACAATATTCATAATATTCGCAAATTCATAAATTCATAATTCATATCAATTAATCTAATATTCAATTTATAAGCATAACACATATAATATTCATATTCACATTTAGGAATGAAATAGATAAAACGTTCAATCAAAAGTCGATAGTTAAATACGCGAAATGAAAATCAATTAATTTCAATAATTAAATTAAATTAAATAATATTTAAAATATATAATAAACATATAATATAATAACATATATACACATTATATAAATATATATATATATATCTCCACGTACACACACACACATGCATGCAAAATTAACATAAATCTTTCATATATATATATAAATCCATGCATGCAATTATATGTAATACATATATATAGATTACATGCACGTACACCCACACACACAACATGCAGGTATATATATTATATATATTACATGCATAAATGTATATATACTATATATTATACACAACATGCATGCAAAATTACAACACAAAACCACACACACACACACAAGCCATGCATGCACACTCTAACACACACATATATATACACAATCATACAGCAGCAGCCAACACACAGCAGAAGAAGAAGAAAACGCAGGAAAACAGCAGCAGCAACAGGCCCTGAAACGCGGCCAAACATTCAGAGAAAATGGGGGTGACACCCCCGTGTCACCCTCCAAACCTAGACCGAGACACGCCCGTGTCTCGGTACAGAATTCCCAGACCCATCTGCACCCCCGTGTCTCGCCAGAAGAGAGGAAACAGACACGCCCGTTACACGCAGCAGCGGCAGTCTCTGTTTTGACAAAAATGGTGCAGAAACAGAGCAAGAAAAGGCAGCCATGTACGAACAAGAAAGGCAACAATACAAGGCACAAATTGCTGCAAGGAACTCAGCTAATCCCACACCAAGAAGCCATGAAAGAAACAGAAAAAGGGAAGAAGGAAATCGGCAGTTTTGACAGCAATTTCCAGCGTGAAAAACAGAGCAAAAACGAGAAGAAAACAGGGCAAGTCTGAGCTCAATCAATCCTATTTCATTCAGGTCCAAAAGTCCATCAAATGTGCAGCAAAATATCATATATTCAACACATAAATCATTCCAACGTGATCAATCAAAGCATGGAAGCATACGTGAAGTTCCCGTGGAATTGTTCTGAAAATTTCATAAATGATCTCTCATATATATCTCAACGAGCACAAAAGCAATGATCATAAATGGTATGAGGATGTTAAAACAATTAATATCAGGCTTGGAATCGATCAAAACCATAAAGAATCAAGGGAGATCAAGAATTTGTACAAAAGCTCCAATTTTCGGTAAAATGGCCAGAATTGGATGAAACCATGCTCAATCTTGTGAATGAAAGGATGAAAATGAACAGAATTAAACATATAACTCAATCCCTAACTTACCTTGATGATTGGTTGAAGTTTGGGGAAGATTTGAGCTCCAAAATCTCCAAAGGAAGAAGGGTTCGGGACTGGAGAGAGAGACAGAAGCTTTGGCTGAGTTTTGGGGTTTGTGTGATGATAATCTCGGTCAAGGCTGAGTATATCATGATAAAGGGTTGAGTTAGGGTTTCAAAGGATCAAACCATGGTTAATTTGGTTATGGTTTGGGTGAGATATGGCTGAATTAGTGTAACAAGGTCGAGTTGGTCTCCGTTTCGTTTTTCGGTTGGATTTCGGAGTTTCAAATGAATTAGGAAAATTATAAGGCTAAGTTTACTAAACTCGAATTTTCGTTACGAGTTCAGCGGAGTTGACGGAACTCGAATCCGAGTTCTCGAGCTCAAGATATTAAATTCGGAACCAAGGTTACGCTAAGTGCTCATTAGCTCCCGTTTTGGTTCCTCAAATGAAATTAAATTATTTAACATATCAAATGAATTCAAAAACATAAATTAACCATAAAATCATGTTCATAACACATATATGTACAGCATACTACAAAATCGTGGCAATTCAATATCATTTCATATAAGAACGATGCACAAAATTAACGATATGATCACTCCATGCAATTCATGCATAATTTATAAAATTCCCATGCACAATCTAATTTCCCATGCAAAAATATTTAAATAAATAAATTAAATCTAATGTTAAATAAATTATATTAGGCACGTAATTAATTAACTAAAACATGATTAATTAACATAACATATAATTAGCATAATCATTAATTTAATACTAATATAAATAAACGTATACATATATGTATACTTAAAGAAATATATACGTATGTATATATATAATACGGTACATATATATATTAGAATTAATAATAATTTAAAAATAAAATATAATAAAATGAAATAATAACAATTATAATAAAATTAAATATAAAACACATAAAAACCATTAATCACATAATTAAATAGTTTAAATTGCGTAATTTAGAAACAATTATGACATATTAATAAAATTGAAAAACCGGGGCGTTACATGAGCTCCCCTATATATAGGAAAGGGAGAGGGGCGCCGATCCTAGTCCTTGTTGGGCAAGGATTTGGTTCCTCTCTCTCCTATTGCTTGATCATCAAGTATTTTCCAACTTTGACTTTGAATTCTAATTCAAGTCAACTTTTAAGAGAGCTAAAAATATCCAAACTATTTTTGGATAATTTTATACTTTATTTATTTAAAATAAATAACTTATTTTATCTAATTAATTAATTCATAATTAATTAACTAGATTATTTTTCTCCAAAATAAGACTTTCTTTTTAATTCAAAATTAAACCAAAGTCTATTAAATAATTAATCACATTAATTATTTAATACATAAATAAATATACACATATATTTATACACGTGTGTGACACGTGTCACTCACGTGAGCCACACGTGTGGTTTCACACGTGTGGAACCCTCTTGGCTTGATTAACTCGTTTAGTCATTTTAAAGCCTCAACTCATGTAACCAAGTTGTTGTGTGTGACCCTCTAGGTTCTCAATTCAATTAGCAGTGACCCTAATTAATTAATTCACTAATTAATTAATCAGTCCACAGATTAAACGACCATAGTCTAGCAACAGGTGTTTAACCCCTAGCTGAATTGGAATGTTCGGATTCGACAGAACCTTTAAGTCATTGATTCATGTGAGATACAATCCTCCTACTTACTATCTCTCAACCAAGATCTAGGGCAAGGGAATAATCAGAACCCTAATAATCCGGTCTTAAAGCTAAGTGCATTTCATATCCATTTGATCTCAATCCAAGAAACCCTTTTCTTGATGTCTTGATCTACTGCCTTGGCCAAGGACTCCATATGGCATATGAATGACTTACACAATAAGAGATCACCTTGCATATGCAAGTGTAGGTCCTTTCTTGATTCTCATTCACTTTCATGAGTCACTTGTGCAGCTGGCATAAGCCTTGAATCAGTTGTCTAAGGCGACACCCTTTAAAGCTTATACCAAAGACTACAGAGTTAACTCATAAAGTAACATGGAACCTCAAGTCTAAGGATCAATTAATCACATCAATGACTCGTGAGATATTTCCTAATCTGGAAGTTTCCATTTCCTGAAATAGAAACTTCCTTTCCCATTTAGGAATGTTCTCACAAGGGGCACCTCAGTGAACTTACTTATTAAAGTAAGCACCCTCATGTATCACGCACGTATCAACTATACACTTTGCACCTCCATGAAACAAGGTGGTCATTCTTAAGGGCGTGATCCCACAAGCAAGCCTTAGAGGAGTCAGGTTGACACTCCCACTGTCTGTAGGACTCATCGGCTTGGAGTATTTTACTAATCATGACTTATGTGATATAGGGCTCATTTCATGAACCATTTCACCTAAATGGTAGAGTCCTAAAGTCATCAGGATTAGGGGAGTTCTCATACATGCGCACGTAATGGAAACACACAAAACACGTATTGGCATATAAAGAAGTGTTTGCCTATAATCAATCGTATATTATTCAAAGATTGTCTGTGATACAAGAAAAGTCCCAAAGCAGATTACGTCGAATCGGCTTTCTAGGGCACTATTCTTAACAATCACACCTTGGGTGTATGTGAGGGTCGTGGAGAGAGAGAGAGCGGGAGAAGAGAGAGAGAGAGCAGCTGAACCGTTTGCTCGAAAAACGAGGGTCCGGGTGTTTTATCCCGGGTCCTCGCGCGAAAGACGAACGGTAGAAGCGACAAACGACGTCAGAATAGGACAAACTCAGAGTCTACGGACTCGTCTCAATGCCCCAAATGCGTTGAAGGGGTCGAAAAGGTTGAAAACTCGATCGAACGAGAAATGACCGAAAAACCCCTAAAAAGAAAAAATTACAAAGGGCCCCTAAACTCTAAAAGAGTTCAAAATAGGGCCACGAAAAATATAAAATCACATAATTAAACACATAAAAAGGTTGAAACGTGGTGTACCTTATAAATCGGACGAGCGGGATGTTACATTTGAGATGACTAAGGAATTCTTCACTAAGTTACTAGCCTCCTCGATCAGATCGAAGTGCTTTGATCTTGTGACCAGTTTGGTTCTCAACCTCCTTTTGAAATTCTAGGAATTTCTCAAAAGCTTCAGATTTATACTTTAGTAAGTATACATAACCATACCGACTAAAGTCATCAGTAAAGGTTATGAAGTACTGATGATTGTTTCTAGTGATTACACTAAGCGGTCCACAAACATCAGGATGGATCAAATCCAAGACCTTAGTGGCATATTCCACAGTTCCTTTAAAAGGAAATTTGGACATCTTTCCTTGAGACAGGATTCGCAAGAAGGTAACTCTTTGAGATTATTTTCAGAAAATGATCCTAAAGTGTTTATCTTGCCAATTCCGTTCTTGGAAATGTGTCCTAATCTAGCGTGCCATAAGGGAGTTGAAACTTTGTCATCTCTCTTACGTTTCGTTTCTCGTTGTATATTCATAATATTGATATTCTGAGTTAGATAAAGTCCATTACTTAGAGTACCGATGTGAACAGAAGAGTTGTTCCGTTTGATAAAGTATTTACCATTCTTAATATAAGTTTCATAACCTTCACAATCTAAAATTGGAACTGAAATTATATTACGAATAATGTTCGGTACATAAAGGACTTTATTTAAAACTAACTCAAAACTACCTAAATCTAATCTAATTGGGCCTAAAGCTCGAGCTTCAACATTTGAGCCATCGCCGATCTTCAAGACACATTCTCCTTCTTTTTGTTGGACTTCACTTAGCATCTATACATCATTACAGATATGAGTTCGACAATCGGTATCAGGTACCCAAGAACTAGAATTAATAGAAAGATTTATTTCAACGAGAAACATACATTTCTTTAGAGTAGCCTTGTACTCTGGGCAGTTTCTCCTCCAATGTCCCGCTTTGCCACAATGGAAGCAAACATCCTCTTTCTGATCACGCTTCTTCTTTTGGGCCTTCCCCTTCGAAACACCACCAGTGGGCCTAAGGGGTTTCTTCTTCTTCTTTTGGGCTTTCTTGCCCTTACCTTTAGAAGGCCCAGAAGAGGAAGATGGAGCATTCACCAGCAGAACCTTATTGTCCTTCTTGATCGTGCTTTCAGCAGTCACAAGCTGACTAATCAGCTCAACTACAGTAGCACCAACATGATTCATATTAAAGTTAAGGACAAATGGGTTGAATGATGGTGGGAGCGAGGCTAGCAACAAGTCCACTGAAAGCTCATCTTTCAGTGGTATGTCCATGGAAGCAAGTTTCTCAGTAAGGGCGAGAAACTTGAGTCCATTTTCATGGACACTTGAACCTTCCCTCATTCTCAAGTAGAACAATTCCTTTGAAGTGTTATACCTTGTAACACGTTCATGAGGGCGGTAAAGTAGCTCTAAGTGGTCGTAAATTTCCCAAGCAAATTCTATGGCCTCATGTTGCCTTTGCAAGTCCGGAGACATGTTAGCCAACATAAGGCATCGGGCTTGGAGTTTATCATCCTTCCACTTCTGGATCGCATCCCGCTCGGCCCTAGTGGGAGCGTCCCTTTCGGGACTAGGCTCCCCTTCGAAGAGAACATAAGTTCTCTTCTCAGAATCTAAAATGATTTTCAGATTCCTAAGCCAATCAGAATAGTTGGGACCAGTCAACATGTTTGACTCGAGGATTGATACAAGAGGGTTTTTGGTTGCCATTTCAAAACACATAGAGAATCACAGAATCTACGACGTAAATGGTCAAACAGAGAACTAGTGAGCATGCTGAATTATAACGATATACAAAAGATAAGGTCTTCAATCTAATGTAGCTCCCACTGTTTTTCAAAGATCTATAACTCCCAAAGATCTAAGAGGAACACGTTTCCCAATGGGTACTAAGACCCTAAGCATTTTACCTCGAACCCACGACTCGCGGACATTCTAAGTAAAACCCTAGGTAGGTACAACTTACCAATTCTAACACCTTTAGAACTCTTAGTAATTGTTTTTACATCACCTATCTTTCAATATGGACCCACGACTCGTGCGATATCCATATTTACTTAGGCGTTAAGCTAGACCCATCAATCATAAGATCATTATCAAAACTTAGTTCGAACGACCCACGACTCGTGGACATCGCCCTTGCTAAAATTGATCACGAAATATTGATCATTTAAAATGATCAATTAGGTAACTAAGAACTAATAAGCTCCACTAGCTATCCCACGACTCGCGGACAACAACTAGCTTCACTTACTAAACTTAAAACCTATTGATAGAATGCTAGGAATTTAATTTGAAATTTGCATCTCGAATTAAACACCTATTTGTTCGAAATTAGCTTAATATTTAATGGGAATTTTCGAATCAACCGGAGAGTTGTCCGGTTCGACCTCACCAACATATATGTTATCCAATTTTATTAGTCTTGATTAATGCAAGTACAACTTAAATGCATTTCAAACAAGCACATAAACAGATAGCATGTCCTAGCATGAAACTAACATGAGATGATCATGGGTTCTACCTATCTTATGCGTGATATGTGGGAACCACTCCACAATCACAAGTTCTAACATACATGCCACATAAACAGTTTAAATCACATAAGGGAAAGCTGTAACAAAATACGAGCCCTATCTCTATTACATTTTACAATTGAGATTCCCCTCCTTAACATTTTGAGGGGTCTTCACTTATGGCCTCCTTGTTACTTGAATGTGGTCCATCTTACTCCATGGGTGCATTGTCTCCAAAATGAAAATAAAACCTCACCACCTATTCTACTCTCAAAAAAATTGAAAAAGTATTGAAAAGTAATAAGGCTCAATCTTCATATTGGCGTTAGACAAATACATGGGGCATACCCCGGCCTCAAAAACAGTAATATGGAAAGCCACATAATAAATCACATAACAGTACACACATAAGTGAGGCTCCAACCTCAATTGAAAAACGCAATTATAGGGCTCCAACCCCAATTTAAATCATCCATGTTCATAAATTAAAACCATACAAAAGTCTAAGCCTAGGGCAGGCGGGCGGGGTTTTGCGTGTCCGTCGTAATCCGGGTTTTCATTTCGTGTTTCCGTTCAAAAGCAAAACCAATCTAAGAAATCCAAAAACAGTTTATACAGTTTCAAATCTAAAACAGTTTTTAAAACAAAATTTTCAAAACAATTTTCAGAAACTTTCAGAAAAAATACAGTTTCGTAATTCAGGCTTTCTAAAACAATTACAAATACTCAATCGCATCAAGCCTAAGAATTTCTACCAAATTCAGAATAATTGAGACGAATCAGAAACACGATTAACGAGGTGGCTCTGATACCACTTGTTGGAAAACAGGAATCAGAAAGTAGCGGAAATTTAAAAAAATTTCCAACAAAAGGATCTAGGACTCGCAATTGTGTATCCAAATTCGTATAGATTAGAAACTTACTTTTCAATAATCTTTCCTGAAGCGTTTCAAGCCACCCAAGAACGCTCTTCTCGCGGCTTGATCCCCTCTCCTTAGTAAAGCTCGAATCTTTAAAACTTCTAACTTGAAGCTCTCTAGAGATAGTCCACCAACTTGACTACAATCTAACTAGTAAGGATGCTAGTTCTCTAGTTAGTGTTTAGGCTTAACCTAGGGTTTAATTTATCTTGGAGAAAGGATGATGTTCAACACATGAACCAAAAGAATTGCCAATTACTTTCTAAGGGGAGCTCGAGCTCCCCTATATATAATTGGGGAGGGGTGGCCGAAAATCCAAGTCCTTACGGACTAAGGATTTGGCCCCTCTCTCCTATTACTTGATCATCAAGTAATTTTCAACTTTGACTTTGAATTCTAATTCAAATCAACTTTTAAGAGACCTAAAAATACCCAAACTCCTTTTGGATAATTTTATACTTTTTTTATTAATAAATAAATAACTTATTTTTATCTAATTAATTAATTCATAATTAATTAATTTTCTCCAAAATAAGACTTTCTTTCTAATTCAAAATTAAACCAAAGTCTATTAAATAATTAACACATTTAATTATTTAATATATATATATACAATAATATATATATATATATATATATATATATATATATATACGTGTGAGACACGTATCCCAAGGACACGTGACCCACACGTGTGGTTTCACACGTGTGGAACCCACTCGGCTTGATTAACTCGTTTAAACATTTTAAAGCCTCAACTCATGTAACCAAGTTGTTGTGTGTGACCCTCTAGGTTCTCAATTCAATTAGCAGTGACCCTAATTAATTAATTCACTAATTAATTAATCAGTTCACAGATTAAACGACCATAGTCTAGCAACAGGTGTTTAACCCCTAGCCGAATTGGAATGTTCGGATTCGACAGAACCTTTAAGTCATTGACTCATGTGAGATACAATCCTCCTACTTACTATCTCTCAACCAAGATCTAGGGTAAGGGAATAATTAGAAGCCTAATAATCTGGTCTTAAAGCTAAGTGCATTTCATATCCATTTGATCTCAATCCAAGAAACCCTTTTCTTGATCTCTTGATCTACTGCCTTGGCCAAGGACTCCATATGGCATATGAATGACTTACACAATAAGAGATCACCTTGCAAATGCAAGTGTAGGTCCTTTCTTGATTCTTATTCACTTTCATGAATCGCAGCCCCAGCATAAGCCTTGAATCAGTTGTCTAAGGCGACACCCTTTAAAGCTTATACCTAAGACTACAGTGTTAACTCATAAAGTGATATGGAACCTCAAGTCTAAGGATCAATTAATCACATCAATGACTCGTGAGATATTTCATAATCTGGAAGTTTCCATTTCCTGAAATAGAAACTTCCTTTCCCATGTAAGAATCTTCTTGTAACGCCCCCACCCGTACTGGAACATGAGGAGAGCGGCATCTCAACCCCCGCACTGAAGCACCTCTCAACTAATGGTGTGAGCCATCACTCAAGAAATACTCCAGCGAACGGCTGTCTATCTCAGAACTGTACATGTATAACGATGTGGCTATGCAGCGGAAAATCAGAGTATTTTAAAACTTTTCAAAACATGTGCGTGATGGCATGTAACAAGCAAGAACATATTGATCATGTAAAAGAGACTCGGCATATCAGAACATATAACATACTCACATATAAATACCGATATAGCAGAGTTCATAATATCGGTAACAGAGTAGCAGGAAGAGTATAACAAAGATACTCAAGTATTCAGAAATATAAAGTTATGCAGCCATAAAACATAAGCAGGACATAAAAGAGAAATAATACTAGTCCTGTCTGAAACAAAAATGACAATCTAGAGCTTCAGGATACCTCTAGACTGCGGCTGCAAGACCTGAAACCACGAGGCAAGAAAACGGGAGAGGTATTAGTCAAAAGGACTAAGTGAGGGAATACTTAGAAGAAAGTACTGAATGATAAAGAACTTGAAGTGTAAATCAAAACTGTTAATGCAAAGCTTTAAAGAAGAACTTGAAACAAGTTCGATTGATAAAACTATTTGAATGCAATGCTATAAAAGAATATGAGTTTCAAAACTCTTTTCATGAATGCTATCACACGCACACACATATGCTGTAGATGGTTCATAGTTCTTTCATAAAACGGGATAAGGGTAAAGTGAACTTTTCCAAATATGAACCATCCTTTATGAAACAGAATTTTGCCCGCAAGCTAGGCTTCTCCATCATTACTCCAGAAAAACATGATGAAGTAGAGTATCGGACCAGGATCAACAATAACTCCACATATAGTAGAGCATCGGACCAAGGTCAACAATACTCCACCAACACACACAAACATACACCATCCTCCACCGGTTGTCACTTCGGGTAGCTAGCCCTCGGCGACCTGTAAACATGTAATGGGAACAGATTTGTTGTCCGTTCCCAGACAGATTGTCCTCACTTAACAAACCTCCTGTTAAAAGTCGGTGTCAATTATCTAATTGTGGCGGCCGGTATTGGTGATGTCGTTGGCGGACACCTCCCGAACATCACCTCCACACATAACCGTCGGGCCCAAACTGTAAACTGTAAGCTTGCATTTCAAGATTAGCAGTGACCTGAGTACCACTCCGGGTGCTAACTATAACATGTGAAACTGTCTGTAAAATTTGTGATGCTGTCTGTAAAACATGTGATGCTGTCTTTTGAAAACATATGCAGAACATGTAACTGTCTTTGAACAATAATGCAGAACTTTGGAAAACATGTGTTGTTGATCAAGGTATACTATGAAAGTATGAATGATCCTTTCAAAGGAATGTCCCAATAAAAGGGATAGTTCAAAACGAGGTTTAGCTTTGAATTTCAAAACATATGATACGATAGTATAATCGTGGTTCCAGTTTGGAAACATTTTTAAGTTCACCTCACCTCATAGTAACAAAAGGTAGGTAGACAAATTATGTGGTGCCCTGGGGATCCCAGTGCTCGACTTTAACTCCTGTAGGTGGTGTACTAGAGTGAGCATAAGAACTAAGACCCACTACTAACCAAGATGCATATGAAATGCATGAAACAATGAACAAGGAACATGTAACACAAGAAAGTAATACCATTTAAGGTATTCAAGAAAGGTAACACACAAAGGAATATGTTAAAGTGAGTTACTCTTAACGTTGGACTATGATCTTACTATAACCGAGTAAGCTTTAGTCAAATTATGAATCCTATCGCAAACCTTAGGTTAAGAAACAAGTCCATGAAAGAAAACACATTTTAGACCCTGGATATGGAAACCCTAGGTGCAAATGTCTATTAAGAAAGCACAAGTTTTATTTCATTTTTACTATTCAAAAGCACTATTCCAGATTACTATTCACGATTACTATTCATCGATTACTATTCACATATCGGGTCAAAGGGTAAGGGTTAAACCCTTACTATACACACACACCCGTACACAGGGTACACACACACACTATGCACGCACACACACACACACACACCCTAATTAAATTATGATCTTGATTATAACATATAGTTTCAAGTTCATGTTATTATAATCAAGTGTGATCTAGGTTAAAGGTATAACCTATGGTTAAGAGATCCAATTAAGGCATAAGATCAAGTTATGAAACACTATTCTATCTTAGGTTATAACATGTGATACTATTAAAGTGTATAACATATGATCAAGGCTCTAATCCATTAATCCATATCATATCATAAGCTCAATTCATAATTCAAGAATCATATAACAATGTGACAACATGTCACAACATATATCATATCATATTATGAACCTTAGGCATGTAACATGTAACAATTAAATTCAATATCAACATGTAACAAGTTGTGAAATAATTAATTATAGAATACTATTCCTGTAACACCCCCGGAGCGTAGGGTGCCACATCCCCCACTAAGGTCTAACACGAGTAACGAAATAGGGAGTTCGCACCCGTATCAAACCATAGCGAATGGGAGACACACAAAACTCACACCCTCGCTAGGCGGCCTAGACCCTCAGAAACTGCGCAACTTAAAAAAAAAAACAGAGTAGCGGAAGCAATTTATATCCAACATAATTCCCAAGAACACATATATACACAATCAAAATGGGGAAGGGTCAAGTACTCAAGCTGCATGCTAGATCATAAACAAAGGTACAATGCAATCACGGCCAAAATAACATAAGTGTAGTCATAAAACATAGTCCAAAATACATAAGCAAGAGGGGAAGTAATCCACTACGATGCATGCGGACTCAAGCTACACCACAAGTAAACCCAAAAGACACTTGCCGCCTAGCTTGACTCGAAAGAACCTGCAAACTCAAAAGAAAGGAAAAAGGGGAAAACAACAATGAGGGTTAGTCCTAGTGACTAGTGAGGGGGCTAACTCACGCACACGATAAATATATATAGAGCAAAGCATTTAATCAAATCGAAAGGATCCTTGAACAGAGAGTTGTTCTTGCAAGCCAAATTAATTCCCGTGATATAGATATACATAGGTTAAAGAAAAGGTAAAAAGGCCAAATCCAAATTCCAAATTTTAGTTAATTAGGAATCCACTCTCGTTCCATAGACCATACAAAGCTAAACCAACTCGGCGAGTACGAGTCACTCTCCAAACTTCCATATACGAAGAACAAAGCAAAGCAAAACAAATCAGAATCTATCCCCAACACCGGTTGATAGAAGGGTTGATCGGCCCTAACTATCCACAAACACAGACAAGACAAGGTTTAATTACTACCTTGAAACCTTCGACGGTTACCTCCGCCGGCTCAAAAGAAACACCCTTCCTCAACCTCCCAAGGTTGGGTGAGACTCTCAAATGGAGGTGTTGATGGAAGAGCTTGGCGACCCCTCGGTCGTCCCGAGGTTACCATGCCACACTTCGGGGCCCAAACAGATCACAGAAATCACACTTACAAAATGCAAAGCTTATCTTTCAAAGGCACATCTCGCTTACATACACACACTTGGACAAAGCTAAACTGTTCAAACGAAGGCAAAATAGCTTACATATTTATACAAAGCGTTTTCCAACTCTTATAACAAATGGGATAATCCCTCAACATATGTATCATACACATATTTACCATATATTATACGTATTCGCATGCGAGGCTTCAAATCAAGTAGGGTTATAGGTCGAATAAGTAAAAGAACAAAAACCTCACCTTGTCAATGCGCGTAGTGGTGACCAAAAGTGTAACCGGACACCTACGGAGCATGATCGTCCTCAACGGGGAGAACCTCTAAACAAGACAAACAATAAGGAACACTCTTAGACTCAATATGAACCACATTGACTCTCGGTACATGCGTATGTGTGATTATGATGCGAATGATATGAGATGAATCCACATTTAGGTAATTTACGAGCATTCAATACATACAAGGACATATATCATAAACGAGGACGTAAATCAAGTCACAAATTCATAATGTACGGCTTAACACATAATATAACAAATTAATCAGGCATACACATCATAAACGAGGCAAGAAAGATCAACAAGAAGCAACGAAAAGGCGAAAGAAATCTCCTCGGATGCCACCCTATTGGACACGGCCGTGTCAGAAATACAAAGGGGATGGACACGGCCGTGTCCATTTTCCTTTGTAACCTAACACGGCCGTGTCAGGCGTTCGGGCTGGAAAAAATTTAGCGCAGCAACAACCGAAAATGAAGGCAAAAACAGGGGATTTTCAGTTCTTGCTTCAAGGAGACTCTTATGCCAACCAAAATACACTCAACATGCATCAAAATAACACCAATTCATCGTAGATTCATGCCTAAAAAGTAGCAATAACTTCAGCTCCAAAAATGCAAGCAAACAAGGCAAGAATGAGAGGGAATGCATCAAGCTCTAACATCCAAAATTCAAGAACTCATTTATGGCCAAGCCATCCTACCTCAACTACCATGAAAGGAGGAGTAATAAATTTCAAGAATCAAGCTCTAGAAGTCATATATCATCACCAAGAATCAAGGAAACAAGAAGGGAAGCAAGAATCAACAATTTCCTCCAACTACTACTATTTCCATGCTTGCCAAATCTCATCAATCCACCATGGAAATAAGCTCAAGAGAACATAAAAGAGAGAGGAGAGAGTTTAGATTACAACCATGAACTTACCTTTCAAATTTGAGAAGCTTTGGTTGTGATTTGAGCTCAAAATCAACAAAATGGACAAAAGGGGTTTCTCTTCCTTCTTTTCCCTTGCTTGAGCTGATCGTTTCCTTGTGGGAGGAAGAGAATGGATCGGTTTTGGCAGCATAAGGGACAAGAGAGGGCTTAACTCAAGGTACAAGTCTTGGTTAAAAGCTTGGTTAGGGTTTAAGTGGGGTCCACAAGGCTTTATTAGGTCAAAAGATAGCTTTTCGGCGAAAGGGGCTCGTTTCGGTTGAAATTCGAAGGTCTTAATGAACTTAGAAAAATGTGAGGCTTGTCCCATTGAACCCGAATCGTCGAAACGAGTTCAACGGAGGTGACGGAATTCGAATCCGAATTCCCGAGCTCAAGATACGCGTCCCAGAACCCAAGGTGCGCTAAATGCACTTTAGCCTCCTTTAGGTCCCGTCTCCAAAACGAACCCAAAAAGGCAATCAAAACAAATACCAAAACATATAACGAGCATATAATCGAGTCCATAAAGCATATAATTAACACATATCACGAATTCAAAGAAATCAGAATTAAATTCGAATCCAAAACGAACAAAATTCAAAGCAAGGAAAGTTAAACGTTTAAACAATTAAATCCACGTTAGCAATTAAATATCACATAATCTCATAAGGGAATTAATTAAATAGCGCACATAATAGGTTACCTGAAAGTCTGATCAGTCGGGATGTTACAAACCTCCCTCCTTCAAAAGGATCTGTCCTCAGGCCCGAGGCGAGGTCTTGAAAAGTTCCGGATACAACTGTTTCATCTTATCCTCGGTCTCCCAAGTGGCTTCCTCGGATTCTTGATCACGCCACAAAACCTTCACAAGAGGGATCTGCCGGTTTCTCAACTCTTGCATCTTCCTATCCAACACCTGAACTTGATACTTCTTAAAGGTCAAATCCGGCTCTAACTGAACTTTCTCAACTGGAAGGATAGAAGACTCATCGGGATAATGTTTCCGAAGCTATGAGACATGAAACACATTGTGAATCCCGGTCAAGCTCGGTGGTAAATAAAGTCTATAAGCTACTTCCCCAACTCGATCAAGGATCTCAAAGGGGCCTAAGTAGCGAGGGTTAAGCTTCCCTTTACCAATCCGAGCATACCCTTTTCTAGGAAATGCCTTTAAAAAGACCTTATCTCCTTTCTCAAACTCTAAGGGTCGTCTTCTCTTATCTGTATAACTTTTCTGCCGGTCTTGTGCCGGTTTCAACCTCTGTCTAATCACTTTCACCCTCTCAATGGTATCCTGAATTTCCTTAGGTTTCTTAGCCCTTTCGAGCTTTCCATCATTAGTCCATCTCCACTATATCCCAAAAGAGAGGGGATCGACATTTCCTTCCATACAAAGCCTCATACGGGGCCATCCCAATAGAAGACTGAAAGCTGTTATTATAGGCATACTCAATCAAATCCAACTATTCATCCCACAAATCCTGATAATCTAAGGCACAAGCACGAAACATGTCCTCGAGATATCTTATTAGCCTTTCAGACTGGCCATCCGTCTGTGGGTGAAATGCAGTACTAAACTGAAGCTTCATTCCCAAACACTTCTGTAATTCCTGCCAAAAACTGGATGTGAACCGAGGATCCTTGTCTGAAACAATACTGACCGGTGCCCCATGTAACCTAACAATCTCCTTCCGATATAACCGTGCCAACTTAGGAACCTTATCGGACATCTTTACCTTAAGAAAATGCGCCGACTTCGTCATCCGATCAATAATCATCCAAATTCCATCGGAACCTCCTTTGGTCCTTGGCAAGCCGGACATGAAGTTCATTGTCACTTGCTCCCACCTCCACTTGGGTATTGGAAGTGGTTGGAGAGTTCCTCCCGGCTTCTGGTGTTCTGCTTTCACCACTTGGCATGTTTGACATCTTCTAACATAATTAGCAACGTCTCTCTTCATGCCGTTCCACCAATATAAAGTCCTCAAATCCTTGTACATTTTGGTGGTACCGGGATGTACTGCATACGCTGACTTGTGAGCTTCATCAAGTACCAACTGCTTAAGTTCCTCTGGAACTCAAACCCGAGCTTTGAACCGAAACAACCCCGAATCATCAAATCCAAACTTGGTTTCAGGATCATTCCTTGACTTAACTACCAATTTCTGAATCTCAGGATCCACAGATTGAGCTTCTATTAATCTCTGCTTCAAAACCGGTTGAACTGAAATATTAGCCAAGCGAGCCTCTGAAACTAAAACCACTAAATCCTGTCTACTAGATCCTGCTTCCAAACCTGAAATACTAGCCTTCCGACTTAAAGCATCTGCCACCACATTAGCTTTACCCGGATGGTACTGAATCTTACAATCATAGTCCTCAAGTAGCTCCATCCATCTTCTCTGTCTTACGTTCAAATCCTTCTTAGTAAACAGATACTTAAGACTCTGGTGGTCGGTGAACAATTCAAAAGTAACTCCATAAAGGTAATGACGCCATTTCATCAAAGCGAACACCACTGCTGCGAGTTCCAAGTCATGAGTGGGATAATTTTTCTCATGATCCTTTAACTTCCTTGAGGCGTAGGCTACAACCTTCCCATTCTGCATTAACACACAACCGAGACCTTCCTTTGAGGCATCGGTGTAAACTGAGTAACCTTCTGAAACCTCGGGTAGGGTTAAAACCGGTGCAGTAGTCAATCTATCCTTAAGAGTTTGGAAACTCTTCTCACACGCCTCATCCCACTCGAATTTAACCTTTTTCTTAGTTAACCGGGTCAACGTGGAGGCAATCTTCGAGAAATCTTTCACAAAGCGCCTATAATACCCTGCTAACCCGAGAAAAACTCTCACTTCCGAGGCATTCTTAGGTTGCTTCCAAAGCATCACCGTCTGAAATGAAGTGACCCAAAAAGGAAACTCGATCCAACTAGAATTCATACTTACTGAACTTGGCGAATAATCTGTGCTCCCGAAGCGTAGACAAGACAATGCTCAAATGTCGCGCATGCTCTTCCTCGGACCTCGAATACACCAGAATATCATCTATAAAGATGACCACGAATTTATCGAGGTAAGGCCGGAATATTCGGTGCATCATATCCATAAACGCGGCTGGGGCATTGGTAAGACCAAAAGGCATGACCACAAACTCAAAGTGTCCATATCCCGTGTTGAAACCCGTCTTCGGTACATCTTCCTCCCGGATACGCAATTGGTAATACCCTTGCTTTAAATCCAACTTGGAATACACACTTGAACCTTGAAGGAGATCGAACAACTCTTCAATGTGAGAAGACGGGTACTTGTTCTTAACCGTTAACTGGTTCAGCTCACGGTAGTCAATGCACATCCACAAAGTCCCGTCTTTCTTCTTTACAAACAGGACCGGAGCACCCCACGGAGACGTGCTCGGGCGAATGTAACCACACTCTAAGAGCTCATCCAATTGCGTCTTCAACTCCTTCAACTCGGCTGGAGCCATCCACTAGGGAGATTTCGCATACGGTTTTGCTTCGGGTTAGAGGTCTATTACAAACTAGACGTCTCGATTCGAAGGTCAAGATCCCAAATTCTCCGGAAACACATCGGGGAATTCCTTCATGATCTCCGTCTTCTCGAGCTTGGCCTGATCCTTTGACTTATTCAAAAGATAGGTCACATAGCCCGTCGCACCATCCCGGAACAATCTACTTGCTTCCATAAAGGAAATAAACGGGCAGGTCTTCAACCTCTGACCCGCAAAGACCATAGAGCCCAAAGCCACTTTCTTGTCAAAACAATCCATCATTGCTCGATAACGGTACAACCAGTCCATTCCCAGAATCACCCCATACTTCTTGATAGGCATCTTGATCAAATCTGCCGGATACTCTTGATCTTCCACAACCATCGAACAACCATGGTAAACACAATTCATAGACAAAGTACCACCAAGGGGAAAAGAAACAACAAAAGAATCATCTAGGCAAGCAACATGCAAAGGAAGAGTAGAAACAAGCCGGAAAGCAATAAATGAATGCGTTGCTCCCGGATCAAACAATGCATGCAATGGAATGCCATGAATGTGGATAGTACCTTCAACCACGGCGTTGGCATCCACTTCCACATTCTCTTCCTCGCCCTCCAAACCATAAGCTCTCGCTTGGATTTGTGCTCTCGGAGGTATCACATTCAACGGTTGAGGAGCTCGAGGCTAAGGTGTTCTCACTTGAGGACAAGTGCTAATCAAATGACCGGGCTCTCCACATTTAAAGTATCTCCTTAATTTCTTCTGACATGTCTCCTCGGTGTGATTGGGACCCTTGCAATAACCACATTAAATCGGAGCAGGTAGAGCTGGTGCCGCGCAGGTACCGGAGGTCGAGCTTTCTTGACTGAAGTGTTAGAACCTTGGGGTTTGAAAACCGGAGGCCCACTTTGTGATACAGGCCTCTTCCCCAAATTAGAGCTCGAACCTTGGCTCGAAGAATAAGTTGGCCTCAACCTCGTGCTGTTGGCTTCCACACCTTAATCGCCTTTCTCGTAGCCTTCTCCCACGTATCCACAGTAGCCGCCTTAAGAGCATTTTGGATCTCATATCTCAAGCCATGAATAAAGTTACGGTATTTCTGGGTACCATCATTTGTAATATGCGGGCCATACGGTGCGAGTCTCTCAAATTCTAAGATATACTCTTCAACCGATCGATTCCCTTGTCTCAATTCAGTGAATTGCTGAAGTCTTCTCTCACGAGCACTAGGTGGAACATACTTGTGATGAAACTCTCTAACAAAACTCTCCCAATTAAACTCCTCTCCAATTCTTTCCAGTCGAGCTCTCATAGCTTTGAGCCAATTGGATGCGGGACCTTAAACAAACCGGGCCGTGCAAACAGCTTTCTCATGTGAAGGAGCGGGGCAAATTTCCCAAATTCCCGCGATATCCGACAACCACTTTTCTGCCTGTATGTCATCTCCTCCATACCACTTAGGTGGATTGTTATTTCTGAACTCCTTGAAGGCCGGAGTTACTTGCCTACCTTGTCTTTCCCATTGACGATTATCTCGTTGATTCTGTTGAAGTTGATTCAGAAGAGTCTGCACAATATTCTCAGTATTCATTGGTGGAGGTGGTGGTGTTTGTGGAGGGGGTTGATTAAGATCAGGGGTCTGCTCCCTATCTGCTCTCCTTCTTGGAGGCATCCTAAAAATACACAAATCAAGAAATATCGATGCATGGGGTTCAGTTCATGATCATGTAGTCAATTATCATGAATTGAAAGCAAATAGGTCATATAGAGATGTAAATGAATGCAAATAATCATGTACTCCTAAACCGAACAACCTAGACAGACTCAACACGACTCCAAGGCTCCGGTTTTGCAACGAGAGCTCTGATACCACTCAAGGATGTAACACCCCCGGAGCGTAGGGTGCCACATCCCCCGCACTAAGGTCTAACACGAGTAACGAAATAGGGAGTTCGCACCCGTATCAAACCATAGTGAACGGGAGACACACAAAACTCACACCCTCGCTAGGCGGCCTAGACCCTCAGAAACTGCGCAAATTAAAAAAAATCAGAGTAGCGGAAGCAATTTATATCCAACATAATTCCCAAGAACACATATATACATAATCAAAATGGGGGAGGGTCAAGTACTCAAGCTGCATGCTTGATCATAAACAAAGGTACAATGCCATCACGGCCAAAATAACATAAGTGTAGTCATAAAACATAGTCCAAAATACATAAGCAAGAAGGGAAGTAATCCACTACTATGCATGCGGACTCAAGCTACACCACAAGTAAACCCAAAAGATACTTGCCGCCTAGCTTGACTCGGAAGAACCTGCAAACTCAAAAGAAAGGAAAAAGGGGAAAACAACAACGAGGGTTAGTCCTAGTGACTAGTGAGGGGGCTAACTCACGCACCCGATAAATATATATAGAGCAAAGCATTTAATCATATCGAAAGGATCCTTGAACCGAGAGTGGTTTTTGCAAGCCAAATTAATTCCCGAGATATAGATATACATAGGTTAAAGAAAAGGTAAAAAGGCCAAAGCCAAATTCCAAATTTTAGTTAATTAGGAATCCACTCTCGTTCCATAGACCATACAAAGCTAAACCAACTCGGCGAGTACGAGTCACCCTCCAAACTTCCATATACAAAGAACAAAGCAAAGCAAAACAAATCAGAATCTATCCCCAACACCGGTTGATAGAAGGGTTGATCGGCCCTAACTATCCACAAACACAGATGAGACAAGGTTTAATTACTACCCTGAAACCTTCGACGGTTGCCTCCGCCGGCTCAAGAGAAACACCCTTCCTCAACCTCCCAAGGTTGGGTGAGACTCTCAAAAGGAGGTGTTGATGGAAGAGCTCGGCGACCCCTCGGTCGTCCCGAGGTTACCATGCCACACTCCGGGACCCAAACAGATCACAAAAATCACACTTGCATAACGCAAAGCTTATCTTTCAAAGCCACATCTCGCTTACACACACACACTTGGACAAAGCTAAACTTTTCAAACGAAGGCAAAATAGCTTACATATTTATACAAAGCGTTTTCCAACTCTTATAACAAATGGGATAATCCCTCAACATATGTATCACACACATATTTACCATATATTATACGTATTCGCATGCGAGGCTTCAAATCAAGTAGGGTTATAGGTCGAATAACTAAAAGAACAAAAACCTCACCTTGTCAACGCGCGCAGTGGTGACCAAAAGTGTAACCGGACACCTACGGAGCTAGCTCGTCCTCAACGGGGAGAACCTCTAAACAAGACAAACAACAAGGAACACTCTTAGACTCAATATGAACAACATTGATGCTCGGTACATGCGGATGTATGATTATGATGCGAATGATATGAGATGAATCCACATTTAGGTCATTTACGAGCATTCAATACATTCAAGGACATATATCATAAACGAGGACCTAAATCAAGTCACAAATTCATAATGTAACAAATTAATCAGGCATGGACATCACAAACGAGGCAAGAAAGATCAACAAGAAGCAACGAAAAGGCGAAAGAAATCTCCTCGGATGCCACCCGGTTGGACACGGCCGTGTCAGAAATGCAAAGGGGACAGACATGGCCGTGTCAGGCGAATAAATTAAAAAAAAAACATTTTCGAGACCTCAACACGGCCGTGTCCATTTTCCTTTGTAACCTGACACGGCCGTGTCAGGCGTTCGGGCTGGAAAAAATTTGGCGCAGCAACAACCGAAAATGAAGGCAAAAACAGGGGATTTTCGGTTCTTGCATCAAGGAGACTCTTATGCCAACCAAAATACACTCAACATGCATCAAAATAACACCAATTCATCATAGATTCATGCCCAAAAAGAAGCAATAACTTCAGCTCCAAAAATGCAAGCAAACAAGGCAATAATGAGAGGGAATGCATCAAGCTCTAACATCCAAAATTGAAGAACTCATTTATGGCCAAGCTATCCTACCTCAACTACCATTAAAGGAGGAGTAATAAATGTCAAGAATCAAGCTCTAGAAGTCATTTATCATCACCAAGAATCAAGGAAACAAGAAGGGAAACAAGAATCAACAATTTCCTCCAATTACTACTATTCCCATGCTTGCCAAATCTCATCAATCCACCATGGAAATAAGCTCAAGAGAACATAAAAGAGAGAGGAGAGAGTGTATATTACAACCATGAACTTACCTTTCAAATTTGAGAAGCTTTGGTTGTGATTTGAGCTCAAAATCAACAAAATAGACAAAAGGGGTTTCTCTTCCTTCTTTTCCCTTGCTTGAGCTGATCGTTTCCTTGTGGGAGGGAGAGAATGGATCGGTTTTGGAAGCATAAGGGACAAGAGAGGGCTTAAATCAAGGTACAAGTCTTGGTTAAAAGCTTGGTTAGGGTTTAAGTGGGGTCCACAAGGCTTTATTAGGTCAAAAGATAGCTTTTCGGCGAAAGGGGCTCGTTTCGGTTGAAATTCGAAGGTCTTAATGAACTTAGAAAAATGTGAGGCTTGTCCCATTGAACCCGAATCGTCGAAACGAGTTCAACGGAGGTGACGAAATTCGAATCGGAATTCCCGAGCTCAAGATACGCATCCCGGAACCCAAGGTGCGCTAAATGCTCTTTAGCCTCCTTTAGGTCCCGTCTCCGAAACGAACCCAAAAAGGCAATCAAAACAAATACCAAAACATATAACGAGCATATAATCGAGTCCATAAAGCATATAATTAACACATATCACGAATTCACAGAAATCAGAATTAAATTCGAATCCAAAACGAACAAAATTCAAAGCAAGGAAAGTTAAACGTTTAAACAATTAAATCCACGTTAGCAATTAAATATCACATATTCTCATAAGGGAATTAATTAAATAGCGCACATAATAGGTTACCTGAAAGTCTGATCAGTCAGGATGTTAAAATTCCATTAGCTAACATGCAAGAACATAATTCAAATTCCATAATCATCCATCAATTCTCATAATATAACAACCATATCACATGATCATAGCATATACTAGAGCATATCATAACATATTCAAGCATATACTAAACAATTAAAACATATAAACATATATTCAAACATATCATGAAAACTATATAATAAATGCATAAAAGAAAATCCTATATGGCTTAGGGAAGACCCTAAGACCCAACCTAAACATAATATAAACATACCACAACATAAAAACATAAACTAACTAAAACATAACATAAAAACCATAGCATAAAATAAATAAAACAACTAAACTAGGGGGAGGGGAGGCTTACGGGCAAGGGAAGAAAGGAGGGAGAGAGGAGTGCTTGTTAACACAAGACTTTGAGCAAGGATTCTAATGGCATGAGGGGGGTATTTATAGGTGTTGGGAAGCCCCTCATATTGGAAATAAAATGTAAGGAAGGGTATGAGAGCAAAAGTGTATAGCTTCTCTTGGAAGCTTCATACTCTTGAAGCTAAAAAGTGGGGCTGCTGGGGGTATTTCGGTCATTTCACTGCCAAGACATGAAGGTAAGTGGCTGGAAGTTTAACCATTCCATTGGCAAGAAAATTAGCTTCGAAACGCATATTTAGACGTCGAAATCGGATTTACCATTTGAAAGATACATTAGTTTTGGTGAATAAAAGTTTTGAGCTCGAAACTCAACACGAGTGAACAACGAGTTTCTAGAATAATTTTCAAGTCTGGATTGTTTCCAAAATTCAAGAAATAAATCGAGAAGCGTTTTGAGTCCAATATCGACTATAAAACATTTACCGTTAAAAAGTTGAAAACGTACAATAAATAGTGAATTCTTACGTACAGACGTACGCATCAAAATTTCAAGCTAGGGTTTGAATCAAGAGTTGTAAAACATCTCAAAAATCTTGAAATAGCTCAAGTAATGTAAATCCATAGAGAAAACATTTTCCGAATGAAAACCGTTCGTAGAAGGAATAGTGAACTAGGGTTTTCGTAAACATTTTTAATAAAACCAATGCTCAAAGTAGATTTCCAAGTCAAGAATGATTTCAAAAGACTCGTCTCGACTCAAGGATCGATTTGATTGTAAACTTGGGTAGGAAAGGTATCAGAATCAAAAGCTCATTTTCAGATGAATAGTGACTTTGGTCGGCAAGTTCCAAAAGTACCCTTATGGTTCAGGAAAGACTCTCTGAGCTTGGGAAACAAGTTCAAACGATTGGAAAACATGTGTGGTGAACCTCTAGGGTTCAAGTAACAATATAAACAAGGTAGGCTCGGGTTATAAATAGTAACCTGTATCAAGGGTCAAGAATTCCCTCTTAAAACATGTCAGATCGTATACGAGCACAAAGTTCATGTAAGAATGCAATGCATGAAGGTTCAAAAAGTTTGATCATGATCTATAAACGCTTTACCAATGCCCTTAACTTACTGTTTTCATCCAGGCCCTGTTTTGGGCTGTTACACTTCTCACACGGGGCACCTAAGTGAACTTACTTATGGAAGTAAGCACCCTCATGTATCACGCACGTATCAACTATACACTTTGCACCTCCATGAAACAAGGTGGTTGTAACACCCCGCATTTTCGGAGCAAGATACGATGTCGTTCTCGTGCGATTAGATTGTTATTTATTTAACTCTGCTTATGCTTGAATTGCATTATTTATGTTTTAATAGTTCGATTGACTCGATTTCAATCTTATGAAAATATGTGAACTTAATTGAAATACATGTTTAATACCTATTTACTCTTTAACTTAAATTATGTAGGTTGATTTGAAATTAACTAAAATTGGGGATCTATTTCTAATTATGAGAATTTCAATTTGGACTTAATTGGACACCACTAAAATCTTTAGGGTGCTTCTATAATTACACAATCTCTAATTGGATCTATTTGAACCCTAATTGATTTTTGGGACTCAATCGCATAACTTTTAAACTTGAGGGACCTATTTGCAATTTCGGAACTTGAGACTGTATAATGATATCAGAAACCCTAGGCCCATTTCATTCTTTCATTTTCTCATTCCCTTTCACTCTCCATAGCAGCGGCGCAGTAACAGAATCCGCCACACCCGCCGGCGACACCATCTTCCTCAGCTCTTCCCCGGCGACGTCACATCGCCGCCTGATCTCCATCTTCTCCAGTACCACCGTCAGGTCTCTCTCTCCCTCCTTTCAGCGACGACCAAGCAGAAAACTACCAAGTTCCGCCGTGACTCAACCCTACACCACTGCGAAGCCGCCGCTGACCCCTGTCCGAGGCACGACCACTGCCGCAGTAAGGTTCAGATCCGGAAACCACTCTGTTTCTTCTCCCTCCTTCCTTGCTCAGATCTGAGCAGAACGGAGATGCTCGCTTCTTCCTCCAGCAACCACTCCCTGCCGGTGCTTCCAGCACCGATCGCCACCGCCATCTATCCCTTCTCTACTCTCTCTCCCCCTCAACACAGCTACGCAGCCGAGGCGCCATATCATCCGCCTACACTTCCCTGCCATCACCGCCGCCTCACTACGGCTAAACTTGCACCACCGATCTGCTATAATCGATCACCGTACCACCCTCAAGTTTTCTCTCTCGTTCCATATCTGGGGCGAGGATTCTTAAGGTCTGTCATCGCCAACCACCTTCTAGCCACCGCCATCAGACAACCAAACCGCCTACACCACCATCAGTGACTCTACACTCCTAGTTAGCAGTACCACCGCAGCTCGCCATGGCTAGACATCACTCCTCCAGTCACCACGAAGTCTCCGACCACCACTAGATCAACGGTCAGGTAATAGCAGCTCGCTACTCATCTTCTCTGCCACCATTGTCGCCTCCGACGACCCTGCTCCAGCCAATTTCAACTGTTACGTTCGCCAACAGTCATCCAACACCCTTCTGCGTACATATATATACATGTATGAATTTGTATTTATATTTAATTAAGCAGTTGATAGTCTGTTATATTTATGGTGTATAATTATGTATGTATGGGAATTGGGACTTCTTGGGATCGAGAATTATAACAAGTATGTTAATCAGTAATTGTTGGTATTAGTGTAATTAGGGCCCTTGAGGTGGTTGAATATATAACTGACTGGATTTTAATTGGAAACATGATGACTAATTGGTTTAAAGGCTCTTGATTAATTAGCTTTTATTTTGGTTTTATGTGAATGAAGTGATAACTGTATGCTGTTAAACTTATGAAATATAGATCATATGTAATTGTTGTTGTATGAATAATGGGTACATTTCGGTTGCTAACATGAATTAGATCTACTTGCATTGTATTTTGATGGAGCATGTTTGGACATGTGTATTTATGCCTTGATAAAGAAATGACTTGAAAGTTGAAGTGTACTAATATGTAGTTATGCTAATAATTTAATTAAGTAGAGGTTTAATACAATTAAAATGGGAAAACTTGAATTACGATGTGAAATAAGTGGACGAGCATGTTTGTATTAATTAGGAGGACTTAAGCTTGAAACTCTTAAATCTATAATGAATTGTCTTATTAAATGAACTCGGGTAAATTGAATTTAATTTGGATTCAACATATTTGATTTGCTATGCAGCAAACATCTGGGGATATGTAAGAATTGGTACGTTTATATAATTAATTGCCTTATGTTTTAATTAGAATTCTAGAGTTAAGAGTTAAGAGTTGTTTCTACACTACTAATTGGTTGATATTGAATTAAAGTTGTTTGCTTTGCCTTATTTTCTCATGTAAGTGCTTCACACCGTTTCATGATTTTCTATTATGCTCTTTATAAACGTGCTTAGGTACTAATTCACCCATGTAATAATTGAGTTGTACGTTCAGGCGACATGCGGGACATTAATTGTGCACATGAACCTGTTCACTACATTCCATGACACTTTATGATCTTACTTACGTGACATACCATTTCATATTCCTCATATCAACTCATAATCATTGTCGTGCGTCTCTGTGGTTCATGTTTGAGTCTTGTCTCATGAGTACTTCGTGTTTCCCTTTCTGTCAGTGATCTGCATGGCGGAGATAACCCGATCAAGTTTTCATCGTCTTCTCAGTTTCTGCGTCTCGTCGTTTCTCAGGTGAGGTTTAGGATTTTGTATAGTTATGCGACCTATGGCCTTAATATGTTGATTCCAACCCTTGCATACGAGTATATCTATTATATATACGTATGTGTTGGATATGATATGTTTATGACCTTGTGAATCAACTCTGTTTTGGAAAATTAGATATGAAAGCAAATGTAAGCTGTTTTGAAAAGTATGTTATGTTATGTTTATGAAATATTGGCATCTATATGTATATATGTATGTGGATCCGAGGAGCTATGGGTAAGGAGCCCCCGGGACGGTTAGGGCCGTCGGGGATATATCTATGCGTAGTTCCATTTGAGATATCTTCACGCAACCCGTGCTGTAGGGAAGGTGTGGTATCTTGAGCCTTCAGCTAAGGCCGGGGAGGACTCTTGTGTTCGCTACCCCTTGAGGGTATGTCTGTTCTGGATGGTTTGGGGACGGCACATCCCCTCCATCATTGGTGTGACGGTTGGATTTGATTTTGTATTTTATGTTTTAATATGTTCTGAGGAGTAAAGGTTGGAAGCTCGTACTCGCCGAGCATGTGATCTGTTCTGTCTGGGAATCATGAATCGAGATAGAGTTTCTGAAATGTTTTCTAAATCTTATACAACTATCTTTTGGGTACTTTTGGAAATGTTTTTGGTATGCAACACCTATCTCTGGTTCATGAGTCCACCCTTCTAATATGTGTTATGCTCTATATATATATTGTGGGTGTGCGTTAGCGCCCTCACTCGGTCAAGTTGACTGACCCCTTATTTAAACTTTTAGTTGCAGGGCTGTTGGCGTTTGCTAGGCGGGAGTGAGTCCTTTGAGTTGCACTTCGTCGGTCTAGCCTTTTTAGTTGCATTTGTCTTTCATAGACTTTACTTATGTCATGACTTGTAGACTTGAGATTATACTTTACCTTTCTGTAGCCCTGTGTGGCATTCATATTCGGTCCTATGTGGCACTTGATGATTATTATGTTATGTTAATCAGATATTCGGGAGGTATCTATGTTAGTTGAACCCATCACTTGTTTTGAATGTTTGCATTGCTTTCGCACTCTGAGTTTGTCGAATTAGATCCGCCTAGCATAGGGTGTGCGTTTGTCTCCCGTTCGCTCTGATTCGGATTCGGGCATGGACTTCCATTTCATCACCGGGTCTGGGTCTCAGTGCGGGCGATGTGGCATCCTCCGTTTGGGGTGTTACAGTGGTCCTTCTTAAGGGCGTGATCCCACAAGCAAGCCTTAGAGGAGTCAGGTTGACACTCCCACTGTCTGTAGGACTCATCGGCTTGGAGTATTTTACTAATCATGACTTATGTGATATAGGGCTCATTTCATGAACCATTTCACCTAAATGGTAGAGTCCTAAAGTCATCAGGATTAGGGGAGTTCTCATACATGCACAGATAAAGTAAACGCATACCAAACAAGAGCATATAAAGAAGTGTTGCCTCAATTCGTTATTTCATTCAAAGATTGTCTGTGATTACAATAAGAAAAAGTACAAAGCGGATATACAATCAGCTTTTAGGGCACTATTCCTAACAATCACGCATGTATCAATCAATACACTTTGCACCCCATGAAACAAGGTGGTCCTTCTTAAGGGCGTGATCACACGAGCAAGCCTCGAACGAGTCACATCGACACTCCCACTGTCTTTTGGACTCATCGGCTACGAGTGATTTCTACTCATGACTTAAGTGATTTTGGGCTCGTCTCATGAACCATTTCACCTAAATGGTTGAGTCCTATAAGTCACATTGATTAGGGGAGTTCTTATACATGCACAGCTAAAGTAAACATACAATCAAACAAGAGCATATAAAGAAGTGTTGCCTTAGTTCATTTATTACTCAAAGATTGTTTGTGATTTACAAAAGGAAAAGTACTAAGCAGACTATTACATCGGCTTCCAGGGCACTATTCCTAATAGAAGCCTCAATCTTCCCCTCGAGCGGTTGAGGCCAATAGTGAACCTTGGTCCCTCAAGATCTCCCTCGATAGCATAAAGGCGAGACTTCCCCCATTGTATAATCCCCTCTGATTCATGCATTCGCCCTCACATATGGGAGCCTAGTTTTCCCATACATCAAGCGTGCTCTGCCCTTGATAACCACCCAATAGTGCTCTCTGACAAATAGTACAAGGACGCCAACCTACCACTGCTGCTTTTTGCCTGCCTTTTTACAAGCTTGCAGGTGTACCTTTCCAGGCATCCCTCATTGGGCCACGTGTCTAGGGTAACTCCCCATCCGTGCCTGACTCCAGCATAATTACCAAAGGGTTCTCACCCTCAACTATAAATACTCAGAGTTCATCCCTTCTGTAAGTAAGCTTTCATTACTGGAACTCTTCTTTACCTTCTTCCTCCGCATTCGCCTACAGCTGTTTCACTGACTTGAGCGTCGGAGAGCCAAACTGGGTCTCACCTCCCATCTCCCCAGCTTAGCCTTCTCACGTTTTGCTTGTGTTTGTTCTTAGAAGGTAGATCCCACGCTTTTTGGTGATCCTTGCCGGAGTCCTCCACCTCTATTTCCCCACTTATACAAATTCTAAGTGTTGGAGTGTCACACCTCAGATCAGACCTGTAACACCCCGCTCGTCCGGCCGTATAAGTATGTCGTCACGAGAGTGCTATGTGCGCATTTAAATTATTTAATTATGCAATTATATTTTTTGTTATATTGTTTATGTGATATTCTTGAAATATATGAATTAATATTTGAATTATTTCTTAAGAATGTGTTTGAATTTTTGAACGTTTTTAACATTTTGAGTTTGAATTTATTTCCAATTTTTTGTGAATACGTGATATGCATGAATTATATGTGTTATAAACTTGTTTACATGTCATTTTATCATTTTGAACTCGTTTGATGGGGTCTTGGACCATATTCTTGATTTAGGGACTTAAGGGCCTAATGAGAATTTAGCGCACCTTGTGTTCCGGAAGGCATAACTCAAGCTTGGGAATTCGGATTCGAATTTAAAAACCTTCGCTGGACTCATATAAAAAATATGGACCTAAAAAACCTAGCCACATATTTTCTTAGGCCGTTGGGCCTCCGAAATTTGCCCAAACCGAGCCTCACGCAGAGGACTGCCACCTTTTATCGTTTTGCCCGTATTTGACCCATTATAACTCCGTTTGACCCATTTCTTGAACTTTTACACCCTAAATCAACCTTCTACCCTCTCCACTTGCCCATTTCGGACCCCAAACCCAAGAGAAGAGAGAGAGGGAGCTGCAAATAAAAATAGAAAAGGGAAACCCCGTAACTATTCATCCCCATGCCATTTTGAGCTTGTAACTTCTTTCATTCTTCTCCGATTCAAGAGGTAAGTACATATTCTTGTTCTCCATCTCCTTATGGTTGTTTTAAGCTATGATTTGCTGATTTTCATTGTGTTTTGAGCATGGTTTGGGTATGAATGTGAATAGTGAAGGTTTTGATGCCATATGTGAATAACTTACGCATTCTTGCTTTGTTTCTTGATTCAAAACCTGATATATGACCCCTGAAGCATGTTTAATCTTTTTCTAGATTTTTATTTGATGAATATGTAGTATGGAGTGACCTACCATTGTTAAACTTTGAAGTTTTTGGAAGAAATTGAACTTATATGTCGATCAACGACTGTTGTTCGGTTGTGTCAGATTTGGGGGTTGTTTTAGGGGGGAATTTTTCCATGAAATTTGGTGGTTTTATGTATGGAATTGTTTTGTATGTTGTGCCCTACTCCATCCCTATTTCTTGCTTGTTTTTCCCTCCGTTTCAGCAGCAGTTCAAAGAAGACGAAGCTGTTGCGCAGGTTGACATGGGAGTATCTGTAGGGGCTGGGGTTTCTAACCTTAGGTACCCCCATGTCTCCCCTATAACTAGAGACGAGACACCCTGTGTCTCATCCCATTTTCAGCCATTAAATGGCTGAAATGTAGGAGCTTTGCTTGGGCTTTTTCCTTGCAATGTTGTGATGTTATGTGATGTTTACTTGCTTTTCTTGTTTTGTTTTCAATTTTATTTGATTTCTCCCTCCCTAATTACGTTACTAACATGTCATTATGTTGTATTATAATGTGTTTTGATGTTTATTTTAATTTTATGCCTTTAATTTCTAAGTGTAAACTTGACTAGTATGTATAAACGTTCAAATGATATGTGTGATATATTCTTGCATGTCTTGCATTGCATATGTAATTTAAACTTGTATATGCATGATTTATGATATAGTTTGATATATTATGTGTTTATCTAATGTGTTATGTATTGTTTTATGTACTGGTTATGTGATTTCGATTCATGTATACTCATATGAACCTATATGCCCTAAATGCTACCTCTTGTTGCATCCTTTGTATCTTTTGCCTTCCTTTGTGGTTTAAATTCATGAATGCTGATGATATGTTATAATATGACGTGATATGAGTTTATTTGGTATGTTACGAGCTTTTTTTTTTTTTTTTTGCGTGTCTTTGATATGATAATATGATATTTACCCCGATATGTCTAAATTTGAACTTATGTGACGTGCATTGCATCATTTGCATCCATATGTATTAGCCAAATGTCTAATTAGTTCATATTAAGTCTAAGTATGTCTTTTGTTGTTTTCTTTGTCCAGAGGATCATCCCTTGGGTGATGAGGTGGTTCCATAGGTGTGTTCTGGCTTTCTTTGTTCAGTTTGTTCGTCAAGGTGAGGTTTCTTTCTTTTCGTTAATATGACCTACAACCCTACCTGATTTTTAAGCCTGCATGCGACTTACGTATATATATATATATATATATGAATTTATATATGTGTTTGGTACGTATTTTGTGGGAATTGGCCTTGTTTGTTATGAAATTCCTTTGTTTGATTTGAAAAAGGTTGGTGTGTGTTTTGAACTAGCAAGATATAGCTTTGAAAGATAAGTCTTTGAACATGAATGTGAATTTTTGAACTGTGAACTTTGAACCTGGGCCCTAGAGAAGTGGTATATCAACTCAGGTCGGCCGTGGGGTCCCTGAGCTTTCGCATTAACACGACTCCACCTTTGAGATGATTTTCCCAACCTTGGGAGGTCGAGGGGAAGACGGGTTTCCTTGAGCCTACGAAGACATCGTCGAAGGAGTGGGTAGGATCCCCCGACTCAATTCTTTGAACTTTGAACCGGGGTTGAGAGGGCACCCTCTCATCCCCAAAACGGAGAAGGTTGGATTGAATTTAAACTTTGTATTTGTCTTTGACTTTGAATTTGAATAAGACTGTAGGTTTGGTTGGAAACTCGTACTCACTAAGTTGGTGTGATTTTGATTCTGAATATGATTCGTGAAATGGATGTGGATTTCTAATTTGTAAAACATGGTTGATTTTAGCCTTCGGTCTTAAACCTTTTTCTATATATATAGTATCCCAGGGTAAAATATTTTAGAATGCAAAAACCACGCCCGGTTCATGATTTTGAATATGCTTTGCTCTTATGTATATGTACATGTGAGTGTGTTAGCCTCCTCACCAGTCTTTAGGACTCACCCCTCCCCATTGTTTTCTTTTTCCCCCCCTTGTTTCTTGAGTCGCAAGTACAGGTTTTCGGTTGGAGCTATGTGGTGGTCTTTCTTTTGAGTTGTTCGAGTCTTGTAGTCGAGTCTCTTATATACCTTGCATTTTGACTTTAAAACTTTGGTACTATGTATAAGAATAGGATTTCGAATTTAAATTTTTAGAACTTATATGATTTGTTTGGCCCGTGGTAGGCTTGGCATGTATAATTTGACCTATTATACTATTAGTATGTATGCATGTATATCTGTATGTTTGAGATCTTGTTGCTTCTGCCTTTGATTTGATTTTTATGCGCACTCTGTGTCAGGGTCTAGACAGCCTAGCTTAGGAGAGATTTTGTTTGTCTCTCGTTCGCTACAGCTTGGCGGGTGTGTGGAGTTCCCATTTCATTAAAAGTGTCGGGCTATGGTGTGGGGGATGTAGTGCACTTTGCACGAGGTGCTACATCCTAAAGTGGTATCAGAGCGGTTGGTAAACTAAAGCTCTAATGTTGTGTCGGGTCCATCTAGGTCGTTTGGCTTAGGATTGTGTGTTTGTTTGCATTCACTCTCACTTATATGTGAATTATTTATATTATTTGTGTTAATTGTTCACATGAACATGGACTAAACCCCCCGCGTGCATCGATATTTCTTGGAATTGATTTCTTATTTCAGGATGGCATCTCAACATCAACATGTATCATCTAAGGAAGGACAAGAAAAACAAGTGCCTTCGGTCTACAAGAAGTTTAGAGATTTTAACCCGCCGAAGTGGTTTGGAGGTGATGATGTCAAGGTCGAGGAATGGTTGTCCAAGATAATATAGTTTTGGGAGAATTATCCGGGGACATCACGAGATAAGGTGAAGTGCACTTCTCGTTTACTCGAAGGCTGAGCTTCAAACTGGCTCAAGAAAACGAGGTCGAAATTTGAGAAATTCGGAGAAGAATTTACTTGGGAAAATTTCATCCGAGAATTTTGCTACAAATAGATTCCTCCAAGCGTGATGCTAAGAAGACTTCAAGAATTCTTGGATCTCGAACAAGAATTGAAGAAGATGGATGATCTCATAATGGAATTTGAGAGGTCGAGAGCCAACAAAGACTGCCCTAAAGTTCGGAGTTACATACAAGGGCGTAGGGATGATGTTCAACAAGCTCTCCAAGCTTCACCGACGCGTACATGGTCAAAGGAACTTAGAAGGGCGGTTCAAGTGGAGATGGATAATCAACGGTTAGAGTCTCACACTTCTTACGTGGGACAAGAACCGAGTTCAAGTTCGAGCTTGAGTTCAAGCAAGAGACCCGTGTCACAAGAGAAATCTCAAGCATTTCAAGATGTCAACAACAACAAGAAGAACAAGAAGATTCAACTACAGAAGATGGATTCGATGCCTCCCCCACTGGAAACAATTCAATGCTCCTATTGTCAAGGTCCGAATCATACGGAAGAAGTTTCTAGGAAAAAGTTTGGTAGATGTTTCAAGTGTGGAATTAGGACATTTAATGAACGGTTGCCCGAGGAACAAGAATCTGAGTCCTACGAAGAGCCGTGGTTCCAAAAGTCTGAGTAAAGTTCGGGTTGATGCAATTAAAGGTGAAGAATTTGATGTCGAGTTCGACACTACCACCATGGTGAAAGGTACACTAAGCATTCATGGCATCTCATTCATGCATATTTATCCTGGGGAAAACCTACTTGCTTGCTTTTCATCTCTTTTTGTTGCTTCTTGATGCTTGCTTGTGTTTATATTAGTTGTTCCTTTAGTGTAAACTTTCTCCTTGGAGAGAGTTTGGTAAGGTTGAGTGCCGAGAGTGGTTGGTGAGTTGTGAGGGTCGAGTTTGCCTGGTGGACTTGCTGAAGATGCCTTGTTGAGGCACGGAGCTATCTTAGGCGTGGGTTGGTTGTTACTGCACCGTGTTGAGTTGGTGGTTGCCTTTTAGGAGCTCAACGGTATTTTCGGGTAATAGATTGAAGGCTAGCCCATTTATATCCTTTGTAGAAGCGGTTGGTCAATCCAGGATGGTGCAACGAGCTAAGTGGCTTACCTTTGGTTAAGCGAGGGATCGAGCCAAGCTTGAGGAGACTTCAAGAATTCTTGGATCTCGAACAAGAATTGAAGAAGATGGATGATCTCATAATGGAATTTGAGAGATCAAGAGCCAACAAAGACTGCCCTAAAGATCGGAGTTACATAGAAGGGCGTAGGGATGATGTTCAACAAGCTCTCCAAGCTTCACCGACGCGTACATGGTCAAAGGAAGTTAGAAGGGCAGTTCAAGTGGAGATGGATAATCAACGGTTAGAGTCTCACACTTCTTATATGGGACAAGAACCGAGTTCAAGTTCGAGTTTGAGTTCAAGCAAGAGACCCGTGTCACAAGAGAAATCTCAAGAATTTCAAGATGTCAACAACAACAAGAAGAACAGGAAGATTCAACTACAGAAGATGGATTCGATGCCTCCCCCACTGGAAACAATTCAATGCTCCTATTGTCAAGGTCCGAATCATACGGAAGAAGTTTCTAGGAAAATGTTTGGTAGATGCTTCAAGTGTGGGGAATTAGGACATTTAATGAACGGTTGCCCGAGGAACAAGAATCTGAATCCTACGAAGAGCCGTGGTTCCAAAAGTCTGAGTCAAGTTCGGGTTGATGCAATTAAAGGTGAAAAATTTGATGTCGAGTTCGACACTACCACCATGGTGAAAGGTACACTAAGCATTCATGGCATCACATTCATGCATATTTTTTCTGGGGACGACCTACTTGCTTGCTTTTCATCTCGTTTTGTTGCTTCTTGATGCTTGCTTGTGTTTATATTAGTTGTTCCTTTGGTGTAAACTTTCTCCTTGGAGAGAGTTTGGTAAGGTTGAGTGCCGAGAGTGGTTGGTGAGTTGTGAGGGTCGAGTTTGCCTGGTGGACTTGCTGAAGATGCCTTGTTGAGGTACGGAGCTACCTTAGGCATGGGTTGGCTGTTAGAGCACCGTGTTGAGTTGGTGGTTGCCTTTTAGGAGACCCTTTTAGGGCTCAACGGTATTTTCGGGTAATAGATTGAAGGCTAGCCCATTTATATCCTTTGTAGAAGCGGTTGGTTAATCCGGGATGATGCAACGAGCTAAGTGGCTTACCTTTGGTTAAGCGAGGGATCGAGCCAAGCTTGAGGAGACTTCAAGAATTCTTGGATCTCGAACAAGAATTGAAGAAGATGGATGATCTCATAATGGAATTTGGGAGATCGAGAGCCAACAAAGACTGCCCTAAAGTTCGGAGTTACATACAAGGGCGTAGGGATGATGTTCAACAAGCTCTCCAAGCTTCACCGACGCGTACATGGTCAAAGGAAGTTAGAAGGGCGGTTCAAGTGGAGATGGATAATCAACGGTTAGAGTCTCACACTTCTTATGTGGGACAAGAACCGAGTTCAAGTTCGAGTTTGAGTTCAAGCAAGAGACCCGTGTCACAAGAGAAATCTCAAGAATTTCAAGATGTCAACAACAACAAGAAGAACAAGAAGATTCAACTACAGAAGATGGATTCGATGCCTCCCCCACTGGAAACAATTCAATTCTCCTATTGTCAAGGTTCGAATCATACGAAAGAAGTTTCTGGGAAAAAGTTTGGTAGATGCTTCAAGTGTGGGGAATTAGGACATTTAATGAACGGTTGCCCGAGGAACAAGAATCTGAATCCTACGAAGAGCCGTGGTTCCAAAAGTCTGAGTCAAGTTCGGGTTGATGCAATTAAAGGTGAAAAATTTGATGTCGAGTTCGACACTACTACCATGGTGAAAGGTACACTAAGCATTCATGGCATCTCATTCATGCATATTTTTTCTGGGGAAGACCTACTTGCTTGCTTTTCATCTCGTTTTGTTGCTTCTTGATGCTTGCTTGTGTTTATATTAGTTGTTTCTTTGGTGTAAACTTTCTCCTTGGAGAGAGTTTGGTAAGGTTGAGTGCCGAGAGTGGTTGGTGAGTTGTGAGGGTCGAGTTTGCCTGGTGGACTTGCTGAAGATGCCTTGTTGAGGTAAGGAGCTACCTTAGGCATGGGTTGGTTGTTAGAGCACCGTGTTGAGTTGGTGGTTGCCTTTTCGGAGACCCTTTTAGGGCTCAACGGTATTTTCGGGTAATAGATTGAAGGCTAGCCCATTTATATCCTTTGTAGAAGCAGTTGGTTAATCCGGGATGGTGCAACGAGCTAAGTGTCTTACGATTGGTTAGGCGAGGGATCGAGCCAAGCTTGAGGAGACTTCTAGAATTCTTGGATCTCGAACAAGAATTGAAGAAGATAAATCATCTCATAACGGAATTTGAGAGATCGAGAGCCAACAAAGACTGCCCTAAAGTTCGGAGTTACATACAAGGGCGTAGGGATGATGTTCAACAAGCTCTCCAAGCTTCACCGACGCGTACACGGTCAAAGGAAGTTAGAAGGTCGGTTCAAGTGGAGATGGATAATCAACGGTTGGAGTCTCACCCTTCTTCTGTGGGACAAGAACCGAGTTCAAGTTCGAGTTTGAGTTCAAGCAAGAGACACGTGTCACAAGAGAAATCTCAAGAATTTCAAGATGTCAACAACAACAAGAAGAACAAGAAGATTCAACTACAGAAGATGGATTCGATGCCTCCCCCACTGGAAACAATTCAATGCTCCTATTGTCAAGGTCCGAATCATACGGAAAAAGTTTCTAGGAAAAAGTTTGGTAGATGCTTCAAGTGTGGGGAATTAGGACATTTAATGAACGGTTGCCCGAGGAACAAGAATCTGAGGCCTACGAGGAGCCGTGGTTCCAAAAGTCTGAGTCAAGTTCGGGTTGATGCATTTAAAGGTGAAGAATTTGATGTCGAGTTCGACACTACCACCACGGTGAAAGGTACACTAAGCATTCATGGCATCTCATTCATGCATATTTATTCTAGGGAAAACCTACTTGCTTGCTTTTTATCTCGTTTTGTTGCTTCTTGATGCTTGCTTGTGTTTATATTAGTTGTTCCTTTGGTGTAAACTTTCTCCTTAGAGAGAGTTTGGTAAGGTTGAGTGCCGAGAGTGGTTGGTGAGTTGTGAGGGTCGAGTTTGCCTGGTGGACTTGCTGAAGATTCCTTGTTGAGGTACGGAGCTACCTTAGGCGTGGGTTGGTTGTTAGAGCACCGTGTTGAGTTGGTGGTTGCCTTTTAGGAGACCCTTTTAGGGCTCAACGGTATTTTCGGGTAATAGATTGAAGGCTAGCCCATTTATATCCTTTGTAGAAGTGGTTGGTTAATCTGGGATGGTGCAACGAGCTAAGTGGCTTACCTTTGGTTAAGCGAGGGATCTAGCCAAGCTTGAGGAGACTTCAAGAATTCTTGGATCTCGAACAAGAATTGAAGAAGATGGATGATCTCATTACGGAATTTGAGAGATCGAGAGCCAAGAAAGACTGCCCTAAAGTTCGGAGTTACATACAAGGGCTTAGGGATGATGTTCAACAAGCTCTCCAAGCTTCACCGATGCGTACACGGTCAAAGGAAGTTAGAAGGGCGGTTCAAGTGGAGATGGATAATCATGTTAGGAATAGTGCCCTAGAAAGCCGATTCGACGTAATCTGCTTTGGGACTTTTCTTGTATCACAGACAATCTTTGAATAATATATGATTGATCATAGGCAAACACTTCTTTATATGCCAATACGTGTTTTGAGTGTTTCCATTATGTGTGCATGTATGAGAACTCCCCTAATCCTGATGACTTTAGGACTCTACCATTTAGGTGAAATGGTTCATGAAACGAGCCCTATATCACATAAGTCATGATTAGTAAAATACTCCAAGCCGATGAGTCCTACAGACAGTGGGAGTGTCAACCTGACTCCTCTAAGGCTTGCTTGAGGGATCACGCCCTTAAGAAGGACCACCTTGTTTCATGGAGGTGCAAAGTGTATAGTTGATACGTGCGTGATACATGAGGGTGCTTACTTTAATAAGTAAGTTCACTGAGGTGCCCCGTGTGAGAACATTCCTAAATGGGAAAGGAAGTTTCTATTTCAGGAAATGGAAACTTCCAGATTAGAAAATATCTCACGAGTCATTGATGTGATTAATTGATCCTTAGACTTGAGGTTACATGTTACTTTATGAGTTAACTCTGTAGTCTTTGGTATAAGCTTTAAAGGGTGTCGCCTTAGACAACTGATTCAAGGCTTATGCTGGGGCTGCACAAGTGACTCATGAAAGTGAATGAGAATCAAGAAAGGACCTACACTTGCATATGCAAGGTGATCTCTTATTGTGTAAGTCATTCATATGCCATATGGAGTCCTTGGCCAAGGCAGTTGATCAAGACATCAAGAAAAGGGTTTCTTGGATTGAGATCAAATGGATATGAAATGCACTTAGCTTTAAGACCGGATTATTAGGGTTCTGATTATTCCCTTGCCCTAGATCTTGGTTGAGAGATAGTAAGTAGGAGGATTGTATCTCACATGAATCAATGACTTAAAGGTTCTGTCGAATCCGAACATTCCAATTCAGCTAGGGGTTAAACACCTGTTGCTAGACAATGGTCGTTTAATCTGTGGACTGATTAATTAATTAGTGAATTAATTAATTAGGGTCACTGCTAATTGAATTGAGAACCTAGAGGGTCACACACAATAACTTGGTTACATGAGTTGAGGCTTTAAAATGATTAAACGAGTTAATCAAGCCAAGAGGGTTCCACACGTGTGAAACCACACGTGTGGCTCACGTGAGTGACACGTGTCACACACGTGTATAAATATATGTGTATATTTATTTATGTATTAAATAATTAATGTGATTAATTATTTAATAGACTTTGGTTTAATTTTGAATTAAAAAGAAAGTCTTATTTTGGAGAAAAATAATCTAGTTAATTAATTATGAATTAATTAATTAGATAAAATAAGTTATTTATTTTAAATAAATAAAGTATAAAATTATCCAAAAATAGTTTGGATATTTTTAGCTCTCTTAAAAGTTGACTTGAATTAGAATTCAAAGTCAAAGTTGGAAAATACTTGATGATCAAGAAATAGGAGAGAGAGGAACCAAATCCTTGCCCAACAAGGACTAGGATCGGCGCCCCTCTCCCTTTCCTATATATAGGGGAGCTCATGCTCCCCTTTAGAGCTAATTGACAATTCTTGGTTCATGTGTTGAACACCATCCTTTCTCCAAGATAAACGAAACCCTAGGTTAAGCCTAAACACTAACTAGAGAACTAGCATCCTTACAAGTTAGATTGTAGCCAAGTTGGTGGACTATCTCTAGAGACTTCAAGTTAGAAGTTTTGAAGATTCGAGCTTTACCAAAAGTGGGGATTAAGCAAAAACGATCAGAAGGGATGATGAAACGATTCTGAACCCGACGTGAAGCGAATGAAAAAATCGAACCAAAGAAGATGGCGAAAACCGTTCGTCCATATCCTGAAGGATGAATTTTTTCACGAGGGTTTTGTGACTGGCAGTTTTTCTACTTTCGCAAAACTGGTTTTCGAAGGGAGTTTCAATCCTGCTTTTCTAGTTTCATGTTTCTTTCTTTATGTTATATTGTTAAGAACATCTCTAACATGAATTGAATCTAGGTTGGTGTGGATTGCTATCCCGACAATGGATTCTGAAGTAGAAAGAGACTTTCGAGGGACGGGTTGTCAAGCCGCGAGAAGAGCGTTCTTGGGTGGCTTGAAACGCTTCAAGAAAGAATAAAAGAAAAGTAAGTTTTCTATCTTTATGAATTTGGATACACGATTGCGAGTCCAAGATCCTTTTGTTGGAAAAATTTTTAAATTTCCGCTGCTTTCTGATTCGTGTTTTCCAACAAGTGGTATCAGAGCCATCTCGTTAATCGTGTTTCTGATTCGTCTCAATTATTCTGAATTTGGTAGAAATTCTTAGGCTTGATGCAAATGAGTATTTGTAATTGTTTTAGAAAGCCTGAATTACGAAACTGTATTTTTTTCCTGAAAGTTTCTGAAAATTGGTTTTTGCAAAATTTAATTTTTTGAAAACAATTTTAGATTTGAAACTGTATAAACTGTTTTTTGGATTTCTTGGATTGGTTTTGCTTTTGAACGAAAACACGAAACCAAAAGCCTGGATTACGAACACGCGAAACCCCGCGCACGAAGGCGTCGCGCGCGCGGGCTTCGCGCGCACCGTCCGCCTGTCCTAGGCGCGCGCAGGCATCACCGCCACCGCCCTCCCGCAAGCGTGCGGGCGGGCCCGCCCAGGGCTGCCGGGAGAGGCCGCCCGCCGTCTCGCCCAGGCTGGGCGAGAATCCCGTAAGGCGTGCGGGATAGCTCGCCCAGGCCGCCCGCTGTCGCCCGCCATCCTTGCCCAGAAGGGCTGCGCGCAGGAGCGCGCGGCGTGCACGCCCAGCGCGCGCACTCGCACGGCCTTGGCCACGCGCAGTGTGCGCCTGTCGCGTGCGCGCGCGCGCACGCCCGCGACGAGCAGCCCGTCTCGTGCAAGGGCCCTGTTTTCGTAGTCCGTGTTTTTCGTGTTTCGTGCAATCCAGTCCCAATTTTTATTTTTAATTTTAAAATTTTATTTTTGAATATTTATTTTAATTTTTGAATAAAACTTAAAATTGGGATTTTTGAGAAATTGAAACGGTTTATATTTTGGGAAAATACATCTTTGATAAAATTATTAATTTTCAGAAATTAATTGGAATTTTATCTGTTTTGGTAATTGGGATTTATTGAAAACTTTTATAAATAAGACTCGCATCAAGTCGTGTTTTGAGTCATTAGGACTTGAAACTGGAATTTTAATTTATTGGTTAAATTTAAATTCTCGGAAAAGCATGTTAGGTGATCATGGGTTTAGATCTATGTATGGTTTTAATTTATGCACATGGATGGTTTAAATTGGGGTTGGAGCCCTATAGTTGCGTTTTTCAATTGAGGTTGGAGCCTCACTTATGTGCGTACTGTTATGTGATTTATTATGTGGCTTTCCATATTACTGTTTTTGAGGCCGGGGTATGCCCCGTGTAATTGTCTAAGGCCAATATGAAGATTGAGCCTTATTACTTTATATCTTTTTCTTTTTATTGTAATTTGAGAGTAGAGATAGGTGGTGAGGTTTTATTTTCATTTTGGAGACAATGCACCCATGGAGTAAGATGGACCACATTCAAGTAACAAGGAGGCCATAAGTGAAGACCCCTCAAAATGTTAGGGAGGGGAATCTCAATTGTTAAATGTAATAGAGATAGGGCTCGTATTTTGTTACCGCTTTCCCTTATGTGATTTAAACTGTTTATGTGGCATGTATGTTAGAACTTGTGATTGTGGAGTGGCTCCCACATATCACGCATAAGATAGGTAGAACCCATGATCATTACATGTTAGTATCATGCTAGGACATGTTATCTGTTTATGTGCTTGTTTGAAATGCATTTAAGTGTACTTGCATTAATCAAGACTAATAAAATTGGATAACATATATGTTGGTGAGGTCGAACCGAACAACTCTTCGGTTGATTCGAAAATTCCCATTAAATATTAAGCTCATTTCGAATAATAGGTATTTAATTCGAGATGCAAATTTTGAATTAAATTCCTAGCATTCCATCAATAGGTTTTAAGTTTAGTAAGTAAAGCTAGTTATTGTCCGCGAGTCGTGGGATAGCTAGTGGAGCTTATTAGTTCTTAGTTACCTAATTGATCATTTTAAATGATCAATATTTCGTGGTTCATTTTGGCAAGGGCGATGTCCGCGAGTCGTGGGTCGTTCGAACTAAGTTTTGATCATGATCTTATGATTGATGGGTCTAGCTTAAACGCGTAAGTAAATATGGATGTCGCACGAGTCGTGGGTCCATATTGAAAGATAGGTGATGCAAAAACAATTACTAAGAGTTCTAAAGGTGTTAGAATTGGTAAGTTGTACCTACCTAGGATTTTACTTAGAATGTCCGCGAGTCGTGGGTTCGAGGTAAAATGCTTAGGATCTTAGTACCCATTGGGAAACGTGTTCCTCTTAGATCTTTGGGAATTATAGATCTTTGAAAAACAGTGGGAGCTACATTAGATTAAAGACCTTATCTTTTGTATATCGTTATAATTCAGCATGCCCACATTTTTTCTGCTTAGCATTTAGGTTGTAGTTCTGTGATTCTCTACAATATGAAATGCAAACCCATTCGTATCCATCCTTAAGTCAAATAAGTTGACCAAGTCCTGACTAACTCTAAATGGCTTCGGATCCTAAAATTCATTTTAGAATCCGACTAGAGAAAGGCGTTCTCTAAAGGGCGAAGTTTTCAATTGTGAAAAGTCGACCCGGGCCAAAAGAGAAGCAATCTTAGGTAAATGGATTTTTCCAAACCACTTAAGAGCAATTGAACCAGCTCATAAAAATGTTACAAGGTATAACATTGTGGAATTATTCAATATTCCAAATGAGGAAACAAGTGCACACGAACAAGGTCTAAAGATCTTATTTGAAGATCTTGTGGTCTCAATCATCAACTGAGAAAAGAGTTCTCAATGCACTGATTGCCTACATTGCTTCGACTATCATTCAAACCCTTTATGCTCAACTAGAATGATGCTAATGTAGCATAGTTAATCATTTAAGTTGATAATGGTTGAGAACATCCTTAAGAAGGAATAAAAGGTTGAGATGGTTAATTCTTCTTCTAAACTCCCTAAGTTTAAGGCTTGAACGCCTAAAGAAGAAGAAACCCTTAAGAGCCCAATGGAGGGGCATGTAAGGGGTACGCCCAAAAGACACTAGAGATCAAATAGGACGTTTGCTTCTATGGTAGCAAATAAGGACTTTGAAAGGGAACTGCGAAGAGTATGATTACTCTGAAATGTTACCTCGTTTAGTAATTCTACTAGGAATAGAATTCACTAGTCTTGAGTCAATTCAGCATAATCCGTTGTGCAAAGACTCAAGGCACTAATGTTCTGAACATACAACGAGATAACAAAAGTCAGTGAGATGACAAAGCTTCGAATTACTTTGGAACGTTGAGATATAAAAGGATTAGCAAGTCAGACACCTTAGGATCATTCTATGAAAATGAACCTATAGAGTTGACTTCCTGTGAATCCTATCTCAAAGGGAAAACGTTCCCGGAACATTGTTTAGGTGAAACATGGAACGTTCCAAAATTATAGTGGATTTCGATCCATGCTGATGAGTGTAAGATGCTTAATGTAAGCATTAGATACAATCGTCAGTTTAATCATTATGAATGAATGTACTTGTTAAAGTACAAATTCGAAACTTATATGAAATTCTTAGAATTTCAAAAGGAGGTTAGGAACCGAAGTAGTCATAAGTTATAGGCAAATCGATATGATCGAGATAGCCAATATCTTATCAACTAATTCCTTAGTCATCTTAGAAATAATAGGATTATCTCTCAGTAAACTAATTCGAGAACACCTTAGTGTTTCCGAATGAGGGAATGAAACCTTATATGATATGGTCCATTCCATAGCAAACTTTACTGACTTATAATCATTCTAGGAATAAACTCCCAGAATATGCAGTTAGAGATTTTGAATTTTGCACCTTCCAAAATCAGTCCTTTAGATGCACTATGCAATGTGGCACACTAAATTCCCTAATTATTCTTGTCCAAGAATTTAGTGGAATCCTCTTAAGTAAAGAGGATAGTGGGAGATAGGCTTGAAATGAGTTCAAGTTTATACAAACAATATTGGATATCATTTCTGCGATTCCCTTAGACAAAGGTTGTTTGTCTCAAGGAATGTATCTTTCTTAAGGAATCGTTCCTATAGAAGAAGAAAGACAAGCAAGCAGACCCCAAAGAAATTTGAGAATAAATATCCACGCCACATATAGAAGAAATGAGCCCATCTGATAAAACTTAGCCAAATTTTAGAGCATGTACACGTGTGAAACCCTTCTCTTAAGACGTGTTTAGAACACGTTCCTAGATAGCCAATGAATTACTTGAAGAGGAGACACTGTCAGATTTGGAATCTGAGTAGTGTAAGCAAGCCTTGAAATCCAATATGGATTCCATATACTTAAACCGAGTTTTGACCTTGGTTGATCCACCTGATAGGATCAAGCTCCTAGAGCTTCGAGTAAATGGAAAGTATTACAACCTTCTTGACGGTTGAAATGCAAAAAGTCCATTTGGGTTGTGTTTACCATATCCTCATATTCTGACTATGAGATATGATAAATGAATATGAGAACTATCTTGTTCAATATGAGATTGAAAGAGACTGAAATAAGGTATTTCTATAAATCTCATATTCAGTGGGAGTATGCATAAGGTATGCAAATCCCTAAAGTCAATCTGTGGATTGATAAAGGCTTCTAGGATTAGACAATTCGATTCCATAGGATAGTCAAATCCTTTGACACAGATGGAAGTCGAATAAGTCTCAAAGTGTACATAGGAAAGTTAGTGATGTAAGAGTCAATTTTTGGTTCTTTAGAAAACGACATCCTTCTCATTAGGAATGTCAAGGACGACGTGAAAGTTACCAATTCTTGTTTAAGAAACAATTTGACATGAAAGATCTTAGTGATTATCCTATATTCTCGACATTCAGATCTATAGAAGATAGATCTAAGAGAATAAAAGGATTATCACAAAATGAGTACATAACCACGGTACTAAAAGGAGTTTAGTATGGACAATGGAACATCTCTTTTGAAGAGTATGTGTCCTAAGATAACTTTGAGAAAGTTAGAATGTCCAAAATCCCTTTAAGTGAAAAGGTGCATAATGTATGAAATGTTATGTACTAAATTAGATATGGCGCAACACTAAGTGTAGTGGGCCGAATCTAATATGACCTCAGAGAAGGTCATTAGATCTCTGTAAAGGATGTCCTCAGAGTACTTGAGAAGAAATGAGGATATGTATTAGTTTACAGAGCCCAAAAGATCTTGTTATTAGAAGGATATTTGATGTAACCGTTCATCAAACATAGATGATTATGAAATCATTGAAAGGATACAACTTCTACCAGAATGGTAATGCAATGCGTTGGAAAGGGGTTCCAAGGACGGACATTGCAAAACTCGACTATCGTAGTTGAGAACTTAGTCGTATTATATAACGCTAAGTTAAGTGTTTGGGTAAGAAACTCCATCTAACTTGTTAGATGAAGTTCCTAGCATGAAACAACTCCTTTATCATATTGTATGATAAGATGGATGGTTGCTCAAGTAAGAGAACCAAGACCTCACCAAGAGACTGAACACGTGATTACGAATCACTTTATAAGGAAAAGGTGTTTCCTAAGAGATGTGTAAACAAGAGGGTCACATCAGCAGAGAATATAGCAGATCCACTTTGGAAACGCCCAAAGTCAATAGGGTCTCTAAGTGCATCTTGAGAAGATGGGACTTAGAGTACCTAAATGGCTTTTACGGGCAAGTGGGAGATTGTTAGGAATAGTGCCCTAGAAAGCCGATTCGACGTAATCTGCTTTGGGACTTTTCTTGTATCACAGACAATCTTTGAATAATATACGATTGATCATAGGCAAACACTTCTTTATATGCCAATACGTGTTTTGAGTGTTTCCATTATGTGTGCATGTATGAGAACTCCCCTAATCCTGATGACTTTAGGACTCTACCATTTAGGTGAAATGGTTCATGAAACGAGCCCTATATCACATAAGTCATGATTAGTAAAATACTCCAAGCCGATGAGTCCTACAGACAGTGGGAGTGTCAACCTGACTCCTCTAAGGCTTGCTTGTGGGATCACGCCCTTAAGAAGGACCACCTTGTTTCATGGAGGTGCAAAGTGTATAGTTGATACGTGCGTGATACATGAGGGTGCTTACTTTAATAAGTAAGTTCACTGAGGTGCCCCGTGTGAGAACATTCCTAAATGGGAAAGGAAGTTTCTATTTCAGGAAATGGAAACTTCCAGATTAGAAAATATCTCACGAGTCATTGATGTGATTAATTGATCCTTAGACTTGAGGTTCCATGTTACTTTATGAGTTAACTCTGTAGTCTTTGGTATAAGCTTTAAAGGGTGTCGCCTTAGACAACTGATTCAAGGCTTATGCTGGGGCTGCACAAGTGACTCATGAAAGTGAATGAGAATCAAGAAAGGACCTACACTTGCATATGCAAGGTGATCTCTTATTGTGTAAGTCATTCATATGCCATATGGAGTCCTTGGCCAAGGCAGTAGATCAAGATATCAAGAAAAGGGTTTCTTGGATTGAGATCAAATGGATATGAAATGCACTTAGCTTTAAGACCGGATTATTAGGGTTCTGATTATTCCCTTGCCCTAGATCTTGGTTGAGAGATAGTAAGTAGGAGGATTGTATCTCACATGAATCAATGACTTAAAGGTTCTGTCGAATCCGAACATTCCAATTCAGCTAGGGGTTAAACACCTGTTGCTAGACTATGGTCGTTTAATCTGTGGACTGATTAATTAATTAGTGAATTAATTAATTAGGGTCACTGCTAATTGAATTGAGAACCTAGAGGGTCACACACAACAACTTGGTTACATGAGTTGAGGCTTTAAAATGATTAAACGAGTTAATCAAGCCAAGAGGGTTCCACACGTGTGAAACCACACGTGTGGCTCACGTGAGTGACACGTGTCACACACGTGTATAAATATATGTGTATATTTATTTATGTATTAAATAATTAATGTGATTAATTATTTAATAGACTTTGGTTTAATTTTGAATTAAAAAGAAAGTCTTATTTTGGAGAAAAATAATCTAGTTAATTAATTATGAATTAATTAATTAGATAAAATAAGTTATTTATTTTAAATAAATAAAGTATAAAATTATCCAAAAATAGTTTGGATATTTTTAGCTCTCTTAAAAGTTGACTTGAATTAGAATTCAAAGTCAAAGTTGGAAAATACTTGATGATCAAGAAATAGGAGAGAGAGGAACCAAATCCTTGCCCAACAAGGACTAGGATCGGCGCCCCTCTCCCTTTCCTATATATAGGGGAGCTCATGCTCCCCTTTAGAGCTAATTGACAATTCTTGGTTCATGTGTTGAACACCATCCTTTCTCCAAGATAAACGAAACCCTAGGTTAAGCCTAAACACTAACTAGAGAACTAGCATCCTTACTAGTTAGATTGTAGCCAAGTTGGTGGACTATCTCTAGAGACTTCAAGTTAGAAGTTTTGAAGATTCGAGCTTTACCAAAAGTGGGGATTAAGCAAAAACGATCAGAAGGGATGATGAAACGATTCTGAACCCGACGTGAAGCGAATGAAAAAATCGAACCAAAGAAGATGGCGAAAACCGTTCGTCCATATCCTGAAGGATGAATTTTTTCACGAGGGTTTTGTGACTGGCAGTTTTTCTACTTTCGCAAAACTGGTTTTCGAAGGGAGTTTCAATCCTGTTTTTCTCGTTTCATGTTTCTTTCTTTATGTTATATTGTTAAGAACATCTCTAACATGAATTGAATCTAGGTTGGTGTGGATTGCTATCCCGACAATGGATTCTGAAGTAGAAAGAGACTTTCGAGGGACGGGTTGTCAAGCCGCGAGAAGAGCGTTCTTGGGTGGCTTGAAACGCTTCAAGAAAGAATAAAAGAAAAGTAAGTTTTCTATCTTTAAGGGACTAAAATGCAAATTGTGGTGATTCATCTAACTCTTGGAAGACCTACACTCACACATGCATTGTATATGTATATACATTAATAGAGCACTAAGGATTTTTTTATATATATAATATGCATAATATCTAACTTTATACATATATAATCTATATCTCTATAATTATGTTACATTACATACATTATATAAAATATAACATATATTTAAGATATACACACATTCCACTCATCCATTCTTATCAAGACTTCACACATTCACACACTAAAAACCGATTCAAACACCATCAAGGGAAGGAAGAAAGTTTTCATCAAATTCAAGCCAAATTCAAGGAGGAATTATACAAGTTAGAAGCATCATCTTCATCATCTCATCATTCCATCCATTTCTTCTTCCATCTTGAGGTATATGGAGAATTTGATTGAATCCCTTGAGATATATTTGAGTAGGGTTTGATAAATATGATATGATTCCTTGGTTATAAGTGCTTAGAAACATGTTTAGGATCATTATATCTCATAACTTGCATGAATTCTTGAATAAGAGGAAAGTTGGAAAACATGAGTTTATATGGGATTTTGATGATGAATTCTTGATGATTTGATACATGTTTCCTTGGATTATATGATGATTAATTGATATATATGATCATATACATGCTATATGTTGGTTTTCAAGTGTTTATTTGATGTAGTTTGGTGATTGAGTGGTTTGGGAGCCTTTTCCCGCGACCTCCCCTGTTTTCTTGCCCTGTTTTTCGGTTACGTGCAGTGACACGGGGGTGTCGCTTTTCCCCTCTTCAGCGTGACACGGGGGTGTTCTTTGGGTTGAGTTTCTGTACCGTGACACGGGGGTGTCACGGCTTAGTGTATTTTGGTGACACGGGCGTGTCACCTTTTCCTGCATTTTGTCCAACTTCGAACCAACGCCATTTTCACCTCGGTTTGAATTAGAAAACGTGCCATATAGCGTTGGAAAGGTCTATGTGTCTACTTTCATTCCCAACAAGCAAAACTCAATTCCCACTTCTAGAATTTAAGATATTCCAGTTTTCCCACAACATGTACATTTCCAAAAATTGTCGGTTTTGGCCAAACTTCACCAAAACCTTTCTTATTGCATTTCTTTCACTTCCTTGGCTCCCATATGTGAATTATGTGATATATATACTTGCTTAATTGATAATCATGCTCCTATTTGACTCTCCTTGATTGTTGTTGCATAATATCTTGATTATGACTTCGCCGTGCGTCTCAATTGGTTCATTCGAGTTGAGTCTTATGTACACTTATCCTTGTTGCACAGATTTTGGTCCCGGAGACGAGGAGCACGGTCCGTAGGGTGCTTCCTTGCTTCTTTTGGTTGGTAGAGGTGAGGTTTAATTACTAGATATATATAGAACCCTTACAACCCTACGTGATGTTTTCAGCCAAAATGTATATATATATATGTATATATCTTTCCCACAATCTCTACCGATTGCAAATGATTTCGTGATCTAATGAATAATCGTGTTATCGTGATTGATCGTGTTTTGGCGAGTAAGCATATCGTGTTCACATGGGCCCGAGGGTAGTGTATTGAGCCAACCGGGAAAGCAAGGGCTGACGGGTAACTCTTGCACTATCCTCACCAATTTTTGGGATCACCTCTAAATCCACCAGGAGGTTTGGTGGAGGAAGAAATCCCGTGCATGGGAGTCATGTTCCCGACGTACACCGTTCATGGATGGTTGGGCCTTGCAATCCCACCATCACCGGAGGAAGAAGGAGTTCGTGAAAATGCTAAATGTGCACTAATGATTGTATGATAATTATTGAAATAAAACCTAAAGATGGTATTGTTCACTAATTGGAGTAAGGTTGGAGATTGCCCTCACTCGCCGGGCCACTGAGTGAATTGAATTGAACTGATAAGGTTTATATTGATTGAATGGATTAGTTGTAATCTCGGGCGAGATCTATTTTAATATTGAACGTATATTGTTTCTATTTTATAAACCCTTACCCGAGATTATGGCTTGCATGGTAATTGCGCTATTATTTAATTATAAACCCCTCGCTCAGTCCATGTTGGACTGACACCTCAACTTTTCAGTTTTTGCAGGTTCGTGCTAGGCGGGAATTAGAGTCTCGTGTCTTTTATTCGGGTCTAGCACTTCACCTTCATACTTTGTTCTTGTATTGATACTAGTTATTTTGTAGCATGTTTTGGATTTATACTTGGAGATGATATTGTATTGATATATATAAATGTTGGTATCTATAAATAAATATGTAAATATGGTACCTAAAAGTATTGATTGCTATTGCTTCCACTTTTATTGCTCTGAATTGTTTATTGGTAGTATTTGAGGGTACCCGCCTAGCTTTTGAGTTTTGTTGTCACCCGTTCGCCATGAGTCCGGTTCATATATGGACTACCCATTTCATGTGTGAGCTAGACTTATGGTGCGGGGGTGTGGCATCTCGGCGTTCCGAGTGCTACATCTTAAGTGGTATCAGAGCCCGGTTGCAAAACCGTGGTTCTAGTGTTGTGTCTTGTGAGTCTAGGTCGTACGGCTTAGGGACTACTTGACAATGTGTTGCATATATACCTCTCCTTTGTGCTTAATTGATTTAAATTTTGAATTCTGATTGAATTATTTGCATTAACATGCATAGACTAAAAATAGCACGCATTTTAGTGTTTATTGACAGGATGCCTCCACGAAGACATCGTGATCGATCTCCAGGATGACATCATCATCGTGATCGTACTCCTACACCTCCACCTCCACAACTACCGCCGGCAGAGGCCTTTGTTAACTCAGTTATCAATATTATAGATCAAAGGCTACGAGATTATGTACCACCGGCACCTCCAGCACCACCTGCACCTGTTGTACCGCCTGAGGCACCGCTTTCTGTTATACTTAGGGAGTTTCAGAATCAAAGACCTCCCATGTTCTTCAAGGGAAATGATATACAGGCGGAAATGTGGCTGAAAGAGGTAGAGAGGATATGGGAGCTCATTCCATGTGAGACCCGAGAGAAGGCTCGATGCACCATCACTTTAATACAAGGGGAAGCCTACTCTTGGTGGGAAAGTACGCGGATTGTATTGGAGGCAACTGGAGAGGAGATTAATTGGGAAATATTTACAAGAGAATTTAATAACAAGTTTATCCCTCCCTCATCACGTACTCGAAGGTTGAGAGAATTTACTGAATTGAAGCAAGGATCGAGGTCTGTGGCCGAGTATATTTCAGAGTATGAAAGGTTATCTCGCTATGCACCCAATATAGCGAGTGATGATTTTCACAAAGCTATGCAGTTCGTACAAGGACTCCGACCGGACATACAGAGAGCCTTGGAAGCGGTTAACACGAGTACTTGGGTCAAGGCTACCACGAAAGCTTTGAAAGTTGAAGACTCGGTGAATGCGAGAAGGCCTGTACCTCACTCCGGCCAAAATTCTAATAATGGAAAGAGGCCTATTTCTTATCAATCCTCGCCACCTCAGGAAGGATCTCAGAAAAAGGCTCAATCAGTAGGATCGGCCTCGAAAGCTCCAAGTGTACCAACTTCAACATCATCTTCGGGAAAACCTCTTTGCACCTATTGCGGACGTGATACACATACTTATGAGGCTTGTAGGAAACGTTTGAATCTATGTCTGCGCTGTGGAAGCAATGAGCACCTAGTAGACACGTGTCCGAAGCGCCGAGAGTTGTCTACCGGGGGACAGAGGCCACTTGTTCAGGCTCGTGCATATGCTCTGGAGAGAGAGGTGCACAATATGAATGCTCATCCGAATGTGGTAGCCGAAGGTATCAACTATATTTATGGCATAATCAAAGGTGAACGGTACCCTAACCATGCATATCACGTGCATCATGAAATCTATTGCTATTGTATTTAATTCTTATTAGTTGCAATTTTGGTTGTGTAAAAGCATTAGTTATGTGATTAACGTGATGCTACCTGCTTTATGTGACATATACGTGAACGTTTCTACAATTTGCCTTCTTGAATCGTTGTTTTGGCGTGTGTGTGAGAGACGGGGTTCTCTCATTACTTGTTTGAGAGACGGGGTTCTCTCGTTGTGTGTTTGAGAGACGGGGTTCTCTCGTTGTGTGTTTGAGAGACGGGGTTCTCTCGTTGTGTGTTAGAGAGACGGGGCTCTTTCTCTACTTGTTTAAGAGACGGGGCTCTCTCATGGCTTGTCTAAGAGACGGGGTTCTCTTATTGCCTATACATCATTTTTAAAACACGGCAGTGGACCTGGGGACCAGGTCCTTTTAAGGGGGGGAGAATTGTAACGCCCCGATTTTTCCATTCAATCATTATGTGATATTATATGAATTTTATAATTTTCATAACATTATATGCATTATGTTTATATAGATTTACTTGAATTAGCGTTAACGTGAAATTCATGTGAATTATTTATTAATGTGATTAAATGTTCTTATATGTTCTTATTTGATCATTTCCTGAATTCATGGACTAAATTGCATTTCAAGATTTGGGAGTTAAATGTTTATTTGTTAGAAATGATACTTGTGTGCATTCATTTAAATACATAAGGGACTAAAATGCAAATTGTGGTGATTCATCTAACTCTTGGAAGACCTACACTCACACATGCATTGTATATGTATATACATTAATAGAGCACTAAGGATTTTTTTATATATATAATATGCATAATATCTAACTTTATACATATATAATCTATATCTCTATAATTATGTTACATTACATACATTATATAAAATATAACATATATTTAAGATATACACACATTCCACTCATCCATTCTTATCAAGACTTCACACATTCACACACTAAAAACCGATTCAAACACCATCAAGGGAAGGAAGAAAGTTTTCATCAAATTCAAGCCAAATTCAAGGAGGAATTATACAAGTTAGAAGCATCATCTCATCATTCCATCCATTTCTTCTTCCATCTTGAGGTATATGGAGAATTTGATTGAATCCCTTGAGATATATTTGAGTAGGGTTTGATAAATATGATATGATTCCTTGGTTATAAGTGCTTAGAAACATGTTTAGGATCATTATATCTCATAACTTGCATGAATTCTTGAATAAGAGGAAAGTTGGAAAACATGAGTTTATATGGGATTTTGATGATGAATTCTTGATGATTTGATACATGTTTCCTTGGATTATATGATGATTAATTGATATATATGATCATATACATGCTATATGTTGGTTTTCAAGTGTTTATTTGATGTAGTTTGGTGATTGAGTGGTTTGGGAGCCTTTTCCCGCGACCTCCCCTGTTTTCTTGCCCTGTTTTTCGGTTACGTGCAGTGACACGGGGGTGTCTCTTTTCCCCTCTTCAGCGTGACACGGGGGTGTTCTTTGGGTTGAGTTTCTGTACCGTGACACGGGGGTGTCACGGCTTAGTGTATTTTGGTGACACGGGCGTGTCACCTTTTCCTACATTTTGTCCAACTTCGAACCAACGCCATTTTCACCTCGGTTTGAATTAGAAAACGTGCCATATAGCATTGGAAAGATCTATGTGTCTACTTTCATTCCCAACAAGTAAAACTCAATTCCCACTTCTAGAATTTAAGATATTCCAGTTTTCCCACAACATGTACATTTCCAAAAATTGTCGGTTTTGGCCAAACTTCACCAAAACCTTTCTTATTGCATTTCTTTCACTTCCTTGGCTCCCATATGTGAATTATGTGATATATATACTTGCTTAATTGATAATCATGCTCCTATTTGACTCTCCTTGATTGTTGTTGCATAATATCTTGATTATGACTTCGCCGTGCGTCTCAATTGGTTCATTCGAGTTGAGTCTTATGTACACTTATCCTTGTTGCACAGATTTTGGTCCCGGAGACGAGGAGCACGGTCCGTAGGGTGCTTCCTTGCTTCTTTTGGTTGGTAGAGGTGAGGTTTAATTACTAGATATATATAGAACCCTTACAACCCTACGTGATGTTTTCAGCCAAAATGTATATATATATATGTATATATCTTTCCCACAATCTCTACCGATTGCAAATGATTTCGTGATCTAATGAATAATCGTGTTATCGTGATTGATCGTGTTTTGGCGAGTAAGCATATCGTGTTCACATGGGCCCGAGGGTAGTGTATTGAGCCAACCGGGAAAGCAAGGGCTGACGGGTAACTCTTGCACTATCCTCACCAATTTTTGGGATCACCTCTGAATCCACCAGGAGGTTTGGTGGAGGAAGAAATCCCGTGCATGGGAGTCATGTTCCCGACGTACACCGTTCATGGATGGTTGGGCCTTGCAATCCCACCATCACCGGAGGAAGAAGGAGTTCGTGAAAATGCTAAATGTGCACTAATGATTGTATGATAATTATTGAAATAAAACCTAAAGATGGTATTGTTCACTAATTGGAGTAAGGTTGGAGATTGCCCTCACTCGCCGGGCCACTGAGTGAATTGAATTGAACTGATAAGGTTTATATTGATTGAATGGATTAGTTGTAATCTCGGGCGAGATCTATTTTAATATTGAACGTATATTGTTTCTATTTTATAAACCCTTACCCGAGATTATGGCTTGCATGGTAATTGCGCTATTATTTAATTATAAACCCCTCGCTCAGTCCATGTTGGACTGACACCTCAACTTTTCAGTTTTTGCAGGTTCGTGCTAGGCGGGAATTAGAGTCTCGTGTCTTTTATTCGGGTCTAGCACTTCACCTTCATACTTTGTTCTTGTATTGATACTAGTTATTTTCTAGCATGTTTTGGATTTATACTTGGAGATGATATTGTATTGATATATATAAATGTTGGTATCTATAAATAAATATGTAAATATGGTACCTAAAAGTATTGATTGCTATTGCTTCCACTTTTATTGCTCTGAATTGTTTATTGGTAGTATTTGAGGGTACCCGCCTAGCTTTTGAGTTTTGTTGTCACCCGTTCGCCATGAGTCCGGTTCATATATGGACTACCCATTTCATGTGTGAGCTAGACTTATGGTGCGGGGGTGTGGCATCTCGGCGTTCCGGGTGCTACACAAGTCGTTTCCAATCTGACCCTGGAGATGCTCACTGGGCTGTCGTGAAGAATATTTTTAAGTACTTGAAAAGTACTAAAGATTTATTCTTAGTTTACGGAGGTCACAAAGATCTTACTGTCGAAGGATACTGCGATGCAAGCTTTGCATCTGACTTTGATGATTTTAAGTCAATGTCAGGATACATTTTCTGCCTAAACGGCGGAGCAGTGAGTTGGAAGAGTTCCAAGCAAACTACCACTGCAGATTCGACCACTGAGGCCGAATACTTAGCTGCAAATGATGCAGCTAAGGAAAGTGTTTGGATTAGAAACTTCATTCAAGAGTTGAATGTTGTTCCTAGCATAAAAGACCCCATTGCTGTGTTTTGTGACAACACTGGGGCGGTTTCTCAACCAAGAGAACCAAGATCTCACCAACGGACCAAGCACATTATGAGGAAGTATCACCTAATCCGTGATATCATCAAAAGAGGAGATGTGCAAATTGAGAGGGTCACATCAGCAGAGAACGTGGCAGATCCACTTACTAAACCCCTTAGTCGTGAAGCTATCCAAGGTCATCATCAGAAGATGGGACTTAGAGTAGCTTTAGAATGGCTTTGACGGCCAAGTGGGAGATTGTTAGGAATAGTGCCCTAGAAAGCCGATTGTATATCCGCTTTGTGTTTTTCCTTATTGTAATCACAGACAATCTTTGAATGAAATAACGAATTGAGGCAACACTTCTTTATATGCTCTTGTTTGGTATGCGTTTACTTTATCTGTGCATGTATGAGAACTCCCGTAATCCTAATGACTTTAGCACTCTACCATTTTGGTGAAATGGTTCATGAAACGAGCCCTATATCACATAAGTCATGATTAGTAAAATACTCCAAGCCGATGAGTCCTACCGACAGTGGGAGTGTCAACCTGACTCCTCTAAGGCTTGCTTATGGGATCACGGCCTTCAGAAGGACCACCTTGTTTCATGGAGGTGCAAAGTGTATAGTTGATACGTGTGTGATACATGAGGGTGCTTACTTCAATAAGTAAGTTCACTGAGGTGCCCCGTGTGAGAAGATTCCTAAATGGGAAAGGAAGTTTCTATTTCAGGAAATGGAAACTTCCAGATTAGGAAATATCTCACGAGTCATTGATGTGATTAATTGATCCTTAGACTTGAGGTTCCTTGTCACTTTATGAGTTAACTCTATAGTCTTAGCTATAAGCTTTAAAGGGTGTCACCTTAGAAAACTGATTCAAGGCTTATGCTGGGGCTGCACAACTGATTCATGAAAGTGAATGAGAATCAAGAAAGGAACTACACTTGCATTTGCAAGGTGATCTCTTATTTTGTAAGTCATTCATATGCCATATGGAGTCCTTGGCCAAGACAGTAGATCAAGACATCAAGAAAAGGGTTTCTTGGATTGAGATCAAATGGATATGAAATGCACTTAGCTTTAAGACCGGATTATTAGGGTTATGATTATTCCCTTACCCTAGATCTTGACTGAGAGATAGTAAGTAGGAGGATTGTATCTCACATGAGTCAATGACTTAAAGGTTCTGTCGAATCCGAACATTCCAATTCAGCTAGGAGTTAAACACCTGTTGCTAGACTATGGTCGTTTAATCTGTGGACTGATTAATTAATTAGTGAATTAATTAATTAGGGTCACTGCTATTTGAATTGAGAACCTAGAGGGTCACACACAACAACTTGGTTACATGAGTTGAGGTTTTAAAATGATTAAACGAGTTAATCGGGCCATGAGGGTTCCACACGTGTGAAACCACACGTGTGGCTCACGTGAGTGACACGTGTCCTTGTGACACATGTCCCACACGTGTGAATATATATATTGTATATAATATATATATATATATATATTAAATAATTAAATGTGTTAATTATTTAATAGACTTTGGTTTAATTTTGAATTAAAAAGAAAGTCTAATTTTGGAGAAAATAATCTAGTTAATTAATTATGAATTAATTAATTAGATAAAAATAAGTTATTTATTTTAAATAAATAAAGTATAAAATTATCCAAAAATAGTTTGGATATTTTTAGCTCTCTTAAAGTTGATTTGAATTAGAATTCAAAGTCAAAGTTGGAAAATACTTGATGATCAAGTAATAGGAGAGAGGGACCAAAATCCTTAGCCCATAAGGACTAGGATTTTCGGTCCTCCCCTTCCTATATATAGGGGAGCTCGAGCTCCCCTTAGAGCTAATCGAGAATTCTTTTGGTTCATGTGTTGAACACCTTCCTTTCTCCAAGATCAAATAAACCCTAGGTTAAGCCTAAACACTAACTAGAGAACTAACATACTTACTAGTTAGATTGTAGTCAAGTTGGTGGACTATCTCCAGAGAGCTTCAAGTTAGAAGTTTGAAGATTCGAGCTTTACCAAGGAGAGGGGATCAAGCCGCGAGAAGAGTGTTCTTGGGTGGCTTGAAACGTTTCAAGAAAGAATAAAAGAAAAGTAAGTTTCTTATCCCTACGAATTTGGATGCACGATTGCAAGTCCAAGGTCCTTTTGTTGGAAAATTTTTTAAATTCCGCTGCTTTCTGATTCGTATTTTCCTACAAGAACTAAATGAAATTGAGTAGATAATTCGATTATGAGTTCGTGGGTTTTTGAATCGGTTGATTTGGAGTTCGGACGAAGAAGTTATGGCCATTTTACGAAAGTCAACCTTTTAAGCCTTTAATTGTTGACCTGCGACCCAATTTCGAAATCAACCCAATTTGAGACCCAATTTCACGCCTAACCCGCTCCAATTGACCCGTTCGTGACCCATATGGCTGACCCAATTGGCCAATTCAGATTTTAACACCCTAAGCCTCATTTTACGTTATTTCACAATAATCAAACGCAAACTCTCTCAAACCTATTCATATTCTCTCAAGAGCACCAAGAACACCTTCCAACCATCTTCAAGAGACAAGAGTGAAGACTAAACCTGGAGATTCAAGACTAAAGAACAATATTCCCTCTTCGATTTTCAGCTCTTAAGGTAAGAAATGCTTGAATGCTTATGTGGGTCTTCTCCTTTGAACTTGAAGCTTGAATCTGAAATCTAGGGTTCATGTTAGATAAATTAAATCTGAATTTACTGATGGAAATGTGTTTCTTATGTTACTAGGAATGATTTGGTGTAAGAATTTCTCATTTTCATGCTTGTTTGAAGAAACCACCATTGTTGATCTTTGAAGCTTTTATGCAGATTTTTGCATGTTCTTGTTCCAGCTTGTTTTAGGTTGATTTGTTAATGGATTCTTGTTCCTTATGTGTTTTTATGAAGAATGTTATTAATTTCCTTAAGTTTCTTGCATGATTGGAGATTTCACCATTGCTGAGTTTGAGCTTTGAATACATGAAGAAGATGAAGTTCATATATGCAAATTGTTGGAATTCTTGATGTATATTCTGGCCTAAATGTTCTGGGCATATTATTTGGTGTTAATAATTTCTTTTTGCTACAGTAGCATGTGACACCCCCGTGTTAATTTTGTTCTTGGAGGTGACATTCCCGCGTCAAGGCCCTTGGGTAAAAAATTGGATTTTTGTGATCTTGTTCGTTTTGCTTCGTTTTCACCTCCTTTGCACTTCTTACACCCCTAATATGATATATATGACTTGGAATCATGTTTTCATGCATTGTAATGTCTTACATGCCTCGATTACGCGTGGAATTGTGCTAAGTATGGTTCACATGTTCTTATTTGCTTACCTTATGACTTAAACGCTTATTATATGACTTATATGATGTTGTTGATCATCATTATTGAACTTACGATATACTGGGGCATTCAGTTGCATACCATGAGCATATGTTTACTCTTTCTTGAAGCCCTGATACGAACTCCACGTACTTGCCGTGAAACCCTATACCAATACTTGGAGTTCTTGATTTTCGATCGTCCACTTCAAGGTTAAAATAGAGGAGTGTGACCCGTTTGCTATAATGAGCAAGGAACCAACACTATCAGATTTGAATTATAGGAGTGTGACCCGTTTGCTATAATGAGCAAGGAACCAACACTATCAGGTTTGAATTATAGGAGTGTGACCCGTTTGCTATAATGAGCAAGGAACCAACACTATCAGATTTGATAAGTAATGCACCCCGTCGACTATAATGAGTCGGGAAATGACATTATCCGGTGGAGGTTTGAAACTCCGGTGTCGTTCAACTAAGAACTTGTGAGTATAACTCACTTGAATCACAATTCATTCATTTTTTTGACTTAATATTTCGAACTACAAGGCTGGAATATAAAGATGCATGCATGGGAATTCTAAGAGACAATTCAGAATTCAAAGAGACAAGCTAATCCTGTCACTTTTCTTGTTGGCTGAATAAAATGGGCTTAAGCTAATCTAAATGCATGCAAAATAAATAAAAAGATGGCCCAAAGTATAATAAAATAGTTCAGGCCCAAATTACAATAAACTTAACACAATTTGGGCTTAAAATTCTATCACTAAGACATTGAAACAAGGTGGATTGGGTCCAGCTAAATACTTGTCTTCTTGGAGCTAATCTTGAGTTATTTGGATCAAAAGAGATTGAACTTCTTCTTGCATTCTTTTGGACCGTGACCTTGTGGTAGGTCCAACATAACTTGGTTCATCTTGAGTTGTGATCATATCATCATTTGGATCAAAGTGTGGCCTTGTTGGTGGCCTTGTCTTATGATTCACATCATCCTGATTCCTATCATTCTCCCCTTCTTGAAAAAAGATTCGTCCTCGAATCTGGATCAAGATAGTTATCTCACAAAACAAATAGCCCCTTTTATTTCTCAAAGTAGATCTAAAACCCAAAATGAAATACACCAAAGTTGTCTTCTTTCTCTTTTTTTCTAATTTTTTTTTTCCTTCTTTTTTCTTTCTTTTCAACTTCTCTTTTTTTTTCCTCCCTTTTCACATTCTTTACTCTCAATTCTTTGAACAAAGTCACAAGAAGTTTCAAATTCCTCAACTAAATAATCCCTTAAGATGAATGATAAGGGTGTTAAAATTGTCACAAACGAACTGTTACAACTAAAAAGATACAAACAAACAAATCCACATGACTTATGATTTGAGATTACAAAGAAAATAACTGAAACAATGCTGCTCTCTCCCTTTTTTTTTTTTTTTTTTTAACGCGGCTTTTACTTCTCTTTTTGAGTGTGTTTTAAGCCTTTTTCGTAGTTTCTCTTTTTTTTTTTTTTGAAGAATTTTTTTTTTTTTTTTTTTTTGACGATTTTTTTTTTTTTTTTACCTTTTTCGATACTTTTTTGTAGCAATATAACAATAATGAAAAGCAATTATACAAAAGATAAAAGATACGGATACATAACCTTGGATGGAAACCTAAGCTCTAGATACCAAATGATACGAACTCCACGTACTTGCCGTGAAACCCTATACCAATACTTGGAGTTCTTGATTTTCGATCGTCCACTTCAAGGTTAAAATAGAGGAGTGTGACCCGTTTGCTATAATGAGCAAGGAACCAACACTATCAGATTTGAATTATAGGAGTGTGACCCGTTTGCTATAATGAGCAAGGAACCAACACTATCAGGTTTGAATTATAGGAGTGTGACCCGTTTGCTATAATGAGCAAGGAACCAACACTATCAGATTTGATAAGTAATGCACCCCGTCGACTATAATGAGTCGGGAAATGACATTATCCGGTGGAGGTTTGAAACTCCGGTGTCGTTCAACTAAGAACTTGTGAGTATAACTCACTTGAATCACAATTCATTCATTTTTTTGACTTAATATTTCGAACTACAAGGCTGGAATATAAAGATGCATGCATGGGAATTCTAAGAGACAATTCAGAATTCAAAGAGACAAGCTAATCCTGTCACTTTTCTTGTTGGCTGAATAAAATGGGCTTAAGCTAATCTAAATGCATGCAAAATAAATAAAAAGATGGCCCAAAGTATAATATAATAGTTCAGGGCCAAATTACAATAAACTTAACACAATTTGGGCTTAAAATTCTATCACTAAGACATTGAAACAAGGTGGATTGGGTCCAGCTAAATACTTGTCTTCTTGGAGCTAATCTTGAGTTATTTGGATCAAAAGAGATTGAACTTCTTCTTGCATTCTTTTGGACCGTGACCTTGTGGTAGGTCCAACATAACTTGGTTCATCTTGAGTTGTGATCATATCATCATTTGGATCAAAGTGTGGCCTTGTTGGGGGCCTTGTCTTATGATTCACATCATCCTGATTCCTATCATTCTCCCCTTCTTGAAAAAAGATTCGTCCTCGAATCTGGATCAAGATAGTTATCTCACAAAACAAATAGCCCCTTTTATTTCTCAAAGTAGATCTAAAACCCAAAATGAAATACACCAAAGTTGTCTTCTTTCTCTTTTTTCTAATTTTTTTTTTTCCTTCTTTTTTCTTTCTTTTCAACTTCTCTTTTTTTTTCCTCCCTTTTCACATTCTTTACTCTCAATTCTTTGAACAAAGTCACAAGAAGTTTCAAATTCCTCAACTAAATAATCCCTTAAGATGAATGATAAGGGTGTTAAAATTGTCACAAACGAACTGTTACAACTAAAAAGATACAAACAAACAAATCCACATGACTTATGATTTGAGATTACAAAGAAAATAACTGAAACAATGCTGCTCTCTCCCTTTTTTTTTTTTTTTTTTTAACGCGGCTTTTACTTCTCTTTTTGAGTGTGTTTTAAGCCTTTTTCGTAGTTTCTCTTTTTTTTTTTTTTGAAGAATTTTTTTTTTTTTTTTTTTTTTTTTTGACGATTTTTTTTTTTTTTTACCTTTTTCGATACTTTTTTGTAGCAATATAACAATAATGAAAAGCAATTATACAAAAGATAAAAGATACGGATACATAACCTTGGATGGAAACCTAAGCTCTAGATACCAAATGATACGAACTCCACGTACTTGCCGTGAAACCCTATACCAATACTTGGAGTTCTTGATTTTCGATCGTCCACTTCAAGGTTAAAATAGAGGAGTGTGACCCGTTTGCTATAATGAGCAAGGAACCAACACTATCAGATTTGAATTATAGGAGTGTGACCCGTTTGCTATAATGAGCAAGGAACCAACACTATCAGGTTTGAATTATAGGAGTGTGACCCGTTTGCTATAATGAGCAAGGAACCAACACTATCAGATTTGATAAGTAATGCACCCCGTCGACTATAATGAGTCGGGAAATGACATTATCCGGTGGAGGTTTGAAACTCCGGTGTCGTTCAACTAAGAACTTGTGAGTATAACTCACTTGAATCACAATTCATTCATTTTTTTGACTTAATATTTCGAACTACAAGGCTGGAATATAAAGATGCATGCATGGGAATTCTAAGAGACAATTCAGAATTCAAAGAGACAAGCTAATCCTGTCACTTTTCTTGTTGGCTGAATAAAATGGGCTTAAGCTAATCTAAATGCATGCAAAATAAATAAAAAGATGGCCCAAAGTATAATATAATAGTTCAGGGCCAAATTACAATAAACTTAACACAATTTGGGCTTAAAATTCTATCACTAAGACATTGAAACAAGGTGGATTGGGTCCAGCTAAATACTTGTCTTCTTGGAGCTAATCTTGAGTTATTTGGATCAAAAGAGATTGAACTTCTTCTTGCATTCTTTTGGACCGTGACCTTGTGGTAGGTCCAACATAACTTGGTTCATCTTGAGTTGTGATCATATCATCATTTGGATCAAAGTGTGGCCTTGTTGGGGGCCTTGTCTTATGATTCACATCATCCTGATTCCTATCATTCTCCCCTTCTTGAAAAAAGATTCGTCCTCGAATCTGGATCAAGATAGTTATCTCACAAAACAAATAGCCCCTTTTATTTCTCAAAGTAGATCTAAAACCCAAAATGAAATACACCAAAGTTGTCTTCTTTCTCTTTTTTTCTAATTTTTTTTTTCCTTCTTTTTTCTTTCTTTTCAACTTCTCTTTTTTTTTCCTCCCTTTTCACATTCTTTACTCTCAATTCTTTGAACAAAGTCACAAGAAGTTTCAAATTCCTCAACTAAATAATCCCTTAAGATGAATGATAAGGGTGTTAAAATTGTCACAAACGAACTGTTACAACTAAAAAGATACAAACAAACAAATCCACATGACTTATGATTTGAGATTACAAAGAAAATAACTGAAACAATGCTGCTCTCTCCCTTTTTTTTTTTTTTTTTTAACGCGGCTTTTACTTCTCTTTTTGAGTGTGTTTTAAGCCTTTTTCGTAGTTTCTCTTTTTTTTTTTTTGAAGAATTTTTTTTTTTTTTTTTTTTTGACGATTTTTTTTTTTTTTTTACCTTTTTCGATACTTTTTTGTAGCAATATAACAATAATGAAAAGCAATTATACAAAAGATAAAAGATACGGATACATAACCTTGGATGGAAACCTAAGCTCTAGATACCAAATGATACGAACTCCACGTACTTGCCGTGAAACCCTATACCAATACTTGGAGTTCTTGATTTTCGATCGTCCACTTCAAGGTTAAAATAGAGGAGTGTGACCCGTTTGCTATAATGAGCAAGGAACCAACACTATCAGATTTGAATTATAGGAGTGTGACCCGTTTGCTATAATGAGCAAGGAACCAACACTATCAGGTTTGAATTATAGGAGTGTGACCCGTTTGCTATAATGAGCAAGGAACCAACACTATCAGATTTGATAAGTAATGCACCCCGTCGACTATAATGAGTCGGGAAATGACATTATCCGGTGGAGGTTTGAAACTCCGGTGTCGTTCAACTAAGAACTTGTGAGTATAACTCACTTGAATCACAATTCATTCATTTTTTTGACTTAATATTTCGAACTACAAGGCTGGAATATAAAGATGCATGCATGGGAATTCTAAGAGACAATTCAGAATTCAAAGAGACAAGCTAATCCTGTCACTTTTCTTGTTGGCTGAATAAAATGGGCTTAAGCTAATCTAAATGCATGCAAAATAAATAAAAAGATGGCCCAAAGTATAATATAATAGTTCAGGGCCAAATTACAATAAACTTAACACAATTTGGGCTTAAAATTCTATCACTAAGACATTGAAACAAGGTGGATTGGGTCCAGCTAAATACTTGTCTTCTTGGAGCTAATCTTGAGTTATTTGGATCAAAAGAGATTGAACTTCTTCTTGCATTCTTTTGGACCGTGACCTTGTGGTAGGTCCAACATAACTTGGTTCATCTTGAGTTGTGATCATATCATCATTTGGATCAAAGTGTGGCCTTGTTGGGGGCCTTGTCTTATGATTCACATCATCCTGATTCCTATCATTCTCCCCTTCTTGAAAAAAGATTCGTCCTCGAATCTGGATCAAGATAGTTATCTCACAAAACAAATAGCCCCTTTTATTTCTCAAAGTAGATCTAAAACCCAAAATGAAATACACCAAAGTTGTCTTCTTTCTCTTTTTTTCTAATTTTTTTTTTCCTTCTTTTTTCTTTCTTTTCAACTTCTCTTTTTTTTTCCTCCCTTTTCACATTCTTTACTCTCAATTCTTTGAACAAAGTCACAAGAAGTTTCAAATTCCTCAACTAAATAATCCCTTAAGATGAATGATAAGGGTGTTAAAATTGTCACAAACGAACTGTTACAACTAAAAAGATACAAACAAACAAATCCACATGACTTATGATTTGAGATTACAAAGAAAATAACTGAAACAATGCTGCTCTCTCCCTTTTTTTTTTTTTTTTTTAACGCGGCTTTTACTTCTCTTTTTGAGTGTGTTTTAAGCCTTTTTCGTAGTTTCTCTTTTTTTTTTTTTGAAGAATTTTTTTTTTTTTTTTTTTTTGACGATTTTTTTTTTTTTTTTACCTTTTTCGATACTTTTTTGTAGCAATATAACAATAATGAAAAGCAATTATACAAAAGATAAAAGATACGGATACATAACCTTGGATGGAAACCTAAGCTCTAGATACCAAATGATACGAACTCCACGTACTTGCCGTGAAACCCTATACCAATACTTGGAGTTCTTGATTTTCGATCGTCCACTTCAAGGTTAAAATAGAGGAGTGTGACCCGTTTGCTATAATGAGCAAGGAACCAACACTATCAGATTTGAATTATAGGAGTGTGACCCGTTTGCTATAATGAGCAAGGAACCAACACTATCAGGTTTGAATTATAGGAGTGTGACCCGTTTGCTATAATGAGCAAGGAACCAACACTATCAGATTTGATAAGTAATGCACCCCGTCGACTATAATGAGTCGGGAAATGACATTATCCGGTGGAGGTTTGAAACTCCGGTGTCGTTCAACTAAGAACTTGTGAGTATAACTCACTTGAATCACAATTCATTCATTTTTTTGACTTAATATTTCGAACTACAAGGCTGGAATATAAAGATGCATGCATGGGAATTCTAAGAGACAATTCAGAATTCAAAGAGACAAGCTAATCCTGTCACTTTTCTTGTTGGCTGAATAAAATGGGCTTAAGCTAATCTAAATGCATGCAAAATAAATAAAAAGATGGCCCAAAGTATAATATAATAGTTCAGGGCCAAATTACAATAAACTTAACACAATTTGGGCTTAAAATTCTATCACAAAGACATTGAAACAAGGTGGATTGGGTCCAGCTAAATACTTGTCTTCTTGGAGCTAATCTTGAGTTAATTGGATCAAAAGAGATTGAACTTCTTCTTGCATTCTTTTTGACCGTGACCTTGTGGTAGGTCCAACATAACTTGGTTCATCTTGAGTTGTGATCATATCATCATTTGGATCAAAGTGTGGCCTTGTTGGTGGCCTTGTCTTATGATTCACATCATCCTGATTCCTATCAAGCCCTGCATCATTTTAATTGGTTTTGAGTTGTGTCTTACCTTTGTTAGTATGTTGTGTTGTTAGGTGGTGAGTCTCCGGTCGAGTAGCTTGTTGCTCGTGGTTGGCCTTCGAAGTTCTTGGTGAAGGTGAGGAGCTATTATGTGAAAATGTTTCCAAAACTGTGTACACCTAAAGCCTTTCATGTTTGATGGTTTTAATCTCTGTTTTGAAAATGTATATATAGGCTCTATAAGCCAAGTTTGTGAGCTTTGCTCGTAGTATTGATATTTGCTTAAGATCAGCGGTTTACAAGTAAAGTATGAGTTTTGGTATATGGGATAGATACCCAAAATGCATTTGGAACTTTATTGGATATTATGTATACGCGTGTGTAGCGAGATGTGTTGGCTCATACTATGAAAGTGGCATGGAGATTTGGTACCTTGCAGGGACGCTTGCATGGTTGGATTTGGATTTGAGAGCTCGGGGATGGAGTAAGTAGGAATACCGGGAAGGCAAGGGCCGACGGTTACCTCTTACGAAGTTCCCACTTGGAAGAGATATTTTTGGTTCCAACGGAGTGTTGGGGCTGAGGTATACTCGAGGGTGGAATGTGGAGTTTCATGGACTCACTTCCCAATGTTTTGGACCGATGTTCGGGGGCTGCATCCCTCGACATCACGGCGTTGAGGATGGATTGGTTTGTTTTGGTTTGGATTCAGAAGTTTGATTGTAGTGCTCGTTCTCGCCGAGCCCGGTGTTTTGTAGTTTATGATTCGTATATTTTGAAAACTTCCATTGTTTTGGAAAACTCATTCGGATCATGAACAATTCTTGGTTTAGCATGCATTGAACCCTTTTAATGTATTATGTAAACTTCTCCTCACCGGTTCCCTTTGAACTGATCTCCTTTACCTTTCGTGTCCGCAGGTCGTGTTTTGGAGTCAAGCTAGGCGGGGTCTTTTGAGAGTCTTGTCTTGAGTCTAGCTTGTACTTGTTTACGCTTGTAGCGTACTTTACTTTATGACTTATGTTATGTTCCGAGATTTATGGTTTTATTCCGTATGATGATTTTATGTTAGTTTGGGTCGTGATGGTCATTAGGAGGGATTTACATTTCCGTATTTTGAGCATTTCTTGCTGGACCGTGATGGTCAATACTTGTTGGATATTACTTTTATGATTATGAACGCAATTTGATTTAAGCTTCCGCATTACTTGTGTTTGTTACTCGCTTTGTGAGTCTAGCACCGCCTAGCTAGGATGTCCGTTTGTCACCGCTTGCTTCACGCTTGGCGGGTATATGGATAGCCATTCTATATACAAGCTAGGTACGTAGCGCGGGATAGGCGTGGATGCCCTCGTCCGGGAGTTACAACCCTATTTGGTTGGTATCAGAGCCGCAGGTTCAGAACCGGGCTCTTGAGTCGTCTCGAGTCATCTAGGTTGTACGGCATAGGAACAATGTGCTTTGTGTTTATTTAATTCGCTTTATATATATATTCTCATGTTATTTGTATCCTGTTAATTATTGCATTGCTTGATATTATGTGACATGGGCATGTGACTAATCAACATGCATACATGATTGAAATTGTGTATGATGCCTCCACGTCGTCGTGCCAGTGCTCCGGCTCGTAGAAATCAGTAAGATCCTCCGGAGAATTACCAGAATCCACCTCCACCACCACCATTAGCGAATCCCGCGGATCTGATGACTTTTATGACTCAGTTTGTGCAAGCCATTCATGCACAACAAGCCGTGCAAGCACCTCCTCCGCCGGCACCAATTGAGAGTGTTTATGACCGGTTTAGTAGGCGTCGTCCACCGATCTTTCCGGGTACTACGGACGATTTGAAGGCTGAATATTGGATTACCACCATTGAAAGGATGATAGGAATCAGGATGATGTGAATCATAAGACAAGGCCACCAACAAGGCCACACTTTGATCCAAATGATGATATGATCACAACTCAAGATGAACCAAGTTATGTTGGACCTACCACAAGGTCACGGTCCAAAAGAATGCAAGAAGAAGTTCAATCTCTTTTGATCCAAATAACTCAAGATTAGCTCCAAGAAGACAAGTATTTAGCTGGACCCAATCCACCTTGTTTCAATGTCTTAGTGATAGAATTTTAAGCCCAAATTGTGTTAAGTTTATTGTAATTTGGCCCTGAACTATTATATTATACTTTGGGCCATCTTTTTATTTATTTTGCATGCATTTAGATTAGCTTAAGCCCATTTTATTCAGCCAACAAGAAAAGTGACAGGATTAGCTTGTCTCTTTGAATTCTGAATTGTCTCTTAGAATTCCCATGCATGCATCTTTATATTCCAGCCTTGTAGTTCGAAATATTAAGTCAAAAAAATGAATGAATTGTGATTCAAGTGAGTTATACTCACAAGTTCTTAGTTGAACGACACCGGAGTTTCAAACCTCCACCGGATAATGTCATTTCCCGACTCATTATAGTCGACGGGGTGCATTACTTATCAAATCTGATAGTGTTGGTTCCTTGCTCATTATAGCAAACGGGTCACACTCCTATAATTCAAACCTGATAGTGTTGGTTCCTTGCTCATTATAGCAAACGGGTCACACTCCTATAATTCAAATCTGATAGTGTTGGTTCCTTGCTCATTATAGCAAACGGGTCACACTCCTCTATTTTAACCTTGAAGTGGACGATCGAAAATCAAGAACTCCAAGTATTGGTATAGGGTTTCACGGCAAGTACGTGGAGTTCGTATCAAAGGATCTTTCGGGTTGTTACTTGCACCGAGATTGAGAAAGCGATGTGTGCCATTGACCTTCTTCGAGATGAGGTATACAATTGGTGGCGTAGCACCGTATCCCGTCTTGGGGTAGGTGAGGACAATGTCACTTGGGAGATATTTGCTAGAGAATTTCCGGCACACTATATCCCGAAGCAAGCAAGGAAGCGCCGTGAAAGAGAATTCATGAATTTGGAGCAAGGAAGTATGTCCGTGACCGAGTATATAGCCGAATTCAACCGATTGTCTCCTTATACACCTCATATCACCGAGGAGGAAGACCGCAAGTGTGAGAAGTTTGTAGAGGGACTTCGAGTGGAGCTGGCAAGATCCTGAGCTCCGGTACACATTGATACTTGGGCCGATGCTACTAGATTAGCTTTGAAAGTGGAAGCGGAGGAGCAAAGACTTGGGGCTAAGAAGAGTGTTGTTGGTTCCGGTTCGGGGTTCAAGAGGACAACTCCACAATCGTTCTCTAAGTCGCCACAACCATCTTCTAGGGGCCGTATGATGGGCGATAAAGGGAAAGGAAAGCAAGTTCCACAAGTTACTAAGAAACGTGATCCGTGTGATCATTGTGGGAGTCTATCACACTTTGGGAATAATTATTGGAAGAAACAAGGAAAGTGTTTCAATTGTGGCAGCCCTAAGCATTTGGTTAAGGATTGTGATCAACCAAAACCACAACGACCGGGTGATGAGACAAGACCCGTGGCTTATGCTCGAGCTTATGCTTTGGATGGGGAGCAAGAGAACACCGAGATCGACCCTACTGCCGTGGTGGAAGGTACACTCCACATACATGACATCCCCATGCATGCATTATATGATCCGGGTGCATCTCATTCGTTTATTACTCCTTCTATGGCTACTATGTTGAATTTGAGTGTTGCTAGTGATTCTATGCTTTATATTGTGTGATCTCCTTTGGGTGGTGTGATTAAAACCGATTGTTTTTACCGTAATTATCCGGTGAGTATTGAAGGACGCGTTTACCCGGCGAACTTGATTGCTATCCCGATGAAGAAGTGTGACGTAATACTCGGTATGGATTGGTTATTTGCACACCGGGCGAAGATGGATTGCTTTGGTAAGAAGGTCGAGTTAGGTACCGGTGTTGTTACGGGTTCAGGTGTTCGAGGGAGTCCTTTTGTTTGTTTGATGGAAGCTAAGAAGCTTATTCGAGATGGAGCTACCGGGTATGTGGCATATGTGTTGAACCGGCCTAAAGATCAAGTTAAGCTTGAAGAGACTAAAGTGGCAAATGAGTTCCCCGATGTCTTTCCGGAAAGTTTGGGGACTTTGCCACCAGAAAGAGAGATCGAATTCGTTATTGATCTATTCCAAGAGGCCGATCCGTTCTCAAAGACACCGTATAGAATGGCTCCCGCCGAACTCAAAGAACTTAAGACACAACTTGATGAGTTATTAGCGTGTGGGTTTGTACGGCCGAGCACTTCACCTTGGGGTGTTCCGGTGTTGTTCGTGAAGAAGAAGGATGGGACACTTCGTATGTGCATAGACTATCGGGAGTTGAATAGGATGACGGTGAAGAACAAGTATCCCCTCCCTCACATCGAAGAGTTGTTCGATTTGTTGCAAGGTTCGAGAGTATATTCGAAGCTCAATCTCCGACAAGGGTACAATCAGTTACGGATTAAGGAGTCGGATATACCGAAGACGGGCTTTAACACGAGATACGGACACTATGAATTCGGTGTGATGCCCTTCGGACTGACTAACGCACCCGCCGCATTTATGGATTTGATGCATCGAGTTTTCTAGGAGTTCTTGGATAAGTATGTGGTTATATTCATTGACGACATCTTGGTTTTCTCTAAATCGGTTGAGGATCATGCGTTGCACCTTCGTTTGGTTCTTGAGAAGCTTCGTGAGCACAAGTTGTATGCTAAGTATAGCAAGTGTGACTTCTGGATGGATCGGGTATCATTCTTGGGACATATTATTTCCGGTGATGGAATTTTAGTGGATCCTTCTAAGATAGAAACCGTTACTCTTTGGGAGCAACCGAAGAATGTGTCAGAAGTAAGGAGTTTTCTTGGCTTAGCAAGTTATTATCGCCGATTCGTGCAGGAATTCTCAAAGATCGCAGCACCTCTCACTCGTTTGACGAAGAAGAAAATAAAGTTTGTGTGGGATGAAGCTTGTGAAGAGAACTTCCGTGTGCTTAAAGAGAAATTGACAACGGCTCCGGTGTTGACACTACCGGGAGGTCCGGACGGATTTTCAGTTTATACCGACGCATCCAAGGAAGGATTGGGGTGTGTACTTATGCAAAATGGTCGGGTGATTGCTTATGCTTCGAGGAAATTGAAGGAGCACGAGCAGAATTACCCAACACATGATCTTGAGTTGGCCGCGGTGATATTTGCCTTAGCGAAATGGCGACACTATCTCTATAGGATTAAGTTTGAAGTGTTCACCGATCACAAGAGTCTCCGTTACTTGTTCACCCAGAAGGAATTGAACATGAGACAACGTCGGTGGATGGAATTTCTAGAAGACTACGATTGTGTTATACAATATCACCCGGGGAAGGCGAATGTAGTAGCGGATGCCTTGAGCCGGAAAGCAAAGATTGCTAATCTTGAGGTTGATTCCGCTAAGAGTGAAGCCGAGACCCTTGTTTCACAATCGAGGTTGGCTAGCATCACTATAAGACCGGATTTGAGGCAACAAATCCTAGATGCTCAATCAAAGGATGAGTGGATTCAAAGACAAGTGGTTCGAGCAAGAGCTAATCCGAAGTCCAAGTTTGGATTCGATGATTTGGGGATCTTTAGGTACAAGGGCCGAGTATGTATACCGGGTGGATTGCAAAGGTTAGTGCTTGAAGAAGCACATAGGACCGTTTATACGATGCATCCGGGTGGTAAAAAGATGTACCAGGATCTTAAGAAGTACTTTTGGTAGCATGGTATGAAACGCGATGTGGCTAATTTTGTTAAGAGATGTGGGGTTTGTCAACGGGTTAAGGTCGAACATCAACTACCGTCGGGAAAGTTACAACCGATACCTATACCCGAATGGAAATGGGAACAAGTCACCATGGATTTCGTGACCGGACTTCCGAGAGTTCGAAAGGGATTTGATGGAATTTGGGTTGTCGTGGATCGTCTCACCAAATCTGCACACTTTCTACCGATTCGATCAACCGATAAAGTGGAGAAGTTAATGGAGTTGTATCACCGAGAAATTGTAAGATTACATGGGATACCCGTTAGTATCATTTCGGATAGAGATCCTCGTTTCACTTCGAAGTTGTGAAAGTCTCTCAATAGATTGTGGGGTACGAAGTTGAAGTTTAGTACCGCATTTCATCCGCAAACCGATGGACAATCCGAGCGAGTAATTAAGTTTCTTGAAGATCTATTAAGGGCTTGTGTAATAGATTTTTCGGATGAGTGGGATAAGCAATTGACTTTGATCGAATTCGCCTACAGCAACAGCAACCAATCTTCGATGAAGATGGCACCGTATGAAACATTATATGGTCGCAAGTGTAGATCACCTCTTTATTGGGATCTTGAGGAATGGAAATGGACCGAGGAAGACGGTTTGGAAAGAAGAACCGAGCCCGATTTAATTAAGGGAGCAATTGAGAAAGTTGAAAAGATTAAGCAACATATGAAAGCGGCACAAGACCGGCAAAAGAGTTATGCCGATCGGAGAAGGAAAAATCTGGAATTCGAAGTGGGTGATCAGGTCTTCTTGAAGGCAACACCTAGGAAAGGCTTCTCACGAATTGGAAAGGGTGGTAAGTTGAATCCGAGATTCATTGGTCCGTTTGAGATTGTGGAACGTATTGGAGAAGTTGCTTATCGCTTGGATTTGCCTCCGAATCTCATGGGAATTCATAATGTGTTCCATGTATCGCAATTGAGGAAGTACTTTCGAGATGAGATGGAAACTTTGCCGATTGATGATGTACAATTGGATTCGGACTTGATGTTTAAGCAACAACCGGTGAAGATCTTGGATAGAAAGGTACAAGAGTTAAGGAATCGACAAATACCATTGGTTAAGGTACTTTGGAAAGATCTTAAGTCCGAAGAAGCAACATGCAAGACGGAAGAGAAGATGTGAAGATTTCATCTTGAGTTGTTTTCCGATGGTGAATCTGGGGACTAGATTTCTTTAAGGAGGGGAGGTTGTGACGCCCCGTTTCTCAAATAAGGTAAGTTTTGGTTACGAGAGTGAACGATTTATCCTTCAAGCTTGAGTTATGTGAATTTATGCCTTAATTCATTTATCTTGTTCGTGCTTTTGTGAAATATATGATTTGCATGCTATATGTGGCTATTTGACCTGATAATTATATGCTCGTATTGTGTTTACTGGGTTTTGAAAGCATGCTTCGTGATTAAAAGAAACAATGTGCTTACATGGACATTAAAGCATAAGTTAGGGACTGAATGGTAAATTTATTTTCCAAGCCTGGAACTGGATAGAACTTAATGAAATTGAGTAAATAATTCGATTATGAGTTCGTGGGGTTTTTGAATCACTTGATTTGGAGTTCGGACGAAGAAGTTATGGCCATTTTACGAAAGTCAACCTTTAAGCCTTTAATTGTTGACCTTCGACCCAATTTCGAAATCAACCCAATTTGAGACCCAATTTCACTCATAACCCGCTCCAATTGACCAGGTTCGTGACCCATATGGCTGACCCAATTGGCCAATTCAGATTTTAACACCCTAAGCCTCATTTTACGTTATTTCACAATAATCAAACACAAACTCTCTCAAACCTATTCATATTCTCTCAAGAGCACCAAGAACACCTTCCAGCCATCTTCAAGAGACAAGAGTGAAGACTAAACCTGGAGATTCAAGACTAAAGAACAAGATTCCCTCTTCGATTTTCAGCTCTTAAGGTAAGAAATGCTTGAATGCTTATGTGGGTCTTCTCCTTTGAACTTGAAGCTTGAATATGAAATCTAGGGTTCATGTTAGATAAAGTAAATCTGAATTTACTAATGGAAATGTGTTTCTTATGTTACTAGGAATGATTTGGGGTAAGAACTTCTCATTTTCATGCTTGTTTGAATAAACCACCATTGTTGATCTTTGAAGCTTTTATGCAGATTTTTGCATGTTCTTGATCCAGCTTGTTTTAGGTTGATTTGTGGATGGATTCTTGTTCCTTATGTGTTTTTATGAAGAATGTGATTAATTTCCTTAAGTTTCTTGCATGATTGGAGATTTCACCATTCCCGAGTTTGAGCTTTGAATACATGAAGAAGATGAAGTTCATATGTGCAAATTGTTGGAATTCTTGATGCATTTTCTGGCCTAAATGTTCTGGGCATATTATTTGGTGTTAATAATTTCTTTTTGCTACAGTAGCATGTGACACCCCCGTGTTACTTTTGTTCTTGGAGGTGACATTCCCGCGTCAAGGCCCTCGGGTAAAAAATTGGATTTTTGTGATCTTGTTCGTTTTTGCTTCGTTTTCACCTCCTTTGCATTTCTTACACCCCTAATATGATATATATGACTTGGAATCATGTTTTCATGCATTGTAATGTCTTACATGCCTCGATTACACGTGAAATTGTGCTAAGTATGGTTCACATGTTCTTATTTGCTTACCTTATGACTTGAACGCTTATTATATGACTTATATGATGTTGTTGATCATCATTATTGAACTTACGATATACTGGGGCATTCAGTTGCATACCATGAGCATATGTTTACTCTTTCTTGAAGCCCTGCGTCGTCTTAATTTGTTTTGAGTCGTGTCTTACCTTTGTTAGTATGTTGTGTTGTTAGGTGGTGAGTCTCCGGTCGAGTAGCTTGTTGCTCGTGGTTGGCCTTCGAAGTTCTTGGTGAAGGTGAGGAGCTATTATGTGAAAATGTTTCCAAAACTGTGGACACCTAAAGCCTTTCATGTTTGATGGTTTTAATCTCTATTTTCAAAATGTATATATAGGCTCTATAAGCCAAGTTTGTGAGCTTTGCTCGTAGTATTGATATTTGCTTAAGATCAGCGGTTTACAAGTAAAGTATGAGTTTTGGTATATGGGATAGATACCCAAAATGCATTTGGAACTTTATTGGATATTATGTATACGCGTGTGTAGCGAGATGTGTTGGCTCATGCTATGAAAGTGGCATGGAGATTTGGTACCTTGCAGGGACGCTTGCATGGTTAGATTTGGATTTGAGAGCTCGGGGATGGAGTAAGTAGGAATACCGGGAAGGCAAGGGCCGACAGTTACCTCTTACGAAGTTCCCACTTGGAAGAGATATTTTTGGTTCCAACGGAGTGTTGGGGCTGATGTATACTCGAGGGTGGAATGTGGAGTTTCATGGACTCACTTCCCAATGTTTTGGACCGATGTTCGGGGGCTGCATCCCTCGACATCACGGCGTTGAGGATGGATTGGTTTGTTTTGGTTTGGATTCAAAAGTTTGATTGTAGTGCTCGTTCTCGCCGAGCCCGGTGTTTTGTAGTTTATGATCCGTATATTTTGAAAACTTGCATTGTTTTGGAAAACTCATTTGGATCATGAACAATCCTTGGTTTAGCATGCATTGAACCCTTTTAATGTATTATGTAAACTTCTCCTCACCGGTTCCCTTTGAACTGATCTCCTTTACCTTTCGTGTCCGCAGGTCGCGTTTTGGAGTCGAGCTAGGCGGGGTCTTTTGAGAGTCTTGTCTTGAGTCTAGCTTGTACTTGTTTACGCTTGTAGCGTACTTTACTTTATGACTTGTGTTATGTTCCGAGATTTATGGTTTTATTTCGTATGATGATTTTATGTTAGTTTAGGCCGTGATGGTCATTAGGAGGGATTTACATTTCCGGATTTTGAGCATTTTTTGCTGGACCGTGATGGTCAATACTTGTTGGATATTACTTTTGTGATTATGAACGCAATTTGATTTAAGCTTCCGCATTACTTGTGTTTGTTACTCGCTTTGTGAGTCTATCACCGCCTAGCTAGGATGTCCGTTTGTCACCGCTTGCTTCGCGCATGGCGGGTATATGGATAGCCATTCTATATACAAGCTAGGTACATAGCGCGGGATAGGCGTGGATGCCCTCGTCCGGGCGTTACAATTAATGTTTTAATTATATGAATATTTGTTATGAATTATTTGAATTCTCGAACGTTTGAATATACATGATTATGTATGAGTATCGTTTGCATCCGATTTGATCTCCGATTTTCTTGAAAACTTGGTAGACTAGAGATATGTGTATTGTGATCACGTTTGGATCCTCGACGCTTGATTTCGAACTTGTTTGACTTGGTTTCGGATTTAATTTGTTTAACGGAACCAAAAAGGGGGCTAAAGAGCATTTAGCGCACCTTAGGTTCCCGGCGTCATAACATGAGCTCGGGAATTCGGATTCGAATTTCGTCACCTCCATCGGACTCGTATCGAAGATTCGGGTTCAATGGAATAAGCCTTATATTTTACTAAGCCCGTTTAAACCTCCGAAATTCAACCAAAACAAGCTTAGTTAGCAGATTTGCCACCCTGAGCCATATTAATCATATCTTACTCAATATTCAACCAAATGACCTAAAGTTTGGTCCCACAAGCTCACAACTTAAGTCCCTACCAGGTCCCACCCCTTTCATTTCGTTCCAAACACAAAGAAGAGAGGAAAACTCAGCCAAGCAAGGAAGAAACCCTCCATTCCTGCCACTATTCATCCAGCCCGAAGTTTGAGCTCATAACTTCTTCAAAGTTCATCCAATCCGAAAGGTATGTTGGGAAAACAGAAACAGTAACGGGACGGAATTTAAAAAATTTTCCCAAAAGAAGATCGAATCTTCCAATTCTTATTCCCAAATTTGTAGGGTTCTAAGAAAATCACTTAGATAGAAGCTTTCTTGACACGTTTGAGCCACCCACAAACGCTCTTCAAGAGGCAAGTCCCCAAGATCCTTCGAATATTTGAAAACTCCACGAAAGTAGCCCTCTAGAGAATTAGTCCACCAACCTCGATCACGATCAAAACAAGGAGGATGCCAGTTCTATATTTGGTGTTTAGGCTCTAGGGTTTAGTGTGTAGTAATTTGGAGAAGGAGATTGTTTATCATCCCTTATGGGGTTCATCTTATTTATAACATAAGGGGTTCGAACCTCTTGTCTTGTTGGACAAGGTTTCCTAAACCTTTTAGCTAAGGGATTTCTTGTTTGGAGAGAAAGACTCTTACTTTGGCCAAAAGTCTTCTTTTGACAAACTTTTCAAACAAGAATAAATATCTACTCTTTTGGATATTATAGTTAATTATTTATTTATTCATAATAAATAACTTGAAGCTAATAATTAATTAATTCATAATTAATTATTTATTAGACTAAATATCTCCAAATTTGAACCTTAATATTAATTCATCATTAAATTAAAGTCCATTAAATAATTAATCAACATTAATCATTTAATGCATCATATTCACGTGACATGCGTGGTCCCCACCAATCTGTCATTGGTCCGATCAACTCGTTTAATCGATTCAAGCCTTAACCCACGTGACCAGGTTGTTGTGTGTGACCCTCTAGGTTCTTAATTCAATTAGCAATGACCCTAATTAATTAATTCATAATTAATTAATCAGTCCACAGATCACACTACCATAGTCTAGCAACAGGCGTGTGACCCCTAACTGAATAAAAATATTTCAATTCGAAAGAACCTTTAAGTCATTGATATATGCGAGAAAAAATCCTCCTACGTCCCATCTCTCAATCGAGATCTAGGGCAAGGGAATAATCAGAACCATAATAATCTCGATCTTAATATTAAGTGCATTTCATATCCATTTGATCTCGATCCAAGAAACCCATTTCTTGATCTCGATCCACTGCCTTGGCCAAGGACTCCATTATGGCATATGAATGACTTACAAAATAAGAGATCAAGTTACTAATGCAAGTGTAGTTCCTTTATTGATTCTTATATGCTTCTATGTGCCACTTGTGCAACCCCAGCATAAGCTTTGAATCAGTTGTCTAAGGCGACATCCTTTAAAGTTTATACCTAAGACTGCAGAGTTAGCCCACAAAGCATCGATGGAATCTCAAGTCTAAGGACTACTTAATCACATCAATGATTCGTGAGATATTTCCTAATCTGGAAGTTTTTATTTCCAGAAATAGAAACTTCCTTTCCCATTTAGGAATCTTCTCACACTGGACACCTCAGTGTACCTACTTAGAATAAGTAAGCACCCCCATGTATCACGCACGTATCAATCAATACACTTTGCACCCCATGAAACAAGATGGTCCTTGTTAAGGGCGTGATCACACGAGCAAGCCTCAAACGAGTCATATCGACACTCCCTCTGTCTTTTGGACTCATAGGCTTGGAGTGATCTCTAATCATAACTTAAGTAATTACTTCACCTAAGTGTCAAGAAAGCTTCTATCCGAAAATGCCTAGGCCCGCGTGGGACTGTCCGCTCATCGCTCCCACAACCGCGTGGGAACATCGCTAAGCACCGCCCGCCAACGCCTAGGCGCGCCTGCTAGCCCCTCCCGCAACCGCATGGGAGCCTCACCCGGAACGCCCGGACATGACCACCCCAACACCGCGCGCGATGCGCGCTAGCAGCAACCGCTGTCGGCTACGCGCGATGCTAGTGCGCACGCCTAGCGCGCGACGACGCGCGGCGTACGGGCGATCCTTCCGGGCGTTCTGGGCTCGTGTTTTCGCGATCTTGTTTTTCGTGCTCAATCCGATAAAGGCCCGATTCAATTTTACTCCTCTAAAATCAGTTTTATTAAAATTAATATTATTTTCGAAATAATTTTAACATTGGGATTTTTAAGAAATTAAAATGGATTTAATTTTTGGGAAAATTACACTTATTATTTTTTTAGAAATAATGAAGAGATAAAATTATTAATTTTTTAGAAATTAATTGGAATTTTATTGATTTAATATTTCTTGGTTTTATTTGAAAAGACCCATGAACAAGAATTGCATCTAGGTCGTGGTTCAAGTTATTAGAACTTGAAACGAGAATTTTAATTTATTGGTTAAATTTAAATTCTTGTAATTTATGCATGCTAGATGATCATGGGTTTTAGTCTTGTGATGCTTTAATTTATGTACATGGATGGTCTAAATTGGGGTCGGAGCCCCATAGTTGTGTTTTCTCAATTGCGGTCGGTGCCCCACTTATGTGCGTACTGTTATGTGTTTATTATGTGGCTTTCCATATTACTGTTTTATTAAGGCCGGGTATGCCCCGTGTATTTGTCTATGACCAATATGAAGATTGAGCCATAGTACTTTATGCAAAGAGAGTAGATTATAGGAAAGTGAAGTTTTCTATTTTACTTTCAAGATTTGCACCCATGGAGTAAGATGGATCCACACAGTAAGTGAAATGGAGACCATAAAGTGAAGAGCCCTCAAATTGTTAGGGAGGGTTTCTATTATTGTAGTAGATAGGAGATCATTTTATTTCCAATTCCCTTATGTGATTTAAACTGTCTTATGTGGCATGTATGTTATAACTTGTGATTGTGGAGTGACTCCCACATATCACGCATAAGATAGGGAGAACCCATGATCATCACATGGTAGTATCATGCCAGAACATGTTATCTGCTATGTGCTTGTGTGAAATGCATTTCAGTTGTACTTGCATTAATCAAGACTAATTAAATTGGATAACATATATGTTGGTGAGGTCGAACCGGACAACTCTCTAGTTAAATTGAAAATTCCCTTATATATATTAAGCTAATTTCGAAAATAGTTGTTTAATTAGAGGTGTAAACTTTGAATTAAATTCCTAGCATTCCATCAAAAGGATTTAAGTTTAATAGGGGAAGCTAGTTGTTGTCCATGAGTCCTGGGGTGGTTATGTGAAACCTGTTAGTTCTTAGTTTCCTAATTGATCATTTTAATGATCAATATTTCGAGATTAATTTTGGGGAGGGCGATGGCCGCGAGTCGTGGGACTTTCGAATTAAATTTTAATCACGATCTTATGATTGATGGATCTAGCTTAACACCTAAGTAAATATGGATGTCACACAAGTTGTGGGTCCATATTGAAAGATAGCTGATGCAAAAATATTACTAAGAATTCCACAGTGTTTGAATTGGTATGTAGTACCTACCTTAGGCTTTATTTGGAATGGCCACGAGTTGTGGGTTTGAGATAAAGTGCTTAGGATCTTAGTACCCACTGGGATAACAAGTATCTTTAAACCTAATCTCATGTATATTGTTGTTATTCAGCATGCTCACTTAGTTCTCTGTTTTTTCATTTAGGTCTTAGATTCTGTGATTCTCTACGTGTTTTGAAATGGCAACCAAAACCCCTCTAGTATCGATCCTCGAGTCAAACAGGTCGATTGGTCCCAACTATTCTGATTGGCTTAGGAATCTAAAAATTGTTCTAAATTCTGAAAAGAGAACTTATGTTCTCTACGAGGCAGAGCCCGTTCCCAAAAGAGAAGCTCCGACCCGGGCTGAGCGGGACGCGTTCCAGAAGTGGAAGGATGACAATCTCCAAGCCCATTGCCTCATGCTTGCAAACATGTCTCCGGACATGCAAAGATAACATGAGTCCATGGAATTCGCTTGGGAGGTTTACGACCACTTAGAGCAACTTTACCGCCCTCATGAGCGTGTTACTAGTGTTGGGAAAACGAGACAGAAATGCAGCGGAACTTTAATTAATTACAACTGAATTATTGTACACTGTCGGAGAAAGGTTGGAGATTTGCCCTCACTCGCCGGGCCACTGATTGAATTGAATTAAATTGATTGTATTGTTAAATTGATTAGTGGTAATCTCGGGCGAGTTATCTTTTACTATTAAACTTATATTGTTTCTATTTTATAAACCCTTACCCGAGATTATGGCTTGCATGTTACTTGCGCGAATATTTATTTTTAAACCCCTCACTCAGTCTGTGGTAGACTGACACCTCACACTTTTCAGGTACTGTCAGTGGCGTGCTAGGCGGGAGTCCGAGTCGTGTCCAGTTGTCGAGTTGAGTCTATCATTGCATTTTCATGTGATGGATATGTTGGAGATGATAATGTATTGATGAGTGTTGGTACCTACTACTATATGTATTGATATAAAGTTGGAGGTTAATTCTTTTGAGATATTTGATATATGCTAATGGAATTATTATGCTTCCCCTTTAAATTCCTAGATTTGGACTTGATTGGTTTGAGGGTTAGTCCCGCCTAGCTAGTGAGTTTTTTTTTATTTGTCACCAGTTCGCCATGAGTCCGGTTCATATATGGACTACCCATTTCATGTGTGAGCTAGACCTATGGTGCGGGGGTGTGGCATCTCGGCGCTCCGGGTGCTACATCTTAGGTGGTATCAGAGCCCGGTTGCAAAACCGCGGTTCTAGCGTCGAGTCGTGTCATGTCTAGGTCGAACGGCATAGGATTAATTGATAAATTGCGAGTCTTGCATCTTATTCGGAACTAATTGTACTTATTTGAATTTGTTTGAACTTACCTGAACATCTTTGAGCTACCTGATGACTTGTGCATGGCATTGATTTATGTTACTACTTGATGATTAATTGATTTTCTATGGTTTGGGAATTTTTATATCCAACGTGTATATTTAAACTTTTGCATAATTTGATGTGCCAACATGTTTCACTTTAAATTTTGTTGAATTATGTGTTGCATTTTGCATCAAATTCTTGTATTTGGTATCAATTATGTGGCATGAGCATGTATTAACCCCATGCATTTATATTTGAGATAAGTTGTGATTAGAGGCTATAGAGACCATGTCAAACCACGACAAATTTCTACAACTTCAATCTACCCCAAGTTCTTTTCTTTTGCTTTGAAGTTGTAAGGAATGCACCGGGGAACTTCATACAAGAAATCAAGAGTCATGGATTGCTCTAGTTGGGTTATATTTCAAGTGTTAAGATTCGGGAATTGAAGGACCAAAGGTGGGAGTAACTTACAAGCTCTAATGAATTGGTAGATATTTAACGGGATAGTGGTAGGGCGTGATGCCTACAACTTGCAAGATTAACACTCACAAGCCTATATTGCAAAAGTCTTTTCAATGGGAATCCATAGGATCATTTCATTCAAGAGCAAACTGAAGAAAACCTCTAGAGTGTTTTAAGGTTCGAGGTCTCAATCAACAGGGAGGCCTCGAGGGTACTAGGGACTTAGGGTTCGAAGTTGAAAGCAAGTTGAGGATTTTCCACTATTGGAACCGAAAATCAAGTTGTGGGATGACGTACAAGCTTTAGGTAAGTAGAAGAAGTTCAAAGAGGTGGAGTTGGGGTAGATGATGCTAGGTTATCATAAGACTAATACATACACCATGCCACATCGAAAGTTAAGTTAGTTAACCAAACCCAACGGGGTTGTGCAAACCGAGGGATGGAACGAAGGAAATCTTGGAGGAGGTTAGATCGATGAAGAAGAATGAAGAGAACGACTAATATAGTGATTGCAAGCTCGTGGTAGATTAGAGTACTAAAGGTTCGATGTTCGGCCGGATTGAGTTTATTCTTCATATCCAAGCTGAATTGTCGGGTTAGGCGTTTGAATTGGGAGATATGGAGCAACAAGGGAATCGATTAAGAAGGTAAGGTATCAATTTCATGAAGGTAGAAGAACTTGAGCTCAAGAATCATAATTTTGATTACGAAGTTGTACGAGTTGAGATAAGGAAACTTCGAGCAAGAAGATGTTTAAGGTGAAGAATTGGGTTTAAGAGATTTCAATATCGGGTCATGGAACGGTACCAGTTGAAGTTATGAACTTTGAAAATACGGAAGACCGTGGGTAACAAGAAATGGCCAATCAATTCAAGGCCAGCTCATAAATCAACAAACAAGGAAAAGTGTCAAGCTAAAAGATGCAACTACGGTGACAGGTTCAACGCATTCATGAGCACATGCATCATACATTGTTCAAATTATTTAAATTTCTTTAATTATATATGCATTCCTACTTGAGAGTAATTTTTCCAACTTGTGTATTTATTATTTATAAGTGTAATACGTGCATCGACATCTTAACCCAACATGCATTTTAAGCGTTTTCTTGATAGAAAATCTCTCCACCTCATCTATCAAGCATTACTTCAACCGAGACACAACCGAGTATGATACGGAAAGAATTAGGTTGCAAAGTGAGGAACAAAAGGGAGAAAGAACAATTGAAAGGCCGGGAAAAGTAGTTAGGAGTTGGATGGAAGAAGTTGTCACTTCAAAAATAAACGTGAGATGAAATGTCCGAACAAGTGGCGAGATTTAAAATTGCTGATATCAAGGAAGTTGAGTCGAACCAAGGCTACACTTCTTTATATGCTCTTGTTTGATTGTCTTTGTGCATGTATAAGAAGTGCCCTAATCGATATGATTTATAGGACTCAACCATTTAGGTGAAGTGGTTCATGAGACGAACCCTAAATCACTTAGTCATAATTAGAAATCACTCCAAGCCGATGAGTCCAAAAGATAGTGGGAGTGTCGATATGACTCATTTGAGGCTTGCTCGTTTGATCACACCCTTAAGAAGGACCATCTTCTTTCATGGGGTGAAAAGTGCATTGATTGATACGTGCATGATACATAAGGGTCCTTACTTATTCTAAGTAGGTACACTGAGGTGTCCCGTGTGAGAAGATTACTAAATGGGAAAGGAAGTTTCTATTTTTAGAAATAGAAACTTCTAGATTAGGAAATATTTCACGAGTCATTGAAGTGATTAAGTAGTCCTTAGACTTGAGATTCCATCGATGCTTTGTGGGCTAACTCTGCCGTCTTAGGTATAAGCGTTAAAAGGTGTCGCCTTAGACAACTGATTCAAAGCTTATACTGGGGTTGCACAAGTGGTACATGGAAGCATATGAGAATCGATGAAGGACCTACACTTGCATTAGCAAGCTGATCTCTTATTGTGTAAGTCTTTCATATGCCATAATGGAGTCCTCGGCCACGGCAGTGGATCGAGATCAAGAAATGGGTTTCTTGGATCGAGATCAAATGGATAAGAAAAGCACTTAACTTTAAGATCGAGATTATTAGGGTTCTGATTATTCCCTTGCCCTATATCTCGATTGATAAATGGGATGTAGGAGGATTTTATCTCGCATATGTCAATGACTTAAAGGTTCTTTCGAATTGAGATATTCTTATTCAGCTAGGGGTCATACGTCTGTTGCTAGACTTTGGTAGTGTGATATGTGGTTTGATTAATTAATTAGGAATTAATTAATTAGGGACTGCTAATTGAATTAAGAACCTAGAGGGTCACACACAACAACCCGGTCAAATGGGTTAAGGCTTGAATCGATTAAACGAGTTGATTGGACCAATGAGAGATTGGTGAGGACCATACGTATGATTTATACGTGTTGGACACGTGTCACGTGAATGTGATGCATTAAATGATTAATGTTGATTAATTATTTAATGGACTTTAATTTAATTATGAATTAATATTAAGGTTCTAATATGGAGATATTTAATCTAATAAATAATTAATTATGAATTAATTAATTATTAGTTTCAAGTTATTTATTATGAATAAATAAATAATTAAGTATAATATCTAAAAGAGTTAGATATTTATTATTGCTTGACAAGTTAGTCAAAAGGAGACTTTTAGTAAAAGTAAGAGTCTTTCTTTATAAGCAAGAAATCCCTTAGCTAAAAGGTTTAGGAAACCTTGTCCAATAAGATAAGGGGTTCGAACCCCTTATGTTATAAATAAGAGGGGTTCGAACCCCATAAGGGATGATAGACAATCTCCTTCTCCAAATTACTACACATTAAACCCTAGAGCTTAAACACCGAAGATAGAACTAGTATCCTCCCTGTTTGGATCGTGATCGAGGTTGGTAGACTAATTCTCTAGAGGGCTGCTTTCGTGGAGTCTTGGAAGATTCAAAGGAGGTTGGGGACTTGCCGCTTGAAGAGTGTTTGTGGGCGGCTCAAACGTGTCAAGAAAGCATCTATCTAAGTGAGTTTCTTAGAACCCTATGAATTTGGGAATAAGAATTTCGAGACTCGATCTTCTTTTGGGAAAAAATTTTAAATTCCGTTGCGTTACTGTTTCTATTTTCCTAACAGGCAGTGTTAAACTTTCGGACTTAGGATTTTTATTTTCCAAAAATCGAACAGCGTCGTATTACACTTGTTGGTAGCCTCGAAGTATTCTTTCGTTGCTTCTAGTTGTCTTTTCTCGCTTCATTTATGTATATGCAATGTGAACTAGTTGAATTATGTATTATGATTGTTATACAAGATTATGAATTGAATTGCTAATGATTATGAAAGCAATGAATGTGAATGAATGACTTTGCTTGTTTATGTGACTTTAATGCATTAATTGTGCACATGAACATATTCATAACATGATTATATCTCTCATACCATTTTCATTACATTACCGTGCATCGTATTTGGTCATTTTGAGTCTCACTTCACCTCTTTTGCACAAATTTGGGTTCAATCGGAGACGAGGCCGATCCTTGAGGCTCTTGCACTGTTTCTTTGGTTTTCTAAGGTAGGTTTCTCTTCTATTACCTAAATGACCAGATATATCCTCAATGTGTAAAGTTTTAAGCCAAACTATTATACTTATATATCGAGTCTTTTCAGAGTAAATGATTTTGAACGTAAAGCCCTTTCTTTATTGAATGCCCTACCTAATGTTTTTGGCGAAATTGAATGAATGCACTAAATGGGGGCCTTGGAACTTAATGTTGTTGGAAAACACGAAAGAGTTGAGCAGTGGAAGTTTAAAATTTTCCAAAAGTTTAATCGTTGTCTTGCAATTTTTGTATCATATCGTAGGGTGTTTTAGAAAGTTACAAAGGTAGAAGCTTTCAAGTGATGTCATTACCGCCTAACGAACACCCTTCAAGCGAAATACCTCGAACGACCTTCCAATTAGGCTCCAAATTAGAAGCCCTCCAAAGTTTATCCACACCAGCCCTAGAACATGATCAAGCGAGTGAGAATGCTAGTTCTGTGGCTTGTGTTAGGCTAGGATTTACTTTGAAAAACTTTTCTTTTGGATTTTCTCAAAACTTAACACTTCTTGAGTGTTGGTCTAAAGAATAAGAGAAGCACCACCCCTAGCATAAATACTAGGTGGTTTGAACTCCCCTAGGGTTTCCAAACCTAGGGGGCTTTGATTTCTTGCTCACTAATTAACTAATTTAATTATTAATTTAATTGGAATAATAAGTTCTTAACTTATTCTCCAAGTCTAGCAAGAGATGCCTTCTCTCTCCCTACAACAGGAAGTTGGACTTTTCAACTTTCCTAAAGTTAAAAGTCAAGATTCAATAAATAATTTAATTCCCAATTAATTATTTATTGGGTTAAGTTTATTTGAGAATAGTCTTAACAATTAATTCAAAATTAATTAAAAGACTAAAATTAATTGATTACAATATAATTAATTAATTCTAGAAAAAAATTCGTGTGTGAAATAAATTATACGCCTAGACCACGCGAGCACCACGTGTGCGAGACACGTGTTGGCCACGTTCCAAGCGTGACACGTGGCAGTCACGTTCCAAACGTGACACGTGTCCACGTGTGGCAGTCATGTTCTCACGCGGGACATCTCAGTGATGAAGTTCTTGTAACAATCACCCTTATGTGTTACAAACGCATCATCTTATGCACTTATCACTCCATGAAATTGAGTGATCCTTCAAAAGGACATAATCACATAAGCAAGTCTCAGCAGAGTCAAGGTCGACACTCTCACTGTCTGTCGGACTCATCGACTTGGTGAAGTTTCTAATCCTCGCCTATGGAGTTAAGAACTTGTTTCAAGTGTCGTTCCCATAATGAAAAAGTTCTTAACGGCCTCATCAGATTGGGGGAGTTCAGTACATGCAAAAACAGTCAAACACAAACAGATATAAATAAGCACATAAAGAAGTGATTGCCTATGAACAAAATCGTTTCGTTTATTATTCAAAGACTTTTTGTGATTTTGCAAGGAAATAGCAAAGCAAACATCTGCTTTAAGGGCACTATTCCTAACAAGTGTACGTGGTTAACTAGGGAAGTATTGGCTGATGGTGAACCCCGTATACTAATCGCACCAAAACTACGGTGATACCGACCCTCGCTAGGAGGTTAGTGAGGAATGGGAACCGGGCTCTTGGGGATTCATATACTCTACTGGCCATAATGATTGAGGTGGACGGGCTTACACCGGAGAAAAAAGGTGTTTATGTATGATTATGAATGATCTAATGATTATGATTGATCGATTGATTATGCACGAAAGATTGTGTGTGAAAACCTAATGAACACTTTAATGATTACACAAGGTGAAGGTTGGACACTTAGCCCTCTCGCCGGGCTCACGAATAACCTAATGAATGAATATGATGGTTATAATCCCGTTTGATGCTTTTCTTTGTTGTACCCGCTCGGGAAATGTTATAAAACCTTATACGAGATTTTGGCTTGCATGAATGTGTTTAAATACCGTGATATTTTTATATGATGCCCTACTTTTGTACCCACCAATCCCCTTTGGACTGAACCCGTTTTGTTTTCAGCTGTTTTGTGTAAGTTGGGATTGCTAGGCGGGAATCCGAGTCGTTTGAGTCTTGTATTTGAGTCTACCACTTCTTTTAGTCACATACACTCATACCGTTTTGTATTATGATTATGATTATAAATACTTTGGGGTACTTGATAGAGATGAGCCGTGATGGCCTTTTGAATACTTGTACTTATTTTTGGAGCTTGAAAGCTCATGGTATATATGATGATCATGTGTAGCTTCCGCTTTTATCGCATCACACTGTATGATTGCATCTTGGATTGTGATTGGTTTAAGGGTTAGCTCCCTCCTAGCATAGCGAGTTTGTTGTGTACCCGTTTGCCTTGATTTGGCAC